>OW679194.1:187482759-187650555 GCA_940337035.1 Agriotes lineatus | reverse complement strand
CTATATGTATACTACTTAAGTAACTGTAACCTGATTTTGTTATATAATAAATAATTTCTATGACGATGATATTTGTTTTAATTTTCTGGAATGGTTTAAGATTATAATAATAATAATAATAATAATAATAATAATTGCCTTTATTATAATTTAAATAAAAGATATATGGACAATTGTAATGCATAAGAGGGCGAAGTTCAGGCTATAGCCCGCTCTACCACTTAACCCTCGAGTAGGAGTAACTGAAAAAAAAATAATATTTTGTATTTGTTGACCTTTCATCTCTTACATGCTGAAGTTCTTACTGAAGTTGCAGAAAGTCTAGCATACGTTGAAGTTTAAAGCGATTCATTTTGTTTGTTTAAAAGGAATTTTTTAATAGAGGATCGAAAACGATTCAGGGGTAACATTTTTAATTCGGGATTTAATTTATTATAAATATTTGCAATACAATAAGAGAAACTTCGTTTACCAAATTCGGAATAATGTTTGGGAATACTTATGATACCCCTGAAACGCAAATTGAGGTGGTGTACATCAGTTCGAAAAGTAATTTTGTCATAAAGATATGGTGGTGAATGACTGATTAGAATCTTGTGAAAAAGACATGTACTGTGCAGAACACGTCTGTTAAACATGTTTAACCATTTCGCATCTAAAAGTTTATAAGACACTCTTTCGAACTTCCTAATTCCAAAAATCATGCGCAAACATGAGTTCTGTAATTTTTGTATTCGGTATTTGTCTCTATAATCCAGACAGAGGCCATAAACTGTATCACAAAAATCGAACTTTGATAAAACTAAAGAATCACAAAGTACGGTTTTAAGTTTAATGCTAAGTACTGATCTATTATGAAAAAGTAGCCTTAAATTGCAGTATGCACTCCTTAAGCAATTCGATATATGTTTATTGAATCGTAATGATGAGTCCAGAGTCAAACCAAGACTTTTTGCTGAATCAACCAGTGGTAGCCCGTCGTCTCCTATTCGAATATCTACAAGGTCTTTGATTTGATTAACTTGATTTGATTTTCCAAAGATTAATATTGCTGATTTTTTTGAATTAAGCTGAAGTGTGTGCTTTTCAGATATATCCAACAGGTTTGACAAATCTTGGTTTATTGCTCGACAGGCGTTAATGACATCACGCGGCTGAAATGAAAAATATAACTGAGAATCGTCGGCATAAAAATGTGATTGGCAGTTACTTAACACTAGTCGAAAATTAGAAATATAAATGCTGAACAGAATGGGCCCGAGAATAGAACCTTGTGGTACTCCTGAGACAATCTTTAAAAATTCCGACAGACCACCACCTACTCGAACAGCTTGATATCTATCGGAAAGATAATTAGTCATGAGTATGATTGCATCAGGACCCAATCCTATATAGTGCAAAAGAGACAACAATACACTGTGATCAATTGTATCGAAAGCTTTGGAGTAGTCTAACAGAATAAGAAGTGTTATTTTGCCTTGGTCTGTAGCCGAAATGATGTCATCAGTTATATGCAAGAGTGCAGTACTACAGCTATGTCCCTTCTTGTAGCCTGACTGGTTAATTGGTATAATCTGATTACTTTCTAAATGTGAACGAAGTTGCTGCTCGATCACTTTCTCAATAATTTTTGATAGAACCGGTAATATGCTTATTGGTCGCAAATCGTTTATTTCTTTTACTGAAGATGTTTTGGGCAAGGGAGTAATAATAGCTTTTTTCCACTCACTTGGAAATACCGAATACTTAAAACAATAATTAACAACATACGTTATGTACGGTAACAAAAATGGGATACAATATTTAATGACAGAAATTGTAATACCGTCTCCTCCGCTTGCTGTTGTTTTGATGGAAAGAATTATCTTTAAAATATCAGTCTCGTTTACCGGTTTGAATTTCAGTAAACTTTTAACAGAATTTTTGCGGTGTGTGAGGTAAAAGTTCCTTAGATGTTCATTATGTGCTTGTAATTTAGGTATTGAATCGATAAAGCCTTTATTTAACACATTCACGTTGTTAATGTCAGGAGGGATTTCTTTCTTTACCGCATTTATATTTAGATCAGATTTTAAGTTGTTCCAAAACACTTTTGAGTTGTCTTTAAAAGCATATGCATAAAAAGCCTTTTTTTCCCTTGTGACTGCGCTGTTAACGTAATTTCGCAGCTGTTTATAATAATCGAAATGTTCTAATCTTTTAGAAGTTTTATATTGTTGCAAAGCACGGTCTCTCAGACGCATTATTTGTTTTATATTGTCGGTCAGCCACGGTGCTGCACGTTTAGTTATTCTAGAGCTACAAATAGGAGCATGAATATTTAACAATGTAATTAAATTACTAGTTATGAACCTTACAATATCATCTATATTGTTTAATTCATAAATAATATTCCAAGGCAAAGATCTGAGATGGGAGTCAAAGTGTTTGAAATCAAAATTTTTTAAATTCCTGTAAGTTCTAATAACTGGCAGAGGTTTTGAAAATGGAATGGCTATTGTACAACAGACCATATTATGATCAAGTGTATCATGTGTATAAACAACCGAGAAATTACTTATAATATCAGCATTGGAAGTAATTATATAATCAAGTAAAGAAGCCGACTCACCAGTTACCCGCGTTGGTTCATTTATTATTTGTGTAAAGCCTAGTCCATCAAAACAATTAAAGACATACGCTGCAGCAGCACTTGTAAGATCAAACAAATCTACATTAAAATCACCAAGGCAAAATATATCATTAGTGATTGCTAAAATGTTAGATAAAGTGGATTCCAACGAATCAATAAAGGAAACGTAATAGCTCCTGTGTGGATTATAAACAACACCAAAAGCAAGTATTCGGTCTTTAAAAAAGATCTGTAACCATAATTGCTCTATATCACTATTACTTTCCAAAACAGAAAAACGTAAATATGTTTTTAAATAAAATGCCACACCTCCGCCACGTGTGCCTCTATCACAGCGAACGAGTGTATACCCATCGATATGAACCGCTTCATCCTGTATGCGGTCTGAAAGCCAGGTTTCACTGATTGCCAGCAATTCATATCTATTTTCTAACAAATTTCGCTTTACGGAAGAAAAATTTTTGATTAAAGAGCGTGCATTCAAATGTGCAATATTTAATAAACTCTGATTCATGTAAGAGAAGGTCAAACAAAAACAAATTAAAATGTTAACAAATTTTAAAATTTAACTAAACAGAAAAGCCGAGATTTTGCTATTCTCGCGCTCCGGCAACATATATACAACAATAAACTAAATTTAATAAATTCAGTTAAATTTAAGATTTAATGCGCTATTGTATTACAAACAAAATCAATTAAACATTATAAAAAAAGAAGCAGTTCAATACATCGTGGAATATATCTACAACTCGAAAATTAAATAAGATGTGTCTTTTAAAAATAACAATAAAATCAACGAATTAGCAAAACACTACTCATACAAACAAATATTATATGTTAATAACATCAACTTAAAAAACTATAACAGTAATCTAACTCGTCATCAAATCTTCATACCCAAACAATTAAAGTTAGCAACAAAATCAAGTTAATGCAGAAGTTTTCATTTTTACCTAAGCCGTAAGTTGATTGTGTTACATTTAGTAGAGCAATTGTAAATTTACTTAAATAGATACATCTATATCAAATCTATTACACCGTGAACAATGTCATTTGAAATTGCTTGCAAAAAATCATATTTACGATAAATAACAGAAGAATCGTGGACTATTTTTAATATTTCTAAATTTCGGCGCCCAAATGTCCAGCGCCCAATCGTCGGGGCCCAAAAGTTCCGGCGCCCAAACGGCGGAGCCCAGACGGCGGCGCCCAAATGTCCTGCTTCGCCTCGTCCATTATATGCTCAATATCGGTCCAATACCGTTACATACTGTAACGTGAATTGTGGTGTGGTTTGTTATGGACAACGTCTAGACATGCGGAATTCCATGTACCTTCGACAGCAACTGCAATGGTCATATTGTCAAAGTCCTACTGAATTTTGCCGAAACTAAAGATTCCAAACTTAGCAAGAGATGGTTTACATGCTAAACATCGTAGTAGCATGGGACCAACAGTTTTACATCTCTACTGAATGATAGCATTCTGTAGAGGCTTTCAACCGTATTTGATTAATTTTTTTAAAACTTCACCGAGCTCCGAGATCGAACTCGCGACGCTTGAATCCGCAGTCAGAATGCTTAACCACTGTACCACCGAACCACCAAGTTCAGCAACGTGAATCTTTCTTAGAAAATACAACTTTTCTGGATCATGGCTGCGGACAAAACAAGTTATTCGTATAATAAGTCAGTGTTATTTGTTTGACAGGTTTTTATATTTTACACAAGTGTGCGCACTAGTCTCGAAAATTAATATTTTATCATTGAACCATTTTCATTCCGTAGTAAAATGTCTAATCGAAAAGGAAAACGCCCTCCAACCCGCAGCAGAGCAGTTAGCCTTTCTATTGACTGGGATAATGTTGTCAGCTCAACTCAGGCCGGAAAGGTTAGAAAACTCTCTCGATTTAAAGCAGATTCTGTTGAGGAATTAGGTTTCTGGCAACCCGGGAACATTCAATTTGAAAGAACCCAAATTGAGTATCCCACTGGAAGCTCCTATTCTGGACGATGGGACTCTCTTGGAATGGCAGGATTTGGATATTACACTTTTCCACATGGTATGATCTGCAATCAGCTTCAGTAGAATATAATAGAACAAATCATTTGTCAATGATGCGTGTATACAAAGTGTATTCAAATGAAGTACCTAGCATAAATGATACAGACTGATGAAGAGTCAAAATAAAAAGATTAAACCAAACATACCTCTGTACAAAGTTGTACCCATGATAACTTACAGCCCGTTAATGGTCAGGAAGAAAAAACATTTAAATTAATTAATCAAGAATGCCTTGACACAGAGTACTCAAATTTGGCATAAGTTGCTACCTATTGTTGAACAATGCATCCTCTTTGGAAATTGATGCAGAAAAGGCATTCTTGCAGCTAATCACTGCTATAACTAAAATGGATATATAATTCTTTGAGTACTTTTTGCCTTTGGGGAAAATTAAATGTGCGTTTATCTTAAAAACAAAAATTTCAATCAAAATATTGCAAGAGACAAAAACTTGAAAATGTGTCTATCGTAATTTCCAGGAAAATGTATGATGCAGGGTGAGGCTCAATTACGTTCCCTGCGCATCAATTTCCAAACCACTAAGAGGATGAATTATTCAACAATATTCACGTATGCCAAATATGAATAGTATGTCAAGGCATTTCCATTAAGTTTTTTCTGCTTGACTTTTAAGGGACTGTAAGTCATCATCAGGGGTACAACTTTGTACTAAGGTATGTTTGGTTCAAGGTTTGTCAGAACGACAAGAAACAAAAATTAACCATTTTCTTCGCGTACAATCTTTCGAAGGAGTTGTAGTAGAAAAAAATACAGAAGACAAATTACAGTTTTTATAGTATACAGGGTGTGCGGAAAATACGTCTACAACGTTTGATGACAGACTTCTGACGTCAAAATAGATCGATTTAAGCCAAGTTAGTTATATCCGAAATTGCTTCGTTTAGCCGGTAGCGGGCGTCAACGATGAAAATAATGTTGGTTTTTCTTAAAAAATTGCTAATTGATTTTAGTGATTTTTGGTGTACAAAAAACACTATAAATGACGTTTTCTAGTAGTATAGTGACTGGCTATTAATAAGCAGAAGTGATATAAATGTGACGTTAGTACATGTAAACCTCCCTTTTGATTTTTTCTGTCATCAATGTTATGACAACCCAGGTATTTTTGTTAGGTAAATTAATGTATTTAAAAGCCTTTTTTACGACTGACCAGAGAATATGTAGTTTCTGGATAATTTAGATCGGAAAACGGGCTTCAGGGACCGGTAAAAGATTTTGCCAGTCACTGATGCCTTCTCTCTCTCTCTCTCTATCGTAACTTCATTACTGAAGTATCGTGATCCTATGTGATTATGTTAGTGTCGGTGATGTTTTTCCATTTCTCTCTGTCCGAGGCAGATCTTATATTTTCCTGGAATGACATTCCTGTGAGATCTTTCACTTGATAGATCCACCGCTTTGGAGAGCGTCCACGAGGTCGGATCACTTCGACTTTTCCCTGGATGACAGTCTGTTTCGGATGTTAAGTTCCCTCTAAATTGACACGTTTGTTTTATGAGCTGTCCAGGGAATCCTCAAGAGTCGTCTCCAGATCCACATCTTGAACGCATCAATCTTCGCCAGGTCTACAGCTTTTATCGTCCATGTTTCAGCGTCATATACTGCAATCGAAAAAATAAGTGTATATATGTACGATTTTAAGTTTCGTAGCTTTTGTGATGTGTTTGTCCTTCCAAAGCTTATTCAGGTTGGTCATGGCCGCCTTGGCAAGTGCTATTCTTCTTCTGATGCCTTCATTACTATGGAAAACATTTTGTGTTATTGTTTAGATAAGCCCTTAGAACAGAAAATAGACAGGAAGGCGCATTTCATTTAACTTGGCTGTAACATATAGGCGACGGAAACGGCCATTTTTAAAACCCATGTATGACTAATGAGGTGTGATACCGGTTTGACAGTTGTGGGTTTTAGTTAGTTTGAGACTAATTTTGGCTGTTCTCAGACCCCAAATACCAGGACTTTGGGCATTACATTCCATCAGTAAGTATTAATATTACTTTTCACTTCAAATAGAGATATAATTTCTCTGAAAATGTCACTTGTCATACGTACTTGTCATGGACATAGAAATGAAAGTATAATGGGGTCATTATTTGTAATCACACAATCTGAGGAAGCAATTTAAATTACAGACAGTGACTGAAGTCACACAAACTCACATGTAGTCATAAATCACATAGTGTAAAGTGCACTTAATAAAACTGTTGAAATTGTTTGCTGCACATGCACCCTCTCGATATGATACGCCACTGCCAAAAGGAAACAACCATCCGCCATTTTGAAAACCCATCGCGGTCGCACGGATTTCTTACAAATGCGGCTTCCTGTTTATTTTCTGTTCTAAGGATAAGCCAAATAATATACTAATGTTATAATTTTTTTGAGTTGTCGAAAGTGAATTCGCAAGTTTGAAAGTATGGACTAGGACGTCGTCAAAAAATATTGTACGATACATGACTGGAAAGTGTTTTGCAGGTCTCTCCAAGCTCTACTTGGTTTCATATGCAAAACACTACTTTCCGGTCTCGTAACGTAAATTACTATTTTATCTCTTGAAAATGTTTTATTGGATGATCGTTTTTGAACAAAAAAATATTTCCAATTATCTGCATACACCTATTAACTGTAATATAAAAATTTTCTGACAATAATTTTTCGAGTGACTATTGCTATGGCAATTAATAATTTGACTATTGACTGTCAAAGAATTTTACTAAAATAATATCAACATTCTTAATTTCTAAGTTCATTTTACCGTTACACATGGACAACTATACGAATTTCGAGAAGATTGACATGTTCCTGGTATACGGGTTCCGTGAAATAAATGGGCGTCAAAGTGTTAGAGTTTACAATGAGAGATTTTCTGACCGCCAAATACCAAACCATTAAACATTTTCCAATATTGAGAATCATCTTCGTGAAACGGGAAACTTTAAGAAAATCTTTGAAGGTAGGGGTCGTATGCTCGAACTGTTGAAAGAGAAGAAGAAATTTTGGAAATAATTGAAGAAGAACCAAGTATCAGTACCCGCCGCTTAGAACAAGAGTTGATTGTTCTTAAAGCTATTGTAAATGATATTATAAAGGAACAGTTATTACATCCATATCACGTCTAAAAGGTTCAGGAAATATTACCGATTGATCCTCCCATGAGCCTTACATTTTGTCAATTTATTCGACACGAAAGAATCCGTGATCCAAATTTTTGTAGATAAATCCTGTTTACTGACGAAGCGTGCTTTAGAAGATCTGGAGTCACCAACCTGCATAACGAACATGTTTATGCGGATGAAAATCCATATGCCATACACCATCAGTATCAATTTAAAATAAATATTTGGGCAGGTATTATTGATCGCTATCTTATTGGTCCTATTGTGATTCCAGACAGGTTAAATGGAAATATTTATCTAAATTTTTTGCAAAACACATTACCAATTCTTCTGGAAAATGTGCCTCCTTTACTTCGGCGGGAAATATGGTATATGCATGATGGTGCCTCACCACATTTTTCCGTTGTTGTTCGGGAATATTTACACGACCAATACCCCAACTGATGGATTGGAAGAGGCAATGATGCACCAATAAGATGGCCACCACGTTCTTCAGATTTAAGTATGTGTGACTTCTTTTTGTGGGGCGCTCATAAAAAATAAGTTTATAAGCTCCGTTAATTACTTGCGATAAATTATTGGCGAGAATTATAAATGCAAGAAACCTTTTTAATGATCCAGAGACATTAAATAGAGTCCAGTTTCATTTTTTAAAATGTGTTAATAAGTGTATCCAGCAAAATGGCGGCCATTTTGCACAGTTGCTTAATTAGTATTAGTATTTCATTTAGTTCTTTTAATTTTTTAAAATACTTGCACTACCTCTAACATTTACTCCTTGTCTTTTTATTACTAGTAGCGTCAATAAAGCCTTAGAAACAGCTCCGATTTAGGCGATTTAAAAAAAATTGTTTTTTTATATTATTTGAAATCAGAAACCTTTTGGAGCGGGGACGAAATGATTTATATTGTTTAAACAATATGTATGTAAATTATGTAGAAAAAAAAATGTGTACCATATCCATTGAAAATGAGGAAAAAAGAGATATTTATGAAATGTTTTCATATTACTATTGAAAACAATTGTTATACAGTGTGTCCCAAAAAATTTATACAAATGGAGAAAAAGTTTATCTTACATTTCACAAAAAATATATTCTTGATAAAAAGCTCTGCATGACTTGTAGATCCATAATCAAGCACAAAATTTTTAAAACATTGGCCTATATACAGGGAAAATCAAAATTACGATTTGGAATGAGAGTAAAATACGTTCAAACTGTAGTGGAGAGCAAAATGTTCATTGAAATTGTTATTAAGTAGCATTTGACATTTGTTGACAGTTATTAGATATTCCAAAGCACTCTATCCAGAACGTGTTTAATAGGACGAGTAACACAAATCAGGCGCTTATTATGAACGGGATCTTATTATGTTTCGTACTGCGCATTAATCTAACAATTGCTGACATATTTATTGAAATCATCTTATAATTTCTATATGGGAAAATCACTAATCTAATAATTTTTTGCTACTTAATAACAATTTCAATGAACATTTTGCTCTCCACTACAGTTTGAACGTATTTTACTCCCATTCCAAATCATAATTTTGATTTTCCCTGTATATCAGCCAATGTTTTAAAAATTTTGTACTTAATTTTGGATCTACAAGTCATGCAGAGCTTTTTATCAAGATATATTTTTTGTAAAATGTAAGATAAACTTTTTCCCCATTTGTATAAAACTTTTTGGGACACACTGTATATTAATATATAACAATTATTTTCAATAGTAATATGAAAACATATCATAAATATCTCTTTTATCCTCATTTTCAATGGATATGGTATAAAAAAATTTTGTTTCTACATAATTATCACTTATAATACCATGAGTAGTCAAAGTTATGTCGACTATTTTTGCGGTGGTGTTACATCCCAAGCGCAATGGACATGAGTAGTGATACCACCGCAAAAATAATCTACTTAACTTTGACTAAGAATGGTATTCGAGGGACTATTTAATGAACCAAACTACTTTTTCAAATTAGTTTTAAGTAAATCTAGCAACAAACTAATCAATTTCTAGAGTAACAGAACACTAATATCGACTTTTTCTAATAAAAATCACATTTGTTTAAAATAGTCACTTGAATACCTTCTAGGAAGATATATCCACTGATATTTTTTTGATTGGTCAAGAAATGTCAGAATTCTGGATTTTGATTGGTTACTTTTTGACAGATGACAGGTGAATTGAATAGTCATACATATTGTTTAAACAATATAAATCATTTCGTCCCCACTCCAAAAGGTTTCTGATTACAAATAATATAAAAAAACAAAATGTCAAAAAAAATTTATCTAAATCGGAGCTGTTTCTGAGGACTTCCGAAGATTGCCTGTTTTATGTATTCATTGACGCGACTATACAGTTAATAGGTGTATGCCAATAATTGAGAATATTTTGTTTCCGGAAAAACCGGTCATCCAACAAAAATGTTTCAAGAGATAAAAAATCTTCTAAATACATTCATTTACTGAAGAAAAATTCCTGGGTTGTCATAACTTTGATGACAGAAAAAATCAAAAGGAATGTTAACATGTGACGTACCATTTCTATCATTTCTGCTTATTTATAGCCGGTCACCATACTTCTAGAAAACATTATTTTATAGTGTTAGACTATGCACCAAAAATCACTTAAATCAATTAGCACGTTTTAAAGAAATTTGGAAGAAACCAATTGTTTTTAAATCTTTGACGCCCTCTACCGGCTAAACGAAGCAATTTCGGATATAATTAACTTGGCTTAAATCGACCTATTTTGATATCAGGAGTACATATATTTCCGGATACCCTGTATAATTTATTTATCATTTGCTATAAATATTTAATATTGCAGGAGCATTTGTATAGTGCAATATATTTGTAATATAATACCCTTATACCACAAATAACTATTATATTCTATATTGACTGTTTATTGTATTGTCAGTCTATGTCAAATTCGAAGTTAGTAGGTTAGGTTTTGCTTGTTATTTGACAAGGACTGACGCAAAACTTAACCTTCAAATCTCGAATTTGACATAGTTTGATAGTGTTTAAAAATTCTGGTGTGATACACACACACACAACTTCCTTTTACAGTGATCTTATAATTAGTCAAAAAAAATTAAGCATTTGTCAAAAAATCTCAAAAATTAGAAGTTCTACAGAAACCATACAAAGTAGAGTTAGTTGAAGTTAATTATAAAAACATTTTAGAGGTACTCAACTGGAAAGTCATCTATCTCACATCAATACAATGTAATACAAATGTAATGTTTGAAAAAAATCGTTAGAGCCATACTCCCGGTTATGCGATTTTCTTCAAAAGCTTGCTGTCGCATCTAGGTAGTACACAAAACTTATAATTGAAGTTTTTCGTTTTTGAGATATTCTGTTCACAGACAGACAGACAGACACATACACAAAGACAGACCACTGAACAAAAACATGTTTTTTGGGTTCAGGGGACTCTAAAACGTGAAGATCTGTTGAAAACTCAATTTCGAATTTTTGAGGTGAATCCAATACTTTCTTTATTGTAAAAGGAAGTAAAAAACCTAGTTATATGGCTATAAAGCTTTAGGGGTTTACGACCTACATAATACAACTGATATCAGTGTAATTATGCCTCTATAATATGTGAGTTGTGGATAAACTCTAAAACTGATTTCTATTATTCCTTAACATATTTCAATCAATTTGCAAAGTTAACAATTTGTAGGGTTTTACACGTATTACCGCTTACTAATCAAAATAAATATATTTAGGTAAATTACTATGTGAAGCATCTATTCACTTTTAAATTACCAGTGTAATTGTTCAGCTAGCGGTGTGGCTGATCAAGCATAAATTGAAAAATAGGTTTCTTGTGAGCGTGTTCACGGGAGTTGAAAATCTTTTTACAGTTATGTTTATTTATGCAGAACTCTTAAAGTTAATAATACTGTGCATCTGCTTGTTTAGTTCTTCCAAAATATTAAAAAAGAGATTTTCTTGCAGTATGATCTATATCTCATAATAAAGCTTACTAATTTTCGTCAGGTATTTTTAATTAAAATTTTACTGAATGAGTTTCTTACATTGATGAATAGGGTCACGTCATTCTATCAAGATTCTAGAGGCGTTAATATCCTAAAAAATTATAATGGTTACCGAAGTTAAAAAAGTCAATAATTTATAGGCTTAGCATCTACCTTATAATTAAATATCAAATATATTTTAGTAACAGTAAAATATAAATATAACACAAGAATCATTTCCGCATGTATTTATAGCACTCAAGGATGTAAAATTTACAGTATAGTTTGAAACCCATGGTCTTAGTAATGTAATACAAAACTTGAATGGAAGTGTGATGAGACTGATTACTCATACAGCGACATTAAGTTCTGATGAAATTTATTGGATTTTGTAGAACACCGTGATAATAAGGAACAGAAACATTTTAAACGATAGTAATAAATCGGCCTTAAAAAAATTAGATAATCAATACTTCATATATATATGTTCTTCTTATGATTATGAGTACTTATTTTTATTGATACATATATTCATGTCAAATTAATTAAATAACGAGGCCATATTGCAGTAACTGATGAAACAAAATTAAACAACATTCATATTTAATCTCAATATCATAAAAAATGTTGTTAGCTTGTCATTAATAAAGTCTAAGCATGCAGAGCTTTAGATACCTTAGACACTGACTTCGAAGACATTCAGTATTGACTATCCCCTTTCCCAGTTCGGAGGGTGCCTATACAAAAATGAAAATGAGAAGTGGCTGAAATATGTATGTGTAAAATATGATAAAATTATCTTTCTGGATGAGGGTATTGTAGTTACTTTGAAAGAGACTTCATTTGCTTATTAACTTCATTAACTTCTGCTTGTTATTTCTATCAATATGTTTTATACAATTCCTACAGCAGGAGGAAAGAAATGTCTAGGTCAGCTGTTAATAAGCCACAAAAGAGTTCTTTCTAAGGATAATGCATTACCCGTAAATATTCGGTTACTACATGTAACAAACTTAAAGGGCTCCGGTTGCTCATTGGGAGGGATTAAAGTAAATGGGTGCTCGCTGGCGATAGTCAAGATAATTGTACCTTGGAAGATATGGGGATACATTATTCTTATTTTAGTGCGTCACCTGGTGGGTTGGGTGCCAGTGACGGACATGGGGGTTTCGACATATAATCTCCTTGGAGATGAAACATATGCGTTGTTGTGGTGCTCAGCTTCGGATTATAAACCTACTATGATTTGTGATTTATGGTATAAGATTATTTTGCTTCAAAATACTCGAAACTGCAATACGCTTTACAAATAAAAACAACAACGAAGAGTGTAAAACAATTCCTAAAAAATTATATCCGCCCGCCACTTCGTTACGTGACGTAGGCAGAATTTTAGTAGATGTTCGTCTGAAAACAAATCCCACAAGAGAAAATAATATCGATATACCTGGCGATCAGCACTGAAGGTTGTAAACACGTATAAAGTTAACGGTAGTTTACACATGCAAAATGTTATTCTAGTACATTTTATATTAAAAATTAAATAACTTACCTGGGAGCAACATTTCAATCGTCGGCAAGACGCAAAAGTAAAGGCCAGTTACAGACTACGAGTGTTGAGGGAAATCTTGGTCGAGATTAGTGGGTCGGTCGCCGCCAAAGCTTAACGGAGTTTGCTGGCTTGCAAATGAAACAAAAATGGACAGCTACAAGATTATCCATGGGCTTCAATTCTACGCACGCTGTAAGAGCGTTCCTTCAGAGCTTCTTTGAAAAAGCGGACAACTGTAGTTCAAAGATTGCCTACCAGCAATTAACGTGAATCCACACGCTGAGGGGATGAAATGCTCCTCCAGAATTGCTTCGGGATGTAGGATGGTTGCGGCTGATATACATAATGTAGCGGGACGAGATGAGTTCTTCTTGAATATATTCGACCGTAGATCGATATAAAGTTCCGTGAAACCCAAAAACGAGATGTACACTGCATTTTATCAAACTAGATATATCCAATAATTGCCGTAAATTGGCCAAATCGCCACGGATAGTCTAGTTGTGCCAAATTAACTTCATGTAACAGATAATATTTGTTATTTGACAAACTAAATAAAAATAATGTTTTTGAATTACGTTTTTCGATAAGGACACCTTGTACAGTATGAATAGTGTTCGACACCATAAAGTATAATAGTTGGACTAAAGATTTTGTGGGCACGATAAACAAAAATGTATTTCGAAATTCATATGATAGTGTGCCCGGCAGCGGTTCTGCTTAATACATTAGTAATGCTTTTAAAAATAATTAAATAAATATAATAGCAGAATGGGTTATGCTTTAATGTTAATATTAGATAAAATAAAAAAGCTGTTTAATAAAACGATGAATGATAACTATGCCAAAGTAAGAGTTAAATGGGTTTTTTTTGGTGAACGTGTTTGACTTAAATCCGGAGTAGTTAGCATTTGGGAGACTAGAAACTGAATAGAAATGTTAACAGATTGCTTTTAGATCAATACAACACGATGTCACATTTAATATGCTAACGTAAAATAATTATAGAGAAATTTACTGTGAAATGACCTTAAAAGCAATGCTTAGTAATTATTAAATATACGGTACCCCCCACCCAAGAAAAGCGCCCTTCCGTGCTTTCCAAGAATACTTCGATACTCAGCATTACTCCGTTTCTCTAATACAATGAAATGCTATGAACCAGTTATTTATTAAAAAAAAACAAAAAAAATTTTTTTTTGCCGACGACCATAGTTCAAAAGTTGATGTTGCCTTCATTTTAGGAGGACCTATCGTATGAAAACGATCCAAGACTTCAGGAAGGTTTCTGGCGACCGGAATCGTGTACACATACAAACATAACATCCCCCTCACAGCACGTTTAGGCACCCCCCAATACGGGGGATTGATCTAGTGGGCTGGGATCTTCACCAAAAGATCCGCACCGCCGAGACGGAGATTTGATATAGTGGGTTCATTAGTCGGTTGGCTCGAATTTTAGAGATATTTGACTCAGAGTGGTTTTCGATATGAGGGAATTTCAATACTTCGTACACTTCGTGTCGAAGTAATACCTGTTAAAATTAATTTTAAATTGTAAGTTGTTTTAAAAAAAGTAAAGATGGTCATAAGGCAGGTAAATGAGTACAAGGAAATTTGCGCATAAATGACGTAAACAATGAGTAATTGAATATAAGAAATAAGAAACAAAGTACATCCGAGCTAGAATAAAAGCGTAAACTGAAGAGAATCAGTAAAATGTATTTAATTGCTGTCAAATTGTGATATTTTGAAAATTATAATAAAAAATTCTGGCTCTAACAAGTAAAAAAATCGTTGAGAGCTGGTTTTATGTAAGAAACCAAGTAATAAACCTGTTATTGATTTGAATGGAGTTTAATTATGAAGGGACATTAATTGAGTACGGCATGTGGCATCGGGCGACAATAGGTGTACCGTGGGTAAGCTGCGCTGCAGTGCTTGGTCAAACTGCGGAGCCGTGCTGCATTGGAAGAGGTCATCTGCAGAGCCGTCGAGGTACAAGAGGTGTTGCTGTCACAGGTGCAAACTTTACTGCGGTGTTTAATTTTCGTCTGCATGTCCTACAGGATGCAGTTGGAGGTGCTTTTGCACGGGCAGGAAGACTTCTGAGGTATTTTTGTATTAATAAACAAGAAAAACAAGATATCTAAAATCAATATTCGTATATTACATGCAAATGAAGTACACGAAGATAATACTTACCTGAATAAAAACTTTGTAATTGCTTGATTTGTTCAATAGTAAAAATATAATTGATGTTATTTTAAAGTATAAACAACGTTTGTGCACCAATATCATTCAACTAACTTTGCATTGGATGTAATGGCAATTTAATCAAATTATAATGTTACCCATGTGTAGAGACCTAACCCTGATTAAGTTATACGTGTTCTACCATGCTAGTCAATTAATATAAATATTTAACGATTAACATAAAAGGTAGAATACTTACTTGTTCAATTAAATCTGAAATTTATATCGGCATTTTGAGTAGCTACAAAAATATAACCTTGTAAAATAAATATTAAAATAAGTGTATATAATTGCAGCCTACATTCATTATAATATGAATTTTAAACAAATTTCTGATAGAGACATTTTAATGCAACCATAATATTTAGACCAAAATAACTAAACAAATATGTAAAACATTTTAATTCAAGTGATTATTCAACTTTCATCTATCAAAAACTGACCAATAAAATTACAAGATGTGACGTCTTTGAGCCAATAAAAAATGAACTATATTGACAATTTTCACTAGTGAAAATAATCGAAAATTTTCACTAGTGGTATAGTGAATATTTTAAACAAATTTGATTTTTATTAGAAAAAATCAGTATTAGTGTTCTGTTACTATAGAAATTGCGTAGTTTCGTGCTAGATTTACTGAAAACTAATTTGAAAAAGTAGTTTGGTTCATTGAATAGTCCCTCGAATGCCATTCTTAGTCAAAGTTAAGTAGAATATTTTTGCGGTGGTATCACTACTCATGTCCGTTGCGCTTAGGATTAGGACGAGTGCGCTAGCCCTCGTCCTAATCGAACCTAAGCGCAATGAACATTCGTGATACCACAGCAAAAATATTCGACATAACTTTGACTACTCATGGTATTATAAGTGAAAATCGTAGGACACTCAGCAATGACCAATAGAAAAATTAGTTCAGGAGCCGTAACCAAGGCAACAACAAAATTTCTTGGAAATTTTTTGTAGGTAGACATTGCTTCTTTTTAGGGTTTGTGTCGTTACGATTTTCTTACCGAATCTGCATTCGAGCATTAATTCATATCAGGAAATTATTTTAGTGCATTTCAACAACGTCCTAATTTGCCCCCGTGTGCCGCTCGGGCAAATTAATACGACGTTGTTGAAACGCACTCAAAAAATTTCCGGAAAGAATTAATGCTCTTATGAGATTATATGTGATAATTTTTTTTCCACTACCTTCCTTGCAAGTCATCCTTACACTGTCTGATTTGAGGGATGTAGGAAACATTTACAAAAATTGTTACAGTTACAGCCATTCCCTAGAGAAGTGAATTGCTTAAATCCCGCATTTACTATAACTGACGAGATGCCGTGTTTGCCATTTGATTAACATGAAGAAAACCATTAATGCTCGTACTATTATCCATTTTTAATCAGAATATAAGCACAAAGCTCACAAAACATCACTGGCAATCGTATTCACGCATTTATCACAGTGCGTTTATAACTGTCAAACTAAACATCACAGTACTGTAACAACGCCCCAAACTCCAAAATAGGCTACTAAAACTTAGAAAATGTATTTTATTCGCAATCACATTGTAATGTGTCAATTTCATGACATGACAACAGCTGGGAACTAGATGATTACTTGAAACTAGCCAGGAAATTATTACATACCCCGAAAAATATTACATAGCTGAAGAGTGGAGTGTTTCCATGGTAACAAAACATTGAGTGGGTTGTTTTCATAGTAACAAAAATATTAGCTACATCAAGATATCTATTATTCAGAAGTCAATTGTAGTTATTATTAAAATTGGATGATTGCAAATAAAATAGTATACATACCACGGTGGAAAGTTTCATCCCTGTTTAGAGATAAAGTTAACCTCGACGCTACGCGTCTCGGTAAACTACCTAATCTCTCGACAGTAATGAAACACTTCCCACCTCGGTATGTAATATACTATTACGCTATTACCATTTATTTTACATAAGGAAATATTGGCAGTGAAAAAAATTATGTACTTTACAAGGGATGTAGGAAGATTTACACTACCTCGCACCTTGCATCAAACGGTCCTCGGTAGTGTAAATCTTACCTACATCCTTTGTAATAGCTATTTACGTTATTAGACCGATAGCAACATTTTTATGGCCGCGCCAATACTTTACAGGTCGAGCCCGTAGAGCGAGACTTGTATGTTTGGCAAGGCCATAAAAATGCTACCGGTCATGTATCGTATAAGATTTTTTAGGATACTGCATTGGTAACTAGCGTTTACACAGTTACAGTTACCAATGCAGTATCCTAAAAAGTAATATACTATTATTTTCTTGAACGAAACTATGCGTCAGTGGGTTAACGACAATGATAGTCAGTAAAGGTAATAAAAGATATCAGGGCTTTTACCGGGGTGTGACTTGCTTCGACAACGTGATCATACAAATAGTTTAACAAGTGGCCGATTGAAAACAAAGTCAGTGTTTAAGGTTAGTTTACATACTTACACCACTTCGTGTCGCAGTGGGTAAAGTGCTAAGCTTGCAATAAAAAAAGTCCTTGTTTGAATGCACGGATGTTGAGTACTGAGCCGGATGACCATTCGATGTTGGGATACTATTAACGTCGCTCTCCCCTCATGACTAGTGTATGAAGTAGAGTAACAAGACTACACACGCGACATGGAGGTAGGGCAGCGAGACCACTTTGAGGCATAAGTGCGCGTGAACTTGGTTCACCCTCCACTCAAAAATAAAAAATATATAACTAATTCGATTCTGAATATAATACCTGTCAAAACAATATGTATTTGTAAAAATGGTTTTCTTAGAAGAATATGTATGTATTTAGTAATTGAATCATAGTTTTGGAATAGGGTTCAATAAAATGCTCAATGGAAATACATTAACGAGTTTAGACAGAAAGCTCTGTTTATTAAGGCAGAATTACAAAAGCTGATTGTGTTTTTATGGTATATGCTAAGATGGACAGTTGAAAATTAGCAACCGCCCTTGTCTAAACATCTTTCTGATTGCAGATAGTAACATAACGACAGAAAATATCACAAGAGATTTGTAGCGATATTTTCAGTGGGCAGAAAATCAGTTTCTTCCAGTTTTGGGTAACTCGGTTGAAAATGCGTGACAGTAATGGATAATGCTCCTTTACACTCAACGCACAAAAAAGTATTACCATAAAGCTAGACCTCCATATCATGCCCCACTTTTAGGAAAAGCAATTAATATAAAATTTGACAATCTACATGCTATGGAAAGTAACGAAATACAAAGTGCAATTAAAGGCATCGGGAGATATAAAGTAGGTGAATATAATAATAAGTAAAAGCTGAAAGTTCAGGTACGGTCGCCGCCTTAAAAATCGGGACAATACTATGATAAATTTTGCATATATTTTTAAGTGTCTAAACTGGGATTTTGCAGTTATTATGGTTTTAATTATTGTTATGTAATTTTGCAAATGTTACGTCGTTTGGTTGATAGTAAAATTCCAATAATACAAAAAAATAATAATAAATCAAATATTATAACACAACATATTACGTGCCCCGATTTCTAAGGCGCCGACTGTACCTTTTCTATGTATTCAATAAACTGATTCATTATTATTATAAAGACGTAGGCAGTCAAGCACAAATGGACAGTAAAACAGGCATTTATTTTTTTAACCATTTTCGTACGAAAACTCTGATTTACGCGTATAGTCCAGTCGTTGAAGGTAAAAATAGACTATTACCTCCGAATTTTTTGAACCTCCATCGATTTTCATGAAAATTTGGAATTAAGCTTATCTTACCCTTAACTTCAAAAGTGACATATGTCCGACTTGAGATTTTTGTTTTTAAGGGGTGAAACTACCCCTTCGTGAAGAAAAATTGAAAAATGAAGGTTTAAGCATTTTATGGATTCACATCTTATTTAAGTATGTTGAATAAAGCCTCTTTCGTGTTCTCGAACATGATTTAAGATCTATTAAAAATTTTCAACTCTTACAAACCACCTCCTATGCCTAAATCAATAAAAAAAAATAAACGAAAGTATTATAAAAATTTATTATTATTTTGAAACTATAAATCATCAGAGCTACTATCACTATCAAGTTCTTCCGTTTGGTCAATTGGAGGACAATTCTGGCAGTTGTCACAGCAACATGACCCACATGTTGTGTTACAATACAATCCGAGTCTTCGGCAACCACAAGAGGCACCGCATCCTTTTTTACAGTTGCAAAATATCATTTTAAGTAACTCTTCTGGTGCAGGCATACTTGAAGTTTCTATTGTATGTAAAGATCATTCAGTATTAATCCACCCCCAATCAATGAATATTTTTGTTGCCGAGCCATATTTGGGTTTGTAAATAAACCCTTTTAATGTGTTCATTCAGGGCTGCAACTGTTGGAGCCAGAGATGACAACTTTACCGCGCTGTTTTTGTGGTAGCCTTAATAAATGATTCATAGCGTAGCTGCTCGAGATATGCTGATAAGTCTTCGACACGACCAATTTATTCAATTGTATGTCTTTAGCAAGTCCGTACAAAACTATTGTGCAGTACCTACCAGCTTCTAAAATATCTTCGAGATCAGAAGTACTGTTATAAAATATTTCAACCTTATCTCTCAAATCAGAACGTTTTTCTAAAATATCGATAATTTTTTTTACCTTTATTGTAAAACGGTGATGTTGAGTCGCACCCAGTAAGACAATGAAAAAAAAGTATGAATTTCGCACTGTTCGAATAATCCAACTCTAAACTTTTCGACGAATATACCATCGACTGAACATTTTGTTTTCCTATGTATGTATGTACACGATACACGCACATATGATCATCTATAAAGCTCCAAAATTATGTGGAATGGAAACATTATGCACCGAAAAAATGCGATTGGATTTTTTACCCTAACTCCCATAATTTTGAAGCTACAACGTTCATTCAACAACCATTTTACAGGTAATTTCAATGACTACAAGATCATATACATTTCAACACGTCCAAACCGTGCATATTCAAAAGGTAAAGGGTTGAAAGGCTCGGGAGGGATGGTCTGCGCACTATAATGCAAACTTCTAACATTTATATCTCCGTTATTTTTTATGCCACAGAAATTAAGAAAAAAAAAGGAGAAACCCACATTTTTGTACAGTTTTAGTTATTTTGAAAATAAGGTATTTTTTAAGAAATTTGAAAAATACTTTTTTCACTTTGATCATATTATTTTTCGAAAAATACGCGTTCTAACCCGGCTAAACTTTTGGATTAAAAAATACCAAAATAAAGTAATTTGTAAACGGATAACGGTCAATATCAATTCACGTGGAATGGCTGGGGTTTTATCGCTCATTTTTTTTTTAATTCGAGTGGCCCACCGTTTTTGCGTCGTAACTCGCTTAGTTATAATGCAATCGACTTTTCACAGTTCTCATTTTAAAGGTCTTTCCAATGACTACAAAAAATGTTCTATAAGTTTTTCCCGAAAAATGCATCGGTTTTCTGTTATTTAACGTTGATTACTTCGAATCAAGTTGTTGCAAAAAACAATCTTCTTCAACGAGCAATAACTCCCTTTAGTTGAGACGTAGAGCATTCATACAAAAACCAATCTCTTTGTTTTTTACAGGCTTCATTTTTGGTAATTACAATTTATTTGATAGAAAGCGAAGTTTTCGATTTATTCGTGAAAACCCGTCCCAAACATGCATTTTTATCACGAAAAATCTAAGCTTTCATCGCGAATAACTCGAAAAATATCAATCTATCGAAAAAACTTTATAGAATATTTTTTACTTATAATTTGTCCCGCTATCCATTTCCGGGGTATTTTGAGTGAACACATTTCCATCCCCGAGAAGGGATGGCATCCACCCTCAGGGTAAATGCGCACATCGGCGCTATGCCACTTTTGCACCTTGAGCCACCCCCTAACTACTCACCAAATTTCACGTCAATCGGTCAAGGTTTAAAGAATTTGGAGCGGAAAACCTTCAACGACTGGGCTAGTAGATTTTGCCGTACATGTAGTGAGAAGATTTGTTTTAGGCTTGCACTTTGTGATTTATTCCTTCTACATGCTAAGTCACAAAATACTTCTTTTCATAATTTACGGGTTTGGCATATAATTTTCAAAACAGTACTGCTCGTCACTGGTAAACACATCACTACCAAATTCTTTAATTGCTTATTCTAGTATATTTGTTACCGATGCGCCTACTTTCGGCATTTTTGAATGTCCGCGAGATATGATACATACGAGAACTGATACCACGAACACGGCAAAGTTCAAAATCAAACTGAAATTAAACTTCAGCATTATAGTCCAGTTAAATACGAACAAATTTCGACTTTTGGCGGAAATAAATGATGACGTTTTGATACTTGACAAAAATGTTCATTTAGGCGTACTGTTAAACATACTAAAAGCCCTGAACGCATTCTGCTGGTGTTCCTATTTAGTTTTGTGCTTATATTTTGCTAACCGTTAGTAGTATTGGAATTATATGTCCTATATAGAAGATAAAGGCTACAAAATTCTCTACAAAAACATTCTATACATTTTTCCAGTATCTATAGTGGTTTTACTGTAGTTAAACGCTTAATAATAATAATAAAGTCTATCACCAATTAATATCATTACCCCAGAGGCCCACAACGGCTTTATCATTACAAACATCACATTTGACGCGACTGCAACCACGGCTTTAGCCACGGTCTAGAATCCCATCTAGTCCAATCAAATAAGGATTTTTGATCGGAATAATTCAAAGTGAGCTGAATTTTTGTGTACACCTTTATTTAGTGTTTTCAAACAACATCCGAAAAGTACCCTTGATTTGACATTGAGCTTCGCGAGTTATATGGTACAGATGTGGGAAAAATTTGGTTTTTCGCTTATATCTTCTTTTCTATTGACTTTAGGTATATGACATTGTACAGAGAAATTGAAGGGCACAAAATTCTGTACAAAAAAGTACTGAATAGTTTTTTTGTAGGATCGACCGTTTTCGCTTAGTATAGCGTTGAAACTATGAGTTCAATACTAAGTGCCCTATTCCACACCACCTTTGAGGCGCGTTTTTTTTTTAAATATGGTATCCCATTTCAGGCCTAATCCACGGCCTCAGTCGGTCAAAATATCCTCTATATTCTTAAAACAGTAAAAATAGCGTTATGTTAATTTTATTCATCTTCTTCTCCCTCTCCTTCTATGTCGCGTTGTTCCAGATAATCCGAAGAAAATGTCTCTAATCGGTTTTCATTCTCTCCTTCATCAACTTGGTTTTCTAAGATGTTTTCAATTGCATTGGCATTTAAACACGGTTGTTCGTTGCAATGACCACAAATTGACGAGCATTTAAACTCCAACTTTCTACATCCACACAATGGCCCACACCCTTTGGTGCAATTACAGAAGATCATGTTTAGAAAAAAATCTGGAGCGGGAGCTTGTATTGTTTTCTTTGGTTCCAATACATCGTTTCTTAATGTCCATCCCCACTCAATAGGGTTTAGTTCATTCTCCAACCACTTTTGTATTTGAAAATAAACTCTGTAAAGGTACTCTTTAGCTGCACTATCTGTTGGCGGCAATAAATTCAATTTCACCGGGTTACTTTTACGTATTAATTTCGTGAAACACATGTAACGATATTGATCAATATACACTTTTTGAATTGGAGCACCATATAATGCTAGTAAAAATTTAATCACATTGGAAGAAATCAATTCGTGTGAGGAATCTATTTGTGTGAAAACTTGAGCCGCAGCTTGCAAATCTTGGCGGTTTTCTAACAGCTTCAAAGCTGTCGTTTTACCTTTACTAAAAAGAGCTGACGTTGTGTCACACCCGGAGACAGCATGTAAAAATAAAAGATGATCTTTACTGGAGTTATATTGGTAACAACTTTGGCATGAGTAAATTCTTGTGGAACTTTTTCTCTGTTTGGCTTCATAAAATAAATTTCTCTATCAACTGGCGTACGAGCTATCACGAGTACGAAGAGATCTACAAGCTGTAAAGAATACAAGAACGACCTAGCATTGACCGCAGTCATGATAGAACGGCTGATAGTCGTACAAATCTTTTTTAGTGACTCTAATGTACCTTTTCTACTCTTTAAAATAATCTTCTCAATAAAAACCAATAAGCTATGAGGAATAGAATCATTAACGTTATCGAACATAGTGATAGTTGAAGGATAGTCGGAAGTGATGCAAACTTGGGTTCGTATGTCCTGGCGAAGAATTGCTGCTGCTGCTTCCAAAACCCTGAATCTCTCATCTGCATTTTCTTTTTTCGAATCATACCAAGCTTTATTCAAAATATCGTAACTAGTATCACGAAAACATATGATACATTGTCCGGCTTGTTTTGTTGTAATTGCAATTCTGTCTCCATCTTTCTTCTTTTTTTTTAATCGTTTTGCCGTTTGCGATTTTAATTGTTAACGCTCCTTTTAATTCAGTTAAAGCAAACTGCCAATCTTCATTATTTTCGATGTAAGAAAATATCTGTTCCATCGCTGTTATCACCATCTATTAGGCGACCTACTTTATGGTCAGTTATTGGTGCACAGAGTTTCACGAAGCAATGATTGTGATATTTTGCTTCGGCGGCAACTAAGTCTATTTCAAAAATTATGCGTTATACACGTACTTCTTGCGACACAACCGATTAAATACTAACACGCTAAACAGGCTGCAGGCAGACTCTATAGACTAGGCTGGGAACACGCTAGAACAAGACCGGACCGCAGGTAGAAACCTCTCGGTCGACCCTTGATGCCGAATAGGAGAGGGAAGATGCAGCTGCTGCCTTCCAAGCGATTTCCTTGAATTATTTTATTTTGGAAACATTGTTGTCTTAATAGTGTACGAAAAAGACCCTTCGATTCACCTCATGGTATATTTTTACATTCCAGACCTCAAATTAGTTGTGGAACTCGGTATTTCTGTAGTGTTATCCTTCAGATCAACGTTCATGGCGAGTTTTCGCAGAAACGGTCGGCCCTACAAAAAAACTACCCAGTACTTTTTTGTGTAGAATTTTGTGCCCTTCAATTTCTCTGTACAATGTCATATACCTAAAGTCAATAGAAAAGAAGATATAAGCGAAAAACCAAATTTTTCCCACATCTGCACCCTATAACTCACGACGCTCAAGGTCAAATCCAGGGTACTTTTCGAATGTTGTTTGAAAACACCAAATAAAGGTGTACACAAAAATTCAGCTCACTTTGAATTATTCCGAAAGTTTGCCGTAAATTTGTCTAATTTGACTGGACTAATCGGACCAGGAAATCCCGAATAAAAAGAGATGCCGAAGATGTAAAGCGACTTAAAATTTGGCTATCCTGTCACAATTCTTTTCGATTTCTGACGACATCCTATTGGTTAGTGTCGGCTGTATTGACGATGAGAAAATTGATTGTCACAGTTTACTGAAAATTAGTACAAGAGCAATGAAGGACTACATAGGGGATAATTTCAAAGACTTTAAGATGAAGCATGCTAACCGGATTTGTCATCTTGCAACAGTTCGCTCAGGGATGAAAGCTCAGTTCACGGCGTATTAGAACCAATTGATCCTATATTGCTATTTCAGAGAATTGCCATCGCGAAGAAAGATGATTAGCAACTAATACTCGACTACTTGAAGTGATAGCTTCATTTTCTCTTTTCCTGTTCAATGGGGCCGGAATATGAAAGACGACGTCTGCATTGTATAATATGAAGAATCACGAGAGAACTTGAATCTTACTGATAGAATACATGTCATCGACAGTGTATATTTCATGCATAGTGTCATTCGGCATCTAAGTCAGACATACCAGTCAATTTACGTTACGTACATAAATTACCTAAAACATCATTTTATGAAATGAATTAATTGGTCCCCCAGAATGTACTAAGAGATTTTATTGCTGTGCAAATGATTAACATCTTGAAAGTATAACAGGCGTGGACAAAAGGGACAGATTATCACTGGTCTATACTGGAACCAAACGGCCGAATCGCTGAGCTATTAAAATTTAAAAAGGCGTCCGATAGGGATGCGTGTTATCACCGCTTCTCTTTAACATTTATTAAGAGGTCATTTTCAGAGAAGCACTTAATGAAACATCAGGTGGGATTACGGTTAATGGAAAGCCAATAAACAACTTGCGATATACCTCCCACGCAGTCATCCTAGCAAACGCTCCTGGAGAGCTGCAACAAATGATGGACAAGCTAATACAACATAGTGAGAGGTTTGGCTTATTTATGAATACAGCCAAAATAAAATTAATGGGTGCAGGGATCGGTAGCTCAGTGGTAAGCATCGTGACTACTGATCTAAGGGCCGCGAGTTCGATACCCGGTCCCGGTGACGTTTTCAAAAATTAAAAATGCAGATGAAAGCCTTTATGGAATGCCATCATTCGCAAGTGATTGATATAAAGCTGTGGATCTTATTTTACTACGATGTGTAGCATGTAAAAGATCCCTTGCTAGGGTTGGAACTCCTTAGACTCGGCAAAATTCTAAGTAGAACTTTGACCATATGACCAAAGCAGTCGGTGTCTAAGGTACCTGGTACTCTGCATGCCTAGATCTTGTCCATTAACAAACAAACAAACGAATCTGGGTGCCCTGGTAAACAAACACTGCGACATGACAAAAGAAATTAAATCGAGAATCGAACAGGCAAGGAAAATATTTGTTGCGATGCGAAACTTCTTTGTCAGGCCTGACCTAACCTTAAAATTGAGAACTCGCATGTTAAGACGTTATGCATTCCCAGTTCTCTTTTATGGATGCGAGAGCTGGATCCTTAACACTTATGGAAAAAAGAATTGAAGCGTTTGCCTCTGCAGGCGTATGCTTAAGGCCCGCTGGGTGTAAAAATGATTAACGTTGAGATACTTACTCGAATAAAGAAACAAAAAGAACTACTGCTTACAGTTACGGAGAGCAAAACTCAATATCAGAGAGGAAATCGATACGAACTTCTTCAACTCATTATTGAAAGTGAAATCCTGGGAAAACGATCAGTCGGCCGTTGGTTTGGTTGCACATCAGTTGACATTTTCCGGGCAGCGATGCCAAATAACTTCAGTTGGAATATCTGCAAAAAATAAATTGATTTAGTTGGAGCAAAACCATTCTAGCCTTGCGGTCGAGGTAGGTCATATAAGGCGTAGTGGTCATAATTGATTCCACTAATTTGGTAATATATATATAGAATAGTAATTTACGTTAGAAGGCCGGAAAATGACTTATTAAAGTACGAGTTTAGAATTTCTAAACGAGTAATTTAATAATATTTTACGGCCCTGTATCGTACAATGTTGTATTTCATGCCGTTTTATACAACATGTTCATTGAAGAAAGTCCATAAGGGGTGGCTGTGAAAAATCAAACGTATGAATATGTTGGTGGCACTGTAAGTCTAATATGTCAAATTCGAGGTTAGCAGGTTAGGTTTTGAGTTAGTCTGTGTCAAATCTGACGGAAAACCTAACCTGATAACCTCGAATTTGACATAGACACACAGTGTCATAAACTTATTATTCAGCAGTTGTCTAGCAACACTTTCCGACCTTGTGATGTAATGTTCCACTTTCCGGCTTTATGATGAAATGCTCCACTTTCCGGACTCAAATTGATGACGTAAAGTCGTATTTTCTAGACAGTATGAAATAAAGGGTATTTACAGCTGACGCTATTTCCTTTTACAATCTCCGTCTTCCAACCCTCTCTTTTCCATAGCTTCATCTATGTCATTCCTCCAAGATCTCCTTGGTCTTCCTCGTTTCCTTTTTGTGCAATGTGAGGAGGTCAAATCTGCAGTGTAACATTAATTTTACAAGAATGTCAATAATATTACTTAAACAGAATTAAACGGCAAGAGATGATGTGAAACGTAAAGAATCGCTGCCAACGATTAAAAATCCTCGTTAACGCGCAACCTAATATCGGAATATAAGTCAATGATATTCTTTATTGTGTTTTTGTACATAAAAAACGAGAATTTACAACATTTTGCGTTGGTCGACACAGAGACTACGTACACAAACTCAACAAAAATGGATTTTTTTGATATTCAGAATCAAACCGTTGTATTTATACCATCAGTTAATTTGGAGGAATATAATATTCAGTGTTACATAGCCCATAAATTCTCTTTAATTTGATCCGATAATCTTTGGCATTAAGACATTTATATAGTATATTATAGCTTTTGATTTGGGCTAATGCGCAATTTTGGCAAAAAGTATTATAGTTGTTGACATTTACTTACGTAAACGAAAATTCAGCATTCGCTTATACAGAAGACTGTCAAATTTTATGAGGATTATTTTATTCCACTTCATATTGGGGCTACTTTCGATAATAAAGGACTTTTTGTGACTATGTGTAATTTCACGAACGCCTCAAGATGGAGGATATCTGAACAGCCAACCAGAAAGATGACCAAAATTGACCACACTGTCCTTATAAAGTCACTGTAGCAAAGCTACGATGATTCTGCTGTACATACACATTAACAAAAATGTATCAACTCTATCTCATCTCATTTTAAATGTTTTAGAAATTATATTTCATTGTGACATTTGTCTCGCGAATTTGAAGGGCTCGCGACGTATAGTATATACTTTTCAAAATTTCGAATCATATTGGTAAACATGATTACGCGATTTTCAAATATTGGGTAACATATTAATTATTGTATAAGAGATCTCCATTTGTAAAACAGTTATTTTTAGGGACGATGGCGACGAAAGCCGAAAACGGAGTTTTTCGCTCGATTGGTATAACGTAATTACACTAGAAGCAGCCAAACGAAAGAAGAAAATATCTATAATACCAGATGCTTATATTAAAAAAAAATCTTACTATCCGCTTATATCTACTGATCGTAAATTTCCTACCAATAGTACTTACATTGGACAATGGCAAAGTTTGGGAATGGAAGGATTCGGAACATACCAATATTCGAATGGTAATTGCACGATGCATATAGTTTGCCCAGATTTGAGAGTTAGATAACAAATTGCGTTTTCTTAAATTAGTGTAGTTTATAAACCTACCAAAGAGGTTACCTGCTTTCTATAAACTTTTAATAGTTATTTACTATACAAGTGGGATAACAGCATCATTAATATACGTGTGCGTAAGTTGCAAACGAGTGCGTAGCACGAGTTATGTAAGCACACAAGTATATTAATGATGCATTATCAAACATGTATTGTACAAAATTTTATCTACGACTGCCTAAAATTGAGAAAAGTGCATTAAGGGAAATGTCAGATCTGTCATTTTCAAAAATATTTTAGTAGGCAAATGTCATTATATCATTCATTTGACACTATTTCAGTTACGTAATGAAGTCATTACACAACTCAGTTGCCTAATGAAACCATTACATAACGTAATGAGCTTCATTACCTAACTGAAATAGTGTCAAATGAGTGACGTAATGCGTTACTTATCCCACTAGAGTAGATAAATGAAATAATCCAATTTGAACCCATTTTAACAAAATTTCTCATGCGTGCACGCATGATTTGCCAAAGAGCAACAACTGTAATAGGTATTTACCATCCAAGTAGTGGTATGTGGGTAATACCCACTAAAGAAAAGGTTTGGCTCACAAAGTCGTAGGCCGCGTGGGTTAATTTTCTCGTGTGTGCAGTACAACAGTTTATATAATCGTTATGAGGTGTTTATGGAGAGGTAGTGGATAAACTATTTAATAAAACTGTAGGAAGCAAAAGTACAAATCAAAAATATAGAGAACGAGTTGAGCTTTCTAAAGAAGGTATACTCGAATAGAAAGTACTAATATCAAGAAAACGCCATGGTTAGCAAAGTTAAAACGAGGACTAGAGCTTGTGCAAATAATAGAGAAAAGAGGTTGAAATATAGTAAATAAAGCAAAACAAACGGCTTCTGCTTGAAATCAGTCAAAATATCTTATACAATCCTAAAGCACATGAGAGGACGGAAAGATAACGGTATAATAACATACAGGGTGTTAAAAACAAATGTATGTTATTTGTAAGACATACAGTACAAACCAAAATAAGCCTAAAAGTCTTTATAAATAGGTGTCCCAAAATTAACCGATTACAATATTAGTCTGGGTTATTTAAATTTAATAGTCCAGTCAACGAAGACCAAAAAGATCGAATAGGGGAAATAATTCGTGTAGTCGCAAATTTTTGTACCGTGGTAGGGCGGAGTACCATGAACAACATACTAAAAATCCTGATCGGTGGGGGGTGAGCGTTTAAAGAAAATGTTTTCACGTTTCTCTTGAATAACTCGAAAACCGCGGCTTCTAGCGAAAAATGTTCATACACAAAATTAAACTACATGAATTTTCCAACAAAAAAGATTCTATTTATTTTTTTCTGTAGGAAGAATAGTTTGCGAGATGCAGTGGATGGAAGAATCGTGGATTATTAAAAATAGTGTTTTAATGGTATAAAATTAATGTTTAATGTTAAATGAACTTCGAACTAATAAAAAAACTACATTAGTTATTAAAAACAAATATCTTCAATGTGAACATTTCAAAAATCAACAATTGAATCATCATCGTCAGGATCATCTTGCAGTTCAAGTAACGGTGCACCATTCGTACACGTACCATGGCACGTGCCGCACACCATGGAGCACTGGTGAGCGATCCATCCTCCCCTCGGTTCCATCCCCACTCGGTCGGGGATAGGGGGTTGTTAAGACATTGCTGTATCTGTAAGTAAGTAACCAAACCGCTGTAAGTAACAAGAAATAGTGTTGTAGAAAGCATTATATAAAAACAGTAAGTTAATAAAATTAATATATCTGTAAATAAACTCTCAAAGAGTGTTGGTGCGCAGCTCCTGTTGTTGGTGGCAGTGAGGCGAGGTCTGGTTTTGGCTTCGTTGATGCGTTTAAGAATGCAGCATACCGGAATTTATTCAGATTTTGCAGATCTGCAATCTCTTGGTATATTTCTAACAACATCTTCTCACCAGCCTGTGACAATTTCTCTTCTGAACAGCTTAACCACTGTTCCTTTGCTTTTGTTGTAAATGGCAGAGGTAGTGTCACACCCGCTAAATGCATGGAGAAGGAGGATGGTGTCAGCACAAGGAAGTTGTTGGAGTTTGTTTGTTGAAAACAATTTTGATTCTACCTTGCCCCTGACAGGCTTCATGTTACTCCCTGGTCGTACAAAAGCAATGAGTAAAATAATCAAGTCGACAACTTCTTCTATTATTGTGACAATGTACATTGTATGACCAGGGAGTAACGTATACTTCATGAAGCCTGGCAGGGGCAAGGTGGAATCAAAATTGTTTTCAACAAACAAGCTCCAACAACTTCCTTTTGCTGACACCATCCTCCTTCTCCGTGTCTTTAGCGGGTGTGACACTACCTCCGCCATTTACAACAAAAGCAAAGGAACCGTGGTTAAGCTGTTCAGCAGAGAAATTGTCACAGGCTGGTGAGAAGATGTTGTTAGAAATATACCAAGAGATTGCAGATCTGCAAAATCTGAATAAATTCCGGTATGCTGCATTCTTAAACGCATCAACGAAGCCAAAACCAGACCTCGCCTCACTGCCACCAACAACAGGAGCTGCGCACCAACACTCTTTGAGAGTTTATTTACAGATATATTAATGTTATTAACTTATTGTTTTTATATAAAACTTTTTACAACACTATTTCTTGTTACTTACAGCAGTTTGATTACTTACTTACAGATACAGCAATGTCTCAACAACCCCCTATCCCCGACCAAGTGGGGATGGAACCGAGGAGAGGATGGATCTCTCACCAGTACTCCATGGTGTGCGGCACGTGCTATGGTACGTGTACGAATGCTGCACTATTACTCGAACTGCAAGATGACCCTGACGATGATGATTCAATTGTTGATTTTTGAAATGTGTACATTCAAGATAAGATGTTTGTTTTTAATAAATAATGTAGTTTTTTTGTTAGTTCGAAGTTTATTTAATATTAAACATTAGTTTTATACCATTAAAACACTATTTTTAATAATCCACAAATTCTTCCATTCCCTACATCTCGCAAACTATTCTTCTTAGAGAAAAAATTAGTAGAGTCTTTATTGTTGGAAATTTCATGTAGTTGAATTCAGGGGCGGATGGGCCATAAGACGAACCGGGAAATTTCCCGGTGGGCCGGCTGTTCAGAGGCCCGCAGGGCCGGTTGCTGAAAGTACGTCTAAGTCTTTATTTACCTTATTAAATTCCATTGCAATTTTCTTCAAAGAATCCTACCAAAGAACGAATATTTGGAAAAGCACATCCTTAAACGCAAAAAAAGAAATTACAAGTAATTGGAGAAACTCGTTGGTGGGCAAAAGAAGCAGCTTTGAAAAAAATATTTGGAAATTACAAAAATCACGCCAATGCTCTTTACATCGATGTATTATTAGCATTACACGATATAGAATTGTCTGAAAACATGCCACCAGATGTCCGTGTGAAGGCCTCTACCATGCTTACACAATTTATAGATTATGAAATGCTACTAACGGCTCAAATTTTTACAAAATTATTTTCAATTATATTGCAAACTAGCGGATTAGACTTACTAAGATGCCACGAGATGATTATGAATTGTACATCACAATTAAAGTCGACATGAGTGATATTGAAACATCTATGCAAACGTTCATTGCATGGGGACAAGATGAAATTGACAGCCTTGAAGAAATCGACATTGACATACCAATTTCCTTTCCCGAAAAGAGAATAAGAAAACGAAAGAAAATGGCTGGAGAATTGGCGGAAGATGATCCCATAAAAGATAGCCGAAAAAACTATGAAGTTGAAACCCATAATAGAATTTTAGATAAAATTATAAATTCTATACAATGTAGATTTAAGAATAATGGTGAGCTTTATAAGGATATTGTCTTATTGTTTCCAACAAACTTTGATGAAGTTAAACAAGGAGTACCATCAAATAGCTTTAAAAAATTGTGTTAACTGCTAGAAAACTATTACCTAAATATTACAAAAGAAAATCTGCAAGAAGAATTGGTTAGTTTCGCGAAAAATTGGGATAAATTTAAAGTTGCGGCAACAACAAATGCGGAGAGTAATCAACAATTTCAGAGTAATGTTACAGTTAAAGATACAGATGAAACTGATGAAGAAGACAACGATGATTTTGAAAGAGATGGTGGTTTTGATGTTAATAATAAAAAATGTAAATATTGTCTTAAATGTGCTATTTGCTGTTATTCTGTCATTCAAAAGTACAATATGTACAGTGAGGCATATCTGCACTAGGAAATGCTTACAAATATTTATTAGCATTATCAATAAATCAAGTGCAATGTGAAAGAAGTGTTTCCAAGTTAAAATACATTAAAAATTGATTGTGGAATTCAATTTCAAATAATAATTTGGATGCTTTTATGTTAATGGCTTGCGAAAATGATATTTTATATAATATTTACTCTGATAACATTATAGATGTGCTTATGCAAAGCAAGTTATTAAATAGATTGTTAAAAGAGTTAAAGTTTTTATATAATAATTTTTTCTTAAATTTTTGTGTTTAAAGAATTTTTATGAAGTTGTAAGTTCTCTTATCGTTTATAACAAACCTAATTTCTACACTTGGAATAAAAAGACTTAAACTTTAATTTACTTTTATTTTGTTTTTTTTTGTTGTTGTATGTTTCTATAGGTATATGTACTTGACTGGGAGTCCGGCATTTTTAACTAAAAGAATGTTTTTTTGATAGTAAATGTAATCTGATTCAAAAATCTGTAATTAACCTATGCTCTATTTAATTTTAAAGGAAAAATGCGTAACACCCTGTAAATGTATATTTTAGCCATATCCGGAAATTAAAAAAGGGCCGACAAATATTATTTCCCGGGCCGCTAAGATGTTGCCCATCCGCCCCTGGTTGAATTTTGTATACAAACACTTTTTCGCTAGTAGCCGCGGTTTTCGAGTTATTCAAGAAAAACGTGAAATAATTTTCTTTAAACGCTCCCTCCAACAAGGTTGCTGTTCAGTCACTGGTTTTTGCGTAAAAATGCCCAAATTTCTCCGCGAATATTCTCTTTACTTTTGAAGCTGGATTCACAAGACAGAAAATATTTAATTTTCATAACAATCACGCTTGATCTGACGAAAATCCACATGATGTTGAAGCTGGACATCAAATCCGTTTCAGTTTAAATGTTTAGATGGGCTTCTGAATGATGTACTTCTAAACCAGAGAGCACAACATTGGTTCACGCACGATGAAGCACCACCCCATTTCGCGGTTGTTGTGAGGGAGCGTTTGAATCGCACTTTTAATGCCTGATACATTGGTAGTTGGGAGGGGTCCAGTTGGATGGCCTCCGAGATCACCTGATTTGACTCCGTTAGACTACTTTCTATGGGGTTTCTTGAAGAAATTAGCATATGCCACATCTGTTGATGATTTAGACGAATTACCTCTGCGGTTTATTTATTCGGAGGTGTAATGCATATGCTGACAACGATGGAGGGCATTTCGAACATTTACTTTAGCTGCAACTAAAACTTTTCACAATTAATTTACGTGTTTTGTTACTAAAAACTGACGTAAAAAGAAATACAAAAATTAAAATCAACCATATCCCCGAAACGGTTAATTTTAGGACACCTGTTAATGGAGTTGGGTATACGGACACACTAGCTGTGGCAGTAAAAAGGGAGTTGAATTGTAAAGCTAATTATACGGTATTTCTTCATTAAAAGTGACTCGAGATTACCAGTATAAACTAGCCAAGGTCTTTTAAAATATTTATTGATAATATTGTGTTATATCCTTCTGTCAGATGTTAAAAATCATCCAACGCATCATTAAAAAAAATCAATTTAATGCATCCCAATGTAGTCAATGCGACAAAATCTACTTAATTTATTTCATCAGAAGCCGTGTAACTGGAAAAGTGTCCTTGAAGGAAGAAGCAATTTAGTGTTATTTATAACTGGAAGATAAAATTCGTGGGTATCAAACACTGTGATGGTAATTTATACAACCATTTGGGTAACGAACAGCTTCAATAAATATCGTACAAGCGTAAATGTGACGCTTCCACGACGCAATTTACAGAATCCACTTTATGAAAAATTTGCCTGTATTTCGTTTTCGGAATATGTACGTGTTTCTGTGTGAACATTGAACGTAAGCGTTTACAATATGCCACCTAGTAATATTTTGTTGCACCATCACTGTTATGGCTCATTGAACTCTTAAACAGTGAAAATATTTTAATGCGCAATATATGGTCTTCTAGTTTCCATAAGGATTTGAGTGTTTGCCTATTAGTTTCTAAGGATATGACACGCCCACACAATGTGTATACCCTGTTCACATCCTTTTTGCTTGAAGGTTGGCCATGAAAGTTTCCCCAATTTAGCTGTGTAAACGTATTTTGTTATATTTAAACGAGATTAACAATGAAGTTATGGTTTCCAAACGCGTTTAGGTTAGAAAACATGACAAAACACTTTCATATGCAAAGTTGCCACATTTAAGTAGAAAGTAGAATAAAAAATATAACTTTAATTATTTTTTTCTACAGCCGTCAAAAAAACGTGACATTTATGCATCGCTATAGATACGCGAAGTTTAATTTTTTTTAACACGTGAAAAAGTAATATTTCTTCACGGCTAGCAGTGAAAAAACGGTTTTGGAACACCATTTCTTAGTTACAACACATATAAAACGTTACGTACATAATATTACTCTAATTATTTGCTATATACGTATGATTTTGTTGCGGAGAATCTTTTATTTTTTTTTTGACGACTGTAGAAAAAACGTTGTTTGTATTTCGTGGCAAAATTCGTGTTTTTATGGCGCGTTGGAATGACTTTTCTGTCTCGTCCTAACGGTCTCGGCGAAAATTGACATTCTCACGCGCCATAAAAAAACACTCATTTCGCGCAATTAATTCAAAAATTACTATTACGTATAGGTACCCAGTTTTAGTAATTGTGTAATTGAAGACCTTTTAATTAAGTACGTGGAAGGTCTTACAATACGTACAACATTAGATTTCAAATATTTCCCCACATGTACGATCAAAAGAAGCAGTCCATCTGCAAAACAAAATAACAATTACGGTTCTGCTCATGTGCAACTTAACAACAAAAATCCATAGCTAACCTTCATGCAAAAAAGGAGTTGATGGATTATAAATGTGTTAATTTTAAAATGTACCGTAATTTTATCGAAAAATAAGCATTACAAATAGCAACAGGGAATGTAACATGTAGTATGTAGTAACTCACATACTTGCTGTAAACTGAAGTCTTTACACCATTTGATCAAATGAATTCCTTCCTTCTTAGAATACCTAATCTTTTTACATTATTTTCTTTTTTTAATTTATTTATTATACCGGATCGGCACTCTAGGACCATTCACAGTAAGATTAAATTAAGTTTTCATTACATACATAACTAAACATATAAAATATTGATAAAAGACTTAGTTAAAAGACACTAAACAGATATTCTTCAAATTAGTCGCTGTCACTTAAAAGAACGTCCTGTGGTAGCCTTGGTTTTAAGCGAGGGTTTATGGTTCGCTGTCCAAGCATGTACTGATCAGTAGCTGGGCAAGTCCTTAGGTTATTCAAGAATCTTTTGGTGGTGCTTTTTTTAAGTGTGTGATGTTTTTAAGAATTATGTTTGTTATCATATCTGGGCCGGGAGCTTTTTTGTTTGGTAGGAGCTGCATTAGAGAATCAATTTCTTCTGGGGTTGTTGTTTGAACATTTGTTGCATTTGAGAAGGCGTGTTGGGTTACAGTTTCATCAATAGAGTTATTATTATTATTATTATTTTCAATAACGTTATAGTAGGAGAGCTGGTGACATTTTTTAGTGATCATTTAGTTAAGGACTATTTTTGAGAGAATGTTGGGGGAGGCATATATAATTGTCATCTGTAAGAATTATCCTTGATAGCGGTATGGGAGGGAGGCAGAACACCCCCAATTTGCACTGTAAGTATATATGTCAAATTCGAGGTTTTGCGTCAATCTGTGTGAAAAATGATGGAAAACCTAACCTGCAAACCTCGAATTTGACATAAAACACATAGACAGACAGACCAATAAAAAAATGTTTTTTGGGTTCAGGGGACTCTAAAACGTGAAAATCTGTTGAAAACTCAATTTCGAATTTTTGGGGTGAATCCAATACTTCCTTTGTTGTAAAAGGAAGTAAAATGGCGAAGAGCGACGTAATCAAAGATAGTTTAACTAGCGATATCACAGTGGAGCACGTATACGTTGAATCGAGTTGATGATTTTTCATGTGTTTGTTGATTTCATTTTATTCAGGCTGAAGTAAAAATGTTAGTTTTTATTTGGTAAGTTTGTGTAAATAAATTTATTAAGCGCAAAAGATTGTTTTATGTGGCTCTCACAGAGAAAGTATCTAATAATATAAAATGTATTGGAAGAATTTGATAAGAAAACATTGCGATTTATTCGCTGAATTTTTTTCATACTTATAATAGTCAAAAATTTAAGGTTAAGATTTTGCTATTTAAAGAATTTATTTGTAATTTGAGTAGGCGCTGCTGCTTATATTCCTTTTGCCTAAACTGCAAAATCTTTATAACTTAAAAATAAATTCCGAAATGAGGTTTAATGAAATTAAAGGCTAGATCTTTAATATGAACTCAATAATTGCATTAAATTGGAGTTAACCATAGAAATAAATCTCCTACATTGTAGTAGTAGTAAATCTACATTAGAGAGCACTTCCTTTAATCTACTAAATATACGAATCGTGTCTAGAAATGACTTCAAACGTTCCTTTCAACAAATGGCTTTGCAGAATCGACATAAATTTTGAATTTCTATAGCTATGCGTGAGCTTGAGTTAGCTTGAAACCAACTAGCACGATTTCACGCCTCCTTTTTATCGAGTTATGCAGCCAATTTAACGACCAGGAGTTTCGTTGCTTTCAACCGTCTGTTTCGCGCTTGAGGTATCATATTTATAAAAAAATTAATCATTCACGTACCCATTTTCTTATTCCGCAGAAAAAAGTTTTGCAAAGCCTACATTCCATTTATTATTTTTCCCTCAGAATTATTAATGTAGAAAGAAAAAAATGTGTATTTTTTGTGTGTTTCCCAGGCGTTCTCAAAATATAAAAGTGTGTAGAATAACCAATCCAGATATCTCATTAGTGTCTCTGTCCTATATTCGGGTTAAACCAGCGAGAATCTAGTTTTATTTATTGGGCAACTTTATATTTTTGTTGGTGGAATAAGGTACTTTTTATGATATAATAAACAAATAGTAAATATTGATTCTATAATTTTTAAAGCAAAAAGTATCTTGATATTTTTTGTTAAGCGTCTCCGTGTGCTACCCAAATGAGACGTAACGTAATTATAAAGTCTGCTTGTAAATCAAAGCCTCTGAAACGAAAATCTTCGTAGTCCATTTGTAGCTTCAGCCTACCAGAAATCTAAATAATACATGAATATTTCAGAAGTGGAATATGAAGGGAACCTACGCGACGGTATGTTTCACGGCGAAGGGACTCTCACGTACCCTATGGGACAAAAACTCGACGGGGAATGGGTAAAAGGGCAGCTGGTATCTTTTAAATATAGATTCGCGGATGGCTTGGAGCATGAATCGTCTTGGAAATACTGTAAAATGCCAGATAGAAGGTACACTTACTGCAATATATGCAATTAATTTAATCACCATCAATGTTTTTAATAGATACTTCACGAGTATTCAGGAAGGCCTACGTCCTGCTGGCAGATCCCTTTTAACGAATAATCATCCACCTAGGAAAATCCCCGATTGCTGTTATGACACTGGAGATGGTTTTTACAATCCTGCCACAAAATGCGTTATGTCGGCGTACACACCGGGAAAAATTTTACGGTAATGACATGAGCTAATATTTTAGCTTTATAGTATTTTTGTACCAAGGGCATTATGAAGCTGTTTATGCATAATTATCAAGTAATGCCCGTCGTTTATACAAAATAGTACGTAGTGTTTTTTTTTAAATAAATTCTATAATATACCACAAAGTGGACGATCAACCATAGCTGTGTGTACGCATCGACTCATCGAAACACGTGATTGGTCGCTAACGATAATCGGGCGTTATGAATCATAATGCCCCCGTGAGCGGGCGTTATGATGAATTATAATTCTGGCTCATAATGCCCCGGTTGTTATGGACTTGCTTATACAAATTGTCCGGAATCTGTTTTGAACATAGGAAATTAATGAGTGCGACAAGGAAGACATAAACAAAATGAGTAGCAGGACACAGATAGAACGTAATCATGGCTAGATAAATTATTAAACTAAAATTAAGTCAATGAAGCAAAAACAATTCTATCAAATATTTTATCTGTCATCAAGAGTATAAAGTGAGGTTTAAATATTTAAAATAATTATGTGAATAGTAAACAATAGTATATTTAAACCTCACTTGATACTCTTAACAACAGCTAAAATATTTGACAGAAGTGTTTGTTTCATTGACTTAATATTAGTTAAAAAATTTTGCTAGCCATGATTACGTTCTATCTGTGTCCTGCTACTCATTTTGTTTATGTCTTCCTTGTCCGTATCAGTAGTATGTAGCGCACTAAGAATATTGGAGAACTTCTCATTTGTTCTTTATATCTGTCCAGATATTGGTGGTAACAATAATGCAAAAACGTGCATTTGTGTCTGCTTCTCTAAAGTTGTTAGCTAAGTAAATAATTGTTTTAATACTGAAAGAAGAGTGTTGCGTAAATAAACGTAGAAACAAACTAAAAAAATGAATAGGACAGTCACCCTGATCTTTGTTGAAATTTGGCAATCGGACTATCAATCATTTTTCAAATAGTAGTTAAATGATTGATTTACCATCTTAATAATACAGATTCATAGGAAATTTATATACAAATCGTGTTATATGTTATACAAAGAATAAATTATCAAATTATCATACAGAGAATAAAATGCACTTGTTCTAAAGTATCTAAAGAAAGTTACTCCCATTTGAAAAACGTGTGTTGCTACAGTATCGAAATATCGGACGAAAAACGTAAGATATGGAACAATTTTTACGAAATAGTATATTATACATTAAGGTTGGGAAGATTGTATCCTGATGAGCGGAGCACCGAGGGTTACAAGGCGTGTGGGCTACAGTATTCTTCTCTACCGAGGTGTATATACTATTTGTTGCACTAACTAAACGACTTAATAGTTAAAATTTCCAAAACCTGACAATACAGCTTCTTAAAACGACAAAATTAAAATAGTAATGTTTGATGGTGACAAAACATATTTGGTAACTTAGCAATTTATTAGTTACCATGGTAAAAATTGTTTATTATACTTTGTCTTCCAAGGTGGAGAAAAACCACTTCATGACCTAAAAATAGGTCAATAATGGTGTGTTCTGAGACTAGCAGTGCAATAGGATATTATGGGACAAGTGGTTGAAATTTTATCAGCCACGAGTTGCATATACTATTTTTTTCTACGAATTTTTAAAATAAACGTTAATAACCCATTTTTTTACTATTTTTGATATACCTTAACTGTAATAGAACAATTTGTGCAATTAGTGAACTCGTAAATGTGTTTCGACTTGAGAGGAATTAAATTAGAAAATGCATTACCAGCCGCTTTTATAATTTCTTCTGGCTCTACATCACAATCTTCACACATTTTAACAAATTAATGCACTTTAGAAAAAATTAAACTTAAAGTGACATTTCTCTTGTCATCAATTGAATGTCAAACAGTTTGAAAACTCGGTGGTCCGAACATTTCAATCTCTAGTGGTTGAAATGCGATTTCAACCACCGGAATCAATATCAAAATGACTGATTTCAATGTCATGAGTAGAAAAACATTTTTTTTATACAATTGTAGCGGTAGCTGTGATGAACGGCCTGAAAACGCCTGTCGTGCAAGACAAGGCCATAAACTAAAATGTGACACAAAGTGCAGTGCTGAATCAACTAAAAAGTGAAATTCGCGATGTGACAGGTCTGGTGAAAAAGTTAATAAATCTGTAATGTGAAATGTAAAATGAGTTGTGTCGTCGAGTTGAACAATCAAAACTAACTTTCTAAAGCTTTCACGATGCAATTTCCAACACAGCCGGGGTTATGTCGTAAACGCACAAATATCGGCCAACAAACCCTTTATTTCAAATAACAATAAACCAGTTGAAAAGGGAGAGTCAAACCCGGTCGACAATACAGTCATAAATGCTCGAAAAGGGAAAGTTTTTTTCGACCCTACGATTTCAACCTTTTGTGCTACAATAGAGCTAGGCAATCCTATTGTACTCAATAGAATTGTAAATGTCCTTTCCATTCAGGCGCTCCATATATTGGAATGGTATTTAGCCCTACATTCGGCTCTGCTAGCTCAGCAGGAATATTTAAAAAACAAATCACAAAAAGCACAGAGTTGAAGTAAAACACACATCTGTAAATTTTAACGTAAATTGTCAAGCCGAACTCACATTGGCAAAAATAGCCATTAGCATCGGTATGAATTGTATTAGCAGGCTAGAAATGAAGCTCAAATTTCATAGTTTGGTATCTTTAATGAACGTAGCTAATTATAAAACAGTTTGGGCAAAGTAAAAGCCTAAGTCATTTAAAATAATGCTGGCAAAGAAGGTTTCAAAATGTGTACAGCCATATGAGGGGTAGAATTAAAGTCATATAACAAAATGAACATAATATTGAGCATTTTAAACAAGAGGTAAGAGCAGAAGAATAATTATTAAAAGAGCTGTGCAATAGAGCATAAAAAACTTGGCCAGGAGTACATGCTACAAGAAGATTGGAAGAGTTGCAAGAAAAGGACACAGGTTTAAAAAGTGAAGAAATGCAAGCAATCAGGAAATGGAACAGTTTTGGCGCTAATTGAAAATAATCAGTGCAGTGTCGGAGTGAACAATTAAAGGCAATTAAAAATACAGTGAGTGACACTATAAAACCGTGTAAAAACCGAGATTGAAAGAACAATTATTGTAGGATTAAGGATTTGTAAATATTGTATTAAAAACCAAATTTAGTTTTTCGAAATTGCTTATTTGAATTAGGTCTATTTCCTGTATTTGAATTGATAGACAGTGTTTTGTTTGTAACGACCTGGAGATATGAAACAAATGAATAAATTATTGAAAGTTTGATTGAATTTGGCTCCAACTTTATTAAAAGAAATCTTATACCTACAATTTTATACGTAAAAATAAAGTGCACCATTATGTTCAGCACAATTTAAAGTATCCGTGGAAGTGTGGGTAGCGTTTTTCCTCGAAATTAAAATTTTCACCGAGTTGGTGGCTTCCGATCTTTAAGCGTTCATCGAAGGAGGTCCACGAGGCTCCGATAGCAGCAAACGAGAGGACTACAGCAGTGAGAGGACGTTACAGAGTACCAAGCGGACCGGCAGCAGCGATTACAGCGGTATCAGCACCAAAGGGGGCCATGGTTTCAACGCCAGGCAGTGGAGGAGCTCTCCGATCCTAAGAATTGAGGTTAGATTAGACTTGTTAAGTTATTATCCGTGTTAGAGCTACAAAACTTACCGTGTGGAACAAGAAAGACCTGAGCAAGCCGTCTCCAGTTTTAAATATAGTCTAGTAGGAATATTGGATCCAGAAATTACCAAAATAGTATTTGGAGGTTAAGATAAACAAATTCGAATCGACCGACGTTTAACAAACAAGCAAAGCGTTGTTTTTGGCTGTAAAACAAAGGAATTCAAATAAGCTGTTGATAGGCGAGTAATTCAAATCTTACCATCTAATCTGCTCAATTAATTATAGTTTTAACGTAATGCTGCATATCTCCCACGCCATTTAAAATTTATTTGAACGAAGTCCTTCGAGAATGGCAAAGGAAGTGTGGAAATATGGGGATAACAATAAATAGCGACATACTTTTCTCGTTACTTTTTCTGACGGCTAGTTCATTATCGCTGAAGATGAGGATGACACCTTGTATTATCGGGAGCAATTAAAAATAAACGGTATGAATATAGTATGCGTGTCTTTGCAATATTTTAGTTGTGTGAAAGGAGTTTTTTACCTATCACGTGCCTACTTGAAGTAAACCAGTATTTAACCAGTTGAAAATGCTAGACCCAGCATTGCCAGACAAACTCCTAGACAGCATTTAAAATGTCAGTTGTTCACTTTCAATTGCTCCCGATAGTACATGCTAAGAAAACTTGATGAAGAGTATAGAAAGTGGGGCCCACAAATCAACTTCAAGAATACTGAATATATGGTTGTAGGAGGAATAGGGCGAGATTTAGTGATGTAGTATAGAACTGTGGTAAGGTGCTGACAAAGATATAAGTATTTAGGAGCCTTAATATCAAGTAATGGTGGAAATTACGACGAAATTAAACACAGAATAGGAAAATGAAAAGTAGCAATTACAGTTACACCTGATAATATGGAGCAAGAAGACCAGCAAAAATGTTAAAATTAAACTATACAAAACGATAGTGGAAAGTATTGTGATTTATAGAATGGAGGTGTAGGAAATAAATGAGAGAACCAGAAAGAAGTTAAAAATTATGGAGGTGGAATTCTGGATACGTAGCTGTGGGTTGTGAAAATGAGCCGAGTTAAAAAAGAAATAACTGGAAATATTCAAAATAATATTTAAATTAATATAGATGACATGGATACAATTGAAGGAAAAAGATTGAACTGATACGGGCATATGAAAAGGATGGATGAGGAAAGATGGCCTCATAGGATATGGCACTGGAACCCTTCACAAAGAAGGAGAAGAGGAAGACCTATAGTATCTTAGAACGATGGAATCAGACAAGCTACGGGTAGTAGAGATTTACAAGACGGCGATTGGCAAAGATGCGAGAAACGCCAGATGGTCTAATCCCAATCGCATTTATATACGAGGTGAGTCTAAAAAGTTCGGTGAATGCTCCGATATCTCAACGGAAATGTTCCACAGGTGCACGCGAAATGTTATGCATATTCTCATATATATTTAGAAGTGCCATGTATAGTCTGTTCAGCAAACATAAAAACACAAAGTGGCCTTTGATTTCTAAAATTTCGTGAGGGTACTTCCAGAATTTATCTTTGTATAGGAATGTACTTACAAAAACTTACTAAAACAAGTAGGTTAAGGGTGTGACAATTTACTTCCCATCTGTCATTAATGTTGTAATTAACTACTTCTAAGGATATTATACAAATACTGTGTTGGATACTATTGACCTACCGTTTATTAATAGGTATTTTTATTACATTTTATAAAACATCAGGTGAGAATTTCTAGAAAAATATCTACTTTGACACTGACAATGAGAAATATTAGTTGTCATTTTTAAATTCAAATCTGTCTGAAACAGGTGTGAAAACCTTTGCAAAACAAAATACAGAATCTCTAGTACAAAAATTATAGGCACATGCCAACTTCAAGAAAATTTAAATGTTTTTGTGTTTACTGAATGCCCTATAATAGAGAGTGCAGCTGGCAGCCAATGTCTAACGTAGACAGTATGGATCGTACTGTCGGAGTGCAATAGAGCAACGGGTTAACATAAAACTCTGCTATAAATTGGAGAGAACAATGTTAATTGCCTTCTTCGACACAGATGGCATTATCCATCGTGAATTCGTTTCTCAAGGTCAAACTGTAAACGCTGCATTCTACGATGAAGTTTTGAAACTGTTGCTCGCATGCATTCCGCGTATTCGGCTTGACTTGCACAGTATTGTGTAGTGGAAGTTGCTGCACGACAACGCGCCTGCACATTGTACGATTTGAGTGCGGCAATTCTTAGTTGCTCTTACTTCACACTGACGACGTTAGACCGCCAGCATCTGGTTAACGTTGGCTGCCAGCTGCACTTCCGACTACATGGCACTTCTAAATATATGCGAGTATATGCATAACAATGAGCGTGTACGTCTGGCCCATTTGGTTTGCCTCACAGTGAGCAGCAATGGTTTGTACCCGTATCATCTGCAAAAGGTGCAAGGACTGACTCCTACAAATTATCCGCTGGCACAGCAGTTTTGCGAATAGCTTCTAAATTGCACTAATAAGGAAGCAGAATTTGCAATACATCTACTGGTGACGGATGAATATTGCTTTACTTGGATTGGTGTTATCAACTTCCACAATTCTCACATATGAGCTGATCAAAACCGCACGCAATTCGCCAGAATAGCTTTCAGCAGCGTTCGCTCAATCGCGTTTTAACTCTGCCCCACTAACGACTAAAGACTAGCTTTACGTACTTGTATTGTACATTACTATTTCTACTTCTGCTTTTTCAATATAAAAATTAGCGTTTTAGAACTATTTGAAGATTACGTTAGGTTAATTGACAAAAGTGTGTTCAAACTAATTTGATTTCAGTTTTGACTGTAGTTAATGATACAAAAATTACCAGAAGCGGATTTCGCCCAGTCAGTAAAAAGCCGTTATCAAGTTCAGCACTTGACTAAAGGGCGTCTTAGTCACGGATTATGAAGGCGTGTGTAAAATATTACTTAGCACCATGCGTACGAGTACGTTATATAGCAGTTTCGAGAGTAGAAAACACATTTTTATATACTAAAGCTTCCTAGGGCGAACTGTAAATATGAATTTACTATCGTAACTGTCTATGACCACTGCGGTATTTACTAATAAAACATAATTTGAAATGCCAAATTAAAAATAAGTCGTCAGTTGTGAAATGTGCCCCTAACACCGTGTCGTCTGGCTTATTAGTAATATAACACACCTCTAACAATAAATTAACTATTATTCAAAATTTCCAATGTATTTTTCGAGTATAAACTTTGCATTAACAATATTCTTCCATTAGGAATGTATTTTTTTAAAACAGCGCTTGTTGCTCTTTGAAGCATTATAGAATTAACGTCAGCTGATGGATTAAACGCTTATTGAATTATCACGCTTGAAGTGTTTTTAACATCAGATTTTTAGGATTTTGTGCTATGTACAGTTAGTAAGCATGATTTTCTGTAACTTTGTGATAAGCTTGGGAATATTATATAAGACATGATAGTGAAATGTTATTATTTTGCAAATGAGATTTGTAATGCAAAATTACTTTTATAGGGCGTATAATCTAACAACTGAAAAACAAGTTTATTGAAATTGATTTTGTAATAAATTCTTTGTTATCACACTATTTGGAAGTTGTTATCACACTATTTGGAAGTAAGAGTCTATCATTTTCTTAACAGCTAGAGAAATAATTTTATTGAAGGCTGAAGGATGTAAGGGTAAGTGTTTTATGAGACTACCACATCGAATAGTTTACTATACTGAGAGCTTTTTTAAGCAATATAGCCATTAACAGAAGCAACATACATGTTCCGAGCATATTCGAAATAATTTGCAGCTTTGATGTTACCAACGCAAATTTTAAGTATTATTATAGTTATTTGCTATGCAAGTGGGATAATCACTTATAATACCATGAGTAGTCAAAGTTATGTCGACTATTTTTGCGGTGGTGTCACGAATGTCCATTGCGCTTTGGTACGATTAGGACGAGTGCGCTAGCACGAGTCCTAATCCCAAGCGCAATGGACATGAGTAGTGATACCACCGCAAAAATAATCTACTTAACTTTGACTAAGAATGGTATTCGAGGGACTAGTTAATGAACCAAACTACCTTTTCAAATTAGTTTTCAGTAAATCTAGCAACAAACTACGTAATTTCTATAGTAACAGAACACTAATATTGACTTTTTCTAATAAACATCGCATTTGTTAAAAATAGTCACTTGAATACCTTCTAGGAAGATATATCCACTGATATTTTTTTGATTGGTCAAGAAACGTCAGAATTCTGGATTTTCATTGGTCACTTTTTGACAGATGACAGGTGAATTGAATAGTCATCAATATACGTGTGTGTAAGTTAGAAACGAGTGCGTAGCACGAGTTATGTAACCCCATCGGTATAATAATGATGCATTATCACACATGTATTCTACAAAATTTTATCAACAACTGCCTAAAATTGAAAAAAGGGCATTAAGAGAAATGTCAGATCTGTAATTTTCAAAAATATTTTAGTAGGCAAATGTGATGAGTAATGAGTAATGAGTTACTTATTCCACTTGAGTAGATAATAGTTATTTACTATACAATCAGGATAAGAGCATCATTAATATACGTGTGTGTAAGCACGCTTCTAAGATTGCAGAATTGTCTATTGCAATACCAAATTGTAGTGTTGATTGTACTCACCGACGATTGGGCTTTAACTGGCCAAGCTTATTCACAACCCTGTTACTTATAGCTAAAGGAGCGAATCTGCCTTTCCAGAATTGCAGTCCAGTTACTACAGGGCGTTCGAGCCTTTAAAATACCGTTAGGGTACCGGTAAAATTAAATATTACAGCTAGGAATTTTGCCGCTGGCCGCAACTCTTTGTTCAGGGTAGTCAGCGAACTGTGAATTCTACGAAGGGGAAAATTGTATTTCTGTGATCACCACAGATACCTCCTTGCTAGTGATCGACTATTACATACAGGGGGTTTCAGAACTCTGGGATCAAACTACTAGGGGGTATTCAGTGCGACGGTAGAAGACATTTGAGTATAGGAACCCATATCCGGAAATGTCTCCCTGAGCACTGGGACTCTATGACACATTAAGACAGTTTAAAAACAAAATGTGTTTCAAAACGACTATTAAATTTTCAGTCGAGTCCGCCGAAATCATGTGCAACGTTTAAACCGATGTATTGCATGTACTGTTTGAGGCTTTCGCGGTTACTCGAATTATTTTCCTTAGCATAGAATTTCGGCTTAGACCGCGTAGTATTTGTATATGAACACCCAGCATTTTCTGGCTTAATGTGCCTTGCACCTTGTGAAGATGAGCAAAAACCAGCGCGATGGCCATGCTCTTTGCTCCAAAGAGCCATCTTTAATTGTGCGGGGACGCCTTTCAAAGACTTTGTGTTTAAGATATCCCCACAAGAAAAAATCGGGTGCCGTCAAATCGGGGGAATTTGATGGCCATGTTATGTCTCCAAATCTCGATATCAGCTGATTCGGAAACATTGCACTACTGACTGCGTAAAGTATAAAGCTTTTCGCAGCAAAAACGTGTTGATAAATCGGAAATTTATCCATTGGTAAGAAAACTGCATCTATTGACATAAAAACATTTTGTTTTCCACAGCAAACTACTCAAAATGGGTCATACCTGTTGCTGGACTCTATAGAACAGTCAGGGGATATATCATACTGCAACAATCACAAGTTAGAAGAACATACTCAAACATCCTTAGTATACCAAGAAACGAAAATATTCAATGGTATCTGTCAATCTGGATTCAAACCTGAACCACAGCTGCACAACCTCTTTATTAAATGTTACTGATGACATATTGAAAGCTACAGATTCTGGCGAACTCTCCTTGATGATATTACTTGATTTTAGTAAAGCCTTTGATACATTAATTCATTCATTATTATTTTCTATTCTTCATTATATAGGTTTAGAACAAAATTCTATCTATCTAATAATAAGCTACTTTAGTAACAGAACGCAGTGTGTAAAAGTATGGGATCAGATATCTCCTCAAGCGCTAACAACATTGGGTGTTCCTCAGGGATCTATATTGGGTCCGCTGTTCTTTTCCATCTATACTAGTCACCTTTTCCAAAGTATTAATTTTTGTAAAGTTCATATGTATGCTGAGGACATGCAGTTATATTATTCTTTTAAGCATAATGATTTGCAACTTGCTCTTAGTAACATAAATAATGATCTTATAAAAGTACACGACATTTCATCAAAACATTCTCTCTTACTGAATCCAAACAAGTCATTGGTATTTTTATTTGGTAGAAAAAATGTTTGTTCTAAGGTTAAAGACGCGATTAATTTAGTTATTAATGGTTGGAGAATACCTGTTGTCGATGAAGGAAAAAACTTGGGTTTGGTACTGGACAACACATTTAGGTATAGGGGGCAAGTTGCAAATAACGTCCAGCGATCTTATGCTGCATTACGAATCCTATATCCACATAAACCTTACTCATCTAAAACTGCTAAAACTATTTTATGTATTTTGTATTGCGCTCCTGTTTATGGTCCCTGTTTGGATACTTCTGATCGAGGTCGTATCCAAAGAGTACATAATTCATGCTTACGATATATTTTTGGAATTCACAAATATGATCACATTTCTCATAAACTCAAAGAAACTGGCTGGTTGAACATGAAAAATCGTTTCATTTTGCAAGCTGTTACTTTATATCATAAAATTATTTTGCATAAAAAACCATCTCATTTACATAGGCGTATATCTTTTCGAACAGACGTACATAACTTGAATATTAGAAACAAAGGTCTGATCACCCCTCCACTTCACACAACTGCTCCTTTCGAACGTTCTTTTTCTTACTGTGCTTATAAACTTTATAACGCTGTTCCTGCTGATTTTAAGAGCCTTAGTGTAATTTCGTTTAAAAAACATATGCGCCGTCATCTTTTCGAGAGTCAATAGAGTCGATAAAGTTAAAAGTCTAATACATTTAAATTTCCATGTGTGCTGCAAGTTGATTATTATTGTTTTTAAATTATGTATTTTGGTTTTTTTTTCGCGTTTGCACGTCATAGTTTTAATCTTGATAACAAGGTTTGAGTGGGAGATCAGTAGTAGTTTCACTACATTACTGAACTCTGCCTTGCGATTTTCGGTCTAATGTTATTATACATTTTTATTTCATTATTATTTTAATTTTTACTCTTCTTGCTCAACATTTTTTTTAACTGATGTAATATGTGTATTTTCATGGTCATTATTATTATTATCTGTTTATGTCTAGACTGAAAATAAAAGTCCATTATTATTATTATTATTATATGAAAATCATCTGATTCATCAGCTTTACGATCATCTTCACATGCCTCCGAAGGGGGTTTTGAATGCCCGAATTTATCCAGATAGAAACATAATCTTTTGAAAAATAAAAAAATGCATATCTTTTCGTGAATAATTGCTTTCTAGTGTCAATTGGCCTTAATTTTAGAGCAGGAACAACACTGGATTTCAATATTTTTCTGCCTTCCAGAATTTGAAAATCATCGGGCCTAAAATGGACAGAACAAATGCGACTATATACTGTTAATTTGCCATCAAGCCTTCTTCCAATGGCAAGCAACCACTGCTCACGTCGACTTTCAGTTGCTCTATTGAAAAAAAACTTTTAGGTACTTACCTAATTATTATTTTAATTATGAGACAACTTACCGAAATAATGAACATCAGAAATCGATCCTCGAGTTCCACAAAAAAGCATTTTACAGCAATTTCTTAAAAAAATTCGGGATTCAGCATATGCAAATCCATCTTTCATATAAAGAGGAGCATGCTTTCAATTTAAAACGAGAAAAAATTCAAAATAAATTGAGGTTATGTCATTTTTGCACACAGCTGACGGACAGATAAACAATCTGAACTGCGCAAACGCATGACACTCCCAGTGAGCGAGTGTCCACCTTATTATTTTATTGAAATGTGTATAATTTTCACGCGCAGGTCCGATGAGTTGCTCTTCCATTTCACAATACAGTTTAGTGGGTTTTGCACAAATGACAATACCGAGTCGCCGAGATTAGATTTGCAGATAATTTCTGTTTTCTACTATAACTGCTTTTAAATTTCAGTGACTTTATGAGCTTATATTTTAACAGGAAAACGCTGTAATGCTATCATTTTGATTTTACCGCAATATGAAAACCTCTTTAACTTGAAGATATTTGAAACTTAGGTACTTACCTTAATTGGAGCACTAATTAACAATTACGTTGCAAACTCTCAGAAAACTTTTTAATTGTCGTTCATAGTCCTGACGTCTGTTCGGTACTTAAACTTTTGTAATACACTTCGAAGATATTTTTATGGCTGAATGACATTCTCGAAGCTCGCTCGTAATTTCATCAACATCTGCAAAATTCAGTTTCTTCAGGACATCTTTAGAAAACTTCAATTTACTTCTCCAATTCCTCTATTCTGTTTGACTGCGCCGGTACTTTACAGAGCGTGAGACGATATGAATTATTGTCTGTTTTACGTGGGACTGTAAAACGACAACTGAAGCTTGGAATTCGATCGCTAGAAATTAAATTTATTCGTGTTTAATTAGTGTTTCGATCTTCTGTAAACGTTTAACATAAATCTTTCATTAATGTTCCAAACCACAAATTCTGTAGTTTTTGTATACAAAAGATATAATTTTAGGTTTTTGGGTATTACAAACATTACATTTCTAAACAATTTCGAAATAACTAATTAGTTATTTATTTTTCCACATAATCCCAGGAGTTCCTATAACATTTGAATGCTTCAGTCCTTCGCGAAAAGAGCACTTCTTGTTAATCTTTAAATGACAAATTTACTCCAGTTATCATTTAGATAGTATACTAAATTTCAAATAACAATGCAGTAGATGGCGCTCTGAAGACAAACTCAATTTTACACTAGGAAAATATTAGTTTGTGTGACTGCTCATGTAAAATGTAAAATTGACAATTTTGAAAAACATATTTTTTTCTATAGCATATGTTATAGTGCGCTTTTATCAACTCAAAACAAAAGGTCAAGTTTTAGTTTAACAGCAAGGGTAGATAAAGTAGCACTTTAAAATCAAGGATAGATAATAGCTATTTGTGCAACAAGTGCTAAAACTCGACGTTTATGCACGAGACATGAAAATTATGAAACGAAGCCTAAGTCTGAGTTTCATAACATGTCTCGTGCATAAACGACTTTTAGCACGCGTTGCATACAATATTTTATCTACGACCTTAATTTTACCGTTATAAATCCATAAATATCGATTTAAGAAAGGTTTGCATCTGCGACACTTTTAATTTATGTCATAATAAACAGTAGCCCACGCCGCGCGGGCGATTGTTTGCCACGCCAGTACTGTTAAGGTAAGTTGCGAAATGTAATTATTGATACTTCACATCTGACTGTATTCATTACATAATGCTTTAATGATTTTAAAATCACTTTACCTGTAACGCAAGAGGCAACTAGATTAACTTTACAACTTCACTTCCAGTTCGAAATTGTAGTTTTATAACCTCACTTCACTTTTAGCCCATGTGCTAAAAGTAAACAGCTGATTTCTTTAACCACGGTAAACTATAAAAGTCACTTTTAGTGAAAGAAGCTAGCGCTAAAAGGCCTACTTTTAGTAGTGGTCGTAGATAAAGTAATTTAATTCTAAATCTAGCTACTGACATTTTGAAATGTGATTGACTGTCCTTATTTTTTTTAAATTGTTATAGTTCTTGCTATAGAAAAAAATATTTATTATTTTCAGATGGTTGTAATGATGACTTTATTTAGACCAATCACGGCCATAGTTATGATTGCTAATTAGTTCAAAGTGCTGCATGCTTATTTGAAATTTAGGATAAATCAGCGAATAAAATGTATATAAAATGCACGCGAATTTAAACAGCACCGGACTCAAATAAGTATCGGCTATAGGCAATTTGCCATTACGTTTTTGTTAAAGACATTTATTTAATTTGCTTTTTAAAGGCAATTACTTTAAACCTTTTTTAATCAGAAATTGTATATGTATTGTATACTTACATGAGAGTAGATCACAGCTCTCTGGCATATAGGTTTTATTGGAGTTGATCCTATTTGATTTTTATTGATGTTTTTCTATCATTTTATTTGTGCTCTCAAGTCAATAAATTTCTGTAAACTTGACTTTTTATGCCTTGTTTAAAGTCAGTTTCAGCCCGACAATACTACGGCGAAACCAGATTCCTGTTTTGGCAGATAATTATCTTTTACAAGGTGCAAACTGGGCTATTTTAAAGAAACATGTATATACTGAGCTAGCAAGGTAAACACCAAGGGCAAATAATTGTTTAAATATTAAGGCGTACGAGACGTTTTGTAAAATTTAAAGTACTAAGTGGGGTTAAATCTCACATACTGTTGCATAGTTTAGCAATTTGTTTCTTATCTTATCAGAACCGAAAGCCATTCTGGTTTATAATGTTTTGAATGCTGTTTTTACATCTTCTTCTTTTATTTCAGTTTTTTTCTGATTGAGCGTTTTCAAATGGTGGAACTATAATCTGCATCTTTCTTGCATATGTTCCTATAGTAATATCCAATGTTTTGCATCTATTCTATTGATCTTAACTACATCAGCAATTTCTGCATTGCTGTGTCTAATCATTCGCCATACTTCTCCGTGTCTTTAGCAACTTTCTCCAAATACGCTTCTTTGATTTGCCTTATCATAGGCAATATTTCGTTTTAATATGTACGATTGACAATCTTATGGTTTTCTGCTAAGTATGTATCGCAAAATATCATATATAAATGTCAAATATAAAATGTTTATATAAAAGTGACACTAAATGTGAAAACATAACCAAGTTGAGCAGAACCTGTTTTTATGTACTGAAGCACAATAAGCAGCTGCAGTTGATGTTATGCGTTTGACAGTACTGAAGTGTATTGTTCGTGGCAAACAAGAAAGTTATAGACTTAGAACCGGTTCTACAGTGAAAGTATATACCTAGAATAAGTTATCCGAGGTATAATAGTCAGAGTTTCCTTTGTTACAGCATTCGTTTCCCCGGATAACGTTATCCTAGTTTTGTAGACCCGGTTCTTAATAATTTTTGTGTATAGTTGGAGCAAAGATATTTCGGACGCCTCAGGCTACTACTTAAAGGTTAATGAGCATGGCAGGTGGGATTATGTTGTACACACGACAATGCCTTTGTAATAGTTCACAAGCAAATCCATATCCTTAAAATCGAAATGCGGCTACGGAAACGCAATGTTTGTTAGTGTTTAAAAACTTATTATTTTTATTTAACAACATTGTTAATAAAAAAAGATACAATCAAGAAAGACAAAAAATTATAGAAAATATGTATATGCAACAAATAACTACAGTTTATTGATTGATATATACAAAAAACAACAATTATGAGTACAATATATAAATTAATTTTCGTTATCGCTATGACATGGCCAATCGTCACTATCGCTGTCTCTTAAATTAATAATTAATTCTGAATATCAATAAATTTAAAAAATTGGTCTTCAATGCCAATCACATGCCGAACACAGTTTTTCCAGCTATTTACATGAATTTTATTAACTTCTTCTTTAATTATTTCTATCATTTTCTCACTAAACTTGGGGCATTGGTTACGTTTTCGAATGTGTGTTTTTAATTCTGCCCATGTCATTTCTATAGGATTCATACAACAATGATATGGTGGCAATCTTAAAACTCTATGGCCTAGCTCTGTAGCTATGGTGTCTACTACATATTTTTTAGAGAACTTCTTAATGGACAACACTTCCAGTAATTGATTCTTATTGTAAGTTTCTTGAAAATACATGTTGTTCTTGTAAAGAAAATCTGTAATTTCTGCTTTAGTAGAATTACTATTTGGCACTTTTTCAGCAAGCCTTGAGTGATAACTGGCGTTGTCAATAACGATCACACTATTAGGTGGCAAATTTGGTAACAGCTTATTTGAAAACCACGACTCAAACACATCTGAATTCATGTCTTCATGGTAGTCCAATCGACAGTCTCTTATATTTTTCGCAGATAATAGGAGACCATCGTTCACCCATCCCATCTCAGAGCCTACATGTAAAATTATAATACGTTTTCCTCTTGAAGGTGGAATGTCTAATTGGCATTTCCGAGAATTATCTGTCCATCCTTTTTGAACCACATCATGTGTGTCATACCAAGTTTCATCCAAGTAAAATATCGGTCTCTGTTCTTCCCGAAACTTTTTTATCTGTTGTAAGTATTCGCATCGCCATTTTCTAATCCGCGGAGATTCCATTATTTGTTGTCTTTTATCTATCTTCTTATAGCGAAATCCCATATTTTTTAGCGATGTCCTTAATGTCGTCATTGAACAATTTATACCCATGTCACAAATGATCGTATCAAGAATAGTTTTAATTGTTGGCACCACATTAGTTTTATACATGTCATAAACTACGCCGCGTATTGCATGTTCATTAGGCTTTGTTAATATTTTGTGACACCCATAATCAGAACGCCGTTTACGTGGCAGCGCTTGATTTTCGCAATTTGAAAAACCGTACTTTTTGGCACTTTAGTTAAAAACGCAGTTCTTCTCACAACATTGCTTTCTCCTTCAGAAATTAGTGCGTTGTATACATTCAAGACTATGTTTTTCGCATCGTCGGATAAAAAATGCATTGATCGCTGGCTTGGTCTCTCTCCCGCATCATCAACTTCTTCTAACTCATCACATGGAGCAGCGACTTCTTCAACTTCATCCTCAATTTCATTAGTATCCCATGGTCTCCACATATTCCACAAAATACAACACAACACAAATACTAGATGATAATTAACGTGCGTCAAAGTATAACAGCAACGTTATTATTAAATTTGGGAAGTAAAGACAAGTCAAGTGATTTATATAATTTATCTTTCATTCTAACTACTGGAAGGGATGTAGTTGTAAATACATACTTAATGCCAATATGATGCGACGAAACATTAAATGTCGATTTCTCTTATCTAGGAATGTCATTTGAGCAAAAATAATTTATTCCTCAATCAGGGCATAATCGCATAATGTGTTTATTTACCTAGTAAAATTAATTTTGTCATTCAATATTATTAGATAATTAAATATAAATTAAGTAGAAACTTCACTACAAAACGAAATAAATACCACCTTGGAAATATTCCCACCTTTGCGTATACTGGCACGACTTAAGCGGACTAACAATAGTAAACTCATTTGCGGTTTAACTTTTAAAGCTCGGTCTGTCCGAAGTATCTTTGCGTCTACTATACTTATAAAATTTTTGCATTTATGGCTATGTGGTTTAGATATTGTTCAAGTAGGCTTTGAAAATTATTTACTCAAGACAATGTGATTTTAATAATTGAGGTTATACAAAGGTTGGTATAATCGATATCGTCATAGTTACTGAAATAACTGCTGTAATGAATGGTAACTAAGCAAAATTACGCATTCTTATTGCTTTATAACCTTACGAATTGTATAGTCATATATTATATAACTGGACGATCGAAAATAATCTACGAAACGTATTGCCTGAGAAACCACGAAACGGTGTTTCATTGGGCAATGCATCGAGCCTTGAGAATTTTCGATTGTCGAGTTGTCTACCATGCACAAAAAAAAACAAATAATGTAATAAAGTAAACAGGAAATTTATAAATTTAATAATTTATGTTTATAATACATTCACAATGTTTCCTCCTCCAAGTAAGCTGTTTTATGTTTTTATTTGGTTGCATGCATGAATTGTGATAGAAGTCAAACTATGACATGAAAGATCCATGACATTTTGTACACCTGATTTATTGATATTGTTGCAATTTTAACGTGAAAATACCTACCGAAAATTTTACGGAAGGAGACAAAAATTTTAACTGGTAACAATGAAAGGCTTCAAAAATTATAATCCCAAATTGAAAACAACATAATCCAATTTTGTCTAGTTGTTTCGCATGCGTACCAACAAAAATGTCACTCTAATTATATTTGTCAAATTGTTAATTCATGACTATATGGTTTTAATAGTGTTTTAGTATTCCTCTCACATTTTTTGATCAAGGCTATGTGACTAACTGAGATTATACAAAGGTTAATATAATCGGTTATTTTTTTATGGAGGGTGAACCAGGCTCACGCACACTGCAGCCTCATTGGGCCTATGGGCACCTCCAAGTCATGTGGTCAGGTGTGTGTATGTTTTGTGTGTAGTCTAATTATTTTACCTTATATACCAGTCTTCAGAGGAGAGCTACGTTAATTGTATCCTAACGTCGAATCGTCACCCGGTTGACTATCGATCCAGTGAACTACGAAAAAAGATCTGCCTATCCATGGGTTCAAGCCGAGAAATTGCTTATTGCAAGCCTGGCACCCTATCCACTGTGCCTCCGAGGTGGTACATAATCAGTTATACATAGGTTTGTATAATCGATATCGCCATAGTTACTAAAATAACGGTTGTAATACACGGTAAATAAGAAAAATGGCCCATTCTTATTCGTTTATAACGGTATAATCAAAATAAAATTCATTCCCACTTCTGAAATTCGTCATAATTGGCAACTTTGACATTTACAAGCACCCCAATACGCCAAATTTCATAAAATTTAGCCTACTTTATAAGCTGCCGTAGGTATCAATTATAGTCGCATCCAACTCCGGTATCGGTATTTTATGTAACTGTAATAATAAAACGAAACTTAAAAAGTCCAGACCATTGTATATTTTTTATATGAGCTATACTTATAAATAGTCTATCGATACTATGGGTAGGGATTAGGGTTTCTCTTCAATTTTAATTGAATATTTCCAAGTGACGTCTCAAGCTCCTACCTAACAGCTGATCGTGGACAAGCAACTTTAACTTTCTTATGGAAGCTTTCCATAAATTCTAATTGTACAAGTTTTGTGTTCATTATACTGAGTTTATTTAATACAGTGTAGTTTATGTGTTGTTTATTAATTCTATAAATAGGTAAAGGAAGCACTCCATTTGAATTACAGTTTTTGGTGGTAATGTGGGTATCAATGACAACCGACAAATGGTTAATATTTTCGTATTCCGGGTTAAAATACTCTTTTCAGTTGAAAATTGAAGAAAGTTATGGAGTTGTGAAATAGTTTAATGAACGAGTCTCTAGTTTAATCCAAAAGTTGGTTAAGTAACATATTTGACAGTGAATAAAAAACATAACCTTGAAGCTGACAAAAATGCCAAGATTTTGTGCTGTTTGGGTGTTCAAATAAAAGTAACCGAGAGACGGAAAAGAAATATTTTGGATTTCTCGGTGTGCGAGATAGAAGAGGTCGAGATATTCCCGAGGGTATAAAAACAAGAGCAGATTTGACACCAGAACAGATTAGATTTGCTTGAGTTTGTTCCAACCACTTTTTAACGGGTACGTAACGCATTTGTGTTAACAAAACATCTATATTGATTAATTGGAATCAATTTTGAATTTCCAGGAAGACCGACGGCATCTGGTGATTTAATTAAGCCAGACTACGTTTTTATTTACATTTATTTAAAAATTAAATCAAAAATATTTCTACCTTCCAGCTAGTTCACTCCGAGAGGGTAGTTACTGCTCACCCACGAATGACGATAGTCCTAAATAACACAATAAATCACTTACCTATAAACTAAACTACACCTATAACGTCTAAAGTTATCGATTTTTGCCTAAAGCCCCATAACAAACCATATAAAGGTCGTCCTCGATCAGCTGTTGTGGAGCGGAGCTATGACGTCACTGTGACGTACTTGGAAAAGGCTAATTGAACAGTCGATGCAATAGTATTAATATAGAGAAGTAGGTGGATATACAAACTAAAAACATATGAGCAAATTTCAATTTCATTGATTAATGGAATATTTGGTCAATCAAAAAAGTATTTATGTCCTACCAGTACATTAATTGAAATTAATGACTCTATTTTAAGGTATCTTAGATACAAAATAACGCTCCAGGGCAATTATTTTCTTCATAAGAACACTAGGGTTATTATGAAAAATTAACAGTATTTGTTTCCATGGATACAACTTTTATTTCAAAAATTGTGCACCACTGTCGCAATGAAAATTAATGACAGCTCATCTAATGTCACAAATCTAACTTAGATCAGCTAACTAGATCAATCATAGTAATTATATGAATTGAATATGAATATGAATTAGGTAAGAAAATTGGTAGGACATAAAACCTTGAAGGCACCACAGGCATTATGAGCTAAGAGCCCGCGATTGTTGTACACACCTCGGGCCAAACCCTCGGTTAGTACACTAACAATCTTGGGCTCTTATTTTACTCATAATGCCCCTTGGTACCTTAATAACTATAAAGTAGAGTTTCTAATATTCTATTATAAAACGCTGTATTATTATTAACGATCTTATAAAACGTGTGTATATAGATTAGTAATATGCTGCTCGATTCCTTTCCACTTATAAAAGTTTTCAATACTTTTTATAATTTTCCTAATGTATTAATTATTATGTATTTACTTAAGCTATCGTCGATATGTAGTTATGAGTTAATTGTCGTTTCAGCTGAAATATTATTAGACCACTTGTAATTAGTTCATGGGGCAATAACATCCGACGAGCTGCTTTGTTTGCAAAGCTTTCTAGAGGCGAAGTGCTTTATGCAACTTCTATTATCTAGTGTTAATTAAGTTTGGCCTATGGATTTGACTACTGAGTCCGTACGATTATCAGCTCTATCTCACTCTATCCAATTAACGCACTTTCTCACTATCTGTGTAAAACTGTTTTAGGGTTCCGACCGCAGCCCAGGAAAAATGGATAATGGAGAATTGCCGTAAAGCTTGGGACGAGCCCACTGAATACAGACCCGATTTGTATGAGCACTGGGTTACAGGTCGGAGCACAGATTCTGTGTTAAAGCCTGAAGATGAAGAAGTCGAAGAAGTGGAGGAGGAGCGTTCACCCAAAGATTCAATTGCTACAGTAGAAGAGATAAACATGATCATTCAACCACCCTCTCATCTCAATTCCATGACATCGAGTTATAATGCTAATAATTGGTGGGATAGCAAACCTGCCGTCAAATCGTGATGTATCAATTCGGCGCATTCAAGGGCATGCATTTGTAAAGTTTGCAAGGGTTGCTTTAAAACATTGTTTTAATATACATAAATAAATAGGAATAAAGGAATGCGACAGAAATACAATATTATTACCATTTAATAGTTTCCGATTACTGAATTATTAAAATTTTTTTGTCAAATTGGTGCATCCAGAGTATGCTTACATATTATATACTTACATGCTATTCGTACTCTATATGTATATGTAAAAGAAGGGTGAGCTTTGAAATTCCTACTCTGACAGGAAATGGATTATGCATTATTATTACTATCACCTTTGATTTGCAATTCACAATAGTCAAATATTTATTGACTATCAAATGAAAACCCTTCTAAAAGTACAATTCCGTTTAGCCTAGAGAAGTGAAAAACCCCCTGACAACTTGACAGGTTTGTAAAATAGTAGCCTTTAAGATCGCTGGTGTTAATTTATCAGGTAAGTGCAATTCCTTTAAATTATTAGGTAATCTGTTTGAAATTACTCTTTCAACTCATACAATAATTGGAATAATATATTGCAATGGTCTTAGGCCCACTACTCGCCTCTACTAGCAGTGCAAATTAATGAACATTTCAATAAGCACAGAGGTGAGGTGTTTTATATAACTGCAATGCTAAACTTAAATTTCAAATAATAAATGCATTGGTAAAGAGATGCCAGTAATGATAAAGTAATCAAGTAAGGAACGCAAAAGACAAAGCTCGTTTTTCACAGGGGTCGAAGTTGACTTTCAAATAAATTAAATAATAGGTTTGGGCTTAATAAATAGCCGAACCGAAAGAAATTAATAGTCAAAAAAAGTTTGCTATGTGCAAGTAAAAGAAGCGTAGAATTCAATAAAGCTAGTCAGTGAATTTGGTGAGGATTCTAAAAAGGTAAAGAAGCCAGAATAAGATAATAATACATTGCGAAAAAGCAATCTGAAAAAGCAGGCAGGTGGACATGAGAAGGCAATTAGAAAAGCAGGCAACAGGATATGAAGAAAGCAATTGAGAAGCAAGGAACTCTTAAAATAATCAGTGCATTGAACGGTTGTGAAAAGCAGAGCAAATAATATAACGTGTTTGTGTGTGTGGCGCAAATAAACGATTTTTAAATCTAAGAAACAGACAAATTTAGTTTGTAAGAAATTTGAAAATTTAAAATTATGTTATCAAACTTTTTTCTAGAATGTATTTAAATTAACCAAAACTTATTTCCGTTAGTATTGTAACCATAGCGATAGATTCGAATTTGTTTTAATAACGGAGGAGAACAAATGGACAATTAAATTAAGCTTGACAGTGTCAATTGTGCTCCACTTTAATTATATTTTTAATGCAATAAATAAGCATTTTTCAAGCCGAAAAGTTCACCCTTTTATTATATGCATATCCAATAAAATTTTTCAAGAGAGTTCCCGAGGATTCGCCAGCCGATCCGGCTCGAGATTTCTACAACTGCGTCCAGCCAAGATAACAATCCCAAGCCAGGAGTTTGTACTGCAACACCGTGGACAGGACTGTAGGAGTGCTAGCGGCAGCTTCAACAACGAGGAAAGCCGTTCCAGGGCTAGAAACACACCAGGGGTCGTCTCCGAGCACCGAAGCAGTCCGCCGTTATAAGGTACACAAATTTATCTAAAATATCAGTGTCAGCCGTCGGAAAAACCAAGGTGCATGTGCAAGGAGGCCTTATTGAAGAAGACTCGAGCATTTCCACGGCCACAGCGAAGGCGCAGTTAGAAAAATAAGCGGGTTCCCAATTTGAGGTTATACGAAGGAATTGAAACCACAGGAAGCGTCCGATAAACAATTGCTAAATTTCCGGCCGCGTCCATCTGATGCCACGGAACAAATTAATGCCTGTTACCGCCAAAGTGCAAAGATTTAAATATTTACCTTGCGAATTCTCATAATTACACTGGTATTAAAATACCGCAGACTTGCATACGTACTCCATTTTATAGATTTTTTGACAGTATTGCAAACAATTAGCTACCGTGCATTGGAACTAAATGCGCTGAACAGGACCGTATCAGATAGTTTGTAACCCTTTCACTCCCGAAACGAATCCCATGTAAATAATTTTTTCTAAATGTATTTTCTTGTTTCATTGGTTATCAGAAACACCTCTAATTTTTTTGAAAATTTTCCTTTCCCTTTTACTGCGATTTTAAGGACAGTCACAATTGTGTTATGTAGGAGTCAAATGCACATGCGCACAATTGTTGCATCCTCACAAGTATATATGCTGAGAAGCATATAAAGCTAAACCGTTGTAGGATAAATTTTTATTTATGAACAAAGGTTATGTTTATTTACAATGAAACTTAGTAAAACAATTTTGATTCTTATTTAAACACAAATAAACGTTCCACTTGCAGCAGCGGGTTCGGGAACGACAGTTGCATCCTTCTAGGCGACAAGTCAGTGAATTTTTCCTGTCTTCGCAAATGGGCCAATGATTGTATCCGTCATACCTTTTATCTACACACGGCATCGGTGTTACTCTTGCTGTATCCAGAACTGGCTGTTCTTTTGATTCATCTTCAGTAAGATGAGAATCATCTGCTTTTCGTTTTTTAGTGCCACACAGCAGAATTCTCCCAAATTAAGACGAAAATCAAGAAAAGGCATTATATTCTTACGTGCATATTTGTTCTTCATGCAGTCAGAGTCATGGAGTACATCCAACTGTTAACAATAGCTAAATCGAACAGATGTAGAATAGTCTTCAGAGTCCACTTCCTTGTCTTAAAAAAACTCCTGTAGTATTCCATCATTTGATCACAGAGGTCCACACCCCCCATTTGTCCGTTGTAGCTTTTGATAACCTTCGGACAAGAAACCTCTATGTGCTTTTTCTCTTTCTTGTTCCATCTTAAAACAGTGTGTTGTGGTTCTACGCCAAAAGCCGTAGATGCCATACCATATTGTCTCTCCATTTTGTGAGACAAACTTTCCTGTCGTTCTAACGAATTGTTCGGATTCGCCTCTTTTCATATCTCTATCTTTTTGAAACTACACCCTTTTACCCGATTTGGCTGAATAGTTCCTGTACCTTCTATTTGTATTTCAGTTAATTTTTCGAACAAAGCTGTTGTTGAAAAATATCTGTCAAGGAAAACAAACTCTCGGGTGGTAAAGTCACTACAAGTCGTAGTATTATAGAAGGGCCGATTCCAAGCTCTTTATTTTTCAGAGGGGTTAAACTTCCCTGATAAGTTTCAAATCTAGCACAGTGCCGGTGGATGTAGTCAAAACAAAATTTTTAAGTCCACCTGGCCTAGGTTTATTTCTCACGTACTGCTTTAAAACACATCGGTCCAAAAACCGAATAATTTGCTCATCTACTGAGAATGCACCTTTGAGAGGTCTGTATAGTTGCCTACATCTATTTCTTACAAAATCGATCATAGGTTGTACCTTCCATAGATGATTTTCTTTCATAATGTCTTCAGATACTCCAAGATTATTGACAATATGGAAATTAACAAGCAGAAGATAGAATCTATTCCTTGGTATTGCATCTGCAATTACTGGAAATTTAAATTTGGTACTCCAATACAAGTGGATACGGGGAAACTTCAAACAACCCATGATTGCGTGTACTCCAAAAAACTTTTTTATTTCTTCAGGAGTAACTGTAGGTTTCATCTCATTTCCGGTTTTCTGAAGGTAATATTGGGCAGTACATTCTGCACCAAGTTAAAAAAATTCATCTCCCAAATAATTCCTAAAATAACCCCATGGCGTTAACACTTCATTCATATCACTGCTATCTTCGTCGTTTGGCCCCTCTTTGCAATCGAAGCTTAATTACGCCACGAACATTTCTGAAGAATACTGCTGGGTCCGGGAATGTTATTACCTTGATCTTCCTCTCCACTATCTTCGTCTAGATCCTCTTCGTCAGATGAAACATTAGGTTCAGTTGGTTCCCACACATCTTCATTGTCACTATCGTATTCAAAATCCGAACCAATTTCGTCCAACAGCTCGTAGATAGCATCCGGATTTGCTCTAAGTTCTTGCAAATCTATGTTACTATTCTTTTCTATAATAAAAATTAGAAATTAATCTTCATTCCTTGCAGCTTCTTTCATTTACAAAAGAGGTGTTTCTGATATGATCACTCCTGAGGCTCACAATTGTGGCATGCGTTCAAAAGTCACATGCAGACACCTAACCTCAACATGAAATCTAACTTTTTGTATGCAAAGTGGTATTTGATACCTTTTCAACAAATTTCATGCATAGCAATAATAAGTAAATTGTTTATTGCGATATACTTACTTCTGGAACCCATGGCAACACACCAAAACAAAAATGTTCGTCTTACGCAAACTACAACCACTGTTCAGAAGCCCTTGCACTTAAAATTGCATAAAAAAATGGTCGCACCTGCTTCTACGTAACACTCATGATTGTGTGATCCGGGATTCAACGATGTCATACGATATTTTAAACCTTAAAACTACAGTAAATAAGACGCTCACAATTGTGAGCGTAGGAAGCGAAAGGGGTAATTTACAATCAACTTGGAACCCAACTGAGTTAAAGAGTTATTGCTTTACTGAGAGCTAGCGTTTTATAATTAATTGCAGATAAACAAAGTATAAAAACGGGCACATAACCATTTATTTTGAACAAGTAAATGAAGTACGGGTCACATTTTAACCAGCCTAATAATTTAATAGAAGGCAAAGTTCCGTCCACAGTAAAATATTAAATCAGTGAATTGTGCATATTGGATTTTGCTCTAACTTACAATTAAATATTAATTAAAACCCAGTCATTAGAGAGCATCCATTGCAATATATGCAGTTAGTTTTCAGATTCTTGTAATTTCCAAAGCCAGATTGTCATATTTAATAGCCTGCGATCTTTCGGTTTTGTGGTGTTATGAGTGATAGTTATTGGGTCTGACAATAGGTACTGGTACTGGTTTTCAGTAAGCCAAAAATCAAAAAACATGCAATTAAGAAACGACATTGGTAGGTTATTATCTTTCTAGAAGTGTGCAATTTGAAGTGCTATGACGCATTTTGTGGAGTATCTGTTTCGGGAATTATCGAGCCTTATTTTTTTAACACATCAGACTGTTACAATTAATTTTCAACGTTGTATTGACCTGCTCGAAAATTTTGTAGTTAATTAAATTGGAAGACTTGGTATAGAAAACCCATTATTTCAACAAGATGGTGCCACGCCCCATACTGCAAGACAAACTATGCAGTATACACATTTTAGGAGAAATGTGAACAGGACGCCTAATTTCAAATCTGGTGATATCCCTTTTCCAGCACGTTCGCCTGATTTAACTGTAGCGGACTCATTCTTAAGAGGTTACCTAAAGTTTAAGTTATTCCAAAGTAGACCTCCTCAAACACTTGAAAATCTAAAAAACAACATCACGGAAGTAAGAGCGATCGATCAGCAGTTACTACAACGAGTAATGCAAAATTTCGTTAGAAGATTAGAAGAATGTGTTCGTTGCAGAGGAGGCTACTTACAGCAACTTATTTTTAAAAACTAAGTTGTTTATATTCAATTGCATATTCCAAGCATTATTATTTCTGTATTTGTATATTAAATAGTTTTTTACTACTGTTTACTCAAAACTACCAGTACCTATTGCCTAATCCCATATGAATATTATATGAGCAATTTTGTTATTTTTATCAATCAACAGAATGTCAGGTCGATTATAGTCTACTATTTTATTCGCAAAGGCAAGCCTGTCCCAATATAATAGTAATAATAAAAACAAACATACATTTAGAAATTTACAGAAGTTGCAATTTACCAACCTTCGTTAATGCATTGAAAATGAACTTGGCTAATTTTCAAGTCTGGCATAAAATTTGCAAAATCTGAAAAATTTAGGAAAGGTAGCAATAAAAATAAGTTTTAAAATTGTTAACATCTGTATTATTATTGTTTATTATACGTCACGTGAAAAGTTAGTGCAAAGTTCTATTGCATAGCAGATCGTTAATAAATAATACGTACTACAATTTTGAACCTTCTCAGCATGTTGTACGTACAATTTAATATTAATCTGCAATTAGATAAAGATGTTGAATTCGTTTTTACATTCATTTTTTTTTATATGCTTGTATGTATCATTCTTTATTACATTTATTATTAGCTGGTTTGAAGGAGTTCTGAAAATTACAAGCCATCCGCTCGGCGGCTCCACATACTATTGCTCATAGTTTATTTTGTTTACTCATGAAACCTGCTTTAATAGTAACTGGAGCAAATATATTACTGCTTTTATTAGGAGGAACGGGGCAGTGTGAAAAAGGGATTAGATTCGAATAGATTTTTGAGTAATTTAGTCGATATGTATCTTTAGTTCTGTATTAATTGTCCAATAAATATATTTTAAAGGGATTTGTTGTTTGGGGAGCTTTTACATTGTCTAAACTAAGTAAATTTGCATTTTTCTTACATGTACATCTGTATACTCGTATGTATTGTTGTAATAATGCTCTTAACTATAATAAGGGTTTTAATAATAATATAAATAAACTAGGGCATATCACCACAAATTACAAATAAAATAGTTTTAATTAAGGACTCTTGTGTAATCTCAGGGCTTATTAAAATGCTTTTATAATTAATATTTGTAAAATAAATGATTTACTGCTCTTTCTATTTTATTTATTTGCAATCAAATCAAATAAGGCTCCGGTGTAGCATGATAAAAACTCAAAAGGACCAAAGGGGTAGATTCAACAACTTCTATTACAATTACTTTTAAGTAGAACAGATTAATTCGTATGGCAATTGCTCGAATTCGTATCTGACATAACAGTTTAACCTTCCAAGTCATCAAAACAGATATGGATTGCTTCTACAAAAATAGCATATTTTGAAAGCAAAACACCAAAAATGGCAAAATTCACATCAGGTAAATACAATGGAAATAATATGACGTAATTTTCGGCTAACCTGGTTTTGTTTCAGTGACGTAGGGACGCCGAGATCTGCATTTGTTTAACTTCCTGCAATTTTCGGTGTCCGCAAAATCAAAGGACGCTACTTCCATAAAACCTTTCTGAAACGGATCTGGGCCTGCTTCTACACCTCGTACAAGTCTAATCTTGATGCGACCCAAAGCTAGTGGCCTCTCTGCAACTGCTTCCTTGTGGAATTTACCTTGAAAGTACAGCTTTGTGAGCGGGCCATGTTTTCTATGAACGCCACAGCGATTATAATCGTGATGGCTTTTTACTCCAAAACTCCAGATGTAGGGCTCGATAAAGGATTCCCCAATACGCAGCACACACATCTTGCTGGCCGATGCTTCCAACTATTCGAAAATTTGCCCGAAAGACTGGCCTCGCTGTAGAACGCATCTGGTCAATTCTTGCAGGGCTGGGGTCTATCACACGACGAAAACTTATACAACTACACTCTGCAAATTGGTGAAATTAAAAAACACTTTTTGGCTCACACAGAAAACTTTTATATTTGAAAATTTACATAAAACTGTGAGCACCTCTTGTACACAGTACAATTTTACAAGGCTTGTTTTTCAATTCATAACAATTGAATTTCGCGTTTCTTAGCAACTAAGTTTTACAATTGTTTTATGAAATAAGTTTTGGTACAATGTTTTTACTTAGGAACTAAACTGTCTTTTTTCTGGAAATTGTTATTTTAAACTTTACTCTGTTTTTCATCACTTTAGGTTTAAAGGCACTGTTTCACATGTTTATTTAGCACTTATTCTTACTCTATTGCAATATTCTTTGCTTTGCTCTGCTTTTAACCTTTCAGCTGTCATGCCGTTTGATGGTTTCATAACTGTTTACTCATAACGCTCATATAATTTTTGTAACGCCACAAACCACCTTTGTATAATGTTAAATTCACATTAACGTATTGATTTTACCAAATCAAATCTGTCATTTACATAAGTTAAGGGCGTTTGTCATTACGAACATCAATTATGAATAAAACGTTAAACCTAACTCTTTTGATTCTGCCTTATCTAGTGCTAACCTTTCTCAATAAAATTATTGTTATTGCTAATCATATCGTGCATTTCTTAGTGTAAAATACTGCCTTTATCTTGCAATAAACAAAACATTAATTCTGTGCTTATTTTGAATTATTTATTTATTTTTGTATTAGTTAGGCAACCAGAATTTCTGTAGGCATTAAACCATTGCAGTATTTATATTTTTAAAGTCTTCACCACTTTTTTCTATTAGAATTTCGCATTAAGTCTTAGGACAAACACCTGACGAAATATTATTCATGTTAGAGAAAAATTCAATCCGACATTGCATTAGTATCACGCTATTTAAGATTTACTTGCAAATTTACAATTTTACAAAAAGCCAAAATCAAACAAAATTGCATTTTTTTAAATTTAAAACTGGTAGAAATATTGATGTTAAGGATTCTCTGATACTTATAACGTTTTCCCCAATTTGGAACCCCCAAATCCACATCCCGAACGCTCTTAAAAATATAATCGACCAGTAGAAAGCCTCCAAACGGCGAATTTCACACAAATATTGATTTTAAGATTTTTATGATAATTATAGCGGTTTCCCCATTTTGTAACCCCCAAATCCACCTGGGCAACAAAGGTCACAAATATCGAGTTTTCTTTAAAAATACAATCGACCAGTAGAAAGTCTCCAAACAGCAAATTTCACACAAATATTGATTTTAAGGTTTTTTGCTAGTTATAACATTTTTCCCATTTTGCAACCCTCAAATCCACCCGAGCCCCAAAATTCTTAAAAGCCCACAGATTCATCCACAAATTTCCAAAGACAAAATTCGATTTTTTTAATTTCCCCCTGCTTATGTGAACATCCAATTTGCTACAAACGCATCTCACCTTTATACACCTGTAACTTCGCCCCCGTGCATCGTAGACCCCAAAAAACAGCCAGTGCCATTAGCGTTGGTTTATCTTCTTTCCAACTAGCCCCAAATCATATTTGGATCTTTCAAAAAGTATACGATGGAACAGCACCGAACGCTTTCGTGTCTAGAAAATCGCTTTTAACCCCTATATTTTCGACCCTTCGAATATTGCATTTTCACAACCTTTCCAGAAAGTTCGCCCTTGACGAGAGCTTCAAAATGACACCAACAACATTCACCTGCAATACGTACAACTTGTAAAAATTCGCGATAACTGCGCACTTTCCAAGCATCACACAAATCGCTATTGGAGTCCCGGATTAACGTCACACTTCCAAGTCGTTAAACATTTTCAATGTTAAAACAGAAGCAGGGCTCATTCAAACACACAAAATAAATATTTAAAGTATAATATTCCAAGGTCACGCACTCAGCGCTTTTTGATTCTGTATCTGCCTAAACCCCTTATCAAACACACGGAAGTAAACAATGCACGGTTTTGACATAAAACATAGAAACACAACTCAGTACAGACCAAACCACCCACTATACAGGGTGTTCCATGATATGATTGCCATAGTTAAATGATATGTTGCCTAAGCAATTTCAAGTCAAAATTCAAAAACGTCTATAAACATATGTCAAAACTTTATCGTAATTGTGTTGCAAGCAGTTGAAGTATTAGAAAACCCTACTAATGCGCCACATTTGAATTCGCTTTTATTATAAAAGTCAGGGTATACGTGATTCATCGATGGTTTTCCAACAGACTTAACGTAAGCCGCATGAGGGTATGGAGAACTTTACACAATTTCGGTTTGTACCCGTACCATATCTTACCTGTACAAGCTTTAAATCCTGCCGACCACACAGCACGACATGAATTTAGTCGTTGGTTAGTGAGAAATCGAAGGCTTTGCCTGACCATATCGTTTAGTGATGAAGCTACCTTCATCAGAAACGGTATCAATAACATCAGGAATTCACATTGTTGGTCACTTGAAAATCCACATTAAATTTATTTTTAAACTAGATTTTCTGATTGATGACCATCTCATTGGTCCGTTTATAATAGAAGAACGTTTAACGGCAGTTCATTATTTACGTTTGTTGGAAAATGACCTTTCAACATTACTGGATGAAGTTCCCCTCAATGTAAGACGACAAATGTGGATACAACACCTCCTCACTTTGGTAGAGAAGGAACAAATTTTCTGAATCAAAATTATACGAACCACTGAATTGGAAGTGGTGCAGCAATTGCTTGGCCAGCAAAATCACCCGAACTTACTCTCCTAGATTTTTTTCTTTAGGAAAGGCTGAAAAGTCTTGTTTATGCAGAAACTCCTGAAAACAGAGAACAACTTGTTGCTAGTATTACGGAAGCCGCAGAAAATCTTCGTGGTGATCCTGAGACTATTAGCAGAGCTACCTCGTCTGTTCTGAGAAGAGCTCGAATGTGTATACAGCAGTTGGGTGGACATTTGGAAGAATTACTGCAATAAAGCAATTTTTTAACTTATTTGCAATGAGCTTTTACCTGTTCTTATTAAAAATTAAAATTACCGTAGCTTAGTTACGATAGAGTTTTGTTCATTAGACGTTTTCGACTTGAAACTGCTTGAGCAACATATCCTTAACTATGTCAATCATGTCATGTGACACCCTGTATGAAGATGAAATTAAGGTATATGCAGCAACACAAATACAAATGGAAGGCTTACTCCGAATCATAGTGCAAGTCATGTCCGACATAAAAGTGGAATTTGGAATGAGCAAATGTAAAATGCTGCACATAAAAAAAGGAAAATGGAAGAATGAAGTTGAGACAGAACAGCTCAACAATGAAATAATGGAAAACATGAACAAAGACGAAACGTGCAAACCCCTGGGCCTCCAACAAAGCGCACGACCTGACCATAAAGCTGTTAAATACCACTTAAAGAAGCACAACTACTACTCAGAACCACACCCGCTCTAAAAAATTTATTTATTTAAGCTATCAACACTCCGTTCTCACATATTCATTTGGAGTCATAAACTGGAAAAACACTGATATTGAAAATATAAAGAAATTTACCCATTCAGAACTGACAAAAGTACACCCAAATTAAAGCAAGCAAAGAATCACAATAAGTAGTCAAGAAGGCGGAAAGGGCATGATAGACATTCACTCACTAAATCCACTCCAAATAATTTCACTTAGACAATATTTCCATAATAAAAACAGCAAACTACATGAACCAATAGTAAGAGCAGACCGAAATTACACACCACTCAGTTTGGCAACAGAGAACATTCATATAGAAGAGCATACCAACAACAGAATAAAGAAGACTGGGCAAGAAAGAAACTACATGGTGGACACTGCTACATCATGAACAACGAACATATCAATAAGGAATATACATACACATGGTTGACGAAAGGACAGCTCTACCCGGGAACGAAAGGCTATGTACTAGCCATTCAAGATCAAGTAATAGCTACTCGAAACTATAGAAAATATATAATAAAAGACCAGAACATAACGAACGATACATGCAGGAAATGCCTTATACGAAATGATACAATAGAACATGTAATAGGAAGTTGCAAACTACTAGCGGGAACAGAATACACAGAAAGATATAAGGAAAACGTGTTCACCAAGTAATAGCAAACAAATGCCTACTACAAAACGCCTACATGCCGTACTACAAATATATACAAAATAACATAATGAAAAACGATGATTACAAATTATACTGGATATAACAATACATACAGATAAAACAGTAGCGCATAATAGACCAGATATTACTTTTCAAGACAAAAAAATCAGATAATAGCACTTCTTTTCTAACTTGGCACTGCCTCGTTAGAAAAAAAATGTACCATCAACTGATGAGAATATAAGAAAATGAGATAATAATAATAATAATGTTTATTACACACTCTACATAATATACAAATATTCACAATATAAAACAGTTACTCATAGTGAACAAAATAGTAAATAAGGCATCATTAGAATGCATAAGAGTGTTACGTTTCATTTCATTTGTGCGTTCTTTTGCTATTCGCTCTTCGAGTCGGCTCGCATCTCTAATTTCAATATCTCGCTCGCACCTTTTAGGCGAGCGCGGAGCAAAAGAACTTGGTTTCTCCGAAAAAGCACTCAACCTTCGATAAGAAAGGTGCCTGAAACAAGATTTTTCCGAGTGGCTTTCTTCGATGGCAAGCACTGATCGAGGCGCCTGTGATGCTTTCACAATTTCAAACCTTTTGAGGAATTTGAATGGCCTGACCAAGTAGGCTGTTTTCTAGCCGTAATTTGTTTCTGTCGACAAATAAGGTTTACGCTTCAAGCGGCGTCTTTCCGAAAACTTACGTGAGGCCGATTTCCATCTAGGCATGTTTGCCACCCTTCCGGCATAATGTCTTTGTCATTGGGCATAAAGCCCTGATGGCAGCCGCATTGGAATTTCGAGCGATCGCTTCCGAGTGCGTTTGTGGAAACATCTTATAAAACAGTAAGTACATGCAATTTTAATTTTAGCAATTGGTTGAGTCTATAAGGGCGATTTCCGCTACAATATTGCGTGTTTTTAATGCAAAGGCCTTTGAATATACAAAAACCGCACGTGTCAATGTAATCTAATGTAATGTAAAAAAAGCTGAAATTGTGCATCTACCCTGTAAAAACCTCACGCAGTGTGTCCTTGGGCACCCGGCTCACAGTAATTTCAATTTATACAGTTTTCAATCCAGTCGAAGTGAATTACGTTTCATAAACTTAGCTGGACGTTTGCGTGACATTCAGATATCAATAATTTTTCATTTATTATAATTGTGACCTACAATGCTGCTGGCGTCTAAGTTTTAATGTGTTGTAATGTGTTATTTGACTATTGATAATTCATAATTTTTTTGTGTGTGTTTGATTTGGGTGACTTCAAACTTTTGTATTATTTATCGCTGTAGAACGTGAGGTTTTACCTGGGTTGTCTTAATTAACATGGTTTCGTAATTACGATGACTATTTGTGTTACTGTTGTTCAATATTAAATTCTATTAACTATTATTGCTGGTTGATATTTCTTTGTTAGTTATACTACGACCCCTCATGAACCTGCTCGTGTTCTTTTTCAGATTTAGGTTGAAGTAAAAGGCTACCAAGGTAGGTAGTAATTCGTTTTGTTAGCTAGATTTGTTATATTGTGAATAACGACTGGCGCCCATTTTGTTTTAACTAATGAGTTTTATTTTGTAAACTTAAGAACCGCTGCCTGGTCCTTATTAACGCCATATTCTACCAAGATTTAGAACTAGTTAGGGCTGTGCTCCCTCTTAGTTTAAGGGTGGCACAAAAAAGAAGAGTTCATCCACAAAGAACAATTCGCAACTCTCCCATAATTCTTAATATATAGCCAATATTATATATTATAAATTGTACCGAATAAATTAACTACAATGACACACCACATCACAGTCGCATACCTGATTTAAATATTCTTCTAAAGTTATGTATACTTACAAGTTGTTATTGATAATTTTGGGGACAAGGTAAAAGAAGCAACCATGAAATATGCTAGTTTTATATATCTAACTGGCTTTGGTTACGTGTGTCTCTGATCTTTTGGATTTGTAAACTTGTAAACAAACCAGGACAGATTCAGATCCATTCGTTCACACATTCTGATCAAACCAATACGCCTAATATAATCAACAGTAATATCCCAAGTGGATTAAAATAGCCGATAAAATTTTGACGTTTTCAGTGAGAATGTTTTGCTAAGAAATTTATCAAGAAAATTCAAGAGATATATTTCTTTAGAGCAAAACATTCTGACAGAAAATTGTCAACATTTATTCAGGCTAGTTTAGATGCACGCGGGATGTTCGGAGTGATTATTTCTTGAATAAATAGATACAATTCAGTTGGTGAAGCACCTTTAATAATCATGTTAAAATTATGCACAAGCGATTAAATTTTGACACTTATTTAACGGCGGTTAAATTTGACGTTTGAATTTTTGTCATTATTAAACTGACAGAAACAATTGTGATTAGCTGATTACGTATTATTATGGATATGAAGGAAATAATCAGCCATAATACCACAAGTGGTATGATTATCACCGATTACTAATCATACCGCGAGTTGTATTTAGTGAGAGAATACAATGAATTATGTTGGTGGCACTGTAAGTCTATGTCAAATTCGAAGTTAGCAGGTTAGGTTTTGACACAAACTGACGCAAAACCTAACCTGCTAACCACACGTTTGCATAGCAACAGACCACAATAAGGTGATACGAATTTTTGTTTTGTATCACTGCTGTGGTACACATGTATCCAAGGGTTTTTATGCTTACAATTGGTTTAAAAACGGTCACGTGATTAATGAAAAGTATTCTCACTAGTATACTCACGACGCGGTAAGCTGAAGCAGAATCGTGGACAAAGTGTTTCCACTTTCTGGACCTTGGTCTTATACAATTACTTCAGTTAAAATTTGTACATACACAAAATCACAATAATTAAATAGTGATAAGCTTTGTTACCGTAAACTTATGGAAGTACATTTATTTTTATTTTTTCTTAGGTATTAAAGTGTATGAAGCATTCTGTAACTTGAAAATAGATTTTGTAGACTTGCGGATTACACATTAATATTAGATGGTTAATTCCAAAGCTATCTGAGTTAAGAAAGTTTATTGTTAGTACAACTAGTACAAGGTATGACATAATTACTATTAGTGAAACTTGGTTATCGCCAAATGTGAGCAGTGATATAAGTAATATTCGCAATTATAATGTGGTGGGTTGTGACCATAAAGATGTTAGAAGTGGAGTGTTTATCTATAGAATAAGTGTACTTATTCAGTTATTTCTACTAATTATAACATTAAACACCTTGGGATAACTTTAAAGATAAATGGTCATAAAATTGCTGTAGGTACTGTTTATAGGCCGCAAACTTTAAACTATAAAATATTCACTGACGAATTAGAGCAGTCTTGTGTGTATCCATCTTCTATCACTGATAAAGTAGTTGTTGTTGGGGATATGGATATAAATTTGCTAAATGTTCAACACCTAAGTACCATTATTTTGTTTTGACACAGACTGACCCAAAATCTAACCTGTTAACCTAGAATTTGACATAGACTTACAGTGCTACCAACATATCATTCAAACGTTTGAATTTCACAGCCCGCTGGGGAACAGTTTTTTTTATCTCTCGATATATATAGAAGATAAAGTTGTGCATGATGCATATCGTTAGATAGGTAATTAAAATTTCTCTTTAATGACATGATGACCTTTGGTAGGTGCCATAAAAAAACTGACCTTTTCTCAAAAAACACGTTTAGCAAATCTTAATCCTTCATGGACGATTTATTATTGGTCAAATTAATAAAATGTGTATTATTATGGGTTACTAGAGTCATTTGGAATACATGTTCTCCAATCACGGCCTTCTATAAAAAAAAATTAATAAAAAAAAAGGTTTTTTGTTTAGAAAAATTAAAATTTAGCAAAAGTATCGTATGTAATTTGAGCTGTGCATTCCAAAAAACCTAAAATATATAGGGTAATTCTTAAAAAAAATAAAGTTAATGGCATTTCCTGTGAAACCGAAAGTTGACCATTTCAACTGTATCTATCGGTCAATCATAAATTATGTCTAGTAGCCACATATCAAATTTTATCCAAATCGATTAATAAATAAAGGAGATATAAACATGGCCCTGGTCGCATTGGCACCGGTATAAAATTTTTCACATTTTTACTTCCATTTTTTTCTGAACTATGAGTTGTAAAAATATTTTTTTTAAAGCTATACTTCTTACAAAAAACAACTTTTTTACAAAAGTTACGTAGTAGTTAAAGAATTATGCCGATTATTAATTTTTGAAATTTGGAAATCTTTGAAAATAACGGATATTTTCACAAAAATCACGAGTTCGAAAAAAATCATGATTACTGTACTTTATTTTATTACGTAAGAGAAAGTAAAATTAGCTAACTATGTAATAGTATATTACACAACGAGAGCTGTAGGAAGCATATTACACGCGAGTTGGAAAAGTTACGCACAAGCCGCTTAGCGGCGCGTGTGTAATTCCACGAGCGTGTAATTGCTCTATAGCTCGAGTTGCGTACTATACTTTTTCTACGATCACACTCATTTCGTTAAACGAAAAAGAAATATTTTATTAACTGTCAAATCATCTGTCACACCATCTTAAAAATTAGGAGGCTGCAGTCACATCCCTACACCGCTTCGTACAAACAACAGAAGCTAACTGTAACGTAATAAAAAAAATTACGTGTTAGTCATTATCATTACGTAACACTGTTTGTAACAACGAATTTACTAATCAAGTAAGCAGTGCTTAATGAGCAATTTACTAATAAAGGAGTAGAAAAATAATTATGTGAAGAGCTTTTTTATACACACTAAAAAATTAAAGTTCGTTCATAATTCATACTTTTTTAGCCTCTTTTACGTGTCGGTGTCGAGGACCATTCACCCGAAATAATGAAGTAAATCTTTTATGACACCTCCTATTTAATAAAACCTAATGTGTGCTTGACACGTTTTAATACCTACCAGTGTCAGAAATTATTAAATTTTTTATAGCTTTATTTTAAACGCTCCATAAATTTTCAGCTTTTTCTGGTTATTACAAAATAAAAAATATCGGAAATACTGATTAAATTTGTTTTTTGCATCTGTTTTCTTAAAAATCACAATATTTGTCCATTTAACCAATTCTGTAGTAATTCTAGTAGCAATCGCGTACCTAATATATTGTGTGGCCAATTCTTGTTACTCTGTGTAAATTAGCTTTGCTATTCAATAAACACTTAAAATTTAATAATTAAAGCGTGCTGGTTAGCCAAATCCCATTTAGATTATTCATCTTGAACCTGATACAGTATAACTGCTACAAGCGACATAAAGCGACTCTAATCTACAGCATAAGTTGCCTATCTGTAGGCGCAAACGTGATGGTAACTCTGTTATGAAATTCGTAATACCGAAAATTACTCGACTTGGGCATTTATTCTAAACAAAATTTCGTACTTTTATAGCGTGTTAATAGCCCAATCACAATGAAATATTTTTAGACTAAATTGTTCAGCTTTTGCCAGATGTTAGTAACTCTAATAAACGCTTACGTTTCGTTGTAATATTTTATACGTATAAAACATCTGTTAACACTAGACGAATATGAAGGATACTTCAAGATGAATATTTTGGTGTCACGTTTATTCTAATTCTTCGTGATATAAACCGATGGTCTGTTCTTTTTATCATGAAAGTGTGAAGTGTGTTAGCACTTACTTTATAGCTTAGATCAACTCGCCAGAGCTTGCTAGAAGTATGTTTTCTGTCTAATCCTTCTTCCGTTATCGTCCTTACTGTCGGCATGATTATAAGGTACAGCATCAAGTATGACCTATTTTGAACAATCGACTATGGAAAACAAAAACCGTTGCTGTTTGTCGTTTTGATATTGCCCGAATTTGTTTGCAAAATTTTTTAATATCGTATTCAAATTGTTCAAATATGGCAGAAATTATCAACATTAATGCCGACTCGTTTAAACCGTTAAAATTATTCATGTATTCATGCAGTTATCGATAGAATTGTGCAATATGAATTTAACAACAAAATAATGCAAACGGTTTCAATTATGAAATTGCTTAGTAGACTAGATAAATCCATTGCTTTCATTGGTGTGTTATTAAACTGCGCTGCAGCAAGTGAACTTGAAATATCGGTTTAAGTGGCATCAAGGACACCGCGCCGTGAGCTTTTAGGTTACAATGTTCACCTTGATAAACAGACATGATGCAAATAATAGCTTAACCTCATTAGAAGCGCAAGCAAATTGATTATATATGCTGGCTCTCCAGCCGTTCTTCTGCTAATGAAAATTTACAACATTCTCCAAGTACTTCAGTAACTCGGTGCTCTAGTTCAATATTTCCAGTTTTCAATGTTTCATAATTCTATAAAGCGATGAAGAAATTACTTGAATTAGCATAGTTTTGACAACCACTTTAAAATGTAAATTTTACTATAAAAAATAGAAAGTCTAAATATTTAGAGATTTTAAGATAACCATAACTATCATGATACCATGAAACCAATTATTAAAAATCTGGTGTGATACACTTACACAACTTCCTTTTACAGTGATCTTATAATTAAGCAAAAATTTGATTTTTAATTTTTCAGCATTGGTCAAAAATTTTAAAAAATTGCAAATTCTACAAGAAACGGTACAAAATAGAGCATTAGATCAAGATACAAATTTTAATAATATACCGGGTGTTCTAGTTAAAATAGGATTTAATACAAAAAATAGAAAAAAAGACAAAGGAAACCTATTTTAGAGGTATTAAACTGGAAAATCACCTGTCTCACATCAATACACATTAAAAATGTAATAAAAATATAAGGTTTGAAAAGACATCGTTATAGCCGTTTTTAAAAAAATCGAAAAAAATTAAAAATTGCAAGAGTAAACACCCACTTCCGGTTACGAGGTTTTCTTCAAAAGCTTGCTGTCGCATCTACATAGTACACAAAACTAATATATGAAGTTTCAACTCCATACCTCTTTTCGTTTTTGTGATATTCTGTTCACAGGCACACAGACAAACCAATGAACAAAAATATGTTTTTTTGATTCAAGGGACTCGAAAACGTGAAGATGTGGTGAAAACTCAATTTCGAATTTGGGTGAATCCAATGCTTCCTTTATTGTAAAAGAAAGTAATAAATATAATTATTATAAATGTTAGTATTTCCTTAATAAGTAACAAATACTGTTACATCCCTCGCCTTTAAACACTTACAGCAGCACTAACGTACAAATACAACAAATACGTACAAATTCAAAATAACTAGTAAATTTTCTTTCTCAATATGTAATGAATAAAATGAAATCGTAAATAATGTAGTTCTATGAAGTGTTTTAAACGCCTTAATTATTGTGTCATCAGTGCAGAACGTGTATACTTGCATATTATTAAAAAAATCTGGTGTGATACACGCACACACAACTTCCTTTTACAGTGGTCTTATAATAATTAGCAAAAATTTGATTTTTAAAGTTTTAAGCATTTGTCAAAATTTTCAAAAATTACAAATTCTGCAAAAAACGGTACAAAATAGAGACAAATTGTCTCTAGAATTTTATGCTGAATTCAAAAATGTAATAATATACCTGGTGTTCTATTTAAAATAGGAGTTAATAAAAAAAAATATAGAAAATAAAAACCAAAAGAAACCCATTTTAGAAGTATTCAACAGGAAAATCACCTACCTCATATCAATACACATTCAAAATGTAGTAAAAATGTGAAGTTTGAAAAAAATCGTTAGAGCCGTTTTTGAAAGAATCGAAAAAAACTGAAAAATTACAAGAGTAAACACCTAGTTCCGGTTATGCGATTTTCTTAAAAACCTTGCTGTCGCATCTACATAGTACACAACTTATATATGACGTTTCAACGCCATACCTCTTTTAGTTTTTGAGATATTCTGTTCACAGACACACAGACAGACAGACAGTCCAATAAAAAAAAATATGTTTTTTGGGTTCAGAGGACTCTAAAACGTGAAGATCTGTTGAAAACTCAATTTCGAATTTTTGGGGTGAATCCAATACTTCCTTTATTGTAAAAGGAAGTAAAAATATACAGTTGAACTTAATTTTTGCCTGATATATCGCTCTTAATGTTTCTCTGTTCTAAATGGTGTGAATACTTTAAAATCCGTCATGGTGTCTTGTTTTACCTTTCCAATGCATCTGATATTTCTGTCATACTCATCGTTTCAGTAATGGTGTTCATTGGTATATTACTGTACCTTTCCCGCTGCTGATCGTGTAAGTCAGTGATACGGCCTTAGTAACAAAACGTGTAACTTGGTGATTATATGTGTTTGTTGCTTTCCCTTGACAACGGAAAGTTTCTAGGATAATAAAATTAAGAACGGAAGATGCAGACTTAGACGTTTCGTTTATAATTGCAAGTGTTTATGTGACATGTGACACCCACAAGTAACACGACTCACAAAAAATTAATCCTGGTGACAGATGACAAACCAAACGATTTTTTTAAAAATCTAGGAAAATTTCGATAAGCAGCCGGAAAAAAATAATAAGATAACTCGGATTGTATTGCCGATTAACATTTTCGGCAGGCAACAAGCCGCGGCTTCGCCTTGGCTTGTACTTGCCTACCTCAAATGTTAATAGGTCCTGACATTCCTTGTTACTTAAATAGCTATTACCATCTCCTATGTTGCCATGCGTTGTGGTCGACAAATTTTCACCCTGTACTTATGACGAGTAATCAACCCAAAAGTGCACACAGCTAGCTTCAGTGGGACAAATGCCTCTGAAAGTATACGTGTTTCTATTTAAATCAATTGTGGAGGGATGTAGAAAGTAAGTAGGTAATAATAATTTACCGGGCGCCACTGAGTTATATATTCTCACCTAAGAGGTGTTGGGCGTCCCCTATCTCAGAGAGTGATGGCCACGGTGTTCGGATGGAATTGAACTTTGTACAGTTGCATGAACTTACCTTACCTCACCTGATGGTGTTTTAATTCGCTCATAAATTTATTTACACATGCTTGTAGAGAGTACAGGTCAACGCAATGGCACAAATAAACATTATATTGAATACAAAATACTACAGCTAAAATATTCTGAAAACCGCCAGAGCTGACCCGTTATTCAATTTATTACTACTGGAGGAAATGCTCCAAGGGTGACGTTACGGGTGAGATTATAAGCTGTGATATATGAAAGTTATTAGGCTGGTCACAGTCCAACCAGCGTATTAACAATGTTGGCTACTCTCCCTGACGGAGAGAAGCTCAAAACTGGTGTCTGTGAGGTTAACACTCGCATAATACACACATAAAAACAGTATCATATTTTATTCTAAATACAAGAAGTGTACAAACTCCAGCTACAAGGAGGAGTGGATAAATAACATGCAGGGACGAAACAATCTGTAAAAGGTATCCGGAAAAGAAGGTAATCATAACCTACTGTAGTGCTAACAACACGAATATCGAGGCAAAACGAGTCTGCCACTTAATACCAAATAATACCATAATCAGAAACAAGCACTTTTCATGCGATTGCTGTTTGTTGGTTGTAAAAAACATAATCTGACAAAACATTAAGACTCATTTACTGTTTTAAAAATGAATGAGCTCAGTACCGCTGAATATGCAGATACTGTGATTGTATATAGGCACTGTAAAGGTAACGGTCTTCAGTTGCCTAGAGAGTATCCCGGAAGATTTCCTGATATATATCAACTTTTAAACAACTGCTATTCATTTTTCTTACATTACCATTAGTTTTTTCTAGTTACTTATTTTTCAATTTGTTCTTTAATAATAATCATTACTAAATAATATTTAAATCTGTTTTACTTTTATAACTAAGTAATTGGGAATATGATCTATGTCCATATGTCATTTTTGCCTTAAATTGCTTTCCGAACAAGATGGTACCGTTTTTACACCTATTATAAATCACCAGGTATATTACTAAACAAAATGTAATAGTATAAGACACAAATACGATACGGCGATTATGCAAGCAAAACATTGACTTCTTAGAATGGATTCGGGCAAAGATTGTAAAATCCTTATTGAGGTGAATCTCAGCTATTTAGTAACATGATTCACGTATCCCATCTTAGTCGCCCACGACGCCTTCCTGAAACGTGATACAATTATAAATAAGATATTTATTGCATTAAAATAACATGTTTGTCACACAATCGCGAGGTGGAAGCATATATCAGTGAAATTATTCGATTACCATTATTGACAATTAAAAATTACAACATTTAGAAAACACTCAAATAATATTGGTAAACATCTATTGACTGATGGTTGATAATAACTAATTGCAAAATCAGATTAAATTTACAATTTACGGTAAATGATCTGCATTTTTCGGTGGTACCTCCTCCCCGACCCCCCCCCCCCCCTCCGCCAATTACTTCAATTGTGGTATATAAAAAAACTGGCCTTAAATCGTTGGCTCTTTGCGTTGAAAGACCGTAGGAATTACAATCAAGCTAAAAAGGCTCTATGCCACCAGGTGCTATGGTTTGTTAGCATGCGATGTGCAGTTCAACAGACGGTGGGCATCAATGTACGGCTTCAGTAATTAAAAATTATTAAAAATCTCTTAAATATAACGGGTGGAACATCGATGTTACTTGAAAACCGGGAAAGAAAAGGGCCTCAAAATAAATTTAACCAAATGCCAGCCAATGTGAAGGTAAATATAACAGTGCATATTTGAGGTTGCGGACGACCTGCAAGTGTTTACTTTTAAATAATATCGGATTCTGATTTAAATCGATGACTGCACTAATCTAATAGAACCAAATCTGCATTAGATTACGGGCGATGTTTTGTCATAAAACCGCTTCCAACACGTCGCCAAAGCAGCTACAAAAAATGCACCTTGTAACATCGCAAGTAAATTTAAAACTAAAAAATTCCTAAAACTAGGAAGCGGAGAATAGAATTACACAGAAGTCGCAGTTTTCAAAAAATGAAGGCCAACTTCGAAGCTCAAATATTGCTGAAAAACCACACAGGCAACCTGATGTACACAAAGACGAGAAAAGTTGCCTCAAAAATAATTAAAAACTACAACTACGTTTACCAGTTCCAGATGTGCTTTAAATCTGGAGAAATACTATTTTAAGACAATTACCCCACTTTGGTATTATTTATGTTTAATGTATGTAAAAATCTACAAACAACGTATGTCACTTCAATTTCTACGTTGACAATCTATCGTTTCTTCGTTCTTTTCTTTTCTATTTTCTAATTTAGCGTTGTTTACAGTATATGTTATGTTTTTAATCCTTATCTAATATTTTGATTAAGTTTTCGTAGAAATTGTTCAGATCTGCATCTACATGACCATTATGGAAGCTCATACTTGACTTAGTTTTACAACAACGTTATTGTTTATTTTATCATTAGTAGAACTATTCTGTTTGAAATGCCATTATAATATAAATAGCACCATGTTTCTCTCTATTGTACCATGTGCTTATGTCTTCATTATCTTAGTGGTAGAATACTCTCTCTGAACAAAGTTTTAAGTCTTTTTCGCATTTTTTCTCACTTCAAATACGCCGAAATACTAATATCTGTAGATTATTGACCGAGCGTAGATATTTCAAACAGACTATTTTCCATGAAAATTTACGGAGGTGTTCGATGGAGCTTTAGAACGATGGTACCAGACTTTGGTTCTACTACGGTGTACTATTCGGTGTGAGGAGCACCAAATGCAAAAAAAATCGAAAAAATTACAAAATTGTTTCTTCTCAAATATAATAATAATAATAATAATAATATATTTATTCCTCAACCACAAATAAAACATATATAATACAATATTAATAAAACACAAAATAAACAATATGACTGAAGAAATCACAAGGCGCCAATTCAAATTAGTAGTTTCCCACCCTTGCTCTTCCAGTGGCGCCTTGAATAACGTAGATACATACCGTGGACACCCTGCCTACAACTAATGGATTAAATACAAAAAAAATTACATATACATATATAGATAAGTGATGTCGTTGCACGTTTACTAATAGTTCCAAATTGCTTCTTAACAACAATAATCAATGCTATTAGCTGTCATGACGCTTAGCTTATTTGTATTCTATATAGATGGCTATACATATTCGTTTTAAAATTGATGTGATGGAGTTTTCAAAATTTTTAGGTATATCATTGTAGATCTTATAAATCTGAAACTGAAAAGACCGTTCGAATAACACTGTTCTATGTGAAGGAGGAGATATGCCTCCTTTAAATCTTAGATTTAGAGTATGCACATCTGTCCTGAAGTTGATTTTATTATATAAGTAAGCTGGCTGCCTTGTTTGAATAATTTTGTGACAAAGAGTAGCATACTGTAAGTGACGTCTATTTTTCATATTTAACCATTGCAAGTCTTTTAGTTTATATGATATTCGTTCGTATTTTCTAATGCCAAAGATTAAACGTAAACAGGAATTTTGAATTCTCTGTATTTTACGAGAAGAATCTTGAGTTATAGAAGGGCCATAGATCTCGCTACCGTACGAAAAATTGGATAAAACAAGTGAATTACAAAGTAGCGACTTGGTTTCAATTGACAAAGCGTGTCTATGGGGATAAATTAACTTCAGTGCCTGAATACTTTTTCTAATACAATTGGTAATATGCTTTTCATACCGAAATGTATTATCTATGATGAGACCAAGATCTTTAGCTTCGCTTTTAATAGGAATGGGAAGATCATCAATCGCTACTCGCATTTTATCAGTCAGGTCAGCTACAGCATCCTTATTCCCAAACAATACAACCACTGACTTTTGGGGATTAATAACCAGAGAGTGCTGCCGCGACACCTTACTGATAGCATTGAGGTCAAAGTTGATATCACGTACAGCCTCTCTATAATTATCTGGGAAGAAAGAGTGCAACAACTAAGAGTCATCGGCAAACATTTTCAACTTACAAGTTTCAACACATTGGTAGAAAGTTGATGTGTAAAGATTCAGACAAGCCAATGTAATTCAGTATAGCTAGCAGAATTTTGTGATTAATTGTATCGAAAGCTTTACTATAGTCAAGTAGCGTAAGCGCAGATACTTTATTCGAATCAGTAGCGGTTAGTATTTCTTCTATGACATATAGTAAGGCTGTCGAACAACTTCTGTTAGGTAGGAAGCCAGACTGAGTGTCAGGTATTATCTTATTTTCATATAAATATTTCCTCAGTTGCAAATTCATCGCCTTTTCAAGGACTTTAGACAAAACAGGTAAGATACTAATGGGTCTTAAGTCTTTATAACCCTCAGGATTTGATTTTTTTGGTAGTGGAATAACTACTGCTTTCTTCCAGCTATCTGGAAAGAAATTTGTAAGAAGTGAACAGTTAAATTATGTGAGTAAGGTAAGGAAGCACTGCAGGCATACAAAGTTTTATTATTTCTATATTTAATCCCTCGTGTCCTGCGGCATTAGTTTTTATTTCATGAATAATTTTAAGTACATCCGAAGTATTTATCTCTCTAAACTTAAATTGTACATCGTTCGAAGTTAATTTATTGTTTTGATAGAAACTTACAATGTCGTCAACGTCAGTATTGTTAATGTCAGGAATCGAATTTATATAAAAATTATTTATTTCATTGACTTCAGATAAATGTGTTGGGATTGCAATTTTAGCTTTAGCGCCAATATTTAATTTTTTTAATTTCTTCCACATTTGTTTTGAATTAGAATTTTGTATTGTAAATTGAAAGTATGCCTTTTTCTCAGATTTAATCATTTGATTAACAAGATTGCGCAGCGACTTATAATATTCCCATTTAGCAGAAGACTTAGTTTTACGATACTTAGTTAAGGCCTTATCTCTTAACGATTTCCCTCCTATTCATAAGTAATACCCTATAGTTAGTATCTACTCATAAATTTTAGAGATGAAAATATTTGTGAAGGAGGACGAATTTGTATGATTATACCACTCACAATGCCTAAGATCTCTATACAGACAACGCATTAATAAGTGAAAAGTGCAATCTCTACCTACATATTCAACCTACGTCAATTTATATAGGCCACGAATCATAGTTTCCAGCATTGCGGATTGCGTCTTTTTAGGTTTTGAAAACTTTTCATTTTTATTCTTGTATCCGGTATCCACACCGTCAAATTAAATTTCCCTGAGTTACTGTGAAGCTGTTTTCGCCTACACTTTTCAAGTTCTCACTTTACAAAATGTTATGTACTTGAGTTGGAACGATTATTGAATTACTGTTCTAAGCCAAAGTTTTCAGTGAACATACGAAAACATTTACCAGCAGTTTGTTTTAGAATCTTGCATATTTATGGATTTTATCGCGACCGTAACTTGTTCTCTTAAACGCATTTTATTAAGCAATAGGGGTTAACAGATCAATTTAATAAAGACAGCAGCTTATACAATATATTCAGTATTAGTGAATCAATAGATTTTAATTTCTTGAATCTCAATGGGCAAACGAGCTAAAATTGAGATTACCAGATTATTACGTTACATTTATTTCTTACGTGGATGTTTTTGAGTTAATGAAATTTTACGCTGAAAGTATTTTTAATACTACACTTTATTTTTACTAAGCTACGTTACAACCCAGAACAGGTGCAGATTAATATTAGAAATTCGCGGCGTTTCCTTGCAAACTTGCTTCCATCCGTTGCTTGTCTACAGCTCGAAGCCAATATTTTTCAGCATCATTTACGTCCGTTCATCAACATGCCAAAATAAAAATATTAGAGCTCGCTCGTATAATTTATAACAAGACTAAATTTGAAGCTGTTAACTCCCAACTTCTGCAATGTAGCGGATGTGTGTTGATCGTTAATTATTCAAATATTTATTACAGGGTTATTTTCGTTTTAATTTAGCTAGACATAGGCAGTGAAGCTAACAGTTAGGCATGTTAGAAGCAGGCATCATCAGTTATTAATGAACTAATTTCGTGCTCTTATACGTATCACTGTTCTTCATTGTCAGGCTTCTTCCAATACGAGTCCATTTTCTACGTTTGACACTGCATTAGATATACCAGCCCAAATTTCCTACATTTTGTAGGTCATGCGCTTCGGTGCGTTTATTCTTTGTTCTGTTTACTTAATGTTAGCGAAAGCGTTGTGTTGATATTCCGCTTTAAGCACCTAGATCTAAAAATACCTCTTTTTTCCGCAACATCTCTCTTCGACAATAAATTCGAAAATAAATGGTGTATTTAGTTTGGGCAGCAATCGCCGGCAGTTTGAAGATTTTCCCTGAAAATCTTATCAATATTGTATTTAGCTACTGAACTGCGTTTATAAAAATGTAATTTCGCAATTATTTCTGAAAAAGCGCAGCATATGAAAAATGTCAACGTTGTAGGAGGAATCGGAGAGTCGATGCACCAAGATTCGCTTCCTGTTCATGTAAATTTCTTTACGGAAAGCAATTTTCTATACATTTTTAGAGTAATGTAATTTTAACCTCAGATATTGGATTTTCGGAATTCGGCGATGTCTAGCTGGCGAGTGTTAACGATGACGTAGGTTACAGGGCAAAGAAAATAAATGGTAGCATTGAACTGAAATAGAAGCTTCCTCTCATAATTAATATCTCAGTTGGTATTTATAGAAATATTTAAAAATATTTAATGTTTGGGAAATGGTAAAGATTGCAATAACATTTGTGTTATATGCTGAAAGCTGATTGTACATATAAAAACAATTAAAGGTATTATAACAGTTATGCAGAATGTTAAGTAACATACCAGAAATTATAAAATGTTCAAATAATAAGAGGTTATTCTAACCTATCTCAGTAAACTTTAAAAAAGAAACAAGAAATAGTTTTGAAATTTGAAAGCATGGTCTTCTAGATCTGTTGTTTTAAAGAGATATTGTTAGTACAAAATTCAGCTAAGACTATGTCTTAAGTTAACATATATTACCTTTGAGCATTTAAAATATTCAAAATAGTAGTTTTACTGTTGAGTTTGGAAGACCACTTAATAAAAGGAGTTCTGCGTACATCAACGTACAATTTGTATTGTTTATGTGTCAATTTTGTTTATGAATGTCGGGGATATTATTTTCAGAAATGATTCTATACACGAAAACAAAAAAGAAAATTTAGATAAACATGTGTTCTAGAATAGTTCATTTACAATTTATATCTTGTGGCAAATTACTAACTAGTTATGAAAAGACTATATTGATATTCCTATTTTGTAATTTGATGTGACTTTCATTAGTTTGATTGTTTGTTACCCAGTGCAATTTTGTAGCTTCATTTGATTTATGGTCGAACAGGATTAGAAATCGTGGAGTAACACGTATTTGAGCACATGCTTGCTCGATAAGCTGACGAAGAATTTCAACATTGCAGTATTAGCGTACTGCAAACAAGAATTTTTAAATTACCCCAAAGCTAAAAATCCAGGAGATTGAAATCAGGTGAACAATCAGACGTACCAAATAATTCCTCACGTCGACTATATTTACTGAGACACTTGTAATTTAGGTATTTTCTGCTTGTAGTAAGAAAGTAAGCGCAGCTCCATCGTGCATAAACCACATGCGGTCTCGTCAAATATATATTTTCTGTGGTGTAGCAGAGGTTTGGCAACGCTGTGTAACTGCGGCTTATCCTAAGGGACGAGGTGCAGGTACCCAGACGAGAGTTTTGGGTTAGTTTTAAGACATACGAGTTGTGCCCTTGTTAACAGTAACTTGTATTTGTATGAGATCTGTCTAAGTTATATTTATTTAATAAACATATATTTCCACTACAACATCTTTAATTAGCTTTAACCACGAGGACATAACATCTGGCGACGAGGAATAAAAGTGACGTTGAGACAAAAATACAGCGGAAACAATTCAAGTGAAGTGACTACGTTAAGCGTGGGTTGTGTTTTCTTCGGTCAAAAACTTTCGTGTTTCGCGTAAGGAAAAATGGCTTATGTAATCGGAGCGATCGAGCGATTCGACCATAATAGCCACGACTGGACAGTTTACCAGGAGAGGCTCGAGCAATTTTTCGCGGCAAACGAAATAAAGGACAGTGACGGAGCAAAACGCAAAAGTGCGGTATTAATTAGTCAATTGTCACCACAGACTTACAATTTATTGCGCGATCTGTGTTATACGAAAAAGCCATGTGAAAAGACCTACGAAGAGATGTGCAAGTGCATGAGGGACCATTTCAGCCCTAAGATTTAGGGCTAAGACAAAAGTAGTAGTAATCACGCCAGCAGCAGTAATTACATTGAGGTTACTGAGAGGGTAGATTTACCTTTGCTCAACATTACATCTAATAAAAGTAAGCCAATGAAGGCAACAATCAAAATAGGAGATATAGTTTTAGAAATGGAAGTTGATAGTGGTGCAGATGTAAGTGTTCTTACAGAAGAATTGTATGGTAGTCTGTTTAGTAATTATCAATTACAAGCTAATGACGTTGTTCTGAAAGAATACACGGGCAAAACTAGCGAGCCTCTAGATTATTTCACAGCTGAGGTGGAGTATAATAAGGAATTTAGAACTATAAATATTTATGTTGTAAAGGGGGGTGGCCCACCTTTATTGGGTAGAAATTGGTTAGAGGCATTTAACTTAGGCTTTGGAAAATTTTCGGACATAAATAGGGTAAATTATGTTAAAAACATTAGCATTGAGCAAGTTTTAAAAAAATCTGAATCTCTTTTTGACGGCAAATTAGGCACGTATAAATACAAGCAAATTCGCTTAGATTTAAAACCTGATGCAAAACCGATTTTTTTGTAAGACAAGATCTATTCCGTTTGCATATAAAGACAAGGTATAGGCGAAATTAGATAAGTTAATTACAGAAAACATAATCACGCAAATATATAGTAACCAATGGGCGCCGCCTTTAGTAGCGGTGCTGAAATCTGACGGATCTATAGAGTTTGCGGGGATTATAAAACGACGGTGAATAGACACTTAGTAGACGTTAAGTATCCGTTACCGAGAACCGAAGAAATATTTGCAGCACTAAGAGGAGGTGAAAATTTTAGTAAAATTGATCTCACAATGGCTTATGCTCAATTCAAGCTGGACGATGAATCAGCTAGGGTGGTAGCATGGAGCACTCACAAAGGGATTTTCAAGATAAACAGGTTACCATTTGGAATCTCTCCCGCAAGTGCGATATTTCAGAGGAAATTGGAACAGTTGTTGTAAGGTATTGCGGGGGTTGCAAATTTCTTGGACGACATAATAGTTACGGGAAAAGATTCAAAAACTCATTTAGAAAATTTGGCGGCAGTTTTCAAACGACTGAAAAACGCTTGTTTAAAAAATTAAGCTGGAGAAATGTGAATTCTTTAAACCCGAGGCTGTCTATTTGGGACAGGTCATAAGCAAACAAGGTCTAAGAACTTTAAATGACAAAGTACAAGCTATTTTGAATGCTCCTAATCCAATAAATACGACTCAGGTAAAATCTTTTGCCGGGATGGTTAATTACTATGCCAAGTTCGTACCAAATTTAGCACAGATAATGACTCCGTTGCATGAACTTTTAAAAAAAGACGTAAAATTTAGTTGGAATAGGAAATGCCAGGAAGCGTTTGAAATAATTAAAAAACAAATAGCATCAGATAGGATCATGGTACACTTTGACCCTGATTTACCAATAATACTAACAAGCGATGCATCACAATCGGGAATTGCGGGAGCTTTATGCCATAAGTTTGCAGACGCGTCTCGCTCGGGCAAATTAATAGGACGTTATTGGAACGCACTCAAAAAAAATCCGGAAAGAATTAATGCTCTTATGAGATTATATGTGAGAATCACAATAGACCAATAGGTCTCAGTGCAGCTAACAAGTAGCACCACCAGAAGAAGAAGAAGAGGAGCACGGGTGAGGAGTCAGTCAATTAGCTTCCAGTTGAGATGTAGTTTTCAGTTTTTCGTTTAAGTTGTAATACGGCCTTTTGCCTAGCCCTACACCTACTGAATTATTACGTTAAAATGCCCTGGTTCGCTAGCTTATCCAGTCGGTGAGCTATGAGGCTCTATTCACATCGTCAGTGCAGCTAAGGGTAAACTAATATTGTTGGGGTCAGCTCCTTGACACCTGAAATGTTGTACTTACGAATGCAAACACCAATGTTAATAAAAACTCAACAGTTTACAGGAATACATATAATCTGTAAACAAACATAGACACACAAAGAAAATTATACATAAAAACTAGTACACAAAGCAGTTATGCACTGCACCTGAGAAAATGCCTTAACTAGATTTCAAACGTTCAGTAGCGCATGCAAAGTCAAAGCTCACGAGCGCAATACCTAAAATAATTCCGCACACACAAATAGTTCGGACGCGAAGTTATCGATCGTTTTTAGGACACGTCGTTATTTGCAGCCCCTGGACGCAAAATCAGCGAATGACGTAATGCCGGCCGGTAATTCCCCGTTACCTGGCAGCGACCCACTTGCTCGTAGTTGCGCAATGGTTTATTACAACAATTATTGACAATGTTGTAATTGTTGTTGAACAGAACTAACCTTGCTCCCTTTGTTCCACAAGTAGCCCCGGGATCGCTGAAGTGCTGCGGTTGAAACTACTTTTCGAACGCTGTCAATTTGGATAGCGCTGGCGCCTCCAATACGTTGTTTCGCTTCTTGGCTTTCACTTCGCCTAGAGCTGCACGTACCTTGTGGTGGGCCCACTTAAAACTTAACTTGGTCAATTTAGGCGAGAACCAATTGATCCGCACTATTCGCCTATTAGGGCGCGAATCAGGGCGACATTCGCACTTCGCAGGTTTGACAGCCAATGAATCCACTCGCGGGTTCCAGCGTTGTTTCGAATACGCTGCTAGTTATTCCCCGAATTGCTTGCGGAGTTTGTATATTCTTGCACGTTGTCGCACTCGGAAACTTATAGCCTGCGGTCACTCACATAGCGATTCGCACTTATAGTGTGATACGGCGTAAATAAACATAAGAACACATACTGCTGGGCTATATCACTAATTAGTGTATAATAAAAAAGTATGAAATGGATTCAGGTGGCACGAATCAGCCCGTTTCAGAGTGCGAAGTTATTTACCGAATTTGGGGCATTTTACTGCCCTAGTAGCAACCTACACCGTTTCCCAGCCATATTATTACTTGAAGTTCTTTTCATGTCCAGTTGGTGTATCGTATCACTTCAATTTCAGATTGGAAAAGTACTTCACTAAATTCCGCAGCTATGATTCCATCTTGACTTTGTTCTTGTATTGGCGCCATCTCATAATTGATTGCTGTCAACTCATTCCTTCGCTTTGCCGCCAAATAAAAGTATCTACGCTATGAGAGCGATAGAGCGCGGTGAGAAAAAGAGCTGGATGAATGTGAAGACACAAGTAAGTGTAGAAAGCAGATATGCGAACGCCGATTGTGAAGGGTAGAACGCGACTTTGAGTTGCGATCAGGGGCAAAGAGACGAAAGGTTTTGATATCAAAGAGCCCCAAGCCATTGGAGTTCCAGGCCGTTGTTTCTGGGAGCTATGTGCGCGAGTAGATAGTCGTCATAGTCGATGTGTTTTATTTGGTAGTTAGATAGCCCTTCTGAGTGAAATTTCTGGTTAGAGCGTCAGTTTCCTTTATTTATTACAACACCAGTAAGTTTTCCTTTGCTTCTGTGAATTTACAAAACGACCTTGGTGGTTTGTGTAAATCCCTGGGCAACGCTTCGAGCAATGTGTTACAAATTAATCTAAAAAGTCGCTGGCGAGACGGTCGCTCCACCTCTCCTGTCTATTTTTATTTACCTGCAAGCCATCAATCAGCTCTCACTTAAATCTGCTACGTCGGTCTAACCTGAATTTGGAGAACTTTAAATTCTCTTCGTATCACCCTTGAAGTCAGCTTTTGCAGAAAAAGATATTTGTATTATATTTTTACAGTGCTCTACCGAAATTATGAGCGAGTTTCCTCAGTGACGTTCTTATAGAAAGGGGCGATTGCTTAAACGGTAACGAAATTAATTTAATATCATTTAGTACCTAAGATTTATTCTGTGTTTAGAGGTAACTTGAGATTTGTACAGCCAAGTTTAATTGCTTTCAATGGAAAGCTCCCTTTTTCTCTTGTTACACGGGCCCTCTTATTATTATTTGTTTTTGCTGTGTGTATGTATTTGAAAAATTAGTTTATACGTTACCGGCTGTGGCTATATGTATTTATAATTTATATTTCGAGTTCCGAGTCGTATGCGAACGAGTGCGAACGTATTTTGAAATCTTTCTTGAACATTTAAATTATAATTGTGCATTTTAATATTTTTAATTATTGTGTTCAACTATAGCCACCCAAAACCTGCATAGTGGTGAGTTATCAATCGTTGACACGCCGCAATCTGCACGATTGCGGCGGGTGCCTCGCAGATGGTACTTATAACTAAAAACTAAACACACATTTGAAGACTCCTTAAAATGAGCCTCACTGAAACAAATAACCTTGTGTTAAAACCGCCAACTATAATTTATAAGGAAGCGCAAACCGCTCACAACCACACCGAAATGGACTACCAAATCACCCCGTCAGATAAAACTACAAACAAACGACCTTTAACCTCACCTGAAGATACGGATATAAACAAACGATATTTATTTAGCACTGACAACCTCATAGCACAAAATAGATTTTATACACTACAAACAAATAACAGTCAGCCTTCACAATTAACAGAAGCTACTGAAACAAACAAGCAGATTAAGATTCCACCCATATTTATACCAAATGGCACTCACTATCAAAACATTATAAAGGACATAAAAAACACAGTAAAGCAAGATTTTACCACGACCTATAGAGGCAATCAGTTAAGAATTAATTTAACGGACATTAACGACTATAGAAAACTCACTAAGTACTATGATGATCAGAAAGCTAACTACTACACATATCGGAATCCTGAAGACGCAGGAATCTCGGCGGTAATACGAAATGTCCCAGTTTCCATCACCGCGGAAGAAATCCAAGCAGCTCTACTTCATCTAAAATATCCCGTTACTAAAACCACCCGCCTACTAAATAGCCAAAAAAAGTCAATGCCACTTGTTGTCATTGAATTACAAAAAACAACACAAGCCAAAGAAATCTTCAACCTAAATAGGCTACTACATTGCACAGTTACTGTCGAACCACGACGAAAAAGCAATGACATCCCGCAGTGTACTAATTGCCAACATGTGGGACACACCAAAAATTATTGCCGCCTCCCCCCACGCTGTGTTAAATGCACAGAGAATCATCATTATTCTGAATGTAAGAAACTCAAAGGTCAAGATAAGCCTCAATGTGTGAACTGTGGTGGTGAGCACTCCGCCAATTATAGGGGATGTGCTTATATTAGAAACCTAAGCAGAAAACCATCCTTCCCTACAATTAGACCGTCCAACCCTAATGCCTCTATAACCGGAAACATTACCGCTAAAATGTCCTATGCCAAAGCAACTATGAACAATCTAAGCACCGCTAATTCCAACAAAGCTACTGCAGACAACAATAATTCAGAAAACTCTAACCCATTCATCAAAACAATTTTGCAATCAATTATTGAAATGCTTACCCCCCACCTCGATCAAATTAAAAACTTTATCATGTCCTTAATTCCAATGTTGTTCTTAAATGGCGGCAAATAGCCACAATCCTATAAATAAGTTAACTCTCCTCAATTGGAACGCAAACGGTCTAAAGGCACAACGATCCACCTTTATCTCATTTTTGGCTAGGCACGCCATCGATATCGCATGCGTAACTGAAACACACTTAATAGAAAATGAAAGATTCACAATACCAGGATACCATGTAATAAGGAAAGATAGAGAATCCGAAATCGGCTGGGGAGGAGCTGCAATAATCTTCAAACGAAACATAGCCGCAAGCCCAATCGAGTTACCTAACATTCGTAATTTGGAAGCTACAGCAATTAAACTACAAATGGAAAATAACCATTCATTAATTTTGATATCTGCATATAAGCCACCTACAAGTGCACTCGATCCGAATGAAATTAAAGCAATTTTTGAAGGCTCTCATCCAATATTAATGGCAGGTGATCTTAACTGCAAAAATAAAATCTGGGGCTGTAGAGCAAACAATCCTAATGGCTCTAAGCTGGAAAATATAGCATCCCAAATGGCACTAGAAATCTCCGCACCGAGCGAATATACATATTTTCCATACAGGACTGACCACCTACCTGATATTCTTGACATAATAGTCCACAAAAATCTTACTCACCCAATAACTCAAACCGTCCTAACAGAGCTTGACTCTGATCACCAGCCTGTTATCTTCACCCTAAACCAAACGGCATATTATTATCCCAAATCTCCAAAATTAATACACGGACCAATTGACTGGACACTTTTCCAATCGACAGTTGACTCTCAGCTGAAATGCCCAACTAACCTCACCTCGCAGCAGGATATCGACAGCGCTGTTACAACATTTATGGACGTGATAACCAGGGCTATTCGACTAGCCACAACAACCACTTTACCTTCTAGAACAAAAAGTAGCCAAACACCTCCCACTCATATAACAGATCTCATTAGAGAAAAACATCGGGTACGAAGACTATGGCAAACTACTCGAGATCATCTGGTCAAAACACGTCTTAACAACTTAATCAAAATAGTAAGAAAAGAATTAGACCAATTCCGAATTAACTCCTACAATCATTACATAGAATCTCTCGACCCTGGAGACCCAAACATGTGGAGAGCCACAAAAAAGATTCTAAGACAACCAGTGATTGTGCCGTCACTGCAAACCAATACAGGTACTTATTCGGATGACAAAGGGAAATGCGAAATATTTGCAGAGCATTTAGAGAAAACCTTCACCACAACAGACGACGGGAACAACATAAATCACATAAGTCGAATAGACCAAGCAGTCAGTAACATCAATGAAAATGAACAAGGAATGATCGATCCAGTATCTCCATCTGAAGTCGAACAGTATATTAAACTTCTAAAAAATAAGAAGGCACCAAGAATTGATCTAATACCTAACATACTTCTCAAACATCTATCCACCAAATCTATTGCATTCCTGACTGCTGTATTCAACGGTTGCCTAAGAACGGGCTATTTTCCTGACACATGGAAACATGCTGTCATTCTAATGTTTCCAAAACCTGGAAAACAACACAATAACCCAGCACACTATCGTCCTATCAGCCTGCTATCCACTGTGTCCAAACTCCTTGAAAGAATTGTGAAATTTCGTTTAAAGCAATTCCTAGATCTAAACCATATTCTTCCACCTCAACAATTCGGCTTCAAAACCTCACATTCGACGAATCATCAGATACTGAGAATTGCGGAGAAAATTGAGGAAGGATATGAAAACAAAATGCATACAGTGGTGACATTTTTAGACGTGGCACAAGCCTTCGATCGTGTCTGGACTAACGGATTAATATTTAAAATGGCCGCCATCAACACACCTCCTTACCTCCGTTGTATTATCAGGTCATTCCTTACTGAAAGAACATTTCAAGTACGAATAAATTCACATCTCTCTACGACTCGACACGTTCATGCTGGTGTTCCCCAAGGATCCATACTGGGCCCTATGTTGTTCAACATTTATATGTCAGACATCCCAGATACTCCTCATGCTGACCTCGCTATGTACGCTGATGATACAGCTATAATAACGCAAGACCATGATATTCATCGAGCAGCACAAAAACTTCAAGAAAGCATCGAACAACTTACCCACTGGTTCAATAAATGGTGCATCAAATTGAATGCGGATAAATGTGAATCAAAAATATTTACCCTTCGACGACCAGAAGACCCCCCCAACATAGTCATATACAATACTCCCATTCCATGGAATAGTTCTGACTCTGCCGTGAGATACCTCGGAATCTATTTAGATAGAAAACTTACCTGGAGTTTTCATATAAATAAAAAATTGTCGGAAGCGTATGCTAGACTAAACATGCTCTATCCAATCATAAACAAAAAGTCGCCACTTAAACTGCAACGTGGAATATTAATTTATACATCTATAATTAGACCTATTATATCATACGGATCGCCCATATGGTGTGCCGCATCCAAAACCAACATAAATAAAATAGAAATTCTACAAAACAAGGTACTACGCATGATCACCAACGCTGAGTGGTATGTTAGAAATACGCAACTAAGGAGAGAAACTGGTATACCACCTATTGAGAAATTCTTAACTAAAACAGCCAAGAAATGTTACCAAAATATTGACCTGTGCAGCGGCGCAACACACTACAACATAGGAAAAACAGACATACATACCAGGCTGAAAAGAAAGCTACCAGCAGATATCATAAATAGTGACAGTGAATAACTCTATTAACTGTGCAACAATTGCAAAAAAAAAAGAACTAACAAGTGATATATATTGTGTTTAAACTAGTAAAACCCAATAAACTATTAAATTAATGTCAGAGGCCTATAACCTCATTAGTGATTTATATGTTAATGTTACATTCACACTGCCATGAATAGCACATTGTGCTGAGCTGGCACCTGCTGCATTAAAAAAAAAAAAAATTATATTTCCTGTTATGCAACCACAGTCATATTAATGTTTAATAATCCTTTAGTTAAGTTACATATTTGGTTTTTTTTTGAGTAAAAGGTCGTGTTAAATTCAAAAGTTCTATTTAGCTATTAACTGGACAATTGTTAAAAGAATGTACAGGAAAGTTGAATTAAGAAAACTAAAGCATTCTGGTCTTTAGTCGAAAAGCAAGACTATGCTCTCACGTAAATATTTTGCACCATTATCCGCTGTCTCGACCGTGGACAGGACAAATTTCTACAGCAACGAGTTAAATTTCACGGTGGCGCCTTGACTATTATTGACATTTTTACTATGTTAAGACAAGACCAGACTCTACGAGTACCGCGAACCACACCTTCCGGCGAGCTAGCTTGCGGATGATCGGGAACTTCATACCGCTGCCTCCCAACGTAAACCGACCTGTGGTAAATGTGATCCGCTGATCTCAGAATATCGTACCACGTTCCTAAACTTGTATTGCATGTTACTGAATTATTTATGTACGTCATATGTGATAGCTACATTTTTAGGAACTCCGGAAAACGGAGTTTTTTGGTGTTTTTTAATTTTAATTTCAAATTCAGATATAAGATGAAAAAGTAATATAAGAATGTACGAAGAACGAACATCCTATCTCGTAAGGAACATGGAGAAAATGCCGGAAACGTTTTAGAAAGTTAAGATATGGAGTTTATCATTTATGAATTCTAAGGGTTCGTCTAGCAATACTAGGCCAAGGATTTTCTACTGGTTAGAAATAAATATATAAGAAAATTATAATTAGAGTAAACTATGGTGCTTAATGTAATTATCTATATCCCTAACTAAATTATAATAGATTCAAAATCCCTGTTAAATTTGAAAGAGTGTAGACCTAGACGTAGAAGCTTTAATCAATTCCAAGAGGCGAGTAAAATATACATGAAGTGAGAGTAGGGTTTTACCTCTTAGCGATGTGAAATTAGTCTGAATAAACCTTTCTAACTTTTCAAAAAGACTTAACGGTATAAATATTTTGGTGAGGAGCTACTCATCAGTTTTGGTAGTAATCCCCATTAAAGAGCGCACTCACATACCTACCATCGTATGGAAATACGTAATATAATAAAGCAACGCTTTAATGAATTCTTAGGACCTCGAAACGAGTATTTCGAAAATTATTCCAATTTTTAGAAATTATTACGAGATTATAAATCTTCCGGGAAAAATAAACAATTAGTTCACTAATACCAAACTGTTATCAATATAATTTTTCGCATCTAAAGTACATCTAAAGGCTCTTACCTAATATGATTTCCAAAAATTCAAGTTATCCCAAACGATTCAGCTAACTCGCGTGACGTTACTCCGTTATCATGATCGAGAAGATTACTGTAAAAATAAGTAGGCGTAACAGACTTGACATTGAAAGTTATTGTGCTTTCTCATTCTCCAGACCCTTTAGAGTAGAAAAGGTTCTCGAAATAACTTTCCTATTAAATCCAAATAGATGCGGCATTTTATTTTTTCGACTACAATTTCCCAAAGGAGACAATTATTTGACACTTTCCATACTTCAAAAGCATGTTGTTATTGCATAATAGTATGCAATGCATTTTTTCTACTTGTAACTAAAATAGCACATAGCATACTAACATACACGTCGCTAAGTGACATTTTAATCACGCCTTCATAACCTGTGACTACAGAGCCTCTTAGTCACGGGCTGAAGTTGGCAACGACGTTTTAGTCACGGGTTGAAGTTAGGTTCAGACAGTATTTGCTTTATTAGCCACAGCCAAAACTAAAATCAAGTTACTTTTCAACAGTCAACTTTGACATTTGTCAAGCATAATTTAACCTAGCATAAATTTCCAAATCTTAATGAAATAATATGATGTTATATTGTCTAAATTCGTGGTCGTAGAAAAAGTATTGTATATAACACATTATAGAGGGTGTTATGGAAATGAGTGCAAATATTTTAACCAGTGATAGAGCTCACCAAAATGAACAACTTTTCTATGAATCGTTTTTCATTTAATCGTATATTTTCTCAATTATTTATCTCCCCTAAATTAGACGAGCCGCTTGGTAAGTAATTCTAAGTTATAGGTGAACGACATACGGTCAATAACTTACCTACCTCAATTGATTAAGTACGTTGGTGACCAGATGTGAAGTAAACGCTTTATCAGTACCTATGCAGTTTCTGTTGGTTTGCAAGTCAAAGAAATGTTTTTGTGTCCTGTGCCATTAAATTAAAATGTTATTCCATAGGCGGGTATGCATTTTTAGAGTACAATTGTTTTAAATTTTAACTCAGTTTTGAGGGCATTTTCGAAAAAATGATAAATAGAGAAGTGGTTCGGTTTAGCGAGTTCTATTACGAGTTAAAATATTTGCACTCATTTCCATAACACCCTGTATAAACTCGTCTAGACACTCGTTTATTAAACACTCGCTGCGGCCGTGCCTAAAAACTCGAAACTAAAGTGACGTTTATAAAACTTGTTACATAATATACTATATTGCACACATTTGTCACTTTATTGCACACTTCTGCCAAAATTGTTTATTAAATATGGCGAGTTTTCAATTTAATTTGAAATGACGTTGACGATTTGTAATCTCTTTTCGCATAAATATGTGGTAGTCGAAAAAATTAAGTATACAACTCTTATCTAATGCTTCTTTTTTGCACTTGTGAGATTTAAAAAATTCGCCTTCGGGCTATTCTTACTTAGTATCGCTTCTGGGTCATTCGTTCTGTCAATAATTGCAGCTTCTGCGGTATCTGCTTTCTCACACTTGCAGAAAAGTGGCAATTTAACCTATTACTTGCTTGTTAAAGCTCATTATTTAAAAATTATTTTCGAAAAGATTGGACATGTATTACTGCTGGAAATGCACAACTTTTAAGAAACGGCGGGTTGCATTTATTTAACCATAAAAAATGCGTAGACAAGGAGCTAACTTTTCAATTGTTTCTAAAACTTGGCGAAAAAGTTAAGTACGTTTTATTATTTTATGTTAGTCTTAGTGGCATACTAATTAATATATTCGGTAGGAAAATAACTGCAGCCAGTTTTAATTACGTACGTTTCGTTTGCACCGTCGCAAACTTCTTGAGAATTAACATCGTAAAAATAAATTTTTTTCCTGGAAATAACAAAAGAGGTTAGAAAATCAATAAGCATGCTAAGCATCCAAATTTGCCTACATGTTTCCAAAGTACCTGATTTATCACTGATCGAAACAATTAAAGGATATTTTATAACATTTGAAATATAAAAATAATTGCAAATGCTATTGTCACTATATATTTCTTTAAAATATTATTATGAAATATATTTTAAATATTTTGAGCAATATAATTAGAGTGTTGTACTATTTAGTGCAATTTATATGAACTTGTGCATCATTGTTCTGCGTTTGGGAAATGTTCCGGGATAAAACATTTATAATAGATTTCGTTCATCTTTTGTAAATTTCGTTGTTAGAGCAAACAACATCTTGAAGAGCTTTTACAATATCTGTCCCGTTGCAAGGCAGCCCCAGTTTACAAAACGCTTAAATGGCATCCAGTAGCTCAGCGTGATGGGTGAGCGTTAGACAGAAAGGAGAGGGGACTTGCTGGCGACAGACATAACTGATGCTCATCAGTTGAGACCCACAATAAACCGGCGTTAATCTAGGTAGACTCTGGACGTAGCAGTTAAAGTAGGTTCACTTAACTCAATGAAGTAATTCAACGACGAGGCTGCCTAAATTCTGAGGAGAGCGAAGAAATAGGTTGGCAGGGATCGAGCCGTCGTTATCGGCCAATATTTCGGACGGACTTCGGGCACAATAATTTTCGGACCGGGCAGGTCTACGCTCATAGAAGCGCGGAAAAATAGTTGTAGCTCTAGGGAGCGGACAGCAAAGATAGAAAAAAAAACGTCGAAGAGAAGACGGAGTCAATAGGAAGACGAGATCAATGAGAAGGGGACGTCGATATAGAGAAATGGCTAGCGGGACCAGTGAAATTTTTGCGATATCTGGTACAAAACCGAAATGAAGTTCCCCGATACCATAACGAGACGAAAACATAACTTCAGAGATAAGGTGATGCCTGGAAAGCTTCTGGTTCCGATTAAAACTCCGAAATTGCCACAATGGCGGTAACTGCTCCGATAGCGCAATTACGCCGCTCAAAATGAGTGTAAGTATTGGACGTTTCAAAAATTTCTTGCTCGTGTGATTTGTGTAGGTAGCTCAAATGTAGCTGAGTGTGCTGCTCTGTTTCTAGAATAATTTTGACGAAGGTTTCTTTACTGTTAATATGTTCAAAACTTTTGTTCATCTCACCAGATCATGAGGATAAATTGCCAAAACATATCGATATACCTTAAATCCACCAAACTATTGAATGGTTTATGTACATGCACGCACATTTTTGTTCAATGTCTTCCATAAAAATATTGCTAACAATGGGGATAGAGGGATCCATTGCCATCCTCAAATGTTGTTAAAATAAAATAAAATGTATCGTGTAGTTGAGAGTGTATTTGTATAATGGATTGTTTTTAAAGTTCCATGATGACGGCAACGTCTAAATGTTGTTCATGTCTGTAAAATAGTATCGTCTTGCAATATTTGCGTTATAATATCGAGTATTTTGTTTTTGGAAATGTTGGGACTAGACTATCTGCTTCAAAACTAACCTGAAGTGTCGTTTCTTTAAGTTTTTCAAGGAAATGTGGTGTGTTTAGACTGTAGTACAATATGTATTCCCTGATAAAGGACAACGGGTAGAATATTTTGAGTAAATTTAACATAAACTGTGACACAGTAAACCTACTATTGGCCTAAGTGGTACATTTGGTTTATATATCTTTAACAATCTATGAAAATATGGAGGTTTATAGAAATGTGGTCTTAATTTAGGTCTTACAAACTCTGCGAATTCGCTTTTGTGCTCTGTAGATTTTTATATCAGTTGTACTGTGTTGGATATATCTTTGATTTGGAGTATTGTAAAATTCAAAACACGTTAAGAATGTACACTGGCTCTGATATAAAGATTATAAACTATGCAAATAACTTAAACATAGAAGCATTTAAATATAGAGAGAATGCACTAAAACACTGGAAAAACAGACAAATCACCATCAATGCAAAAAAGGAGTAGTAGAAACCTGGGTTTTCCCAATCATGACATATGGCTCTGAAACATGGACTATAAAAACGGCTTACAAAGAACGTAAAGGAGATGTGCTGGAGACAGCTACTACGAATACCCTAGACGGCACATAGAACAAATATATCTGTTTGGAAGCAATACACGTTCAACATCGCCTATCCACAAGAATCGAAGAAAAAATTATTAAATACTTCCGCCATATATCTAGAAGAGGCAGTGGTAGTCTAAAAAGACTGCGCAAGGCAAAGTAGAAGGTAGCAGGTCAAAAGAAAGATGTCCGAAATGATGGTCAGATCAAATACAGACTGTAACATACGTCTCGATATACGAAGCCACGACAACTACGAGAACTAAAGCGAAATGGTGAGAGATTGCTCAACGTATTAGAAACCAAATGTAAATATGCGACTCAGTCATAGGGTTACGATTTTTCCGTCAAGAAGAAAAGGCAGGAAGAGAAAGAATATATTAAATCGTTTGCGGTGATTGCCTGGAAGTTAATTAGATAAATTAAAATACCACAAAATTGAAGAAACTGTAAATTATATATAAAGTCCCAAATTTATAAAATTGCGAAGTATATATAGACAAATTGTGCATGTTTTGTTACGGTATAAAATTGATTTAAGACAGCAAATCAAGTCAGGAGGCTTAGTGGAGAAAGGGTGGAACGATTTTATATTTTCGTCGAAGGGACGCGCGCTAATTTCCCAATTGTTTTTCATGGCGTAGCTTTGGATTCAACTTCCTTCTAATCTCAAATTATGGACTGGGCCTATATTACGGGCTGCATTTACATTACAGCAACAGAGATTACTTGGATTGTCTTGAGTATGGCTCTTCTTATACATACATAAACTTTTACGGGCCTGACGTAGCTAGTCTTAGGTTAAAACAGTACCTGGTCTCACCGATCTTGTATCGGGAGCTCGAAGGACACGCTTATGTAGTTCTTGGGGCTGCTATGGGCCGGATCCTGTTGCAACTCCTGACACACTTACTCACGGGGCTGCTCGATGCTCTGGAAGTTTCCCCTCTGGGCTGTATCCGCTTGCTTTCCTCCAAGCAGAGATCGGACTTGAGTACATTTTCGACATGTCAATTCGTAATTATTTTCTTTTGTTCTCTCTCAATATCCGCTATAAACAATTGCAAGTTAAATATTAAATAAAAACGAATATGAACCAAGTCCAAAATAATTACTTATAACACTAAATTTTTCTATAACTAAAACTATTTACAAAATCCTTATTCTTAATATTATTGTCTACATTTATAATTAGTTAACCGTGTCTTTTCGCCACTGCACGTTTATTTAAATTTCTTTTAATTGTTCACACAAGTCACTGCACCGTCTCTTTTTCAACACAATTTTATGTCCATCTGCTGTGTCCTTTTCTTGGATTTTTAACCCTGGCTTGCTGATTCTTACAATTTCCATTAAATGCCTTGATGCCTTTCTTCTTAGTTGCTCGTTGCAACGTTCATTAGCTTATCTAGCTTCTTATACATTTCTTTTAAAACCCTGACAAATATTTCACTGTTTAACTTTACTTGAGTTATACGCTTCTTTTCCTTGCCTTTGCAATTCTTTTTGGAATTAATAGTTCGGCTATTACTTTTGCACAAACTTCTCATTTTCAATTGATCTTACAGTCAACTTAGATCCCTGTGAGGATTAAGCTTTGCTTATTGCGTTCTTTATTTAATTATACTGCTATTAATGGCATCTCTTTACAAATGCTCTCATTCTATTAAATTCCTGGTTTTAGCCTTCCAGTTATATAAAATACCTCACCCTGAGCTTTAGTGAAATGTCAATTAATTTGACCATGCTCTCAATGTTGAGTTGTAGGGTTTAAGACCATAGCAATATATACAGGGTGAGCAACCTTGAAATAATAAAATTTTGTTTAATTTTGCGTTAATTTTGAAATAGAAGGAAGTAATAATTTTCACATAGGTCAGGTTTTAGACTTGCTGAAAATAAGACTCAACAGATAGAGGATAATATCACAAAAGAGTCGAAACGTTTCAAAAATAAAACCAGTCCCTTAAATAAAGGCGCGCGCCGCACTCATTTCAAATAGCCTCTATGGTGCAAGTCGAGTTGTGGATGCAGTTACGATTTCTATGCAGGTGCAGTTACGATCGCTATGCAGATGCGGCGGGTTCAAACCCCAGTGGGATACATTTTTTTTTATTTGAAAATGTATTTAATTTATTAGAAACGTGAAGAAATTTTTACTCCTAACTTAATTTGATTTTTAAAATTATTTAGTGTCACAATGTCGACGAGGAAAGTTCTGGGCAAAGCATTTTACAGATTTTTTAGTTATGGAGTGCTACATGAAAGAACAACGCCTTATCATCGTGAAAATCGATTACAAGGATCTGGAACGTTACGCAGAAACCGTTCGCAAAGTTCGTGGAATCTTCAGACGTGAAAGTGCACCAAATCTGTCCACTGTTCAAAGATTGCTTAATAAATTAGAGAAAATTGGATTAATTATGGACAGTAAATCTCCTGTGCGTTGTCGTTCCGCCCGGTCTGTAGAAAACATTGCAACTGTGAAGGTGAGTGCTGCTGAAAATCTGCGAACGTCACTACACGTGACGTGGCCTCAAGTGGAAGGTATGGACCTGGAAACATGTGGTTTCAGCAGGACGTCGCAACCTGCCACACTGTGCGGGAAAATTGATTACTGGGAAAACGATTTTTGGACCGCATTGTGTTCTGAAACGCCAAGGAAAATTGGTCACCAAGATCGTGCGAATTGACGCCGTGTGACTTCTTTCTTTGGGGTTTTTTGAAATCTCAGGTCTATGAGAATAACCGTCGAACAATTCCTTAGCTCAATGCCGATATCCAACGCGTAATTACTGAGATAGAACCGCAACTCTAAGAAAACGTCATATATAATTTCATAAAAAAACATGGGTCTGCGTTCAGAGTCGCAAGGGCCATTTGAAATATATTTTACTCCATAATTAATCGGAACATGTCTATTTTAAAAATGAATAAAAATTATCAGCAATCTTGCGTTTTATTTTAAAATTAAAAATTGCGTTCTTTTTGAAACACCCTTTACTAGTTATTACTACTAGTTCGTTTTAACCAAGTAAACTGGGCTATTACTAGCTTGTTTACGTCATAACCCACGTTGGACACCGTGGGTTATTTAGTTTGCATCATACTTTACAGTACCCCTGACACCGTGGGTTATAATAAATAACCCACACGTGACTTACAACTACTTAACTCGTTCCCGTGGGTTCTAAATGATTTAGCTCACTGTCAATTAATTTGTCACTTTGACTTTTCACAACTGTCAATAAAAGAATTATACTTTTTTGGAATTTATTGAGTTGTTGGATAAAATTTTATATGGCACGCGTGCGTTACTAGATATTATCCACTCGAGGTAATTAAACCTACTCGGTAAGCTCGTAGGTTCAAACATCTCTCGTGGATAATATCTACTATAACCCACTAATACCATAAATAACTATTTTACCTATTTGAGGGGACATTGGTGGTTTTTTGTGTGTATATATTTATCGATTTGTATCCACGTTACCAGTAATAGAAATTAAACGGTAACGTAATTACGCTGTGAGTACGATTTAGTGAAATACGTATACCTGCTGAGCCAGAGGTGGCGAGTTCGAATCTCTCTACTGGCAATATATTTTAAAAAGTGATTGAAAGATGAGGATGCACATCTTTACCTTTTCTCATCTTTAAATATGAAATGTCACATTATCGGCCCTTTTGGCCCTATTCGCCCTCTCTACTTGCAATAGATCTTAATAAACCGCTGACTCGATTTTAAACCCGTTTTCACGGTCTAGGCTTTGCAATAATTAGTTTCCGCCCAAAAAAACGCATGGCAAAAACCAATCCATTCCAACACCGTGCCGAAATATCGATAAGGAGATTGCTTGTACCTTCTCATCTTGTTGTTATTTACAATTAAATTTAAAAATACAGCAATATTGTAATTATTACAGTGAGTCCATCTGAGTGGTGAGCTCTTGCAAGGGAAGTTCCATGTAAATCTGTTTACAGATTCATCCTAGTATATTTCTTTCAAGTTTTATTTTCCCTTTTATTTTTTCTTTGGTTTTATGCTGGAGTCTCAATATTCTGCAATTTTTTTGTACGTAATCCATTTATACAGCTTCAATTTTTTGTTTATCTCTCTTTGTAATTGCACGTGTCTCGGAACCATATAGTAGGCTGCTCTGAACTATCGTTTTTGTTTTTGTACTTTTCTTAATTTGATTTGACCATTACGGTAGATTCGATTTTTGTACTGCTTGCCAGAATTATATGTACAAGTGTACATATAATTATGTTAAATGGTTCTTTTTAGGTACTTCCGTATTGAGATATTTTTGTTCCTAGATACTTGTTGCCATCGCAGGCTTGAATCATATTTCCTTTTATTTACAAATCTCGGCCTACCGCTTCTACAACCAAATATTTAGTTTTACTAAAATGGATCTTTATTCCTGCATTTTCATACGTCTCTGTCAATTTTCTCATCATATTTATCATTCACCATAATAGCCTGGTCGTTAGCAAACAACAGCGTATGTAAGAAGTTTCCATGTATGTCGATGCCTATGTCGTAGTCATAATGCAAAATTAGGCTTTTTACAAAATGTCTACGGATTTTATAAAAAGCCGGCAATTTTCCTCATGTGCAAAATGTGAGCAGAAGAATATATATCTCGTTATGACTGATTATTTTCAGGCATTTTACAATTTGCCAACAGCGATGTAGTCAAAACGTGAAAACAAAAATAATTAAATTAGGTAGGTACCTACTAGGTAATCATTAAAATGACACAATGACAAGAAACAATAAATCCCTTTATTACGTAAGTCTAAATAAACACTTCACAATTTAAAAATACCTATATAAACTTTCAGTTAGGTTAGTTAGGTATATTAAAGTATTACACCAAATGGAGTACATAAAAACATTAAATAAAATTCTTTGGAAAAAAAAATATATGCTTATATTTTTTATGCTTCTACGTTTACTTATTACTGCATGTCGTACTGCCATGACATTTGGAAGAGCATAAATTGTTATTTTTAAAACAAGCATATTTCTTTGAATGGCGCTGATTGCTACTAACCTTACAGGAACATTTTTTGAAACCCCTGACCCCCGAATCAGGAATGATGTGCAACTGCCTCTCTTACGGTTATTAGTTTATCAGGAACTTCATCTTGAAAACCGACTAAGGATTCTTGAATATCATTTCTGGAAAACCAAGTTTTGAGAATTCCTTTAGAGGTCATTCTTCAGGTCCATCACTTTTCCAATTAGATTCTTAGAATCTGGAGATCCTCGATCTATCTTAGGAACTGCTAAATCAACATATAATCTGATTTCAGTTGACTTAAAATTTGTGTTGGATGTCTCAGTCATCTTTTCGGCTGCTCTTTTTTGGCCAGAGTAAGATTTTGTCTTTCATTTTCAATTCTATTCTCAGTTTTACAATGACAACAAATCCTTATTTTCGGTTTTGAAGATGGCACTGAACTTAAAAATGCACTGTACTATTACATGCCTCACATGTAGACTTAGATTTTTCTGTGATTTTGTCACTGCATGCGCAACAATACGCAATCACTAACAGTCTCATTTGAATTTTCTTCTGTATTACCCAGTTGTAAGTCCTGTTCAGTGTTATTTGTCTGTGAAGAATGCATTATATCCTCAAGTTCCTCTTCTATTCGAAGCTCTTTAATTACACAGTCTAGCAGGTTTGTCGATTTTAATCCAAGTTTCGGGTCAGCTCCAAATAATGCACGGTACGGAGTCCTTCCAATAATGCGATGCCTCACGGAATTTTTCTGCCACTGTACAAACAGAAGAGAACTAGAATCACTAGTGACTGGAAGGCCTACAAAGACCAAAAACGATTATACAAAAAATAAATTCTCCAGAGATAGATGGACTTTTGGAAAACATTTTGCAGCTCCATAGAGACCACTACCTCGGCGGCTCGGCTGAAGAAGATCCTTTCTAAAGATCCAAACCAACAGCCGGGCTGTCTCAAGCAAGGAGATGGTTCTTTTACAACCCAACCTAAAGAGACCACAGAAGTACTAATTCAAACATATTTCCCAAGCTGTATTGTCACCCTTGACAGTGTATGGCAAAGACCGATATCGCACTGCCCTCAGAGGAGGACTGGAGTGTGGCGGACCAGGTCGTATGGGGCGGCAAGGTAGCCTGGGATATAAACTCCTTTCTCCCATTTAAGTTGCCAGGAGTGGACAGAATTTTCCTATCCCTACTACAATGGGGATTAGGTCTAATGCTTCTTCATCTCGTGCGTATCTACCAAGCATGCATTTCTTCTCGAGAGCTGGAGAGAAGCGAAGGTAGTTTTTATAGTGAAACCAGGGCGTACGGACTGTACCCAGACTAAATCGTGTCGCCCCATTAGTCTTACATCCTTCTTACTAAAGACGATTGAGAGACTTTCTGACAGAGAAATATGGGAAAGAATGTTGATTTTACACCCATTGCATCTGAAGTAACACGCTTACATCTCAGGGAGATCTACTAAATTAGCACTAACTGCTATAGGGAACCGGAGTGAGAAACCGCTAAATAATAAAATGTCTACTCTGGAAGTTTATATTGATATTGAAGGTGCCTTCCACAAGGCTACTTTTGAGAAAATTAATTCTGCCTTACGCAGACACCGTGTTGTACCCACTCTCTGTGAGTAGATTATTAACACTTCTCTCATTGTCAAATACTTGAGAGTTTTTTTTAGAAACAGCTAAATTGCGAGAAACATTTGAAAGACTGAAAAAGCATGCATGACATAATGGCAGTGTCGCCGAAATTTACGGCAAATTCTGTAGCTCTCCTCATTCATGATTCCTGATTCACATCTACGGTTCAGTATTTCTAAGTTTGTACTTATTCGGTATTCAGGTAAAGACATACCTCTGGTGTTAATGCCACTGCTATCCCACTAAAATTTGTATCACAGCTGATAATTAGGTTTTTGTTGTTCCTGTCAATACTTCACCAATTCGATCAATTCTGCAATAGATGGAGGGCCAACTGAGGCACTGGGGAGGTATACCGATGAGAAAATTACATCTTTCTTCCCTTTGTTTAAACTGCAGCTCATCTATATTACCGCACGTCCTTAGTTTCTCATGGTTGCTATTTATACAAACACTACCATTACGGTTAATTAATCCACAGATCTTGAATCTCATAATCCAAGGCTACTCAACCTAGACTAAACATGGGGTCAACAACAAATTATTCGGGCTGACCCGGACCCTATAAGCATATTAACCAACGCCCTTTTTTCCTACCACAAAAGGTATCTATGCTGGGGGGGGGGGGGGCTTTTGTGTTGGACGACTGCCGTGGTAGCAGCCGTTTTCCTCCTGGAAAGATGTCCGAAGACTCACCCTGCACTGAAGGTTTGGACTCTAGAGGTGCAACTCTAGGCTTTTTTCTGCTATCTCAGCCTCTTAAGCCGAAAATTAGAAGTCTGTTCAGCTGGCATCGCCCTTTCGGCTGTATGAAAGAGGGGCCGTCTCCTAACACCACGGGGACCTGCCACCTCGGGAGTAGCTCTAGGAGCCAGTCTCTTGGCAGCGGTTGGGTACCTTTACTTCCATTTGAGCTTACATTGCCAGTGTTGCAGAAACCTGCCGCCTTCGGGTAAGCTTCAGAAACCAGTCCGTAGGTGGAGGTACAGGCAGTAGCGCCGGAGGTCTCTGCATCTAGGCAAACCTTCCTCCTGCATTTTTGTTCGTAGCCAGAAACCCCCTTTCTCTTTAGAAGAGTCTGGTTCTCATTCTTTTAATTTTGTTGCAACTGTCGCTGCTGGGTGGATCGAGGGGTTTTTGGGCACGCACCCTGTTCGGTTTATCGCTTTTGTTTCATGTTGAAGCAACAATATTTATCTCCCTATCTGCACACCCATCACGGAGCCCGATAAGGGAAAGTCGAACTTCAACGTCAATAATACTAAGGATATAAAGCTCCCTGAGAAGAGTTGCCCAAGAGTGGGCACTCTGAGAGAAAGCAGGATCCCTAAAACCCTAGGAACCTACTGCATGCCGCTTCAGCCCAAACTGCTTACCTTACCGGCTATCTGCCTTAACGGCGTTGCCGATTTATCGAGATAGGTTGGTCTCAGCCTTCCTTGTAGATGAAATCAAGACCGAAGCGATGTATTGCCACACTCTAGAAAACCCATAACCGTCCCAGAGGCAGTTCAATTACCACGATCTTTTTATCTAACCGACATGGGTGGCCTCGCATGGCACTGTAACGTTATGAAATTTCTTAGGTCCTTGTGAAGGACGTTCTGGAATTAATAACTCGGGTAAACTGTAATTGCAGGTAGGGTTCGTTCAAACTTATATATTTACATTCAGGAAAACACCAGATAACATAACCACCGGGGTGAACTGTAAGTCTATGTCAAATTCGACTAACCTACTAATATCGAATTTGACATAGACTTACAGTTCACCCCGGTACTATAGTTATCTACAATATATTTATGGTTATGTTATCTGGTGTTTTCCTGAATGTAAATATATGAGTTTGAACGAACCCTAGGTTTTGCGTCAGTTTTGACACAAACTGACGCAAAACCTAACCTGCTAACCTCGAATTTGACATAGACTTACAGTTCCATCAACATAAACAGTGTCAACCTAAGAAAAACAATCACAATCATTTATGGTCACCCGGTATAATTAATTCGTCAGTTTAGTATTAAATGAATTATATATTACAAAATTAATCATTTCTTCTGGGGCGTCGAATGTCGTTATTTCTTCACTTAACTGCAACCCTTCTAACAGCGCTGTATGGGCGATAGCTGCTACGGATGAGGTACCAAACAATCGCGGCAATTTTCGGAACGCATCCGCCTCAGGGACAACTGGCCAACTTTAGCCGGTAAAGCGAATGTCCCTACCGGCTGACCTCCAAAACTCCGTGTTGTTTAAGTTCGTGGGATTGGAATTAAATTCATAAATTACGCAGATATAGGCGATACCTGGGCCTCCTGGGGTGTGAGCGGGTTGACGCAGCTTGTGATCGCACTTCTGGAGGGCAATGCGCTGCTCCCGGCGCAACGCTGCCGCGTAATTCTGCAAGTGAAATTTGCTATTTTTTCACCGGAAAATTAGTTTGACAACTCGATTCTTGCGGACAGCTGGGTTCTTCACGTCGGAGTTTAGGTGGCTATTTTCACATTTAGGGCTCCAGGAAGGCGGCGTAATACGTAGTTGGTGGTCCCTACAGGTAAGTCAATTGCCACAGTTAATTTATTCGCACCGTTTTTAGGCGGTGCGTACAATAAAGTTCATATTGGTGTCGCAAATATTGAAATGTTAATATCCTTGTGGATTACGGTCGCAAGGGATTATTCTGGTCTACAAATACGTTTAAGGAACAGGCAGACACTACCACAGTTTAAACGCACTAACTGCAGTCGCAGGGGATTTTGATAATACGTTTAAGAGGCAAGCAGACACTACTACAATTTAAACGTATTACCTGGGGTCAGGAATGGCCCAGCACTCGGAATCGGTGGACTCAAGTGAAGTTGTAGGGCCGAGAAAACCTGCTTTTAGAGCTCTCGATCCGCGTTATAATCACAGCCACTCCAGACATCGTTAGGTGGGAAGCGGAGCAGGGGTGGCGTCTTCGCGTCTATTGAGCATAGCGGGTATGAGTTCGTTATCACTGGTTCGCGCGCTGGTCAGATGCAACGTCTGATAACGCCTAAACGAGCGAAACATAGATTATATATTGTTTAATGTTCATATTTAAATGTATGCAGATGCTGGCATTACAGCCAAACACGAGGGTAACCCAAACCCCCGGAAAGGAGGATATTTATCCACCTTTCTGGTCTAGATCCGCTGAGTTTCGTTTCAACAGGACCACCAAGTAAAGGATGGAATCTCAGATCACACACCACCTATCATAGTTAAGGGTGGTATCGTGATGTGGTTAGGAGTTTTAATGAATTGTAATGGAGGGTGCTGTCCAGCGGTCTTGGGTGCAGCTAGATTGGAGTGCAAGACCTAACTGACACTCCTAATACGTTTGTTCTTAGGCGTTTAGCGTTTATAGCCGATTGGTTAGAACTCAGAATCTCAACCCCCAGGAGACGACTCATTAAAAATAACAGAAGCATCTATTAAAAGACACTAAGGAATTGAAAATATCAACATCCCGGCATTTTTAAGTTCTAATTCTTGCAATGCTCAATAATTTGTAAATCTTTTTGATTCTAATTGAGAATGGGGTAATTTATACCTCGTGAATATTTTCCAATTCTGGAGAAGAGCTTATTCTTACACTTTAAAAAAGCAAGTTATCTGGTATTTCGTTTTTATTTTCACAATTTTAAATATTATTAGGCTTTTAGTTCACCACATATAAGACATTCACGATTAATTTGGATCAGGCTTGGCACTGACTTTTTTGTCTTAGGGGGCATTATTAACGCAATAATTTTTTGTAACTATTTGTAAGCCTGTGACAATTTTATCAAATTCAATAGCCATGTAAATGTCACATTAGTAAGATGAGGATATTGCCATTTACCAGACGGATATATAATTGTTTTAATAAACGAATTTTACTATTTGAAATAAACTGATCTACAAATAATTTAATCACCAAAACTGAGCTAATGTGAAACATGCAAGTAATAAAATAACTGGCAGCACAAAAATTAACCATTCAAAAAGAATTAGACCTTTTTAAGGTTAAACTGGCAACATATTTAGCTTAAGGCACGATTCATAACCTCAAATATAAAATTACTTAACCTTCACCAGCAAGCTAAGTTTACACAGTAATAAATACATACACAATAAATTCCAGTAGCCAAGCGTGATTCAAATTAATAGTGAATTAATAGTTATTTACGATACAAGTGCGTAAAGCTAGTTGTTAAAATTAGAGTGTAACGAGCGTTTTAAGCCCATTGAATAGAAGATGCTTTACGCATGTGTATCGTGCAATATTTTATCTACGATAGAATCTAGAAAACACGATCAATATAAAAAAATACTTTACAATGTAAATTAGGATTACTAGATTAAATAACATGTTTGCCTCGATAGGAAAACTTCATCCTAGCAACCAGTCGAAATTTTGCGTGGTTAAAAATTTTAACAGCTTTGCTGCAGACTACGCGACTAATCAAATCATGTTATTAAACAGTCGTTTTACAAACTTAAAACTGCCAACTAAAAGTCCATTTTGCACACTATAGTAGATAAAATAACTTTACATTTTTCAAAGTGAATAGTGACAGAGGAAATGTGTTTAACGTCTATAATAGTGGTTATAAAGAAAAATTTGTTTGCTAAATCATATAACGCTTGATAAATGATGATAAACCATCAAGCAAAACAGTTAGTAATGTAAATTACATTAATACGCAAAGCGAATAAATATTGCTGTCAGAAAAATTCGAACCTACGCTCGCACAGGGAATCTGATTTCTAGTCAGACGTCGGCCATGAATGCTTATCCTTGTATCATGAATGGCAGGGTGATGACATCAGGCAGTTGGCTCTATAGTGGAGGCAGGCCGGCAGGCATAACACACGTTTATATATAAGGATTTTTATCGATTCATACAATTTATTTTGCAATGGCGTAGTCTCCGAATGTAGGTGACAACAGTTTTCTTTGAATTTTTATTCAATTCCATTTCCCAATAAAACATCAAAACAAAATGCGATTTTAAATAGGCTCCGACCTGGAGCAAGGTGTCGTAAAATAGACATAAAACGAGAATTTTTCGGGTCGTCGGGAAAATAGAGCGAGCAAATCGTCGTTTCCAATCCATCTCCCTCTTTATGCTCTCATATGAAATACAGCGACGCTCGCCCTAATCCAAGGCCGACTGCGACCAAAATTATTCCAAGTCTGCCAACACCAGGAGCCAGTGCTAGAGAAGCAAACAAGTAATGAGTAATGAGATTTTAATTAATCCGAGCAAGTGTTGCCGGCGTTAGTCAAAGTGGGCGTGCTTCACACATGTGCGCCGTCGGTATCAGCAGCAGTTCCATCACCGACTCCTGCAGCCTGCAGTCGTGTGCGCGGCGCCACAGCTTCCTCAGGACGCTCCAGGACGCTCGCGCGCTTCAGCTTTCTTACGATTTCATAGTACTTATTGAAGAGTGATGCTGCTGGTACCTGTTTTTAATTAGGACTTTTAAATTGTACTTCCTTGGGGAATTGCACATCAGGACGTTCCACTCGCCGACTAATTAAAGATGATTAATTACAACTGGAAAACTTTTCCGCGCTCTGCGATCGCCTGTAAGTATTTTCATGTTGGCATAGTGTGTGAAAATGGGTTAAACAGGTGTCCGTTTCACAAGATTTGCGTGCATCCGTTCCGGTAGTGACACTTTATACTTGCGATGATTTGTTTGCGTACCTGAATGTGACGCATCCTTTCACTCAGGTGTTCGTTGTTTATGCATATTTCAGGCTTTGTACTTTATCAGCACTCTCAAGCGTTATAGCGTAACGGACGTTTAGAAATGAGCAGCTACGGATAACAAAAACGCGGTAATTCACTATGACGTAGTGGTAATTACAGCAACAAGTTTTTGAATAGAAACAGTTGATTAAAAATTATTCTAATGTTAAACAATATAAATGGAGCACGTGCCTGTAAATCATAGGTTACTGAAAACGATAAAATAACAACATTTTAGTTCAAATTCAATGTAATCCCCTTTTCCGAGAAAATCAAATACAAATTACTTTTTAAAGAGATTCGCATTTGAATTTTTTATACAGACGTGATGGAAAAAAGTAATGTAGGTTATGCTGTGGCACATTTTTGAAAAGAAATTGGTTTTTTTTTCCAATTTTTCTTAGCTGTTCTGTGAAATAGCGTAGAAGTTGGAAGTTTGCATATTCCGCGTCTCCGTTATTTTTATTCTTAGATCGTTTTAGCTAGCTGCAAAAGCTAATTACAAGTGAACGTACTTATTTTGTTGAACACTTTAAAAAGTCAGACATAATTTATTATTTTAAAAACAATGAACAGATTTATACAGTTTATTAAAAGTTAATGTTATACAACTAATACCAGTAGGCTTTTCAATTTGAATGCCAAAATAAAAAAATCAAATATTTATGTATCATTATCAAGCGGTTCTTTCAATTTTAAAAATTATTTTAAATTTGATCTTTGTTGTATAGAAACTGGTGTCTGTTAAAGTGTGTGGTTCATAACCGAATAGTTCTCAAGAACTATTCATTTCAAGTGATTGGATCGTTATGCTGAACAAGTAGTTTATTTAGTAGTTATATGGAAACTAAAATCAACAATTACACTAACATAAAGAATACAGCAAAATGAAATAAAAACAGATATTTTCAAACGGTTTCAAGCCAATGCACTCTTATTAAGCTTGAATAATATGATATATGCTAAGCGTGTAAGGAATACTCATACATAGATAGAGTTACAAATTAATAAAAGGAACACATAATAATTTGCTAAGAGTTTAGGTTTATATGTTAGTAGTAGTAGTGAACCAAAAATTTGGATTGGCTACCGGGCGAGGCTTAATAGTGCCCATCCGAACAGTCTTGTGGAGTACTTAATAGACCTTGATTGACATTGAAAAACATATATTCTACAGATTTTTTTTTAGATTTAAGTGACTTGACAAACTCTGAAAATGTTATTTAAGAAACATTCAGGGGTAATATAATAAGTAGTACGCTTATTATCGATGCTTCTTTAGAATTATTATGAGTTATAATCCTAAAGCTGAAAATATAACCAGTCCGTAGAACGAATGTATTTTCTTGCATTGCGCAATGATCAATGATCAATGTTTGTGACAAACACACTTTTTGTTGCTTTTTATGTTTAAAACGCACGACCTAACCTAGAAACAACAACTGACACTTCTAAACAAAAACAAAAACAAATTAGCTCTTACCAAATCAAAAATCGCGAGTCCCTATACAGGGTGTCTCTAAAAAGTCCGTACAAAACACTAGCACAAATTCCTGAGGCTAAATTATGACGATCTAGCCCAACTTACCTTAGTCCAAAAGTTGATAGTTTTCGAAATACAGGGCGTCAAAGTCATTATGTTTTTTATTTTTTTTACTATTTATCTCAATAATAGCACAATCTGCACGAAATTTTGTATTAGTGGTTTTTTGGGATTATAAAACCAATCTGATCACAGTTGTGATGTGCATTGCAGAGGGCGCCACCAACAGCATGTAATTAGATTTTATCATAATGAAATAAATTCCGCATTGCTCTTGTTTATTTTGGAGTTATATTATGTAATTGTGAAAAAGTGCGTGGGCTCCTAGTTGCTTTTATACTATACAAATTAATTATTTATTGGAATAAATAGGGAATTTTTACACAAATAAACGAAAACGCCCAGATCTAGTATGTATTGAGTTTAAACATTAGTTCCGCTTCTCTTCTGTTGTATGTGTGTAAGTTTGTTTGTTTTAACTTTTTTGCAACAAGAATTAGAGGCATCAGCATTCATTAATATAGCACCTGTTTAACACTCTTAACCTAATGCCTTTTGTTATTTTGTAGAAAAGTAAAATGTGTCGTGCCGAACTAGTAGTGAATGTAAGGTTTTAAATCTCAACAAAAATTATTTGTCTGTTTCTTGAACTATACTGTAATTTTGTTAAAAGTATTTTGAGATTAAGAAATGTTTATAAATAATGGTTAAAATTTAATTATTTTAGTTTAGTTTCTGTAATGCTGCAAAAAAATAGGGCAATTTTTTAATTATTTAGCAATGAATTGTTATGGTTTTCGTTGATTAAATAACCTTACTGTCATGTGAATTCTAACATGTTATATTTATGTCATACCAAAATTTTAGCGTTAAAAGCTACAATATAGAACAAGTATATAAATAGACAAATGTCCAATTTTCCTAATAGTTATATCGCTTTCTAAGCAAGAAAGAATTCTAGCGTTTGAAACCAGACAGTGACGTTTTGAATAATGTTAAACTTATTCACATCTCAGTTTCCAATTAAAAATGCAGAATCACATTCCTAAAAAAGCCTAGTTTTTTGTTTGGTAGCAAGAATACTTTAATTTCTCCATCTTTGTGTATCTTTAAATGTAAATTTTTTACTTCCGTATTCCAATTTTGTTTAATTAAAACATGTTTAAAGATTTTCATTCGAATACGGCTTGTTGAAGTATGTGACAAACGTCACTTTATACGATATGGGTATTTTTGTAATTTCCATTGTGTTTTCATTTCTGAGAAAATGGCAATTTTGACCGTTTTGGCGCCACATACCCGCAATGACAGTGGTTGTCAAGACAAATAATTGTATAAAAAATGATTTTTTAAATGCAATATCAATAGAACAAGGTCCTATTGTTTTGAATTTAATATAAATATCAATGGTGTAATCTATTTATAGTGCAGCGTATGTACATTAGAATTAGAGAATTATAGTTTTGAACTCCAATAATTTGTAATTGAAGGCAGAATAATATTTTTAGGCAGGTATTTTTCGGATAGCTCATGAATTCGCTCCAAAATAGAATGTGATATGTTGATAATAGTATTGTTCGTACAAATTTGGAATATGTTACTAGGTAATAACAGTATGAAGTATTTTATTCTGTATGCTATTGTAAGGTTGTAGTTTATGTGTAATTCACCGTTCTAAAGTTTTTAAAATTAAACATTTAAAAGTTATTTGTTTCAGTGCACAACCATCTGTAAAAGTAATAATTAAAAAGTAATATGTTAAATGTGACTTTTCAATTAAATTTTAATAATTATAATAGGAGATTAATTAAAGTCAAGTTTTTGTTAAATTTTGCATGATTAATATTATACTAAATAAAAATCATTAAATCGTAAATAGTTATAATATTTAAAAAACGTTTCGCACAATTAAATTGGCTTCATGAGTTTACGAATTATAAATGCATTATTGAAAGGATTAATTGAAAAATTTGCAAATCTGAAAACTTATAGAGAAAAAAAATAGGTTAGCGAACACGAAAAATTTCCTCCAATATGTGTACTTACGGTTTATTACATTACTGGAGAACAAATATATTAATCATGACGACTTTTTTTATTTTTTTATTAAAGTATGAATAATTAGTTACTTGAAAATTTACATTTTGAATATAAGAAATTGTTAAAAATACACAATATTAATATTTTACTAGCTTTCATGTTTGGAAAATGCAAGCTGTCTGAGTTTATTAGATACATTTTCAAGTAACTAATTATTCATACTTCAATAAAAAAAATAAAAAAAGAAGTAATGATTAAGATATTCGTACTCCAGTAATGTAATAAACCGTAAGTACACATATTTGAGGAAATTTTTCTTGTTCGCTAACCTATTTTTTTTCTCTATAACTTTCAGATTTGTAAATTTTTCAATTAATCCCTTCAATAATGCATTTATAATTCGTAAACTGATGAAGCCAATTTAATTGTGCGAAACGTTTTTTACTTCCTTTGCCAATAAAGTATTGGATTCACCCCAAAAATTCGAAATTGAGTTTTCAATAGATCTTCACGTTTTATAGTTCCCTGAACCCAAAAACCATATTTTTTTTCATTGGTCTGTCTGTCTGTCTGTGTGTGTGTCTGTGAACAGAATATCTCAAAAACGAAAAGAGGTGTGGCGGTGAAACTTCATATAGAAGTTTTGTGTACTATGTAGATGAGACAGCAAGCTTTTGAAGAAAAGCTCATAACCGGAAGTAGGTGTTTACTCTTGTGATTTTTCAGTTTTTTTCGATTTTCTCAAAAACGGCTCTAACGATTTTTTTAAACTTTACACTTTTACTACATTATTAATGTGTATTGATGTGAGATAGGTGATTTTTCAGTTGAATACTTCTAAAGTGGGTTTATTTTGTTTTTTTCTATTTTTTTTATTAACTCCTATTTTAAATAAAACACCCGGTATATTATTACATTTTTGAATTCACCTTAAAATTCTAGAGAAAATTTGTCTCTTCAACTAACGCTCTATTTTGTACCGTTTTTGTAGAATTTGTAATTTTTGACAAATGGTTAAAAATTAAAAATGAAATTTTTGACTATTTATAAGATCACTGTAAAAGGAAGTTGTGTGAGTGTATCACACCAGATTTTTAAATATTATAACTATTTACGACTTAATGATTTTTATTTAGTATAATATTAATCATGCAAATTTAACAAAACTTGACTTTAATTAATGTCCTATTATAATTTTTAAAATAATTATAAATGTGCCAGAGAAGGTGCAGGCACTGCAGTGTACTTTGATAGTCTTCATCTAGAAAAAGTCACACGGAAACCAATTTCTTCAACATGTAAGCTACAAATAACAATTCTTTCTTACAGTTTTCCTTGTTTATCTGAATTTAAATAAAAGTTTAAATTGATAGCTTGTACACTGGTTGAAGGATCAGTACCATAATTTAAATTTTGCTTTCAAACCATTTACTTCGTAAAACTTGAACTTGAAAGTAATTCATGATAAAAATTTCCCCAACTGGTATATTTGTACGTTTCAATACAATCGCTTCCCATTTTAACAATACTAAACCAAATCGTAAACAATAAAAACGAATAACTTAATTAACAAATTAAACCGTTTATGCAAAAAATATAAAAATAAACGATATAACTAGCAGAAAGATGATAGAAAAATATAATAGAAAACCAAACGCAGTGAGTACACGGGAGGGTTCTACCATTATTGTCAATTTTTAAGTAACGTTGAAAAGTTTAATCAAATATTTGCATCTTAGTCAAAGTGGTAACTGATGTTCCATTGTAAATTTGAAATTCCCGCTCTCGGCTATACAGCGCTTTGCGGAGAATCATAAAGCTTTACAGAGACCCAGGCCGTATAGAGTGACGTTTGTCAAACAATTCAGCAAGGCTCGTGCATTCGATTAATAGTATGTAAACAAAATATCTATTGAAGGAATACCACAAATAAAGACTGGACTTCTACAATTTATATAGCAATTGTGAATAAAAAAATACGTAATGTAGATATGGCAAGGCTCATAGCTACTCAGCGAAGGAAAATGGTTAAAATAAAAAAAAAATCTTTTTTCTCAACCGGGCGCAAAGTACTCTATTCGCGCCCGCATGTGCGGGCGCAAAGTAAAACATTCTCGCTCGAGGGCGCAAAGTAAACTATTCTCTCCCGAGGGCGGAAAAGTAAATTTTTCTGACCATGTTTACGTAGTTGCTACGGAAATGCACCTTGCTTTTATTAGATCCTGGTATTATGATTTTTAATGTTAATAGTTGGAAAATCTTTACGTATAAAAATAAATCGCACCACGTCTTTCCGGTTGAGGATAAAATTATGTATATATCTCTGGCGCAAGAGCGATTTCATCCCTTGATGATTTACAGCCCTTCCTTCGTTCGGGCTCCAAACTATCATCGAGGGCTGAAATCGCTTACCTTGCGGCCTTGATATATAAACTACTATTTTGGGCTTCTTGACATGTAAACAACACATTCATACACAGTTGAAGTCCCCCGTCACTACGATTTTACAGTTAGTCAGCCTTTCTGAGCATCCCGGTGCGGTAAAGTAACTACAGTGCCTTCAGAAATGACCAAACGCTGATTAAAGACATATGTAGGAAACCCATGTAACAGGAATTGGCATTACTGTATAACATGAAAACCATTGTCCTTCAGTTTTCGTAGCAGTGGCGTCCGAGTGGGTACTGGGGGTAAACACTTTATTATGTCACCATGTTTTAATTTCTTATTAAATAACACTCAAATCAACGCTCTTATGAAAACAGTGTTCATTTTTCAAAATAATAACATTTTACCTCGCAAAGTATAAACTAAAGTAAATCGGAATAACCTTATACAATACATTTTTTATTATAAACATTTTATTGATACAAAATGTATTAAAGTGTCTTCATTTAAAGTGGAAACTCTAATTTCAACACATCAATTCAATTTTCAAAGTTAATTTTAGAAGAAAATAGTACATTTCATTTAAGGTAAGTAATTTGCCTATTCTACCCTAAATGCTGTTTAGGGGACTACCTCTGCTGTTCACATAACTTGACTTGCGGAAACATGTTGAGATTTTTTCTTAAAACCTTGTGACACGATTTAACAGAAATGCCTAAATATAAAGGAATATATGCGTAAATTGCGCTTTAAATGAACAATTTATTGTTTACATACCACTTTGGGCAGCCAATGTGGAAGCTGATTTGTGCGGGTTTAGTTGCATTCGATTATTAATGTCAGCTACCTTTTTTTAGGTTAAAACGGTAGATCTGCCTGTTGATTTGCTTTTGCAGGAGCAGTGTTTGTCTTCGAAAAGGTGAATAATAATCCGCTTAAGTTGAGCAAAAGCTTGATAATTGATTTGCACGCCTGGAAACGCCTCAGTAGATTGTGCGATGAATGGCTGAATGAAATGTGACCATGAACCATCCTAATTTCGGGCTCCACTGTGAAAGTGAGCCATTCGAATAAAAGCATCTTGTTCAGGTGTGAACGGCATGTTTATAATTTGTAATCTAAAATAAGAAAATAACCTCCAAACTTCAAATTTGTTAACTAGTGGGTATACTTACACCAAACTCAAATACATTATTTAGTGAGTGATTTTTGCAGAACAATAACTGAAACTGTCTGCAAATTTCGTACAACACGTAAAAGCACAACGAACGGACGCCAACGATAAATTTCAAAGTCAAACGATAACACTACACGAGTAACCAACATCAAATAATTAAAATAACTAGCGTGAAAATAATGACCATTCAAAAACGTTCAATCATTTCTGAAGGTACTGTAGAAAATGTTTAGCTTCTAAAGAGCCTCAAAGAAAAATGTTGCTTTGCTACTGCATTATTACTATAAAGAGTATTTGCAGAAACGGTAATTACGTAATTTCTCGTTGAGTTGAGTTCTTGAGAAATAAAGAAAATTGATATTTAAGACTTTATTTTTTGACGTTTCAAAGCTCCAAGTACAAAATTTACTGAAGGCAACTTCCTTGACGGCAACGGTGGTTTTGATGTACGAAAGCAAAATCTTAGGGAAAGTGTTACACAAAATATGTTGTCCAAAAGATTTAATACAATACTCAGTGCGTGAATTGTTTTACAGCTCTCGGTTTTATTAAAGCACTCCGCTTCGCGTCGTTCTTCAAGAATTAAACCCTCGCGCTGTAAAATATAAGCTATCGCACTCTTAATGTAAATATCCATTACTATATACATTGACATCCAAATGTTTATTGTCATTTTAGAACTGTAATGAAAATTTCTAATAACAAAAACACGATAAGGTAATGACATTAAAAAAAGATGAAAGTTTTATTAATGAAATGTCGTATGCAGCAAATGGGCTCCTCTTTGGGCAAAGCGCTCGTCTAAACGTTGTACGAAATTACCCATTACATCATGCAACATGTGTCCCGGTGAGAATGTCATCCTTATATTTCTTTCGATGTCGTGAAATTAATCGCTGCGGAAAAAGTTCCTGCAGAATTTCTTGTGGTAGCACCATCTTGTTGGAATCATAATTCTACAGGGAATTATTCAACTTCAGGTCTAAAAACTGTGTAACACATTCGTATATCTTGGACAAGTTAGAGTAACAGATTGGTCATTTTCTTAGAAGGAGTAAGGTTAGGGTGACCACCTCTCAAGGTTTCACCCGGAGTCTCAGGGTTTAGACATCGCGTCTCCGGGCTCCGTGTTTTCTAATAATTTCTCCGGGTTGCACTAATTTTCTAATAATGTCTAAAATTAACGTCACCGTTAGTTATATCAATGAAAATAAAATACGTTTCATATAATAGCCGCAAATAAGGAGAAATATTTGGAAATTTCATATAATTAGGTACAGAATTTTTGAGTATTCGTTTTATTTTTAATGTACTTTCATTTGATTCTAGAGGTAATTTACTTTTGTATTTCTCGTTCTTTCGAGATTTCTATCTCTTGAGTCAAGAATGGTTAAATTTTAGTTAAAGTACATTTAAACATAGGTTAAATTTTCAACCTTTAGGGAGATATGGGGGGGCGGGCGGGAGTTGAAATTGGATTTTTGCCATTTTACTGAAAATTGGGAAAGGATATTCAAATTATTGTTAATGCCTTTATTATTTTTTATTCAACTGCAAAAAACGTTATTGATATTTCCGCGGTATTTGTGACAAAAAAAAGTATTAATAGAAGTGAAAATTGAATAAAAATCAAAAAACAAACAAAAAACACTAGTTCCTTCGACAGTTAAGTAAAAAAAGGAAATTGTCTCTTGTAATAGCACCTTTGACATTACGCGTTCAGACAGGGAGATATTTTCTACCAATAGAAGACTTCCTTAAGATTTCTAAAATATGTATATGGTGTTAAAATTGGCAACCCATAATGTATTTGTTTTGTAAAAAACTATTGGTTTAAAAAAAACGAGCTAAAACGTTTTCAAGTAAAACAGGTTTCCCAAATAATTTTACCCAAAATTTTTTACGTTAAGAATTTTTAATAAAAACATTTATACGAGTTGCTAATTTTAATCTCTTAAAACCGTACGGAAAAAATGAAACCATTTCATAAATAAGCCTCCCCTTCCCCCCATTAGTGTTTCCGTAAAGGTTGAGAATTGAAACTATGCTTATATGAACTTTTTTGGCCAATTTGTGACGTACGATATGAGCAAGTATTTGAGTTACACCCTGTATTATATTTGCTAGCCGTTAATAGGAGTGGATATTAATATAGGCTGGAGAAGAAGAAGAAGAAGAATAGTAAAAACTGAAAACGTGGTTTTTATTTGCTTGCTTTTTGTTTTCTATAAACATTCTGTATTTCTCATTGAAGATAACCTTTTTTTTTACTCACGAAGGATCTCAGGGTTTATATAAATTGAAAGGTGGTCACCCTAAGTAAGGTGCAATAATTATTAGTAGCTTCTGTTCGTTGTCGGTCACACAATTTTGAACCCAATTTTTTAAATAAATATTGTTAAGTTTCAATGTATTATTGACTAAGTTCTCACAATAATCTAATTATTTATATTACAAGCATAGAAAGTAGAATTTCCTGTTACGAGTGCTGACCTCATGCTCTTGCAACCCTTCCTACGTCGGGATGCAAGAGCACTAGGTCAGCAAATAACTTTATATGCGCATTATCCACATGATTTTTTCTACGAGTTGAAATAATCAAAAACAAATAACGCGCCATCTAGTTGCTATGGATAAGCTTGTTTTATCAAAATTGACGAATAAAAAGGTTTTACTTTCTGTGCCTTGAATGGAATGGACCAACAGAAAGTGTTTGCAGCAGCGCTTCAATTACAATTATCCTTACATAAATGTACCATAGTCTAAGCCCCCAAATTTTATTAAAAAAACAACTTTATAATAGTGAGTAGGAAAAATATTTGGAAATGTCAAACTACATCGACATAAAAGTCAAAAGCCTAGGGGATTGTATATGATTTATATTTTATCAGTAGTTTGAAAACGGTTATAAACATTTGGCTCGCAGTATAGTTAAATTTTAAGTATGAAAATATTTTTGGTAATACGTATAATACTAAATTAAGCGATTATTATACATATTGTATGAAGTTTGTACGAGAAATTTTAATTGCAGAAATTATGAAAAATAAAGGCACATTTCCAAGAGATGATTAACAGTCAAAAATATATTTAAAATAATAATAATAATAATAATAATAATGGTAACTTTTATAGTTTGGATAATATATTGTAATTTAAAATTACATTTAATTGATTTTGAAATTATTAAAACATGATTGCAAGAATGAAGAAATATTGTAATGGATAGCGCCATTATATTATTAGTAATTGATGGAAAACTTCAAAACAATTTGCTTAAAAACATTACTAGCTATCTAAGTTTTAAACTTGACATTCGAAATCAGAAGAAGGAATGGCAAAAACATAAAATGTTTGTCAAATTTGTTTGGCAACATTGCTGACGTTAAATTCATATCTTAAAAAATATCATTTTCATCTTTTACATAGAACAATATTTAATATTTAAAAAAGTTAGTTATATTAATTAATTTGTAAATAATCTGTAGCAATGCAGCTTATTCCATAAATTCTTAACATGGAATCATTTAGTTGAATGCAGGTTTTATAATAACTCTTCTTCTCACCCACGTTGTGAATTAAATTTATAAAATATCTACTTCTCAGTCTCACGTTATAAGCTAACTTTGTAATGTACCACTATCTCGGGGTGTTATTACAATTAATATTAAGTTAAATATACCCTTTTATTATTAACAAGAAGCAGTATTAGGTATAGACTTTTTAGGTACTACACAAAATTGAACTTATACCTCAGTTTGTTATTATCGCTTCAAAGTTTGGTCTGACATTACAAAAATTAGATAGATACCGTGAAAATATTTTAATCAAATGTTTAAAAATCCAAACTTGACTTAATTATGCTTCTAAATTATTCTAATCCAAAAATATAAATTTCAAATTATAATGACCGAAATACGTCGAGTACTCGAATTACCATTACAATTTAGAAAATTATTTTCTAAATATATAATTACAATTATTGAAATGATTTGCCGCACCAAACTTGCTATATGCTTCTTAACGTTCTGATAGTATCTCTTGTACCTAAGTGTTATCCCAGCTTCTAACTGGATGCTAGTCAGCAAACACCTCTTTGGTTATTCACGACCAAATAAAAACTCGTTGCAGCTCTTTGACCCCCTTATTATGTGGATAGACAGCATACCACAAACACTCACTTGCACTTTTTTACTGGTTTCGAAGTAAAATACCACTTTAAATGGCTTCAAACAATCTTGAATTCTATTTTGAATAATACTTGTGACCCACAGTCAAATTTGATCGTAAAGAATACTATATTGCTATTACATATCAAATATTCAATTATATTCTTCACAATTAATGGAAATTTAACCCTTAACGTGATTATTTATCGCCGATTATAAATTCAAGTTATTTTTTCTACTTCATATGTAAACAATTACTCTGGTTGCCCATTACAACCCCACTAGTTAAAACATACAACTGTTACATCACATGATTGGATATATGGATATTATTATTAAATTAAATTCATCATTCATACGGTATGTTGCATTACAACTTTCACGGCCGTTGTCCATAATGGTAGGCTGCTGCGGGTTATGCCTTGTCGTCGATTTAAAATTTAAACGTTTCGCTGCTCATACTGTCAGAATCCTCAAAAGTTTTCTAAATATTGATCTTTAGTACAGTCTTTAGAAATCTTCTGAAAAAGCTGACTAAAAGAGCAGCGAAACGTCAAGCAAGTTTAAATCGACGACCATCGCATTAGCCGGAGAAACCTACCGTTATGGAATCATTTATCAACTAAATTGTCAGTTGATGTGACCTGATTAATTATATCGAAAAATGACGAGTTTGCTTTAAAAAAGATTATTTGTTTCTCGAAAAATCTATCATTTTGTTTAACATAAAATTGTTATGCAGATACATACGTTAACTGTCAGAATATAACCTAAATTTGGAAAATATACAATTTAAATTTTATTGAACCTGTTTCATTTGAACAGAAAGTCGATAAAATCCTCAAGAAATGTAGGTTAGCTAATTATCCCACAATAAAGTCGCGATAAGAGTAACGCTAATCAGTGGCAGATACATATTCATGTGTGGGCGTTCTTAAATACATTATGGAAAAATGCGTCTCTACCTTTGTTAACTGTAATTAGTTTAAATGAGACACGTGTTTTCATGCATTTTTGAAGAAAAGGGCGACCTTAATTTAAAAGTAGCGTTACGCTAATTATGTTTTGATTCAATTACTAAATGTTACGGCCTTACTGGCGAAAACTTTTTCTTTTGAAGTGCGTTCGGTGTCTTTGAAGTTACATTTTACATGATGCTTTTGATATATATTTTTCAGTTTGCTTATGAGATGATCTTTCGACATTTCGAATTAATACAATCTCCCACACTTTTTTATTACAGCCCATTTGGGTTGGTTGCCTAATAAGATTTGCCACATCATTAAAAGTGTATGAAAGGAAAATGGCGTAACATCGCTAAATAGAGTATGTGTAAGAGGCAATAAAGCATGCGTAATAAGAATATTGCAGTATGCAGAAGCGATTTAACAATTGAGTTTCACATTGCAAAGACTTATTAGTCAACTATTAAAAATAGCGGTAGTGAATAACTATGGAATATAACTGCCCTAGAAAAATTCAGGTTAATACCATTCTTAGAATGTACGTGCATATGCAAGCAAGTATCGGGTTTATTATATACACGTTGGGCAGTGATGCACATTCCAAAGCACTGTTTTACTGGAATTCTTTTACCACTGACAAGATTCTCGGTAATTAAATATCTACTATTCTCTGTGATATCTTTTTGCATATAAGATTTTGCGGTTGCTGTTGTTAAGATAATGGTATTATTACATATTTTACATAATTAATTAAGCATTAAATTCATAATCATTTATCACATAATAAAAAATTAAAATTATTTAAATTGGTTGTCATAACAAAAAATATGTTGTAAATATCCATGGCCATAATAATTTACCGTTGATTCTTTATTCATAAAAAATGTTTCTTGTTAATGTTTAAATTTGTTCAAATATGTGTATGTTATGTATACATTTATTGTAATATTGGTAGTGCAGTCCAATTTATGTTATCATTATTGTATTCATCCATCCATCCATGGCGCTACATTATTGTATTAGTGCAACGAATTTATCATTATTGTACAAATACAGTAAAGCGCCACTTTATGGACTCTAAACAGTTTCATAAACATGGCCTTTACAATGCAGTTGCACATAATAGATATTTATGCAACAAGTGCTAAAAGTTGACGTTTATGCACGAAACATGAAAATTTTCATGTCTGGTGCATAAACGACTTTTAGCACGCTTGCATACAATATTTTATCTACGACCTTAATTTTACTGTTATTAATCCATAAATATCGATTTAACAAAGGTTTGCATCTACGACACTTCTAATTTATGTCATAATAAACAGTAGGCCATGCCGCGCGGGCGAATGTTTGCGAATGACAGTAGTCAAGGTCAGTTACGAAATGTAATTATTAATACTCCACATCTGACTGTATTCATTACATAACCCTTTAATTATTTCAAAAACACTTTACCTGTAACGCAAGAAGCAACTAGAATAATGGAATGAGAATATAATTTCTACCTTAATATGAAATAATCAACAATGTAAAATCATACTTCATTATCATCATCTTCTTCAATGTTTAAGCCCTTTAGGCCTGTTCCATCTTCATCAACTGATCTGTTCATCTTTTTCTTGGTCTACCAATGTTTCTTTTTCCGACGGATCTATAATTCAATAGCGATTTGGGAATTCGATGATCTTCTATTCTAAAACCGTGGTCCAACTAATTTTGTCATTGTTATTTTTGTTATTAATACGTGATCATACCACACCGTTGTACTGTCACTATGGTACACTCACTTCTACAATTACTTTAAATATAAGCAACCATGGTCACATTTTTTTATGGATTTGTATCAATATATACATATGCACCCACTATATTCTCTTCCTACATATATATAATTCGTGGTACGTTTAAGCGTGGATCTTTTTTTGAAATGTCAATTTATGTCAGTTCAAATCATTGGAACTGATGATCGTGACATTTCAATAAATATAGATTCTTAATCGTGCCACATATATTAACCTTGATGATGGCATCTTGCACTAGAGAGATTTAAAAAAATTACTGTACAAGTAAAAAATAAGTGAATACAATTCTGGTTGTTCACTGAATGATGTAATTTTTGACAGTAGTCTATTATGAGATGTTTTATCGGACTTTTTCCACTGTTGTGGGTGTTTGTCACATGACGTTTCGGGAGTTTTTCATCTACTGCCGTCTCAGGTGAAAGAACTTCTGATTATTCCTGAGAAGGACTGATTATTGTACGTCTTTTTACGTACCGGGTGGCCAATTAAGAAGGGCACTCTGCCCTATCTCGAAAAGTAATTGTCGTAAAGACTTGGGGTAAAAAAATTATGACTAAAGCGGCCAAGAGAAAATGCTGGAAATTATTTTTAAGTTTCTAGAATAGCCGCCAGGAGGAGTAATCACATTCTAGAATTTTAAATCCCGTCTTTTGAGAAATATTCTTATATTACAGATAGCTAAAATGGACACCGTTTTAAAGCTGAGATAGATTATATTCTTTTTCGTTAAATACTTTTTGCTCTATCTCTTAAGAGAAAGTGGTGGGAGGTGTCCGAACATTTTCGGAAATAAATGTCAATAACCTCAAAATGGCTGAACGGCAAACTTGGAGTCGTTGACAAGGGATTTTCTTAGGCTATCAACGCTGTTTTAAGCGGATTGATGTAGATTGCTTGTGTCGCCGCTAGAGGGCGTTTTGCGACAACACTACAAATGAAATAGATTTTCTCAAAAAAAAATAGATGCAACGATATCACTTTTATTGCAACCAAAGGGTCTAAACCATCCATGAACCCATACAAACACACACAAAAAATTCATCAAAATCGGTCTAGCCGTTTAGGAGAAGTTCAGTCACGTACACACGGACAGAAGAATTATACCTATAATGGGTTTACCAACAGGGATTAGGGTTTTTGACGACTCGTATTTACGAGATCGCGCTATCTTTGCGAAAAACAAAAGTGTTATTCTCAATCTGTCAACTTACTCAATTGTTATCATGGCGTCGTACAGTACAGATGAGCGAGTTACAATCGTGCAAACATTTTTCGAGTCGGGCTCATCTGTGCGCGCTACACATCGTTCATTGCGTGATTAATGAGTTCTTATGGCCTCGTTTGCAGCGCATGGACATAAGAAACATTTGGTTCCAGCAGGACGGTGCAACGATCCACACGGCGCGTGCGACACTAGGTTTGCTGCTAACGAAATTCCCCGGCCGTGTTATCTCTAGAAACGGCGATGTGAATTGGCCACCACGCTCTTGTGATTTGACGCTGCTAGATTTTTTTTTGTGGAGATACGTGAAGGGAAAGGTCTACGCTACTTATCCACAGAATATTGTACTACTTAAACTCGAAATCCAACGGGTCATCGGCGAAATTCCGAGAAACATATGCAGGAATGTCATGGTGAATTTCATCAAGCGAATTGAGGCCTGCCAAAGGAGCCGCGGCGGTCATTTGGTCGAAGTTCTATTTCACACATAATTGAGATGTTTCATATTTAATAAACATTTCTGAATTTCCTTAAATATTTTGAGTTTTCTTCTATTTCAATTGTAGGTAACCCTTATTGGTAAACCCGATATATAAAGATATCTAATGGATATCATGTGATATAACAGTTTTATGTTTAACTGGTGGGGTAGTAAGGGCAACCACAAGGTTGCTTGTTTTTTGAGTAACACAATAACTTGAATTCAGAATCTACAAGAAATAGTCACGTTAAGGGTTAAATTCCCATTAATTGTGAGAAAATAATAATTGCTGATTTGATATGTAGTAGAAATAAAGCAGTCTCTACGATCAAATTTGACTTCAAGTCACAAATATTATTCAAGTAAGTACATAATTCAAGATTATTTGAATTCATTTAACGTAGTATATTCTATTGTAAATATTAGAATACTACGAAGCCAGTAAAACCAGTGAAAGTAAGTGTTGTGGTATGCTGTCGAACTGTCTATTCAAGTAATAAAGTTTTCAAAGAGCTACAACGAGCTTTTGATTTAGTCGGGAACAACCAGGAGGGGTTTGCTGAGTAGAATCTGTCCAGTTAGGAGCTGAGGTAGAACATTCAGGTACAACAAATAAACATTCAGAAGGTTAGTGACAATTTCTTACAAAATAATAAGAAATTATAGAGTAAGTTTGGTGCGACAAATCTTTAAACTATTGTAATTGTATTTAGAAGTTAATTTTAGAAGAATTATTTTTCTAAATTCAATAGTGATTTGAGTACTCAACGTTTTCGACAATTATATTTTGAAATTTGAACATGTTGGAGGTAGAATAACATTTAGAACTTTACATTTAATTTAATCAAGTTTGGAAATATTAACAATTAATTGATTAAATTACTTTTTGACAATCTGTATTTTATTCTGTAATGTCAGATCAAACTTCTATGTTTTACTAACAAACTGAACGTACGAATTTAAGTTCATGAAGTACCTGAAATTTGTATTTGATTCATAAAATCAAATGGATATTATATTTTAAAAGGAAGTCTTTAGTTATAGAGGAAGTTGTTAGTTGAAGGTTAATCCATTCAGCTGGGAATTAGGAGCCTCATTGCTCATAAAACTAACTAGTCGTGGTTTAAACAATAGTAATTACATGACATAATTTTAAATGTCAAATTGATTTAGGAGTTATGTCAATTTCTACTTATCGCATTAAGAAATAAGGTAGGTATATAAATGAACTGTAAATGATAATATTTCTTTATAATAATTAGTAAAAGATTTGATACTACAAGCGTGGTTTATAAATATTAAAATTAACACCATAGGTGGGACTCGAGATATGAGATATATCACAATTGGCTTACAACGTGGAGCTTAGATATATTTTAATTGGCACCTCAAGTGGGGCTTCAAGAAGGGGGTTATATTTTAAGTTTTGCTTAATAGCGTTCTTATTAAAAGCAGTTCTCCCGATATGAAAGATCGTTGGTGTCGTCGTATTTTCTATAGAACATCAAATTAGTTCGAGTTGATAGCTATACAAATTCACCACAGGATTCACCCGCAAAGCTAAAGAGGAACTTCATGGTTACTCTGAAAATATGATGTATCACAAATGCTATGAAGTAAGCAACCATGTAACCCTATTTTAAATTAAACTTGAAGTCATTATACAAGAACTAGCGAATGATTACAATAACATTTATTTGAGCTTAAAAACATTCTTATAATAATAAGCTAAACCTAATTTTGAAAGATGTATCTTCTGTGGTGCAGTTTCAAAGTTAAATAAACTTAATAGCTCAAGTAAAAGTTTAATGGCCCGCTTAAAGCAATATCAACTAGGTTGTTTTATTTGTTATTAGTTTAAAAGTGTTTAGGTTAACATTATTCAGTACTTGTTGAAGCCTTGGAAAACAAATTTGAAGTTAACTGCAACATTTGATGTATTAAACACTGGAATTGCACCTGTAAAATAGACTTGTCCCGTTCTGTTCACAGGTACACAATTTACCTAAGTTTTAATGAAATTATGTTTATAATAAAGTATGGTCTGAGACGTGTAATAAATATTTCCTTCACATAAGATTAAACAGATTATCAATCATTTTATAAAAATAATTGAAAAATATTCCACTAACGTCACCGTCACATTTGCGCAGGATTTTTTACTGGATGGATTACGTTTGCGCATACATTCAACGGCAAGTCAAAAAATTAAATTACGTTTTAGAGTTAAATTTTATTTGTACAAGCTGAAATTTAGCTTGCATTATTTTACGCCCGCGTTTTATTTTCAGATTGAAAACGGAAACATTGCGGGGGATGTTATTTGAAGGCATAAATTCAGTTCCCTGTTAAACAGTTTAGAGACAAAGATTGTACGTAAGAGAATCTTATTGGATTTCAGAGTAGGCGAGTTGAAACTGTTAGCTGACTATTGATTGACGACGTTTTTCTAAGTTTCTGAATTTTAATTTAACTTTGCATAGATTATAAATGATTGTGTCAACACATTGTTGCTTAAAAGAACCTACACTGATTATAGAAATTAAGAAATAGCTATTAACATATCTAGGAATGTTATGAGTATCATAACTGCCGCAGATGTTTTGAAATCCGAGCTCGTAGAGCGAGGATTTTAAAACATCTGAGGCTGTTATGATTCATAACATCCGTGATATGTTCAATAGTTTATCGGTTGCTATACGGTTATGGTTGCCATGTAGGGTAATATTCCATAACCCTACAGATAAGTTATGACCTAGTTACCAGCCCACTTTTGTATATGTAAACAAAGGCTTAATATCCTGAAACCGGTAAACTTATTTTATATCTCTTGTTATAATTATGTTTAAGTTCGTTACGTTGCTATTGCTTTGACTTCCTTTTACGATAAAGGAAGTATTGGATTCATCCCAAAAATTCAAAACTGAGTTTTCAACAGATCTTCACGTTTTAGAGTCCCCTGAACTCAAAAAACATGTTTTTGTTCATTGGTCTATATGTATGTCTGTGTGTGTGTGTGAACAGATATCTCAAAAACGAAAAGAGGTGCGACAGCAAGCTTTTTAAGAAAAGCTCATAACCGGAAGTATGTTGTTTACACTTGTGATTTGTCAGTTTTTTTCGATTTTTTTCAAAAACGGCTCTAACGATTTTTTCCAAACTTTATATTTTTAATGTGTATTGATGTGAGATAGGTGATTTTCCAGTTAAATATTTCTAAAATGGGTTTGTTTTGTTTTTTCCAATTTTTTTATTAACTGCTATTTTAAATAGAACACCCGGTATATTATTACATTTTTGAATTCAATTTAAAATTTTAGAGAAAAATTGTCCCTTGAACTAACGCTCTATTTTGTACCGTTTTTGTAAAATGTTTAATTTTTGAAAATTTTTAACAAATGCTTGAAAATTAAAAATCAAATTTTTGGCTTATTATAAGATCAGTGTGAAAAAAAGTTGTGTGATACACGCACACCAGATTTTTTGGATTATGTTAATAAAGTTTCAGATTCATTTACACAGATTTTTTTGCTGTTTTTTAAAGAAACTAACAACTTATTTATTTCAAATAAACATTATAGTACGTTGGGTACGTGGCTAAAAAAGCCAAAAAGCTGCATTTTTTGATTGGAATGTGCCACTTTCTGCGGTCGTAGTTGATACCAAAAGGTAGGGGCCACTTGAAAATCCGTGTAGAACACCAAAATGGCGGCTATGAAAGATGGCGCCATGTTGCGCACTAAATTTTTTTATATCTCAGCTCCTAATGGTCCTATTTCGATTTTCTTTGTTTTGTATGATAGCTTCTGTGACGGAACTTTTTTTGTCACTATACATTTATCTCTACACCTTAAGGGTTCTGCACAATTTTCAAAAACCTGAAAATTTTACTTTTCTCGCGAATTTCATTGATAAGTAAGTTTTTAATTGTGCTCAATATCTTTTTTTACCCCACAAAAAAGGGTTTATATATATGTGATTCCGTATATGTCAAGAAAGACTTGTTTTCATAAACAACATTGATTTTAAATATTTTGAAAACATTTTTGATATTAAGGCAACACGCTTTTACAAACAAACAACGACTAAATACTAAGAAATACTCGTGTAAATTAACTGCTTATATGCAGATAATTATTATATATTATTATTATATTAAGGCATTGAATCAACAAAGCAATATGATCTTGCAATTGTAAAACGAATTTAAAAATCAATTAAATGCATTCCTTTTAATGTATTTATTGCTGCATTGTCGACCTTAGTGCTGTTCGTGCAAAGTAGCGTGCATGGAAGGGAATAGAAGACCAGACCGGCGGTCCACTCCCCAGCAACCTTGGTCCATCCCCATCTTTCTGGCCCTGGAATGTTGTCCAGCACTGAGCACGTGCGACCCCAAACTTGTAGACTGCCACTTTTTGAAGTAAAAAAAAGCTTTCTAACATGATTTACTGAGGAGTCTTTTGTGTTTTTGTAGTAAATCAAAACAGTAAACTTCTCCAGAACTTGAAAAGTCTCGTCAGAAATAAACTTTTGTGGTAGAGGGATAGTTTGGAAGGCTTCAGCAGCTTTAGGAAATGATTTTCACGCTTTCCAGGCAGTCTATTTCTTTTTCATTGCAAATGATGACGTTACCTTTGATCCAGTGGATGCATGAAACCCTCTCAATGCAATAGCTTTATGTTCACCCATACGTTCAAACATGTCATTAATGTTTATGTAAATCTGACCCTTCCCAACACCAAAGAGAATCCACATCTCCTGAAGTCTCGCAGTTTTCAGAATGTGAAAGAAAGAGCTTACCAAAACGACTACAGCAGTATCTACTGTGCAAATAATAATTTTTTTGGCTCCATATTCAATAGAGAAAAATCCTGCCGTCTGCTTCTTCCTGTTGCCTAAATTGTACTCAGTGAATGGAAGTGGCATCCGGCCAATATGGACGAATGATGTCATCAATCTCAGTACGGATGTGAGCCCATCAAACTTCAAAAATGCATGTTCTCCAAGTAACTTGTAGAGTTTCGTCTTATTCTGATGGCATCAGAGAAAGTCATTCCAATTTTTTGGTAGCATATTTCCTTGTGCTACTTGGCGACGAAGAGCAACGCCACTCTTATCGTATCTCAAAAAAGGTGTATTCTGTTTTTGAATTCAGTATCACAGTATTCTCCAAAAGTCTGGGACGTTTTCGGTGGAAGAGCATGTGCTAATGCTGCTCCATCGTAAATGATTGTATCGCAGAATCTTTTGAATTGTGGTGGATCAACGACTTCTTCCAGGATTTTTAAGTAGCTGAGATCTCTGACATGATCGCAGAACACCATTTGAGGAAAGCGAAGGTGAGGCACTGGTATTTTCATATTCAAAAAACTTGTCCAAATCCAAGTTTCTGTTTTGACTTACAATGAAAGCCCTAGAGAAAAACTCAACATCATTTCTCAGGCCAGAAATTGTTGGGGAGGAAACCTTTTTTCGAGCAAAGCCAAAGAAGTTAGTCCGAGTTTGTTTCAGAGGAGCAAATACACTCACTTTTGCCTCGTTACTCAAACGATTTTCCACATGGTTTTTTCTTCAGCATCAACCAAAGCTTTTACCCGCTCTTGATCCATTATAACCTTTGTGTACCAAACCACAAAATCACATGAGTTTTCCTCAAAAGGGTTTCCGAACTCAAGAAAGATTATTTTTAAATCTTCTTTTTGGTCCTGAAACTTGCTCTGGTAAGCAGCTTACTGTTCATGGTTAACAGGCAGAAACTCTTATGGTGTACAAACAAATGTATAGGAGCAAAACAGTTTCCTCTTTATAAGAGCTTTCAAACAAAGAAAGAAAAATCGAAATCGGACCATTAGGAGCAGAGATACAAAATAATTTAGTGCGCCAATACGGCGCCATCTTTAATGGCCGCCATTTTGGTGTTCTACGTGGATTTTCAAGTAGCTTCCTATCTGGAAAGTTACCTTTTGGCATCAACTATGACCACAAAAAGTCGCACATTCCAATCAAAAAGTGCAGCTTTCTTTGGTGTACCCGACGTACTATTAACGTTTATCAATTCACACAAGTTCTATCGACTGACCAATAATAAGTGCTTGTATTTATACTAGTTAACATATATTTCAAATCTACATTTCAAGAACTCCGATAAATAATTAGATTCGTTAATAAAAAAAATACTTTGGAGATGATGGGAGTAAACGCACATATACCTACATTAATTTTTGCTAGTATAGCTAATCAAGAAATAAAAATATATAGCGTTAACATTTTATTTTGGTACGTCTTTTAGTTTTGTAGATCTATTAGTTTCAGCACGGTATTAAGCACTGCTGTAAAGCTAAATTAATATTATATGTCTATAGTCCGTCATTGCCTCAGTCTTAAATTCTTGATTTTCTGAAAACAAATTCATATGCAAATCTCTTTGCGATTTCGAATAAAAAAATCTGAAATTTTGATCTTAATGTAAACAAATTATAGCATCTGATTTAACAGAAACTGGAATTCAATTTGACTACTTTCAAGAAGCGGGTGGAAAGTAGGTGACTTTATTAAAATATAAGATCTTATTTTCTGTAATTTTTTTAACGGATGGTCGATTCATATTGTTAAAAAAATAAAATACTTACTCTAAACTGTTTCTTACATTTTTAAGCTAAAATTGAAATTCTACATATTACGAATTAATTATTAGAACTTCTTGAAAAATGCAACTGATTATAAACGAATGCGGTTACACAAGAAGAAATATAAATTGGGTTACTCTACTTAAAATAACAAATTGGGCCATTGTTCTCATAAACCCCCAAGAGCTTAATGCATCATAATTAGCATCTCTTGAACGCAGTAATTTAGCAGTGTCCCTAAAACACAGAAAGGAACTTTTCGGCAATCAACAGCGCTTGCCCTACATTCATATCTGTTTTAAAGGCAAAAATTAGTTCATGGCCCCATTGAATCAGGTACAATTGCTAATGATACGTGCGTTTTTTAAATATTAAAATTCATGTAAAAAGTGGACTTAGCGTTTAAACCTTTTCAGTTTTATATCTCAATAACTATTTTTAATTAACTCGTTTGTATTGTTTCCCTCTCAATTCAATTTCAAATCTAAAAAGATTTGATCGGAGCAACTAATGTCTGGCTTATTTTGATTAGTACTCTTTTAGAAATGCAAGAACAGGTTGTAACAGTAAATATGTAATGAAAAACGAAGAGCGGCATGTGGTAACGCACTGAATGAATTCCTGAAAGCCAAAGACCATTTTATCTGTAGATGAAGGAATATGCTGACACCGCAACACAGATGTGTAAAATAGCGGAAGTCATTGCAGAAATCCATATTTGGAAAGCCAAATGGCAGTTTAAAATGCGTCGCTTACGCCATAAAATATAAATCACCGTGAACTTATGACGCTTTGTTTATTGTACCTTAGGTGAAAAATGAGTAAAATTAGATATATGGCCTGCAATATCTCAAAGAAAAGTTTCAAACAACTGAAGCTATGTCGGAGCTGCATCGTATACACTATACAGGGTTTAATTAATTATAATTTTTGATTTAAGAGAGGCAAACACGCCAAGTAAAACAAAACTGTTGTGACAAAGTACTTTTACCAGTTGTCGATACTTCAACAAAGAATTTTTACTTAGTGCACTTAAGTACCCCTTAGTTGCTCTACGCTATAATGCCGCGCCAGTGCATTTTCCTAATAAGATCAAGTAATAGTATTAAAAGTGTAGAATATTTTTCTTGTGAAAAACTTTTATTAAAAATGGCACTACTTCTGGCGCGAAAGAAATACACAGCCAATCGGCGCTACCATAATAAAGACACCCTATTGATGAGCAGAAATACCCCTGTACATATCTGGCATTATAAAAAATAGTACAAGGCATTTAACCTAACTGACCTAAAAACAAAGTATATAGCTAACAATTGGTGTGTATGTACTTTAAGACCTGCTGAATGAGAATCAGTAGCGTTGCAGCACTTGGAATGTAGCCATCGTGGAAACAACTCTATACCTCTATTTTTCTTGAAAAAATTCTATTTTCAAAATTAAGAATAACATGTATTTTTAAAAATTACAATAATATCTGCATTTTTATATTAAATTGTAAAAAAATCAGTTAGGTACAGAGGACAATATCTTTAACGTCATTAATAAAAAAGCGAGTTCACTACTATTGTTAGATTGAATGACGGTTGAGAGTTATAATTATGTATAAAAATATGTTAAAAAATATGATAACCTCTCTAATAATATGAAACTGTTAAAGGAAAATGTGAATTACATTAATTCATAAAAAACAAATTGCAGTCGGTAAGATTTGAACCTGCGCCATTGCCATAAGCAATCTGGTTGGTAACCAGATGCTTTACCCGCTCGGCTAAAGAACGCTGTCTCACGTACTTATCGTTGCATTATGGGGCACGCGGTGGCGATAGGGCCGATCGAGAACAATGTATGCACGATCGGGGCCGATGAATACGTGACACACGTATCTAGGCAGGCAACATGTGTTTATCTATAAAGATACCGCTTAACTTCTTTCTTCGATCGTTTGGGCTACATGAAGGATAAAGTCTATGCCAATGATCCACAAATAATTCAAGCCCTCGAAGACAATATTTGAGCTGTCTGCGAAATAGAGCCGCAATTATGAGAAAACGTGATTTAGAACTTCCTCAAAAGGATTATCATTTTTCACAGAAGCCAAGGCGAACATCTACCAAATATCGTGTTCAACAGTTAATCGTAGGGTTTGCACTTCAGAAATAGAAAATTTTAATAAAATAAGTGTCTTTATTAATTTAAAGTGACACCTTTTAATGGAAAACCTTATATAATGGAAGCTACTTGATTTTTTGCTTGTTGATCAGTACTCTGACAAGTCCACAGTATTTTTTCTAGTTTATTGAGAATGGAGAAAGCAGAGAAAAATTGCAGTAAATTATAGATGTATACGATATAGGAAGAATATGAGCAACAATAAATACATGGCCAATGACAAAGTAGAACAAAACTATAACCAGGGTTTTTTGATAAAAAACATCAACAAATAGAGGATTCGCCTTTTAATTTACAGTAATTTTGGCTTCGAATTTGTAATCAGCTACCTCGAAAATCCCTATAAGTACCTATACCAATTTCTATCAAAACATAATTTTTCACATATATAGCTGCCACATGGAATCCGCCATTACACTGTGCAGTTCCCTCTGCGTGTTTACGTATTCCCCCACCCTGCACTGCCCACACCACTAAATATTCAGAATCAACTTAGTCAAACCTACATGATTACCAAATTTTAGCTTTATACTTTGTTTTAAGAAAATGTTGACCAATATTGTTATTTTCCCTGAACTAAAACTTGTAGAGCGGGAAAACTTAAAAAAGTACTATATGGCAGAATATACCTACAAAATCAAAATAAAAAAATAAAATTGTATTGTTTTTTTTTTGTATTTATATGCGCACAGTAATTTGATATTCAATTCACCAGTGAGCATTAAGCCATGACCATCTAAATAGTAATGTATGTTACAAGTGAATAAAGAGGCATTTTATCCATAAGGGGAAGACTTTGGCTCACGACGCGAAGTCGAACGAGATAATTTCTCTAAAGTATAAAATCTCTTAATTCACGTGTGGCATATAATTTTTTGTCCAATACCTACATTTAATGATATAAATAAGGTTTAAAAATTTGGTGTGACACTCACACAACTTCTATTTACAGTGATCTTATAATTAGTCAAAAATTTGATTTTTAATTTTTAAGCATCTGTAAATTTTTTTCAAAAATTACAGATTCTACAGAAACGGTACAAAATAGAGCGTTAGTTCAAGAGACAAATTTTCTCTAAAATTTTAAGCTGAATTCAAAAATGTACCGGGTGTTCTATTTAAAATAGGAGTTAATAAAAAAAAAGGAAAACAAAATAAACCCATTTTAGAGGTACTCAACTTGAAAATAATTTATCTCACATCAATACACATTAAAAATGTAATAAAAATGTAAAGTTTACAAAAAATCGTTAGAGCCGTAAAGCTTGCTGTCGCATCTAGATAGCACAAAAAACTTCTTTTTGTTTTTGAGGTATTATGTTCACAGACAGACTCACAGACGAATGAACAAAAACATGTTTTTTATTATACCTGCATCAGAATCGCCGTTTAAAGCACTCCTGAGCGTGCGAAAACAGACGATTAAAACACGCCGAGCTTTAAAGGTTGTCAAGGAAACAAGGTATATAGGTAACATTATAACTTCCTCGCTATCTTTATTTTGCTGACACGACTGAATGCAACAACGGACGTGGACGCGATAAAAACGTAAACAATTCTCGTAACTATAGTAGCAATATTATTATGCTTTCTCGATTTATCATGACAAAAATTATTTCTAAGTTTTTAGTGGGTAATTTATTTCCAGTATTGCAGGTATAATAAAAAATAGCGTAAAGTATTCGTGGATAACTGGTTTTTAAAGACCTTGTTATCCACTCATACTTTAAGATACTATTTTGGGTTCAGGGGACTCTAAAACGTGAACATCTGTTGAAAACTCAATTTCGAATTTTTGGGGTGAATCCAATACTTTTTTTATTGTAAAAGGAAGTAAAAATGAATAAATAATTTTAAATAAATAATCATATTACCTGTTTTTTAATTCCTTTTACGATAAAGGAAGTATTGGATTCACCCCAAAAATTCGAAATTGAGTTTTCAACAGATCTTCACGTTTTAGAGTCCCCTGATCCCAAAAATCATTTTTTTTTATTGGTACGTCTTTGTGTCTGTCTGTCTGTCTGTGTATCTGTGTGTCTACTGCCTGTTAACAGAATATCTCAAAAATGAAAAAAAGTATGGCGATGAAACTTCATATATAAGTTTTGTGTACTATGTAGATGATACAGCAAGCTTTTGAAGAAAATTGCATAACCGAAAGTAGGTGTTTACTCCTGTGATTTTTCAGTTTTTTTCAAAAACGGCTCTAACGATTTTTTTCAAACTTTACATTTTTATTACATTTTTAATGTGTATTGATGTGAGCTAGGTGATTTTCCAGTTGAATACTTCTAAAGTGAGCTTCCCTTATTTCTATTTCTATTTTTTTTTATTAACTCCTATTTTAAATACACCCGGTATATTATTACATTTTTGAATTCAGCTTAAAATTTTAGAGATAATTTGTCTCTTCAACTAACGCTCTATTTTGTAACGTTTTTATAGAATTTGTAATTTTTGAAAATTTTTGAAAAATGCTTAAAAATTAAAAATGAAATTTTTGACTAATTATAAGATCACTCAGATCACTGTAAAAGGAAGTTATGCGAGTGTATCACACCAGATTTTTGTACTAGTTACCACGGTAGCACGTATTTATTTTGTTGGTTACTATGGATTATGGACTGTTTTCTCCACTAGTGAGTACAGTAACATTTTATCCACCCCTTCATTAAAATGTTACTTTACCATGGAGATTCCTAGATTCAATAAATGCTCTTGGTCGATGTTACTCCACTATCACTGGAGATAAAAACCGCCGGGGGTGTCATGTCGAAGATCATGGAAAGGAATTCGAGAATTCCAAGACCTTTACAACTTGCTCCAATAACCATCCAATCGTGACCATCCAGGTCTGTTGCATTTGTTTTGTGCTATTAGTTTATACTCTGCTCTACTTTTTATAAACATTTTCACTTGTCACTGTCACACTAGGTCCGAAGGTTTTTTCCTTTTAGTCTTCTTTCCATTTCAATGTTTACATGTTAGTGAAGTCTCGCTTCGTGGTTTTGGGCGAACCTCTAAATTTCTTATATCACGGTTTCATTCTTGAGGTCTCTGTCTAAGTCTGCATTCCGAACGATGCATGGTGTCTATATTGCTTGATTTGCCACAGCCCTAAAGCTGTGTGCCATGTCCAGACTGGTTTGCAAATTTGCTTGCAGATAAGCAGTTTCGTATACACTGATAATTGTAATTTGCAAATTAAACAATACAATTTTTATTATTCTGCGTCAAGCTCTTTTCTTTTCTTTTCAATGTGTTCTTTCCAATTTAGCTTCACATTTAAGTTCATTAAAAATATTTAGCTGTGTTATCATATGATACCTGAGTTCCGCTTAGTGTGATAGGTACATTATTATGAATATGTTTATCTATAAGGTTTACATTTACTGATTCAGTCCATTTAATGTTATTCTCCACGATTCAGACCATCATGCAGTGGCACGTGTGCAGATATTTTTTTTCTCGTATAATTTCTCCATTAGGTCCTTATCCTATGGACTTGGTCTACTGTAGAATGTTGTGTTCTAAATCCAAATTGGTGATTCTTATTAGGTTTTTACCCTCAAACATTTTTTAAGCCTCTTCAGCAACAACTTGTAGAAAGGTTTTGATATTACTGGCAATAAGGAAATTGGACTGTATGATTTGATTTCATTTTTTACCTGGTTGCGGCATCATGCTTATTTCGCAATTTTCCATATACTGGGCATATAGAGAGTCTCAGAGTCGCATTGATCAAATTTCTAAGTTTTAGAATTATTTTCCTTTGTAATTCTTTCAGTGCTGCACCTGTGATGAGATCATATCCAGATGCTTTCTTAAGGTTGACGACTTTTTGGAGTAACTAATTTAATTTTCTCTTTGTCTGTTCCTCTTTCCACTAAATCATTTTCTAAGTTTAACCCATTAGGTTTAAATTTTTACCAATGTGTTCTACAAACAAATCAGCTTTCTGCTTGTTATTCTTTGGGCAGCTTCCTCTCTTCGAATTGGAGGGATTTGGGTGATTCGTTTTTTAAATTTATTTGTTGCTTTCCAAAGCGAGTGCGCGATACTACTTATAGGTATTTTTCTTTGAAGTTATTAAGAGAGCCTGTTAAATATATTGATTATGTTGGTGATTCCTAGGCTCTTGCCATTTCTTTCTGACCCTCCTTTTGGAATTTATTCGCAAATTTCTCATGAATAATTATTGTCAACTATTCTTATTATCATATTTATTGTGTAATTTTAGGCTCACTGTTGGATATCGACAAGTAACTAAATGTTTTAGTTGTTGTATTGTTTGAAGTGTAACATAAAGGTTTATTCTGTTTCCGCCACTTAGTTCGCTCTAAAAGTGTTCCCAGTTCGCCATCTTATTGGTAACGTTGGGTTACACTGTTTCTCAAATTATATTTTTTACTCGCTGTACTTATTATTGGGAAATAATCAGATGTTGAATCACATACTTCCTCCCTTTTCATGTAGTTTGCTGCTATATTCTCAGTAATGAAGAAGTCCAATAGATCTGGTATTTTATTAGAATTCGATGACCATATGTAGGTCTTCCAGTGGAATGGTATTCACGTCCAAGTTCAGTAGCTGCTTCAGATCCAGGGGCGGATGGGCCATAAGACGAACCGGGAAATTTCCCGGTGGGCCGGCTGTTCAGAGTCCCGCAGGGCCGGTGGCTGAAAGTACGTCTAAGTGATCTACCAACCTATCTTCATAAACATGTACTTACCGAAAATAAAGAACCTGAATGAATTTTTAATTTTCTTAACAAATTTTTGTAGGATTTTTGTACATTTTTTTCTGTATTTTACATTATTATTTGCCTATATAATTAATCAGCAAAAAATTTTGTTTTTATATTTCTTCTTCCGACTGCCCATAAATAACTCTCAAACTTTTATGTTTTGTTCATTTTGTGGTAATTAAGTTAAGTCACGCGTCACGCGCTGTTGATTGCTTACTATTCGATTTTATGAAATGAGAGGGACAAATTCAATTTTTGACTGAAAAAGAAAGAAGTACCACCAGCGATTAGAAATATTTAGTTTTCATACGGCTACGGAGTCATTCGGTCACAGAAATTTAACGTATAAAACTGTTGTGGTTGCCGTTACATTTGACAGATGCAAACAAATAAACAGCAAACTAATTTGTTGATGCTTTGAGATGATTTAGTAATTTCAAGGCACCACTGATTTGTATAAAAATGGTAATTTTTTTCTTTAAATTTTCGGTTTTCCGAAATGTAAAATGACAAATGGATACAGATTTTTTTTCTCTACAAAAAACTTCAATACAAGTTTGCTCTAAAATAATTAGGGAAGCAAATATTTTCATATGAAGAAATTACCATTGAAATCCCTATGGTGCGTAAAGCATTTCTACACCCTGTATGTACTTGACTGGGAGTCCAGCATTTTTAACTAAAAGAATGTTTTTTGGATAGTAAATGTAATCTGATTCAAAAATCTGTAATAAACCTATGCTCTATTTAATTTTAAAGGAAAATGCGTAACACCCTGTAAATGTATATTTTAGCCATATCAGGAAATTAAAAAAGGGCCGACAAATATTATTTCCCGGGCCGCTAAGATGTTGCCCATTCGCCCCTGAATAGATCTGCCTTTAGTTATGGCCATCCTAATGCTGCATCCTGTATCTTTGGCCTTTAGCATTCCATGTTGTTGTTCGTAGATGTTCGTAGCTCTTCCCCTACTGTTCTCAAGTTTTTTTTATTTTATTTGCATGGTTGTTTATTAACTGCTCTTGCTGTCCAATCTGGCTATTCATGTCGCCAGCATGTCATTACTGCCCAGGTGGGCTAGCGATTGCTTCGCCCCAGCAGCTTGTGCAAATGTTTTACCCTCACTTCTGGGTTTTATATTGTAGTTCCTTTCTCTAATGTTCCTTCTCTTTTGGGTTTTGTTAGGTGACTCTGCATGTTTCTAGTCACATTACATCTTCTATAGCTGGTACGATGATTTTCTTCACACTTAATGCATTTGGCTGTTTCATTGCTTCAATTTGTGTTTCCTCAGCACTGTGCATTTTACGCATCTATGTTTTTTGTTACAATATTTTTGTGTATGTCCAAATTGTTAGCATCTTTTATATTGCGGTACAATCCTGGATTTTCTTAATGCTTTAGTTTAAATTTTGGTTATTGCAAATACTTTCTTGGCATCCTGTCCATTTTCATATGTAAGCATAAATTAAGGAAATTAAGTTTTTTCTTTTTCTTTTTAACGTTGTCAGGTTTGCACGTGGAATGTAATCTACTTACCTATACTTTTAGAGGTCTGATATATTTATCTTTATTCAGTTATCTCTATGTTTCATCGTTCTGTATTTCAACTGATTTTTTAGGTATAATATGCATAATTATGTTAATAAAAGTACGGAACTATTATTATTAAATAGAAAGATTTACAATAAATGTTGCAACAGATGTCTATTTACAGCTAGACATCTCTCTCTAGTCTCTCACAAAAATCTCGTCGTACTTATTTTTCCGCATTCAAACTCATTGGTTTATTTTATATGCACTATATTGAGATTTTGTATTTTATAAATACATTGTCTTTCAAATGAAGTCAAGCTATTGCGCCATTAGCCCAACCGATAGCTCCCCTATATATATTGTAATGATATACACAGGAGTATAAAAATCAATATTAAAATGGGATTAAGGGATTACAATAATTAAAAATAATCAGGATCAATGTAAATATGAATTGGGAATATGAATAAATATTATGCAATTATAAAAGAAAATAGAATTTATAATTGAGTGGAATATGGCTATTTGGGAAACAGATAGATATAATGTAATATTTAAAAATATAAGGTTTGAAGGGAATGACAAATACTTAATCGAAATAAATTATTTTAAATAGTAGGTAGAAATAAAAAAAATAAGTATATAGTGTTAAAAGTATAAAATGATATCGTTAAGGACGTTTTTAATTATTGAGATAACAAATTTGAAAAAAAAATGTAGCAGTAAATAATTTTGGTGTAATTAAAAGTATAAAATAAACCCTATTTTAAAAAGTAATGTTTGGATATTAAAAAGGGTTAAGTATAAAACTAAAGCGCCAGCGTGGCTCTGATGGTTAGAGCATCGGACTGCGGCGCGGAAGTCTGGAGTTCAAATCCCAGATCGATGCCTGGCGGGCGGCCTACCCAGTCGCTTTAAATAATTGGGGACCTGCGTTCGAAAGAACAAGGGGTAATAATGCGGTTGTCTAATGCGTGGTGCTCACCACATCACCACGTGTCATGAATTTGACACGCGACAGCCGGGTGTGAGAGCGGGGATACGGAAGCTCTAACCTTCCGCCTTGCAGGCCAAGCTCCTTCATGGGGTGTTAGTGCCTCACCATTATTATTATTATAAAACTAAATTGGCGTGGTAATATGGAAATTAAATGTAACCTAGGAAGAAGAGAAATGAAACTAAGTATGTGGTGAAAAACTAATTGCAAAGCAGAACTAATCTACAAATGAGAAACAACTGGAGTAAAATACTAAGTGAAGTTTATTGGATAATTACATTTGACATTGCATAACAATATTGAATTGGATTACGTCGAGCTGTTAGTGCTAAGGGAGAGTTCCAAGGGATGACCATTAGTAGAAGAAGCACGTTTCAGGAAATTGGCTGGTTATACGGTGTTGGAGTTAGGTGGCTAAAAAAGCTAGGGTATATTTGGTTCCATGCTGTGGAAGAGTTTGTATCCCTAATTCTGGTCAGTTGGACATCTTGTCTGTCATTGCAGCCTTTCGTTGTGATTGGGGACTGAAGAGGTTGGAGTCGTAAGCAGAGTGGAGCAGCTTGGTTGACATTCAGGACATTGTTAAGTTCAAGTAAAAGGTGGGTGATATTAAGTAGTAAGGTAAGAACTGAAATAAAAAAATAAAGACTAAAAAGATGAATTTGTTATTAAAGAATTACTTACTGGTTGATATTGTTGTGTGGCAATGAAATGATATGCTATTTGTCATTTAATTTTCAAAGTCGTTTGACATATCATTTCACAGAAGTTATTTTTGACTTGTGATAAAAAAATAAAAAATCAGAACATCAGATTTCAGAATAAGTAATCTAGATAAAAGGAATCCACCCCTAATTTTCAGAAGCTAGCACAAAGAATAATTATTGATATTCAAATCATAAGCAGGGCAATTTTAAATTGATAAAAATATCATTCATAAACAGATTAATATTACTATACGTGAAGGTATAGCAATATATGCCTTCGTACTTTCGCATAAGAATGTGATGGACACCTTTCATGTTGGTCCGTATATGTCGATTTCCTGGTACAACTCTTATCTGGCAGAGCTTATTTCGTCGTCTAAGAGTTTTAGCTATTTTTCTCCGCCTAAGGTGCCTTTTATAAGAAACGATCCAATTATATTTTCACCCACAATGCCCACGAGCACATTAACTTTTTATGAATATTGGATGCAGGTGCTGACAACTTGGTGAGGGTTTTCCTTTTTCCATATCCTCATTCACAATTTAATGTAAAACTGCATTCGTCTGCGAAATAGTAGACATCATTATTTGAACTTTCGCATATCGTTTCGCAAAACTCTAATTGGGACACTTTTATCAGACTCGGATATCTCTTGGTGCCTAGATCATTTTTCCGCTTTTAATATTTTAGGAGTACTTTACGATCTTCATCGTTTATTAAGTACGATAAGAAATTTGCATATTAAATTGGATGAGATAAGGTACTCTCAACATTTCTCTTAAAACGATCACAGTTGGCTTAGTTATTTTCACGATTACAAATATGAATTATTATGTCATTCACTATACAAGCAGTGTTATGTAGATATTACCCACTAGAGAAAAATTTGGCTTACGGTACCGTAGGCCGTGTGGGGTAATTTTCTTGTGTGGTCAATACCTCGCGATGCGACGCGTGCGGTATATTTTATCCATACCTCTCACTAAACTCAGATAAAGCATGAACACCCAAATTTTGGTTTGAAATCACAGTACCTGTTTGTTTTAACGTTTCCAGTTGTCAGGTGATATCACAACACGGATGACATTAAACAATATTGCGTACACCAAAACTCACTAGTTGAATTATGATAATCAAAAATTCACTTGTGTGTAATATTAATATTACGATTGTTAAAATTGCTGTAGTTATGGGGCGTTTATTAACAGGTAGTGAATAATAGTTATTTACTATACAAGTGGGATAAGAGCATCATTAATATACGTGTGTGTAACTTACAAATGAGTGCGTAGCACGAGTTATGTAACCACACAAGTATATTAATGATGCATTATCACACATGTATTGCACAAAATTTTATCTACAACTGCCTAAAATTGAGAAAAGTCAGATGTGTCATTTTCAAAAATATTTTAGTAGGCAAATGTCATTACGTCATTCATTTGACACTGTTTTAGTTAGGTAATGAAGTCATTACACCACTCAGTTAGGTAATGAAGTCATTACATAACTGAGTGGTGTAATGAGTTTCATTACCTAACGAAAATAGTGTCAAATGAGTCATATCCCATTGGAGTAGATAAACATAATATTATACGTGCTGTTTGACGCTTTCGCAAAAATTACAAACCACCTGAAAAACTATAATTGATTGAAATAAATTGTCACTCCGACATAATTGGAATGCTCTATTATTTACTTTGCGATGAAACATAGTGTCGCATCAAGTTTTCTTCGTTGAAAATGGCACCGTTATTATCTCTTTACTATGAATATGCATTATTGAACAATTAAAAGTACAATTTATTCCAACTGTAGCTATTTTTACTCGCAAGGTATAATAAATCCTCCGGTTACTGTTTTTAGACTAACAAATTGTTAGTTAGTAAGATACACAAGCCAAATGCGCTGCTAACTCATTTTTATTACAGTTTAAAGCTCCAATTTCGCTTAATTTAATTGCGGTTTATTACGCAGTTTCCACTGCAAACAATGCGAGGGCGGGGAGAAGATACATAAAATTACTCGTATTGGAGGCGCGTTTGTCTCGAATTTCAGGACTTACAAACGAATACATTTTCAATAAACTAAATCGACGTAGTAAATTACATCGTGGGTTTTTTTATCGCCATAATCTTTTTACTCCATATCACACATCCGTCTCCTGTCATATTAAATTGCATATTTGATTAGATCGAATAGACGGCTTCAGTTCGTGTGTGGTGTCAAATCAATTTGACGCAAATCCACCTACAAGAAGCCACTTTTAGTGAAAAACATCAATTATGTACTATTTTTTTATGCCAGTTCATCAGTTACTGCTATAGAGGTGAATAATTAGTGAATTTGTTTGTCCATTAATCATTTTTAATTGAATTTCGTTTACTTGCCCAGTATATGGCATATGCGTGTACATACATATTCATTATTCAAACTGCGGATATAGAACAATGCAATAAGTATATATTTTGCAATATATTCGTATACTAGCTAATAAATAGCTATTTTTGTATTAAGGGCGTGAAGGAGGCGATTTTGGCCCGCGGCGGAATTATAAGCCAGAGGCCCGAAGGGCCGAAGGATTATAAAACGCCAAAGGGCCAAAATCGCCGTTCACGCCCGAAATGCAAACAAGATTTTTTGTAAAATCCACCATAAAGCTTTGAAAAATAAATGGCACGATTCGTTCTCAAAAATCAAATTGTTGTTGGTTGCCAATGTGATGCTGGTTTTTTAGGCCTTAGGGCGCAAAAGGCATTATTTACGCCCGCAAATTATTTTTAGGCCTTAGGGCGCAAACGACACTATTTACGCCCGCAAATTAATGCAAATGACCATATTTTAGTACGATTTTACAAAAAATCATTTTCAGGGTGTTAGTGATAAATATTTCAATGGCATATAATAACTTGTGTTTCAAAAAAATGTTCATCAGAGTGGCTCGAGTGGGAGAATGACAGCAGTATTAGGCATATCTGAAATTAATTTAGAATAGTAGGCTAGTTGCATCTGACAGAAATGACAGTTTTTGGTTAGCAGAGCAGCATAGTTAAGAAAGTTTCAACGTTTCAAGCATTATTGAATTTAAATCAGCTATGGTTTTTGTTGATGAACAAAAACGATCTATATTGGACATTTATTTCAATAAATAATCTGTTTAACTAAAAATGTAATTTAATTCCTCAGAACCTCATTACAAAAAGTTATCCTAATAGTTCTAATGCTCCAAATTTAGTCTGATTTAGTCAAACACATAAGTCACCTTTTTGCCTGGCCTGCTTTGATGAAGGGTTTTTGAACCACGTGTTACAATAAAAAACAAATCCAAAAGTGCAATCAACGGGCACACGGAAACGTTGTTGGCGAGAAATAATCAGTTTTTCGCCTATAAGAAACTAAAAAGTTGTGGCATCAAAACGAAATTTTGAAAATAATTACAATTTAATATTTAGTTTATAGGGCATTCAGTAAACACAAAAACATTTAAATTATTTTGAAGTTGGCATATGCATACAATCTTTGTACTAGGGATTCTGTATTTTGTTTTGCAAAGGTTTGCACGCCTGCATACTGGCAGATTTGAATTTAAAAATGACATTTAATATTTCTCATTGTCAGTGTCAAAGTAGATATTTTTCTAGAAATTCTAACCTGAAGTTTCATAAAATGTAATAAAAATACCCATTAGTAAACGCTACATCAATAGTATCCAACACAGTATTTGTATAATATCCTTAAAAGTAGTTAATTACAACATTAATGACAGATGCTAGATAAATGTCACACCCTTAACCTATTTGTTTTAGTAACTTTTTGTAAGTACATTCCTAGACAAAGGTGAATTTGGAAGTACACTCATGAAATTTTGGATATCAAAGGCCACTTTGTGTTTTTGTGTTTAGTAAACAGACTATAGTTGAGGTAGTCAATAAAGTCTTTGGAAATAGTATTATTTGTAATGGTCAACTAGTCAACCGTAAAACGGAGTCGTATCTGAATTCGTTAATTGTTTGTCCGATGTGTGTTCACTTTTTCGGAATATTGAAATGTTGACATCAGATTCGTATAAAACATGAAAGAGAATCAACCTCCTATCTCGTAACGACCATGGACAAAATGGCGTGAAAATTTTGATGTGTTCATCTAAACATTTTTTCGAAAATTTTAAATTTTAGATTTGGATAGAACAGGCAAAAGTAGAATAATAATAATAATGGTGAGGCACTAACACCCCATGAAGGAGCTTGGCCTGCAAGGCGGAAGGTTAGAGCTTCCGTATCCTCGCTCTCACACCCGGCTGTCGCGTGTCAAATTCATGGCACGTGGTGATGTGGTGAGCACCACGCATTAGACAGCCGCATTATTACCCCTTGTTCTTTCGAACGCAGGTTCCCAATTATTTAAAGCGACTGGGTAGGCCGCCCGCCAGGCATCGATCTGGGATTTGAACTCCAGACTTTCGCGCCGCAGTCCGATGCTCTAACCATCAGAGCCACGCTGGCGCATAAAAGTAGAATAGGAATATCTGAAAAACCACCCTCCCATCTCGTAAGAAATAAAGACAAAATGGTGAATAAATAAACAAAATTAAGCAAAATTTTCAATGCTTTTGCTAAACAGGAATTTTGGATTAGACCGCGTAGTCTTTGTAGATGAATGCCTACAATTATCTGGATTAATGTACCTTGCACCTTGTGAACTCGAGCTATGTTCTTTGGTGGCTCTTGTTGTTTGAGTGCCTTGAGAACACGGATATGTAGACAGATTTGACCTTGTTGCTGTTGGTGCACCCACATTGACTAACGTTTCGCACGACATTGCAGCTTGCATCCCCAGAGTGAAAGTCGCTCTGATAACTGAATGTCAGCGTGGAGCTATTTATAGTCCTCTGTGCCAGCCGTTCGGAGCGACGGAACGCAGATTGGTTGTTCAAATGCAGCGCAGTTTAAATGCTGTCTAGGAGTTCGACTGGCAATGCTCGGCTTAGCATTTTCAACAGGTTTTTAAAGAAGTTTGAAGCACTAATGAATATTAACATCTCACTTTATCTTTTGGTTGTTTCTTTAAGTAGAAAAATTGTATCGAAAAAGATATTGATATTACAGTTTATGTTCGTCCTAACCATGTTTGGAAACCAGCTTACCTGAGAGGTCTTACTGTAGGAATGGGGAAACACATTTCCTCTGTGAAATGAATAAATCATATTTAAATATATTTTTTATCTATAGCTAATTAACTCACAAACTGATGTTATCTTCAAATAAAAATACATACTCACGATTTATCAATTCCACCATGTCATTAAACAGTAAAAAATAATAATCCGCAAATATTGCTCTGGATGCGTGCCACATTGTACGGTTGCTGAATAACCAAAACTTGGTACACTTTTTTTATCGGAGACCCACGAACGATGATGAGGGAGATGAAACAGTAATTTATTTATTTACCACACACATGAAAAGCTTACAGAATAACTTATTTTATAAGTATAAGGAAAGTAAATTTATACGCTGATAGTTAAGAGACCCACACTCAGCACGTTTTTGCAAAAACACGAACAGCTGGTCTACCATGTGGACGTTATTGCGTTTTTACTAGTTACTTGGTATGGAATACAACTGTATTAAAATTCAGATTTTTCATTAATGTCGAAAAAGGACTATCTGGTTGCAGTGAAGATCATATAATACCGAATGCAAACAAAAATTTGAAATGTTCAGCCTTCATACGGTATTTTTATTTTATTAGTAAGTCCACGTTTCTCACGCGTTACACAATATACTGCTGTGGTCTAATAGCTTTTATTTGATTTTATTTAATTTAAATATAATTCTCAGGGTTTTATTTAAAATTTTGGTTTACCTTTTGTCCAGAGTCTTTAGCATGTAATTGTAATAACCTTAGTTATTCGACTCTATCTCAGGGTTACTATTAAAATCAGATTAAGACATAAACCATGAATAACTATAATGCAAAATATAAGACAATATTGTATTTATTAAGTAATCAATAACTGATTTTATCATACGTTTAACACCTTTGTTAATAATATCTGATCAATACTTAATTTTAGTTACTTCACTTTTAGACTAATATTACTGTCTGTTCACAAATATTATCATTACCTAATTTATGATTTAATTGAATTCAATTTGTATTAACTCTGCAAGTAGCAAGTATATTTTATATTACTACTTTCCTCTTATATGTGTCTTCTTTTAAATTGACAGTTAATAGACTCACTTTGTAAGGTCCTATCTTCGAGCTCTTTACCTTCTATACTCTTCTATTCGCCAGATCACTGCTACAGCTATTATTGCTGTAGTTGGCAGCACATCCTTGTAGTGGTAATCGATGCACACACTAAGTTTTTACTTTCGCACTAATAATTGTCTATCACACTCTTTAGGTGTATGACAATATTAATAGGTACTTGCCAGTACATTCACTTCTAAAATTGACTATTAAATTGACAGTTAATAGACTCACTTTGTAAGGTTCTATCTTCGAGCTCTTTACCTTCTATACTCTTCTATTCGCCAGGACTTGTGTCAATTCAAATTTTATTTTTCTACAACCCATTTGTTCTGTTCAATTCAAACTACCCGCCAAAACCAATGGTTATCAAACAAATTATAATACAGTTTTCTTTTATTACTTGTTATGACTTTTCTAATTGTTATAATTCATATTTTTAGGTTAATAGTTTTACATTGTATATGTCTTTAACTGCATAACCAAATATGTAAGAACCAAACCCCTATATTACATCTTATAACAATAATTACCTGTTTCAGACAAGTTCCCACTAATTCGTATTACAATTGCAACCAAAACTGGACTATTTATAAAATGAATTGCAAATACCGTTGTAAGAGACCGAAATTCCAATGATAAAACGAAACCATCACTCCTTTTAGGAACAACATTTTAAGCTGCTTTATTTTTGTAGTTATTGAATGATTTATCGTTTAATGATCATATCAAAACATTGCACTAATCTGGAGTGGCTAGTATAAAAAACGACAGAGTGTTTTTCTCTTCGTTGTTTAAAGTTTTGAAGTGGAATGGTTAGTTTAATGGTTTCTGAAAATGACAAACAATTCTAAAGTAACATTTTATGCAATATCAATGGAAGTCATATAAATATTTCAACGACAAAAATGGTTAAATAAAATAATTAAATAGTTGTTTTACAAAACTCAAGAAAAGTGAAGATGAAAATTAGGAAATTTTATATTATACTTCTTTTTACTTCCTTCGTCTAAAAGACGAAAAAGGTATCTTCATGTTTCTAAGTTCCTAGATAATGAAAAACATGTTTTCTCAATCCCGTTTGTCTGTATATCCGTTTGTCTGTCCGTCTGTCTGTCCATCTGTTGGCATTATAACTCAAAACTATTTATTGAAAGAAGACGATATTTTGCATGCGGATTTTATGCCTACCTGGAACGAAACCAAATTACGCACAGTGAGCACCTTAAAAAGTAAAATGTTGTCTAATTTTGCTTTAATTGCGGAATAGGAAAAAGTAATAAATTGCACATACCTCAGGCTTTCCCCTTCATGATAATAAGACCCAACAAGATGAATAGCGCAAATGGGTGAAAATTCTATAGCGTTTTTGTAACGCAGCGACAAGCGCATAACAATGCTTCCCCGACCTTAAAAGGTATGAATCGCCTCAACACGCGCCTAGAAACTCGAGTTTGAAACTCACCGCCTGCATCGTTGCTTTCTATGTATTTGCAAATAATTGATGTAATTTGCATTACCAAGTATTTCCCTTTATTGTTTCGGTATCATAAGAAACGTTAAGGAATGTTTACCCCTACTTTTCTTTGATTTTTCAAAATTGTTTAGTGTCACAACTTGCACTTGCGAGGAAAGTTCTAGTAAAGCCGTTTACAGATTTTTTTGGTACTAGATTAAATACTGTGTAGCTGACATTTAATATCTACAACAAACAAAATCTGGAGATTCTATCTTCTAAAAAGAAAGTGTTTTGCTGCCTTCTTTAAATTTGCAAAATACTAGAAACGATAATAAATTGAAAATTGGTGCAAGCAAATGTCCAATCAAATACAATTCATCAGGTGAATTTAAGTTGACGAGCCCAATCCAGAGTCCCAGACTTTTTGAAATAAATATTTTAATTAAATTCTCACCACGAGGCTCTGTATTTTCTTGAGAGAATAGTTTCTAGATTCGCCGTTTATTTTTTCAAAGGAAATCATAATTCGTATTTTTACTTTCCTCGTCTAAAAGACAAAAGAAGTATTGTACTCATGAAAACATAACTTTCTGAGATTTCTTCAGATCTTCACGTTTCAGGGTCCCTAGATGATGAAAAACATGTTTCCTCAATTCCGTCTGTCTGTCTGTCCGTCTATCCGTGTATCCATCTGTCAGTCTCTTGAGCACCTTAATAGTTATTTAACGATTTATTGTGTTAATCACAGCGATTAATAATAATCCAGATATTTTAACACGTGAGCGTAGCCAGCCCGTTTATGGTTGAGATTATTAATCGTTTTCTAATAGACGAGTTAATTACAATTTTTTTCCGTGGACTGAATTTTTAATAAAATTGAGAAAATTTAGTTTTTATAGTTATCTAACAAATTGTTCAGACTATTAATCGTAAATTAACACAAGTGCGTTCCAATAGTTTTCGTTGTTCGGGTTTTATTAAATTAGAAGACGTTAATTTTATTCCATGAAAAATGTGCAACTTAAAGTTTTGAGATTAGTGGTATTTTTGATTACCTCTACTAAAAATCATCTATTTATAAAAAGATCATTTATTAATAGGAGTCCTTAATTTTTTTAATAAAAATCATTCATTACTAAGGATCACTAATAAACGATTTCCTATACACTAACGAAACCCATAAATAATCGATCTAGGGAAAAAATTGGCTATTTTTGCTTTAACTGAAGAATAGATAAAAGTAATAATTTGCACATAGCTCAGTCCTTGACGAAAATGAGACCTTGCAGCTACAGGGTAAACATCACAAATAGGACAGAATTGCATAACGTTTTTATAATGCAGCACAAGCGCAGACCATACGAGCGGAGTCGTGGCGCAGTGCTTCAATCTAAAGTCATTTTGACTTAAGAAGTTTTTGGAGAGTAGTGACACGACGCTGAATGGCAGCGTATATTTTGGCCATATTGCAAAAATCAACGTTGTCATCTTCCAAAAATATGGTGTATAGTATACTATACCAATATGACAGTACCTTGGCGTACCTTATGAAAGTAAAATGCCTATTAATTAGTTAATATATTAAAACTAAATAACTATTTTGTTTTAATAATTAATGATATGTAACTAATGAAAGCCTTTATTTAATATATTCTTCGCATTAAATACTTATATTATGATATAAATGTTGATATCGAAAACAACTTCAAAAATCCACACTTTTAAGTAATTAGCGTTTAAGGTTAACCTACAAAACTTTAAAAAATCATAAAAAATAAGTATATGTATATTACAAGGCAGAGTATTTCCACACATCACTTTCATTTCCAAGCATTAAAGAAGAGGCTACACAATACTCTTTTTGTAGATATAGCAGCTTCATCTAAGAAGAGTGAAGCATTACTTTTAAACTTATTCAAACAACCAACTTTTCACAATGTCGACTAGGGAAGTTCTGAGTAAAGCCTTTTACAGATTTTTAACTTAAATAATCAAGTAGTTTATATAATATGCTAACCAAGCATTAAACGTGTTCTATTCTTTTATTAAAAGTCCTGAAACAAGGCAGTGGAAAATTCTGTTGTAATAAATGGCTGTACTCAGAAGTGCCGCAAACAAATTTAATTTTTAGTGCTATCTCCACTATGTTTCTGGTCCACCTTGTTGAATAAATTTATTAAAGCAAGATTTTCTTTTTCTTTATTATTTCCCTTAAGATTTTGTGTCGTCGATCATTATTCTTTCAGTTTTACGTTCCTGCTCCGAAATTATATTTTATATATAGTGCCAGTACAGCAAAGTTCCTAAGACAAATTGTTAAGCAAAATTTTGTTTCCAACAAATGAGCGTATACTGTTTAAATGAAAATTGATTAGAATATCTAATAATAGCATACTTACTTGACATATTCTTGAATTTTTATTTATGTTTCAGTCAGGATAATGCATGTTTTCTTTCAATTACGCAACTGAAATTGAGCTAAATAAGCTGAATTTTTCCAAATCGGCATGAGTACAATTTAAAACACAACATTTATAACAATGTTGGTTGTTAGTTCTACGCCTCTGATCAATTTGACGTTAATGTCAAAATATCGGTTGCCACCTTGATAAAACGCAATTTCTACATTTTCATGTCCTTCCTCTTATTAAAAATTAAATGACAGATGGGATCTAGGTCCTCTAGTACAATCATGTGCCTCGTTCCGACAAGCGCTTGGGAGCTCGGGCGAGCTCGGGCGAGCTCGGGTTCGACTCTGACCGCGCCTGTAAATTTTATATGCGCAAATTGATGTAGTGGGCATTACTAAGTGTTTCCTTTCCCTGTTTTGGTATTATTACCAATGTGAAGATATTTATATCTATTTTATACATAATTTTGAACACCCTTATTTTCATTTAATATTTGTGGAATTTATGGTTTCAAAATCAAGTTTCGACTAAAGCCATTCAACGATTTTTGTAAATATTTCTGCTGAATCTTCTCACGATTTATTAAAGAAAAAATAAGAAATGGTTATGTCTTATTTTACAACAGAATGAGATGAAAAGAAATAGAAAGCATTATACTTAAATGGTTTTCCAAAATGGTTTCTGTTAAATCTAAAGCAAGCACAAGTATTTACTCAAGAAAAAATGCTGGGTTTCATTTTGTGTAAGTCAGTTATTTTAGATAATCTACACCACTGGACTTCGACAGTTAACACAAATTCATGTAATATTTCGCTAAGCAAACATTTTCGGAAATGTACACATTTACAATAATAATGTTTGTCTTGTTTTGGAATCAAGAGCCTGGAAAGCACGATTAATCGTACCTATCACTCAGTTCTTTGAAATGAACTTCGTAGCAGTAGCTTCATTATTATAAAAGCAGTTTCACGGTACTAAGCATCATCGCTGATGTCACATGCTCACAAGATTGACGGCCAATCGTAAAGGAAGTCGCGGTAATAACAAACGCATCGGCATCTCTTTGAATTTGCTAAAGCATGATATTTTTTATTTTGAAGCAAACGATTTTTGCCTATCAGATATCTAAATACTCTACAAATAGGGCCACGGCTAACATAAAACACAAATTACGGTATTTGGGCTCATTGTTAGTACAGTCACTTCGTTTTTGTATAAAATTAACATTCGAATTGCATTCACGTTGCTTGCGTTGCATATACAACGCCAGTTTATACTAAATTTTACTCAAATAAATGCAGTCCTCTTAAAAGCAGAATTGGGAACGATAATGAATTGATAACGTTACATTGTTACGCTCTAGTTTTATGCAGGTTTAAGTGAATTAGTTTTAAACTGTTTTTTTATTCGTGATAGATTGTCTCCTAGGAAACATTTTCCTTATATTTTTTCTTTCAATTTTAGTTAGTACACTGAAATTAGCAAAAATATAAGAAAAAATTTATAATAAGCTGATATTTTCCGGATCGACAGTTAATAGGGTAGCAATACAGGATCGAAAAGTTCCCATCCCTAACTGGTGAGTTCATCCCTTTTTCACTCCTATAATGACACCGCGCTGGTTTTTCTATAATATCTTGTAAATGTGATAGTCTTCGACAAAAATAGAGGTATTAAAAAATATTCAGAATTACATTTTCGATAAAACATGGCCTATAGGTCATTTGCAGATTATTAAGGGTTTTTACGTTAATCGACCGCAAACTTAGGGGTAGGTAACAAAAATGCTTTTGGATGGCAACACAATATTTCTCCATCCTTAGTAATATTCCGTTTTGTAGCATTCGGTTAAATTATATAGAATTTAATAAGAACTCAAAATAATTATTAGCGATACCTAAACCAAACTCGTTTCCACACGGGTACGCGACATTTGGGCTCCAGCGTTTGGGCGCCCCGCTATTGTAGACAATCTAGTTGTAGATATGTAACTGTAGAAAAAATGGCTTAACGGAATTAAGGGTTTTTTACTAGTGGGTTATTAGGTAGGCGATTTTACAACAATAAGATTAATAATATATGTACTTATTTAGTAGAATAAAAAATATAACTATGACTGTACGGAATTAGAGTACTGCTTGTCCTAATTTCGGACACAAATAGTTCGTGCCTGCTTCCTGTATATTTAAGAGTGCCCGACAATAAGGAAACCATGTCATAATTTCTGACACGTACCTGCTTTTTAAAAAGATAAATCCAACAAAAAGAAATCGCACAATAGGACTACAGAATAACGTTTTATTTCTCACACAAACTACAAAATATTACTGAGTTATTTTTTATGGAAAAATTATGCAGTATATAGAGCATAATTGATAAAGAATGAAATAAATATACAGGGTTTTTTCGAGCTTAAGCATGAGAATCTCGGTTATCTTGAGATAAGAAGTCTATTGAATTAGGGAAAAGTTGCGTATTTTTGTACTGATCAATATTCTGAAAAGAAATTTAACCTATCATTTTCAGTTTTCCAAATATCGAAAAAAACCGAAAATTCCAATTTTGGTTTTTATTTTTTTATTAGAAAGCCAATCAACTTAGCCATTTTTAACTGCAACATTATTGAAAACACTTTTCAACAAGGAGTTCAAATATAATATTATAGTTGCTCTATCGCTTAAGATAACGATTTTTTTCGTATGGACGCCATGTTGGATTTTCTTTTCTTTAAAAGTAGATTTTGTTTCTGATTACGAAAATGTATAACACTTTATGTTCTAGTAATCAGTTTGTCGAAATGTTAGTAATTATAAAAAATAATAAGGTTTCTCATAACCTTTTAATGGATTGAAAGTGAAAGACATACACTTCATTTCATTTTCTTTTTATTTTGTAACTGTAGATGTCATACATTTATAGCAGAACTGAAATAGTGGCGCACCGAAATACGAGCCGCACCCTGTCATAGGCAGGTCAAATCAACCTATCTCTCTAGCATGTTTATGAGTTAAGCGGTTAGGTATTATGTCGGTTCATTTGAAATATTATAGGGTTGCGTTTTATTCGATTAAGTATCGTGTTCAATATAATGATACTTTCATTTTTGTTTAGCCCTACAGTTTACGATTTAATAACATAAAAAGTAGTAAAAATATCGCTACATACCATAGAACCTTTTTTGTAAAGAATTCTGTGACAAAACTTTTTCTATACGTATGTTTTTCCCTAAGATAAAGTGTTTAAAAGATATTGTAAAAAAAACCAGTGCGATGTTCCTAAAGGGGGCGAGAGAGGGATGAAGCTTATCCCTTGGGGGTTGAAACCTTTTTGTTATGTATTCCAACACACATAAGTTAACTATCCTAGAAATTTCAGCTTATTATATTTTTTCTTCTATTCCACATAAATTTGACTAATTTCCGTGTACTAAATACTTTGACATAAAATATGTAGCATACGCATCTCTTACAGACTAATAATTGCAAATATAATCTTTCTGTACAAGTATAGGTTCTTTTTGTCAAAATATGGAATAAATTGTTAGCTACTTTTGTATTAAGACATAATTGAAAACAAGAAATAAATATTTTCTTGTAGTGTATCATTTCGTCCTGTTACTCAGTATGCAACTGAAGGAAAACAGTGATATAAAGCAACCTTAATTAGTCTGCAATAACAGGGAGACAAAGAATTTTCAGTTGCATTGCAGAGCAAAAGCCGTGTACTCAGTATAATCCTCTATACCGCTAATATTTTTTGTGTTTCTTCAAAAATGTTTTTTTAGCATATAAAATGTTCTTGTCTTTAATTCTTTTGATAGCTTAACTTGTTATTGCACTCTACTCAAAAACATGCAGAATAATTGATTTATGAGTTTCAAAGTATAACAAACATCTTTATAAAATCTTCTCCGAAAATAATCGCCTAACAAGTTACAGGCATTTGTTTGTTTTTTAGATTTGTCAAACTATACTGCGTTTAACGAAAAGATTGCTCAGTAATACAAATTTCAAAAATCTGGTGTGATACACCCACACAACTTCCTTTTACAGTGATCTTATAATTAGCCAAAAATTTGATTTTTAATTTTTAAGCATTTGTCAAAAATTTTCAAAAATTACAAATTCTGCAAAAACGGTACAAAATAGAGCGTTAGTTAAAGAGACAAATTTTCTCTAAAATTTGAAGCTCAATTCAAAAATGTAATAATATACCGGGTGTTCTATTTAAAATAGGAGTTCATAAAAAATTTAAAAAAACAAAAGAAACCCATTTTAGAAGTATTCTACTGAAAAATCACCTATCTCACATCAATACACATTAAAAATGTAATAAAAATGTTAAGTTTGAAAAAATCGTTAGAGCCGTTTTTGAAAAAATCTAAAAAAACTGAAAAATCACAAGAGTAAACACCTACTTCCGGTTATGCGATTTTCTTCAAAAACGTCTACATAGTACACAAAACTTATACATATATGAAGTTTCAACGCCATACCTCTTTTCGCTTTTGAGATATTCTGTTCACAGACACACAGACAGACACACAGTCACACACACAGACAGACAGATCAATGAAAAAAATATGTTTTTTGGGTTCAGGGGACTCTAAAACGTGAAGAGCTGTTGAAAACTCAATTTCGAATTTTTGGGGTGAATCCAATACTTCCTTTATTGTAAAAGGAAGTAAAAAACACGGGAGAATTTAAAAATATTTTTTTTTTTTTTTTTATTAATTTATTAACTATTTGCAATCTATAAAGACTTACAATAAGCAAATTTGATATGTGAATATTGTGTGTTGACTAGTATACATGTGAGTTAGGGTCCAGTGACCTTAACTCAGTGTTATCTTAAAATATAATTGTTGCTTATATCTATAATAATACTATACACATTAACTACAGCTCAGAGTCTATTTGGCAGGTCAAGGGGCTTTAATCTGTTAAGTCTTTGGATGTCATCACTATTGTCCAAAAGATTGATTGCTAAGACGTTAATATGATGTTCTAGTTTATTCAGATATTTTTCACTAAATTTTCTAATAGTTTCCTTAACTGTGTCCACTTTCACATCACACAATATGTCAGCATTTCTCACAAAATAAGGCGCGTCGCACATGGCACGTAGAACTTTTGATTGAAATCTTTCGATAATTTCGATGTTGGTGTTGGCTGCAGTTCCCCAGAGTTGAATACCATAAGTCCAAATTGGTTTGAACGCTACATTGTATACTAATAATTTATTTCTGAGTGACAATTTGGATTTTCTTCCCAGTAACCAGTAGTGCTTGCTGAATTTGGTGCCAAGTTGTTTTCTTTTATTCCAAATATGTGACTTCCATGTCAACCCCTTGTCAAGGTGCATTCCGAGATATTTGACCTCTGTTACTTGGGGTAATGGATTGTTGTTAATGAACACTTGTGGTACCTTGCCTCTACACTTTGTGAACGTAATGTGAAAAGATTTCGACTCATTTATTTTAACTCTCCACTTCTTGGTCCATTTTGCGATGTCATTTAAATTATTTTGTAGCGTTCTTGCGGCTATTACTGGGTCTTTATGTTTCACTAGGATTGCTTTGTCATCCGCAAAAGTAGCTGTGAGAGACTGATCATTGGTAGGCATATCACCTGTAAAAAGGGTATACAAAAGAGGCCCGAGGACGCTTCCCTGTGGTACCCCTGATCTAATTGGATGTAATTCAGTGAGCGTTTGATCATATTTTATCTGGAAGTATCTTTCTTCTAAGTATGATTTAATTATAATATAATACGAGTGTGGTAGCGAGCTTTTCAATTTATACAGGAGGCCATCGTGCCACACCTTATCGAAAGCTTGACTCTCGTCAAGGAAGGCTGCCGTGCAGTAAGTTTTTTCTTCGAAGGATTGATTTATTAAGTTGACTACGCGATGGACCTGCTGTATGGTTGAATGCTCCCTTCTAAATCCAAACTGATGTCCCGGAATCAGATTCATTTCTTCGATGATTGGTGCAAGTCTTTTGGCTAGCAATTTTTCTAATAGTTTACCAAGTATGGATAGTAAACTAATTGGCCTATAAGAAGCAGCCTCGTTGGGTGGTTTCCCAGGTTTTAATATAAGAATCACTTGAGCCACCTTCCAGAGTAACGGGAAGTACCCCAGACGCAGGACTGAATTGAATAAGATTGTAATCATAACAAAGCCTTTGCGAGGAAGTTCTTTGATTATCTTTCCTGTTAGTTGATCAATGCCAGGGGCCTTTTTTGGATGTAGATCATTTTTAACCATATCTTTAACTTCGGTAACTGAGAAGAGCTTTGGGAGTGGGTCCAATTGATATGGTGTGTAGAGATAATTCTTTATTTCAGCGTCTTCTTCTGGTGTTAAAGAAGAGGGTAAAGGTTGAAAAACGTTGCTAAGATACTGAGCAAAAACATTTGCCTTTTCCGAGTCTGTGCGTGCCCAGCTGTTGTCTTCTTTGCGTATTGGGGGAGTTTGTTGATGCTGGTATTTGATCCTTTTTGTTGCTCTCCACAAAGCGTAATTTGTATCCATTGTAGGGCTTAAATTTTCCAAATACTCTTGAAAGCTTTCATTCTTTAAGTCTTTGATTAAACTCTTGAGTTCCGCAGATGCTTTATTATAGCGCCTTTTATCAGAAGGGTAACCATTGTTCTGCCAGATTCTCCTAAGCCTTCTTTTTTCGGCAATTTTCTTTTTGATGACCATTGGACAGCATTCCTGTTTCCTTGTGATTGGGATCTCTGGTGTCGCTTCCCTAGCTGACTCTTGAATTACTTGAGTGAAGTTCCATACTGCAGCCTCAACATCATCAGTGGTTTTGAGCGGTATTCTCATATTCAGTTTATTGTCCACTAAAGATCTAAAGTGGCACCAATCTGTTCTGTTATTAAAAAGTTTTGATGGTTTTGCTTTTTCAATAATTGTTGCACTTATTGTAGCTATAACGGGAGTGTGATCCGAGTTAAGATCCAGGCATGATGCGATGTCCTGGTACCCAGGAGCGATGCCTTTGGTCACAAAGAAATCCAGCAAGTCCGGAATTTTATTAACATCTGAGGGCCAGTATGTCGGTTCATATGTTGATAAATGATTTAGCTGTAGTTCTTGGACAACCTTATACAGTACTCTTCCCCGTCCCGGTGGAGATATACGGGAGCCCCAGAGAGTATTTTTCGCGTTATAGTCTCCGCCGGCTAGGAACCTGTTACCCAGGGAGCGAAAATAATTGATAAAACCTTCTTTGTTAGTAGGGCGATTTGGCGGGCAATACGCTGCTGAGAGTGTGAGAGGACCGTGCCAGTCTTCTATTCGAACACTAGTTGCTTGTAGGAAGTCTTCCTTGTATTTTGATAGCTCGTAATGTTTAATACTATTCTTGATCAGTATGGCCGTACCTCCCATAGCATGTCTCTCTGCTTCTGGGTGTTCTGTGGAATATATATTGTAATTTTGTATTTTGAAGTAACTTGAGCTTGTAAAATGAGTCTCTGAAACGAGTAAAACATCTATATTATGTAACTTAAGAAAAATTTCTACTTCTTGCTTGTGTTTTGAAAGTCCATTGGCATTCCATAGGGCGATTTTATATATTGGAGCCATTTTTATTATTTGACAGTTCCTCTCTTAGGAGCCTGATCTGTGTTGATAATTCATTTATTGTGTGCTGTTGTGCCAATATCGTTTGTTGCATTGATATTATGATGGAGGTTAGGTCCCCTGTTTGTTGGTCTGGTTGTTGACGAGTTATTTGATTATATTGATGGTTTGTTGTAACATGAGGATATGCATGACGTTTTTTCAATTGATCTGTATTTTGAGGAGTGAGGGTTTTATGTTGCATACTGGTTATCGTTTGATTCTGAGGTTGATTTTGTTGTTCTTGGTTAGGTTGTACTTGTGTCATTTGCAGTTGCGTTGTTGACTGAAATGACTGTTGTTGATTACCGGAGATAAGTATTTTACCAGCTTGACCCGGGTTTCTTCTGTTTAGGATGTCAACATAAACTTTACAGCCTTTATAATTAGCTGGATGCGCACCACTGCATAGTACGCATTTGGCAGGTTTACCATCATTACGGTTTTTTTTACACGTGCGATAGTCATGCAGCCCTGCACATTTGACGCATCGGGCTGGCCTAGTGCACCTGTTCCTTGTGTGGCCGTAGCACTGGCAATTTTTACACTGAGGTATCTGCGTTTTTCTTATGGGTTCTTCGAATTCCACAATTGCATTTTCAATGTTTTTAATTTTGAATATGTCCTTGTTCTTTGCATTACGCTTGATGTCAATGAAGAAGAGATTTTTTTTCCTCTTAGTTTCTCGGTTGATAACATTCATAATATTTACAACTTCGTGCCCTTCCTTCAATAGTTCTTTCTTGATTAGCTCAGTCTCTGTGGAATGATGCATATTCTTTAACACGACTCTGAATGTCTTCTCCTCTTCAAGGCTATATGTGTGCCTTGCTACTTTATTTTTATCAAGAGCCTCCCTTAATACTTTATAGTCTTCTACTTTTTTTACTTGCAGTTTGACTTTGTTACCTTGCATTAATTGATAACTATAAGCTGTTTTATCTATGTGGTTATTTACTAAATTTAGCAGAGGGTTGATAGCTGTAATATAGTGAATTATGAAAGGAGGAACTTGAATCTCTTTTTTCTCCTTTTCTGTAGTGGGTGTCGAGCTAGTCGATTGCTCTCCTACATCACGTGCAGCCGATGCCAGTGCGCTGTACCTGTTGGAGGTAGATGTTCCAGTGTTGGGCAGCTTCCTTAATTGTGAAGAAAGATCACCGCTTCTCCTTCTTTTATGTCGTCTTACTTCTTGAAACTCATTTAATGTTATGACTTCTGATTTATCACTGGCGATTGACATGATATCATCGTTGTTAGAAGTGTTTGTCAACTGGTGCGGTGTTGTATTCATAGCATAATCTGAAGGCGCCGCCTGTTGCAGCGCTTGCGAATATGAATAACCAGAGTTTGTCAGTGCTGTACTATTTGTAACACTTTGTTGTGAGGGGTACGATTCCCACATGGGTAAATAATATCGCTTCTCGGCCTATGGCTAAGATCAAAGTGTAAAAATATTTATATTGGATCTAAAATCTTCACAAAAAAATATGAAATAAAAACGTTTATACTGATAAACAGAGCATATCGAATAAAAACAATAATATCCAAACCAAGATACAACCAAAAACGTGACTGACATCGACTTTTCTCGGTCAGCCGAGCTGCGTATAACCGGCCTACCAATAGCAATATTGTGTTCATATTTACCACTCATTTATAAGGGAGGCTTCTACTGAAGCGTTCGTTGAGTGTAGTATAGCATACATAGTAAACTGAGATTTAGTGCACCCAAATTTCTAATCAATTACAATTAATCACGTAAATTTGAGTTACTAACTGGTGCAAGCCATCGGTCGCTTTGACTTCCATGGAAACTTACGATGTTCTTAATTTGAATTTCTGATGAAAGGTTTTTCTTAAATTGAAGGTGTGGCTTCTGGAGCTACATTGTAATATAAAAAGTCTAAAACTTTTGTATGATTTTTGCCTCAGACTCCTAAGTTTCCACATACACCCGTGTTTAAGTTTTTTGTATAACAATAGACCGATTGGATAAATTTTGATGATATTTGGTGGCACTCCAAATAAGTGTAAGTCATCTAATGGAAAAAATATGGCTGTCATGACACAAATCAAACGGTAAATTTTTAATGGTATGACAACTAGATTACACCTATTATTAAAAGAAACCTGAAGCAGTCGCTCAGAGCTATTTTTTATTGTTGCTGATTTTTTTCATATTTTCGGCCATGTATTAAATAATATTATTGCCTTACCTGTGCCATGGCACCCGGTAAAATATACAGGGTATCCCGTGACTCGATGCCCATAGCTTTAGAGTGTATTCCTTGGACAATTTTAAGTCGAAAGTGCCTTGTACACTTTTGTCCAAAACTCAATAGTTAAGGAGTTATGGGCAATATTTAATTTAACAGAGTGTGTAGAATAAAGTAATGTAATGTTTTATTAATTAAGATTTTTTATCTTACAGTAGCAGCTATTACCATACATTATACAACTGTTTTCAGTTACTAAAATGAAGTTTTATTCACATGTGAGTTTTCATTATTTATACTACTGCATTGTTGGCAGCACTGTCAAGCTATGTCAAATTCGTAATTTTCAGGTTAAGTTTTGCGTCAGTTTGTGTCAAATAACAAACAAAATCTAACCCACGAACCTCGAATTTGACATAGACTGACAGTACACTTCAGTACTGCCAATACACTTCAGTACTGTCAAACGTATGTCACAAATCATAGGCGACTAATTATAAATTTATTTCGCGACATATTCTGACTGTGCAAACTATTTAGGCATAAGAATTGCTACTGTAAGATAAAACGTCGTATATCACACGTGAGCGAAATGCCATTATAAGCTCGTGAGAAATTGTATCGCTCGTGCTGGGGCACTCGCGATTCAAAATTCTCACTCGCCAATAATGATGCATTTCTCTCACTTATAATATAATCTACTATTTTATTACTAACACAAATTTAATTAAAGTTTTGATTCAAAATGTCTCCCTGCTGCCTCTCAACACATTCTTGCTCTTCTAATAATGGAAGACGTAGCTCTCTGAAGAGTATCTGGGTCGTCTCGTGTGGATGCAGCTGCAGCCATAATATTTTGAATTAGCTCATCTCTGGTTTGTTGTTTATTTGAATACACTAGACTTTTCATGTGTCCCCAAAGATAATAGTCGAGAGGCGTTAGGTCTGGTGACCTCAGAGGCCAGAGAACTGGACCTCCTCTTCCAATCCACCGGTTACCAACGT
>OW679194.1:187443132-187482736 GCA_940337035.1 Agriotes lineatus | reverse complement strand
TGCGATAAATAATCACGTTAAGGGTAAAATTCCCATTAATTGTGAAGAATAATAATTGATGATTTTGTTACGGTATTAAAAGAACTTTACGACACCCACCCAAGGTGAGCATCGCACCACGGGATCAGTCCTGAAAAACTGGCACACTTGCCCTGAAATCGGTTCGAAATAGGCTAATGGGCCACGGCTGGGACGCTCAGGGAGTCGGGCGTGAGTCACACGATACGTTCTGGGCAAGCGTGTGGTGACATAATATATACAGGGTATGTCGAAATTGTGAGGGCGCCACCAAGCCTGTCTTAACCCGGCTAACCGGGCCTGGACGGTTAGACGGGAGCGAAGCATGCAAAATACTCCGCCAATAGGATTACTCAAGAGTTGCAAGGTCAAATAACAGGTTCGGGAATGCCTTATGCAAAGATTGTAATTAGGTGTCAATCCGACCGCGACTACGCAGCTGTCTTACCCACCTGTCCACTCAGAGCTTCCTCGTTCCGTCGTACAATAATCAGTACAATAAAGGGGCGTCTATCTGTAACAGAACATGCACAAGCCGAAACAAACAATAGTTCCCTTAACTAACCAATCATATATTGAACTTCGGGTTACAAAGGGGTAGCAGAATGCGTCGCCCTGTATCTAAACTTAACCTATAATTAAGGGCACCAGCTGGCACGCGCGCTCTAAACTTAACGACAGATGTTGAACATTAGTGAACAGCAATGAGCAGGAATAGGTAGCAATGAGTACAAACATGTACGTGGCCTTAGGCGGCGGGCAGCGACGATTTACATTAGCATTCGCGGCATGAACAGTCTACAAGTCTGAATGAATGCACTGGCGCGGTAATGAGTAATGAGCACAAATATGCACGTTGCCTTATGCAAGGGCAGCGACGATTTACATTAGCATTCGCGGCATGAACAGTCTACAAGTCTGAATGAATGCACTGGCGCAGTAATGAGTAATGAGTACAAATATGCACGTTGCCTTATGCAAGGGCAGCGACGATTTATCTCAGCACTCGCGTTCACAGTGGTAATCAGGTTAAAGACACATACCTTAGTGCGTAGGCGGCGAGAGAGCCTGGTACAGTTGAGTTGCGACAAGCTGCAATCGTAGTTGGCAGGTACCTTCGATGCTACAACGGCGAAAGGGGGTGAATGCACAACCGCCTCAATGGCGACGGGAGACACGTCAAGACGCGTACAACGGGACGACGAAAAGAAAGAGGCCACTTTCGTTCTGCTGAACCAAATCCTCGTAGGTCGAGATGAAGGGGGCACGACCCCTCACTTACGGAAGCAGGAACTGGGCTCCAAAAACACCCACGCTACGCCGAAGACAACTCGAAAAACTCCGACTCACAACCACCACACAAGCGCTCTCTGCCACGGGCTGCGGACAACTCCCACTTAAGGCGAAACAGTCTATCACAAGATTGCTGAAGCAGCACTTGACGGGAAAAAGGGCTGACGCCCCCGCCAAGGGCGGAAGCGTCGCACGAACTCACACACACTATCCGACCTCTTACTTGTTTGACGGCTCTCGGCTGAATGCCACGAGGGAAGCGTTAGCAAAAGGTCACCTTGGCCGCGTCCCCCACGTGACTAAACCACAGCGAATCGCAAGGCGATAGAATGAAACAAGCCAATGCGGGACACGCTGGTATCACGCCACCACCGCGTGCTATTCGGAATTCGGAAAAACGCCATCAGAGGAGAGCTCCAACCGACGGAAAATACTGCTTTTGGGGCTAAATATGTGCGAAATCGTGATTCTGGAATTAGGCGATGGAGCCAAATAAAGAACTAAAAGGGCTTAGCACACGGGCACGCTGCTCTAAAGCCTAGGTGACTATTTAAAATACCAAAATGACCTAAATAAAGGCGTGAAATGCAATTAAGCATCTGCGACAGCAAAATGACTTAACACTCCCTTTACTTGAAAGAGAGTTCCCCGAAGTCTCTTATAAAACAACGAGGCATTTTGCGACAACGTAACGAGAACTCAAACTAAAACGCAACAACGAAAAACGAACGAAACAAAAAAAAACAACATTCGATACGATAGAGTGCACCCCCAAAGGGATTACGCACACTGGCCACCAGATAGGGTGCAAAGGTGGGAAGAGAGAAGAGGAAGAAGAAAGACTGGATACGCCAGTAGAAAATACGTAAATTGTTTGGTCAAAATCGGGTAAAATAGGTCTTACACCTGTGGACACTTCCGACCAACCGTTCCAAAAGAACACAGGGAGGGGGGGGGGGGTATAGAAATGGAAGTCCCAAGTCCCACCCAAGGGTTACCTGAAGAGGGCACGCTGCGCGTCACGAGATCGGCGCATTGTGTGGATCCCACAACTAGTATGAGTACCCAAGAGAAGAGGATGAACCTCCAAAAAAAGGGAAAATGGTTGTGACAGAAACTGTCAAAATAGTCATAAACAGTAATAGGAAAAAACTCAGTCCACCGAAACCCTCAATCAATGCCGATGCCGGAGCCACGTCGACTATTAAACCGCAAAGCGCGAGCTCGAAAGTGACTCCAACACCGAACACCAAAAGAAAATCCGGAAGAACCAAGTCTCCAAGGGTGTAGGCGTTCGATGACGCATGCCCAATAAATCCTTTTCAGAAATCCATGCGGTCCAAAGGGACTACCTTACGACGACAGGGTCCGCACGAAACAAAATGACCAGAAACACGCTCTCTTTATGTAATCCCACACAGGTGGTTGAAAATGGCGACGGCCAACGGTACGGTAAAAGAGCGCTAGGCCACGAAAACAACAGGGCATCACTACAAAAAAAGTCAAAAATCTTTAAATCCTTAAACACTTTACACTTAAGAAACCTCATGCGAACAACCGGGCCCTGGTGTCACACAAAGCTCAAAAGCTTCAACGAAACTGTTCACAAAGAACACGATACTTGACAACATGACGTCATCAGACGAAAAGGGTACGGTAAATGACAACAAATCGTCAACAAGTACGAAGCATTCCGACCAGCGGTAAAGACTCGTTAAATGCTAACGGTAAGTGTACAAAACACTGCGATAACTTTCGGGGTGTCCATGAAGAAGTCGGTAAACAAAGTTGGGCGGTACATGATAATAATGAGAATGAGATAAAGGCCAAACGAAAATAACTACGTCAAACCAACTAAGAAGATGGCCTGAGGGACGTAATAACCGCACGAGCGAATCTCCCCAAGCACACCAACGACAATCCACAACTGATCAACAAACCAAAACGCAGTGAAGAAGCTGAAAATGAATTTCCAACCTGCTCACCAAAAATCAACGCGACACAACACCAAACGATAGCAAAAAAAAATTGTCAAAATCGGTAATCATCAACGTCAAAATCGATAAACCTCGCTAACGTGAACGTCAAAATCGATAAACGTCAGTTCGGTACAACAAAAGTGTCAAATTAGCCCAAGGCTAAACAATGTAAACGACAGGGAATCGGAACTCCCAATTAAGCCTTCGAAAAGACTTAAAAAAAACAAGGTCGGTACCTTCACTCAACAACATCTGGTACTAAATGCGACTAATACGGGATCAAATCTGTACTAAATGCAACGAGAGATCTCGGTAGTATGAACTGGCTAAGAAAAACAAGAAACGACGGTAAAAATGACGAAAAAGATACTCAAAATATGAAAAGACATGGAAAAACACAAAAAGGAAACTCAAAAAGGCGATAAACAACAAGAAAACACAAAACTACAAATAGAAAATAAGAAAAGACAAGAAAAAACATATAGAAAACAAGAAAAGAAACGTAAAGACAAATGACAACTAAGAAAAAACATATACACGGTCAAGAAAACTAATGAAGATAAACTAAGAACAGGGAAAGACAAGAAAAGACATATAGAAAACAGAAGAAAACAGGAAAAGACAAATAGAGAACAAGAAAAGAAGCTCGGTAAAATATTCTACTAAGAAAAAAAAACGGTTTACCAGTCCATACCACTTCGAAATGACGAAAAAAAAATTTGTGACAACAATATAAATGACACAACAAGGCTAAGCAAAGCAAAGCCAGAAAGGCCTGAATCGCCCCGCGTTGAGCGACAAAATTAGCCTGTTACGGTATTAAAAGAACTTTACGACACCCACCCAAGGTGAGCATCGCACCACGGAATCAGTCCTGAAAAACTGGCACACTTGCCCTGAAATCGGTTCGAAATAGGCTAATAGGCCACGGCTGGAACGCTCAGGGAGTCGGGCGTGAGTCACACGATACGTTCTGGGCAAGCGTGTTGTGGCATAATATATACAGGGTATGTCGAAATCATGAGGGCGCCACCAAGCCTGTCTTAACCCGGCTAACCGGGCCTGGACGGTTAAACGGGAGCGAAGCATGCACAATACTCCGCCGATAGGATTACTCAAGAGTTGCAAGGTCAGATAACAGTTTCGGGATTGCCTTATGCAAGGATTGTAATTAGGTGTCAATCCGACCGCGACTACGCAGCTGTCTCACTCACCTGTACGCTCACAGCTTCCTCGTTCCGTCGTACAATAATCAGTACAATAAAGGGGCGTCTATCTGTAACAGAACATGCACAAGCCGAAACAAACAATAGTTCCCTTAACTAACCAATCATATATTGAACTTCGGGTTACAAAGGGGTAGCAGAATGCGTCGCCCTGTATCTAAACTTAACCTATAATTAAGGGCACCAGCTGGCACGCGCGCTCTAAACTTAACGACAGATGTTGAACATTAGTGAACAGCAATGAGCAGGAATAGGTAGCAATGAGTACAAACATGTACGTGGCCTTAGGCGGCGGGCAGCGACGATTTACATTAGCATTCGCGGCATGAACAGTCTACAAGTCTGAATGAATGCACTGGCGCGGTAATGAGTAATGAGCACAAATATGCACGTTGCCTTATGCAAGGGCAGCGACGATTTACATTAGCATTCGCGGCATGAACAGTCTACAAGTCTGAATGAATGCACTGGCGCAGTAATGAGTAATGAGTACAAATATGCACGTTGCCTTATGCAAGGGCAGCGACGATTTATCTCAGCACTCGCGTTCACAGTGGTAATCAGGTTAAAGACACATACCTTAGTGCGTAGGCGGCGAGGGAGCCTGGTACAGTTGAGTTGCGACAAGCTGCAATCGTAGTTGGCAGGTACCTTCGATGCTACAACGGCGAAAGGGGGTGAATGCACAACCGCCTCAATGGCGACGGGAGACACGTCAAGACGCGTACAACGGGACGACGAAAAGAAAGAGGCCACTTTCGTTCTGCTGAACCAAATCCTCGTAGGTCGAGATGAAGGGGGCACGACCCCTCACTTACGGAAGCAGGAACTGGGCTCCAAAAACACCCACGCTACGCCGAAGACAACTCGAAAAACTCCGACTCACAACCACCACACAAGCGCTCTCTGCCACGGGCTGCGGACAACTCCCACTTAAGGCGAAACAGTCTATCACAAGATTGCTGAAGCAGCACTCGACGGGAAAAAGACTGACGCCCCCGCCAAGGGCGGGAGCGCCGCACGAACGCACACACTATCCGACCTCTTATTCGTTCGACGGCTCTCGGCTGAATCCCCAGCAAAAAGCGTTAGGACGCTTGAAGTGGCGTGAGCCAAACGGCGTTGCCACGTGACTCTCGACAGCCAATCGTGAGGCGATAAGATGAAACAAATTAATGCCGGCGACAATGGTAGCACGCCGCAACGGCGTGTTTTCTAGAAGATTCGGAATTCTTGCGAGCGATAACGCTCGGCTGCCAAAGCGCCATCAGAGGGGCGCTCCAACCGACGAGAAATACTGCGTTTGGGGCCAAATATGTGCAAAATCATGATTCTGGAATTAGGCGATGGAGCCAAATAAGTAACTAAAAGGGTTTAGCATACGGGCACGCTGCCCTAAAGCCTAGGTGGCTACTTAAAATACCAAAATGACCTGAATCAAATGTGCGGAAGATGAGATTGTACTTGTGCGCAAAGATTGAAAATGGTTTTAACATAGCAACAAATTGCCCTAAAGGCGTGAAATGCAATTAAGCATCTACAACAGCAAAATGACTTAACACGTTTCATAGAACCACCAGGTCAAGCTAACTTCGGTATTTTTATGCAGGAATTTAAGATAACGACGAGGGCGTTTGATAGAACCGCCAGGTCAAGCTAACTTCGGTATTTTTATGCAGGAATTTAAGATAGCGACGTGGGCGTTTCATAGAACCACCAGGTCAAGCTAACTTCTTCGGGATTCTAAGCGAGAATTTAACTAGCGATTTGGGCGTCTCGTGGAAGCCTTTCAGATCAAACTAGCTTCGGAACGGATCCTCCGGGTAATGCTAGAGAGGATATCGGTTTCAGGTTAAGAATAATAAGAATCTCTCCCGACAGGACGGGTAAACCTGGGCCAAGCTCAATCTTCGGGAACCGAGTCTCTGGGAATCTCTGGGTAAAATCTCCCTAGAATGAGCGCTTCACCTGCTTTTATATGGCTTTGGATATTCCTAGGTGGGGGAGGAAAGGCGCGCGGTTTGCCATTGTGCGTCTTCCGTATCTTTCGGCGCAGCCTGGGGTCCACGCTCGTTGTCTCCTTGGACATTGACACGCCGTGATTTGCAATAACGCTTAGATGGGCGATGTATAAATTTTAATATATTATTTAATATTTGTTTAACCAAATTTATACAGAAGCTAGCGTTACATATGCCCTTCCCTTCGGAGGAAACTGGAGCTCGGTGGGCATCTTCGTCAAAGAGGTTTTTAAGACAATACAGGGATCATAGTGGTTAATTGGACGGGACACAGAAAACATTCATTCTAGGAAACGCGAGGGTGCTAGAATTTTAATGGGCGTTTCTTCGGGATCTATATACAAGATGAGTAAAATTTTAACGGGCGTTTCCTAGGGAGTGTGAAATTTTACTCTAAATTTTGACCTAGTTGAATACACAGGTTGCGGTTTCAACTTATATTCAGTCAGGATATTTTGGTGGAGAAAGAAATACATATGTGATACACATGCACTCTACAGGACAAGGCGGCGTCGCGGTTTCGATCTGCAGGTCCTTCAGGATAGCATATATTCGGAAATCATGTATTTCTGGTACTGGCCTGGATGCCATTTCATGGGGTGCATTCTACTACACAAAAATGTGCACTCTATGGAGTAATCGCGCGCTTATTATATGCACTGGGGCGAAATGCTACGTTCAAGGAGTGCACACAAACTTATGTTACAGGTGGTTGCAAAACTGCGGTCTCAGTTTGCAATTCGGCCAACGTTCAAACATTCAATATTTAAATCTGGAGCTAATACAGTCGCGGTTTTGATCTGCATTTATACTCCCATTCTATGGAGCGCTTTCTACACTACGCTCTCTGGAACTTTTGCCTAGGTCGCGGTCTCGACCTACATTCATTCCGGGCTAATTTGGTGTGCAAAAACATCTAGGTTGCAGGATAACCTATTCTCACACATTCTCACACAATTAATTTACTGGAGAAATTATAGAGGCTGCATATAATTTCTGAAAAACGGCGCAAAGGATTCTCGTACGGAAAACGCATTCTCACCTTCAAGCTTCGACTATTCGTCTAGTATCTCCTGCCAACATCTGGGTTCACGCTGACAAAGGAGCACGCTTCAAAAGGGAGACTTTTCAGGATAAGCGTTCATGATAACTACGGCGGCATTCACACAAACTTACATGTCTTAATTTTCTTTTCAGGTACACCAGGCGCTTACCGGCGGATACCTGCGACTCTAGGACTGGCACTAGAAGACTTTCATGGGCGGACACCTGGACTGTCCCGACTTCGGCTACTTCCACGGGCGGACATCTGGACTGTCCCGGGTGGACTGCGGACTACGGACTACGGATGGTTCGTAGTATCTTCGGTCATTGCCTGGCATTTGCTTTCGCCTGGCATTCTTCGGCCATCTGCTCGGGTGCCTTGGGGTTGCTAGGCCTGTACCAGTAGGTAATACTGGTACCTGAGGGTTGCAGAAGGGTTTCTGGACTAGACGGGATTTTGGAAAGATCTTATCTTGAGAGGACAGGACCTGGACGGGGATCTCGGAATTCTAGACCTAGACATCACTGTTTCTGAGCTCTGGTAGATTTTCCTGGACGGCTAGGCTGTAACAGCTTTTGTGCATTATTTAAATTACAACAAAATTGCTGGTTCCGTATTTTTCAGGGTTTTTTTCGGCCTCGGGCGCCATCTGGATACAGGAACGGCTACCTGGTGTTTGCTAATCTATACATATCTGAGGTCACGTCCCTGCTCGGATACGCCATGTGACAATACACCCCTCTGACGAGGGTGTCAAAAATTACTTCCATCGGGTAACTCAAATCGGAGATATTTGTTCAGATATATATTAAATTAACAGACAAACACCAGAGAATTAACTTTAAATAGTTTTATTATATTTAGCTATAATTTCCAACTCAATGCTTATTAGAAAATTAACATACTAAAATGTATATTACAATAAACTAGACGTTATACAGTAACGCGGTTTTCTTGTCCCTGAGATGTCAGAAGCCAATTCTACGTCGCTGGACGGCGGGCGAAACGGATTCGCTGGTCGTTTGCTCTGGGACTTCGGAGTCTGTCGGGCCTCCTTTTCGTAAGTCGGAACGAAACTCGGGAGCGTCGGCGCTCTGGACTTGTAGCTGTCAAATTGACTGGATTTGTTTATACCCTAAATTGCTACTGGAGGGCCTCGGGGAAATTGTCGTTACGCTGCGGACCTCGCATGGCAGACGACCTTCGGATCGCGAGCGCCAGGCGCCTTCGGCGAAATAACCTCAAAGTATACGCTCTCTCCGAGGGTGTTGTCGTGCTGCTGTCGACTCCTGCAGGGGATAGGCTGCGTCTTGGGGAGCCTTTCAGGTAAGCAATTAATAATAACTTGACTATCCACCTAAGTTTTCAGCTAGAACTTTCGGTTATTGTTATTGAAAACCAAATTGATATGATTTGAGTCGAAACTCGAATGTTTCGTCAATTATCTGTGGAGCGAAAATTGATTTCAAAGCTGGTTTTATACAATCAAACTAGCGACGTGGGCGCCTCGTGGGACTACCAAGTCAAGCTAACTTCGGTATTTTTATGCAGGAATTTAAGATAGCGACGTGGGCGTTTCATAGAACCACCAGGTCAAGCTAACTTTGGTATTTTTATACAGGAATTTAAGATAGCGACGTGGGCGTTTCATAGAACCACCAGGTCAAGCTAACTTCGTCGGGATTTTAAGCGGGAATTTAACTAGCGATTTGGGCGCCTCGTAGAAGCCTGTCAGATCAAACTAGCTTCGAAACGGATCCTCCGGGTAATGCTAGAGAGGATATCGGTTTCAGGTTAAGAATAATAAGAATCTCTTCGGACAGGACGAAAAACAGGAAGGGGAACGGGTAAACCTGGGCCAAGCTCAAGCTTCGGGATCAGAGTCTCTGGGAAAAATCTCCCTAAAATGAGCGCTGCACCTGCTTTTATATGGCTTTGGATATTCCTAGGTGGAGGAGGAACGGCGAGCGGTTCGCCTTTGTGTGTCTTCCATATCTTTCGGCGCACCCTGGGGTCCACGCTCGTTATCTCCTTGGACATTGGCACGCCGTGATTTGCGATAACGCTTAGATGGGCGATGTATAAATATGAATATACTATTTAATATTTTTTTTAACCAAATTTATACAGAAGCTAGCGTTACAAGATAATACTTGTATCCACAAAAAGGTATATGTCCAATCAAAGTGAAAAGTAAATTTAGATTTGAAAAAAGAAAAACAAATACATTGCGGCACGGGAAGTTCAACCTTTAGCCGAGATCGTTCAAGCGGGGCCACCTCAAAAAAGGACCAAACACCGCACAATGATTATTTTGTAAGAAGAATATGACGCAATAATGGCACCGACTTAGGTACTGGTTTATTTCGAGAATAGTTCAATCCAGCTCACAGCGACGCCAAATAAACGGTAATAAGTCAAAACGGAACGATAACTTTGCGAAAAGCATTAATTGCTATATTCCGCAAATCTCAAATTGGTCAGCGTAGCTATACCTAGGTGAGCGTCGAATAGCAGTGTTACAAGGAAGCCACCCTACAGAAATCTTCAATGTAACTTTTGCGCACTCTAAAAGGTGACGTCAACCGTTTCAAACATTCCTGAAACTTGGTCTGCCTTCGGAATATTAATCTACGTGTTTAGATACAGGATTATTCCCAAAAGGTGAAAAGACATGTCTAAAATACATGTATACGACCAGGATCATCTTACGGATTGGAAATTATGACACTGACAAAGAAAAGTGGAAACCGTTTACGAGTAAACCACAGAGCGACAGAGCAAGCTATGCTGGGAGTCAGCTCCAAAGATTATAGAAGCAACGAGGAAGTTCGAATTGCTTTAGGGCTACAGTAATCAAAATACCTTAATGATTGCTACTGCCCAGTAACGGCTTGGAACGAGAACAAGCAGAAATACATGTTCAACAAGGTAACTATATTGGATTTTTGTTTTAAAAACTTTTGTAGCAGCACACACTAATAGTAAAATGTTATTAAAACACATTAATAAAGGAAAGATGAGTCCACTGACTATCGAATGTAAGAATTGCCACAATGTAGTTGTATTAAGCAAGACGAACTTTATGTTTTAGAATAGAAAGCGCAGAAGTGCTATACGGCAAAAGTTAGCTTTTTTGTTTTTTTTCTATCGTATGGCTTGTGCTAATCTCGTTATACAAATATATAAGTTGCCATATGATTGAACAAGAATAAATAAATGTTATTTAAACAGCGAGTGAACTTAGATTCTGTTTATAATTGTTAGGTATTTAGACGAAAAGACTGTATTTAATGGCCCCAGAGAAAGCGAATGATTAGAAGTCTGAAATTCCTAATATCTGTAGATGATGTGTGATATTAAAACTGAGTGCCGCACAGATCCATACTTATTGCTAAGTTTAATAGCTGTGTGCATTTAATATTTCGGACCGCAGTCCCCATGTTTGCCAAAAATTTAATTGAATTCGACGTGAATTGTGAACTTACTACTTAGTACATAACGTCCTCACGTTTGACAAATATTGTACCAGTCTGAAAATTAAGGTGAGCCCTACAACATTTCCTAGATTATTGTCCAGCTATCAACAACATTATGGCTCAAGCATTGTTTACAGAACTAGCCTCGGTCATTACCATCAATTAAGCGGTTATTAGGTCAGCTCTAATTAGCACTAAAATATCTATATCCACTGTGATGGCCCAAGTAGCCGAATAGCAACTGAAATGATCACTTGCAAATTCAAAATTAATGAACTTACTCGGTTTATACAGCCGTTTCACCAAAATTATGTTAGGGTACAGCGATTTGATTTTGCTATAGCCACATAAACTGCAATAAAACAATACATTTACTAGCTGTTGGAAAGCGTAAAGCGTGTCCGTTTTATTTTGTTTGGTTGTTAAGAAATTTTAGGAATCTACCTCATAATTAAGTCGCCAAGTAGAGTTTTCTAGCTAAACCTAATTTTGAATGCCTAAGTTCTTTAATTGCGCATATTGTTAAAATAGGATGTATATGGGGAAATGAAGGAAATGGATAATCTTAGGCAATTTATACTATTCAAGATGGCCTCTGCTGTTATCATTTGAAGGGTTGAGTTGGAATAATGTTTCTGAAACTTCTTTGTGGCGTGAATTTTAATTGTTATTCGTTGATAACGAGGGCAGATTGTCCCTCGAAACGTTCGTTGTTAATATTTTCGTTATTTAATATTTTAATTTGCAGAGTGGCGAAATACCCATATAAGAATATGAATTGGAATAATGTTTTTAATCACCTGCGAAAGCTATTTAACTTAAATAGTAATAAAGTGTTATATGACAATTTTTTCAATATGGTTTCGCTAGCATTTACAACGGCCCAGAGAAGTGTTACGTAAATATTAAAATTTCTTTATAAAAGCAATTAATTTTGGTATTATGACCACAATTTAAGTATAGGGTTTTCCAATAAAAAGTTTAATTTTAAATTTAACGGTATTTTTTAACTTTCAAACATAGAGCTTCTATTTCTTCATAGCTGCCAAGTAAAACTACACTATTTAAGAAAATGAAGCGATATACGCGAAAACCACACACTAAAATAGTGACAATTTACTTACTAATATATAAAACTTTTCATAGAGACGTGTTATTTAGCATCAAGCGGCCGCCTGGAATAGTAGATCGTGCGATCTGATACGTTTAACTTTTTCCTTTGTGGCTAAGTGCAGAACAAAGTCCACGCCCATAATCCACAAACAATTGAAGCCCTCCAAGACAATGTGCGAGCTGTTGCTGTTTGAGGAACAGAGCCGCATTTATGCGAAAGCGTGATACAGAAGTTTCTCAGAAAGAGGATCATTTGTCATAGAAGTCGAAGAGGTTATCTACCAAATATTGCGTTTAAAATTTATTCCTAGGGTTTGTACTTTCGATTGAAATAAAAATATTGGCACTTTTTCTTAGCAGAAAATATATTTTTTATTAATTTAAGATGCCACCGTAATGATAAACCCGATACATGCTTAGATTTTTATCTTTTAATTTAAATTAGCCTTAAAAGTAATGGTTCTTTTATATACCTTTTTTGAAAGGGTAAAAATGTCTAAATTACTATCACATAATAATTTTTTTCTCAGTTGAACACTTCAAGAATTATGATCTGTTTAGACAAATATTGTTACAGCAACTTGAAATAGTTCAATATAGTTTAGCATGTAAGCAATCCTATTTACGTTTTACTTGAAGTGTTTTGAAATACCAGTAGATTCTAATGGAAAATGACGGGGAACTGTTAAGAATGGAAAGAAACTTTTTGTAATAATGAACCTTATGAGATTATAGTTATAACGGGCTAAACCGACAACTACGACCATGCGCCAGTTTGTAACGGTACGACACGGTATTTACGAAAAGCCAAAATAAAGCTAAACGACTAGAGCGTACAATAACTCAAAATCGGGAATGTATCACATAGGACCGCTGCCTAACGTCTGCTACAAAAGGATTTGCCGACCAACTTTAGCGGATTGAGAGGGGGGGGGGCCAACACGAGATAACACACGGGCAACGGTCTATAAACGGTAAGCAGATCTAAAATGATAAGGCGCCACCACATTTCCTACACTATAAAAAAAGTGCATAAGTGAACCCGCTGAGAAACAGTGGAAGCATAACGTGTTCATCTTTCAACTTTAAGCGTGGCAGTATTCTGGTCCGCGAGCGGATTCAGCACCATTCGACCTACCTTTCAAAAATCCATTTAATCAGCTGGCTTTTACACTATAAAATACAATATGCACATCGCACGCACAAGAGCAAAGAAAACCACAGTTAAATAAACATGAAATGTATTAGCAAAATATTTGAATATATGTAAAATGCGTAACGTCTTAACCTATTAAAATATTTGGTAAGCTTGACATCAACTATTGAGATCACTGGAAAACGATATGAACATTGTTACGCTTATTTTGTAGTTTCCCATGAAATATTGCAAATAATTAATTAGATTTCACTATTTACATTTATTCCCAAAAATCCAGTACATTTCTACCGAACTGGTTAGGCAACCCTATTAACATCATTCACAATTTTTAGAACAAGGTACAGTTATACCCTTATCAGCTTAAACCACACTTTGCATTCCTCAGTTCTTCTGATGGTCCACTTTCAAATTTTGGAACTGATAAGTTGATAAGTTGAATTAGACTGTTTTTGGGCAAATCTTTGGCCATTTTCTTGCCTGTACTGTCTCGTGGAAGTTGAATCGCTCCTTATGAGGGCCTTTCCTCGTCGGTTTTGGTAGCTAACTTCATTTTGGAAGGATTTGTGAGGCATCGTAGCCCCCTTGGAATGTTCCGGTAATTTGTGTGAAGTTACCGGCATTCTCTGCGTCTTTGACGGATTTGAGGGGAGCCTCACCTTTCGTTCTGGACTGCACGATTTGGCTACTTTACAACTCAAGGTTTGTTGTTTACGGTTTCCTCCCTTTACCGCCGTAATCTACCTGGAAATTTGTATTCTTTTATGCTTATTTTGTGTCACCGTATGGAATTTATTTTACTTGGAGTCCATGCTGTGCACGGTTGAGATGTGCTAACCCAGTTTTGGCTGTTTGCTCCCCCCGCTGTCGATGCCCCTGGAGCTAGAATCTACCACCGCCCGTTGCGAGGCTTTGCCATGGCTCGCACTTCGCCTTGTGGCTTGGCAAACTGCCTGGTCGCATTCCCCAGCCCCGTATCTCGTACGTCGCAACTGGAAAGTTTTGGTGGTGCTATTGTAATGTATCTTTTGTTTTATGCTGTGTGTTTATCTGCGTCATTAGTTTTGATAGTGTAGTAATTATGTATCTTGGTGTTTGACCTATAGGCTTGAAATGATAGTTTTTGCTTTATGATTTATGCTTATCGGAGTAACTATGGTCTTATTAGATTAGAGTACTTACCGGTTGTTTCGGCAGCCATTTTAGATTGCATTAATTAACTGCTCGGCCGCTTAAGTAATCACTTTACGTGTAGGTAATATCGTGTAGTATTTTAACTTAGTTTCGTTTTACGATTTGGCCTTCTGCCAATTTTGGTGTTCCGGCTACGCTACCGGCCACGGGAGTATTAGCTTTTTGATTGGGGTTAGGAATGAACGTAAGTAAGCTGCTAGAGTTGTTACAGAACCTATTATGAATTTTTCATAGGTAATAGCACCCCTTGTGAGATCTCATAAACTGAATGTACCGCCTCGTCGACATTTTAGTTTCTGTAAATTTGACTTAGTAAGCCAACTCTCGGGGTTGATCGTTGGCATTTCTTTACACTTGCGTTGTTCGCACTCCAAGTCATTGTAATCATTTTGATCTTTATATATTGGGTTGCAGATTTTTCTAGTTATACTACGCGAGGTGTGGATCTCCGCTTCACGGAGACCGCGTCTGTTTTGCAATAAGTTATACTTTTGAATTTCTTGATTTGGTATTTGAATAGTAAGTACAATTAGTTGGTTACTAAGCATCTAACGCCCCTTTGGCTGATTTTAGTTTACGGAGTACTACTTTTCTTAATAGGTCGACTTGTGACATTTATATGTGATTTTATGAACTTGCTGTGATATATTTATATTGTTGATTGGTGTCTTTTATGAGTTTGATGTGAACACTGTAGAACCAGTCTCGTTACTTGTTACTATTTTGATTTGCTTGGAATATCTCTTACCTTGGGGAGGTCCGACCCAAAGATTTGTCTACGTCGAGGACCTGGCGCCCCCTCACTTAGTTTCTCGTTCAGCTCTGCTGGAACCCCGACCCTCTCGACTAGTTAGCCAACCTAGGCCGATATTTACTAGCTGGCAAAACGTCAAATACAAATTTCGCCAACAGGTAAGGGCCTTTGCCATCCTTCGTTACATCAAACGATTAAAATACTGAATCAAATAGCGGTAATAAAAGGCAGTATTCAACTAAATAGGTTGCAGTCTGTGACAAATTAAAAATGCTACTACATAAAGTCAAACAGAACCATAAAAGCTTACGGAATAATCCTCTCATACGAGCGAAACGCAAAGTTTTGCACGGAATGGCAGAAAGGTAAAGCGATGGCTTCGCGAACACATGATAAACCGCTCAATGAGCCTTGACCAAAAGTCCGTCCAACGACGTATTAGAGGGGCTGCCGCCCCAACGGTACATGCCCGCAACAAACGTGCAGTTAAATTCGTTCAAAACAAGGCGGTACACAAAACTGTTGAAGCCACGCAAGTTCAAATCATAACTAAACAGCCGTACATACACATACTCAAGGGCACAAACGTTAGCCGGTAAACACGCAATAATAAAACTTCAAAATCCTTCGCGAACGCAATCCCCGAAGGGAGAGCGTTGAGGGCGAGGCAATTCAAAAATTAACTGTTGCTTCGGACGCCGCATAGATCCTGTCTGCAAAATCGCGCCAAGACGGCCGCATTGAAAAGTGGTGAGGGCAAAACCTTCGACTTGCTCCCTCAGGCACATGGCATCTGCCTCTACTTTGGCTCAGAACGGAAGCGCTTCTACAACAAATTCACGTCTCCAAGACGAGTCGATATTTCAACCAGCGGGGGTATTCTTAGCGCGCCAACAGATCGGAACAGTGATAAATAGTATAGGTGCTTTCAAAACCGTTGGCTGTAAGGGAAAAACACAGCCGTGTGCACTAGAAAGCCACTGAAAGCCTGCACAAAGCTTGAGATGCTTAAATTCAGGCGGAATAATTCGAAAAACCCATATACAAGTGGAGTCGTAATTTACGAAATAACGTAATAGCCGTACGTTCATGCAATCTGAAAATGTCCTTACATAGTGTTGGTGGGTTTCACATAGAATTTTCCTAGGTACAATCTTGAAGGATTACTCTGTCGACATTTTAAATAACGGGTTTTTGTGGTGGTGGTGGGACTACAGCTGCAGAGGTTCATAACGATTGATACCAACTTTAAAGCCGAAATCAAACCAGCGTGACTACAAGGACACATTTGAGGGCCGGCAGTAAAGACGGCGTGCAGTTCTTTACACCATCATTATCATCATCTTCGTCAGCAGCAGCAGCATTTTATGGTCCAGTTTGAAAAATAGGCTTATCCCATGATTTTCCAACGTGTTCCTTCTTAAGCATCTCTACTCCATGTGCTGCCCGTAATCGCCTTTATATCATCAAACCAGCGAGCTCTAGGCCTTTTTTGTTTATTTTTGCTGGCCCTTGGCCACCATGCCAAGGTCTTTTTGCTCCATCGGTTGTCAGTACATTTCATAATGTGGCCTGCCCATTGCCATTTGAGTTGGGACATCCGTTGACCAACATTCACCACTTTTGTTTTTCTTTTGATCTCAACATTTCGCATATGAGCTCGGAGTGATACTTCTAACAATTGCCTTTCCATTGCGTTCACTACTTCTTAACTGCTGCATTCGTGAAGATCCATGCTTCGCAAACGTAAGTCATGTTGTCAGTATACACTTGTCAAGAATTTGTCTCTTCAGGTGCAGAGGCATTTGGAATTTGAGGATATACCTTAGGTTAAATGTTCTTGCCTAATACGGAGGCGTTACCGTCACGGATTACCTGTCTGCGCCACCTCGTAGCTACGCCTTAGTTCTTAGATAATATTACTAGCTCTTAGTACTCAGCAAAGCCCACGTCGAAATAAGTCAAGGCCACCTCTGAAACGGGACAAATGGCAGCTTACGGAAACGATAAACTCGACCCTGACTGCAAGTGCACGATACGAGACGGGAACATGATGGAATCAAGCAGATCAAATATTTTGTTACGGAAACATGGCGTGTGGAAAACGAAACAGCTCGGTATGAATCATGGCCGGATCAAAACAGCTAGAAGTAGCCCAAAACGTTGAAACAATTCGACAAAAATTAGAAAGCAGGCTCAAATAATTATGCGCAATTTAATCCTAACTGCCAAAAATCGGGCTGACAAAGGACAGAATATAAGTGGTGGCAGACATAGGGATAAAATGCTAGGAAATCACCAGCGCCTCGCGAAGACAAGGAAGAGCATTCACCGCCACAAAGGTGGACAAAATCAGTATACGGCCCGAATTATTACGTTATATTCGTAACATTAAGATAGACCGACGGAGTAGAGTATGATGTTATGCAAATTTTCAAATATAGAATCCATGGTAAAATTTTATCGTACTCAGGATTATGCCGTGGTTAAGTTTAATGCTGCCCGTGTAGGCAGCTGACGTTTGTAATGGAATTTACCTCCACTGCTTTATACCACGAGGACGAGGATGGTGCATCAGTAGTTTGACTTTGACATTAAGCGCGGGGCTGTTCACCACCATCGATGATGGTAGTTAACTGGGGGTCAATTAGTCGTGTATGGCGGGAATCTTCTATCGCTTGAATTACGCAGAATAATATTGTTACGGCTCAAACCAGTTGACCCAGAGATTCCTTGAAGAGGTACAAGTTCACGGAGTGTATTTTTTCAGTGGTGCAGTATTTTCCGTTACACTTTTCGTGTAACTTTAAGTGGATTATATGGCTAGTTTTCTCTCGCTTTACGCTACCGCTACACGATGAATACGTCATTTCCTCTCGCTCATCAACCCTAGCAACTTGTAAACTGGCTATCACCTGTAGAAAGACCAATCCTTTTCCGTCTGGTGTGTGGCGGCAGTCTCCACTGACAACGCTGCAAAACAGCAACGCTCAGCCAGATGTTAAGGTAGATTCAATATTGCTTATACATGTATATTTGAGGAAAGTGCATCGCTTTTATAAGTGATTCGGTCATATTAATACTGAAGTCTGCAAGTTGCGTCTCATACATTAAGATATCATTAAATATTTAGCCAGGCCAGGGCTTGTATATTCACAACTTAGATTGGAACTGGCTGATTACTGTTTGATTACAATTTTAGCTTGTGTTTACTCTGGCGCCTCCTAACGTTAATATTGTTTATGCATGTGTGTTTCCATGAGATTTTCAACAGTAGCAGTTGCTTTACTTGTGATCTGTTCTCTCGATTGTACGCAACTAGCATGATACTACTACTAGTATGATATACATCAAAAGTTTTGGACTTGAAGTCAAGTCCCCCAAATAGCGAAATAGGAATTAACCACTTCTTTAGAAGAAGCCGTTGAACGCATCGTCCAAAGAAGTGGTTGATCCATGTTTCGCGCTTTGGGAGAGCAATCTTGACTTTAAGTCTAAAAGTGCATGGCACCATTGAATTCGACTAATTTGAACTATTATATTTAACCCCCATTTTATCGCTAAGCGAAACCCACCTTTCTCTTGACTGACGCTGGCCAGAACCATTTATGCAGGGCTACACATTCGATTGTTGGGAAATTGAAATCGTCCCGCGGTACAGGAGCGCACACTTTCAGGAGTTATAAGCAAGAACACATATCGCAATCAGAATTGCCGGTAAAGGTTAATGAATGAAATATACTATTTTGCATTACTATTCAAGTCACCTGCCATCTTTCAAAAGCTGACCAATAAAAATCTAGAATTTCATGTTTGACGTACTGTTCGAACAAATGAAAATAGCTCAAGGTACTTTTGCTTTTGATTGTATCCATATGCGACAAAGTTGAACTTACTTTTAGTCTCTAGAGTGACGTTGGAAAAATATGATGTAAAATACTTGTGGAAAATGTAATTTAAAGCATGTACGATTAGAGTGCCCACTGTCGCTCGTGCTCCAACTTTCGTACTAGTTGTGCACTGAAGCGTTTTCTTCACTTGTATTGCAATGTACTATTATTTTTGTATTGCATGTACGAATTATTTATTCAATCGACTTTTTTCACGATTCTGTGAAATTTTAGCAATTCCTGATTAAGGACGAATTGATATTTTGATTTGAAATTCAAAATTTAGCGAACATATTTTTTACAGCATTTTCGAACTGAATCAATAAAAAATGACCAACTTGCGTCAAGTAGATCACGATGTAGTGCCCTTTGAGAAACCTAAATGTTGTGAATTAATTAAGAAAACCAATATTTTACATGCTGCGCCAGCCAATGCAGCACCCTGTATAATTATAGCCCCATCCATATGAAGTAAAATTGAAATCTGTAAATTATAAGAAATGAATGCACCCCAAGTATAAAAATATATTTATAAAGTAGGGACAAGAAATCACACGACGTGCGCCACCAAACAAATTTTAGTGACGTCATAAGTACCACCATTAGATTTACAAAACCGATATTTATTTTCTTCTTTACAGCTCATTTGAAATCATGCGTTTGGTTTAAGCTTAATCAATTATCAATGGAAAATTAACAATTTAAGCTAAACTGAAATTTGCTTGGTGGCGCACGTCGTCTGATTTCTTGTCCCTACTTTATGTGTGTATCGCCTATATAATAATACGGCAAACACGATGGCCACTATCCCGTCTAATATTGCAATATAGCAAAATAATAGAAGAGTAAAAAGTCTATGCATAGGAATGAGTCATACCGAGGTTCCTTCGCCTGCAGTATAAAGCCGTGAGCTTTGGGCAAGTTTGAAATAACTGAATTGAGTGCATTCTGCAAACATACAGTTGAAATAAAACAAGTCGAAAGAGATTACGGGAAAATTGTCCGCAGAAAAATGTTTAAATAAATCTTCCGTAGAACCAAGGCAATAAAGTTTTTAATAATTTGTACTTGGATTCCGCCCTAGAACAATATATCAGCACAGTTTACATGTATTATGTTATATTGCTAACATTTTTATTTTGAAATTTTGTTGCGTCGCTATTAATAAATTAATAAACTTTACTAGTGGAGTTGCCAGCAGATTTGTTTCCACAAATGTGTGTCAAAGACATATGTTCAAAAATTTTCTAAGTTGATTTTATTTATCAAACTCAATGCAATTTATTAGTTTCCAACTAATGATTTCAAAATATACTGTTAAATCTTCTACAAAACAATAAGCTCATTAAACGAGTTAAGTTACTTAAAATTGTGGTTTACGTTTTTTTTTCTATAAATAGTAAAGGGTATTCAAAATTACTAGGAGCCACCAAAGAGTCTTTTACTATAACCGATATATTTATTAGCTTACGAGAACTCTTAAACTCACAAAGGCACTATGCGTAGCTAATTGGCTACAACTTCAGACTTCAAAACAGTTCGACATCTCAATTCCTTGCATTAGCCATATACAGAACCATAGTGCACATGAACGTGTTTATATTAATAACAACAATAAATATGATTCAAAATTTTACATCAGTTAACTTCAGCAATCGTATAAATCAGTCCACTCTATTATGGCCACCAATTACAAGAGTTCAATTTCTATATGTATAGCTAAAAGGTCTCTGGGAACATTAAATTACCGAACAATTAGAAATGTTACAATAATGTCGCAGGCGAGCACAGTATAGTATGCCACCAAGTACGCAGAAATTTAGAATTTTAGGTAAATGCTGCAGTAATTATTGACAGACTCGTAGGTAACGCAACACTAATCGGTGATTCCAAGGTCTCAAGATAGCTAGGGAGAGAGGGGTACTTTTTACCTTGTACAACATAAGTTCGTGTTTTAATACTCCCATCAATGATGTAAGGCGGTGACGAAGAACAAATAGCAGCAAACTGCACAATCAGTCACTAGAAGTAGGCGGGGGCATACCAAAGACTCTGGGTGAAAACAGTCACACGATGAAGTGCGTCTCCAACTGCTTCGACAGCGAAATGGTGCAACGCAGCGAAAACTTCCAATTCACGACGGGAACTCAGCAATGGTACTATAAACTCGGTTGCCAAACTTACTAGCAGGTTATGAATTTTACGACTCCAAGGTCGGCTCTAAAATGTGAGTGCTTAATTACAATTGGGAATGAAAAAGAGAAAGGGCACACATAAATAAAACTCACAGCTCTGGGGCTATTCCACGACGCTGATTCGAATCTGCAACCTAATGCGATGGATAGAGAAACCTTTATAATTTTCAATAAGTTCAATCCATAAAGTTCAGCGATACGAGAGTAAATAAAAGAACCCTACTTTTCTATTTTACCCATGTAAATCATTAACACACAGCCTCAGCCTCAGGGTCGATCACAAAATAATGCATGCGAAAGGCTCGGAAGATGATAAAAGAAGAAGGTGCCAGCGTGCGATAAAAAAAAATACGTCGCCGCAGATGTGCAATGACACCTGCAGGCAATTGAATATCGAATATCGATAATCAAAGAACGCCTCAAAAGTTTAACGCCCTCGAAAACCATAAAAAGAGGGGCCATTTCTGACTGTTTGCATAGGGAACATATGCTACAAAAAACGTGGTAAGCAAAAGTGATTTAAACAAGTCCAATTTTTAATTTGGAAAGAATTCTTCATCTTGAAAATGGTTTTGATGGGTGACCAAGAAGGGTAATTAACTAAGTCCATTCCACTCACTTGAGCTACATTGTGGTGCCATGGAAGAAAAAAATCAAGAAATATACGAATCGACATTGGATGGGCGGATATGCCGAGCTACAATGAGACCAGGGCCATGCTCTATCCCTTTACTTGGATGAAATATGTTAGAAGGATATTAAACATAATTTCAGATTGAGAGATAGATGTAATCAAAATGGCCGATTTCAGGTTTGACCGGAAATTACATTAAGTTTCATTTTTTTAAATAGATCACCCTATTTAATTAATGTTTTTCGGAATCTACGACTCAAATTACATACAACAGTATTGCAAAATTTACTTAGGTGTTACACAATAGTAGTTTACGATACAAGTGCGTAAAGCTACTCTTTAGGCACGAGTGGGGTAGAGTTAAAACGTGAGCGAGCAATATTTTATCTACGATGGAATTCAGAAAACTCCGTAAATATAAAAAAAAATTAAATGTGAATTAGGATTACCAGCAACCGGTCGTAATTTTGCGTGTATTAAAAATTTTAAAACACGTTGCTACTGACGACATGCCTAATGAAATCTTTTAAACACGTTACTACTAACGACGTAAACTAATGAAATAGTAATTTACGTTACAAGGCCGGAAAATGATTGATTAAAGTACGAGTTTAGACGTTTACGGACGAGGCGAGGAACGAGCCGGGTTTGGAATTTCTAAACGAGTATTTTAGTAATATTTTACCGCCGTGTATCGTACAATATTTATTTCATACTGTTTTATATTATTGGCCTAATGACTTTAATCCTCTATATAATAAAGGAGAACGATTCAGACGTGTGTGTCCATCACGAAAATTCCAGTCGCGATGTCCCTGGTTGAGCGAATGTGGGTTACGGTAGCGGAGCCCCGAGTGCTCCCTTGGAGAGTGGCGGAGCCCTGAGGGCCCCCTTGGAGAGGGGTAAAGCCCGAGGGCCCCTTGGAGAGGGGCGGGGCCCCGAGGTACCCCTTGGAGAGGAGCGGATTTCCGAGAACCCCCTTGGAGAGGGGCAAAGCTCCGAGGGCCCCTTGGAGGGGGCAAAGCCCCAATGACCCCCTTGGAGAAGGGCGCAGCCCCGAGGGCCCCCTTGAGGAGAGGAGGAGCCTAGAGGGCCCCCTTGGAGAGGGGAGAAGCCCCGAGGGCCCTCTTTGAGAGGGGCGGAGCTTCGAGCGCCCCTTGGAGAGGGATGGAGTCCCGAGGGCCCCTTGGAGAGGGACGGAGTCCCGAGGGCCCCCTTGGAGCGGGGCGGAGCCACGAGGGCCTCCTTGAAGAGGGGCGGAGCCCCAAGGGCCCTCTTGAAAAGGAGCGAAGCCCCCAGTGTCTTCTTGGTCAGGTGGACGGCAGGGGCGTGGGACGTGTTATGAAAATTTATGAGATTTTATTAAAAAAAGACAAGAAAGTGACCCTTTCCGGCCTTGTGATGTAATGTTCCTCTCTCCGGACTCAAATTAATGACGCAAAGTCATATTTTCCAGAGAGTATGAAATAAACATGTTATTAAATAGTCGTTTTACAAACTTAAAACTGCCAACTAAAAGGCAATTTTACACACAGTCGTAAATAAAAATATTAATTTCTTTATTAATAAATATTTTTCTGTTTTAGATAAACCTAAAGTAGTGCATGATGCATATCGTTAGATTGGCAATTAAATTTGATACACAATGGAAATACAGCCCTTAGGAGGTGGTTACATTCCGAACTTATTCAAATTTCAATATCGGTAGTTTAAGAAATTTAGTTTGCATTTTAGCTTGGCTCCATGTCGGTAAGTAGGTAATTAATGGTTTTATGCATTTGCATTTTTGTATTTCATCTTAATATCGTTAAGCGGAGCTCGCACTAAGCTGCGTTTCTCTGCAGCGATCTGCAGTTTAATTGTCATTGGTCAATTTTGACGTACGTCTTGGCTTTTTGTTTGCCATTGGTTGATTCTGACGTACATCCTGTGTTGTATTGGTTCGATGGGATGAAAGCGTTGCTTTCCAGGTTTCTTGAGGAACCGAATTTCGTTTTTGATGTCAATTTTAATTTTGCCTGGCTGAAGTTACGCGTTTTGGAAATTATCCGGACGTCTCATCGAGTGTGGGCTTTGATTGATAATAAAATTGACTTTCAATGGGATGAGTGGTATGTAATCCATTTTTTTTTGTGTGTGAATTCTAAGATGTTAATTTTAATAAAGGGATTTTCCTGGAGGGCCTGCATTTATTTGCCGTTTAACAAGCTAATTTGATGCGGCCTTGCACGGTTTCGCATTTACACGCAACCCTCCAACGTGGAATTCCATTTGATTTCCTTCGTTGGGCCCCTTACTTCGCAATTTCCATCGTTCGTCAAGTGGTCGCCTTCGAGCCCACCATCTCACTTGAGGACGTTGTCGCATACAAGGAAGCAATAGATATCTATGGCAGCCATTCGACCTCACATGAAGGTGCCCTTGTCGCGGTTGTATTTTTGGATTTACGATCTCAACGTGCCTCATGGAGGCGTGAATGGTATTGTGATATATCCAGGCGCTGTATGTTATTGCTGCCCCTCTTTGTTGAATTTCGAATGTTTAATTTGCTTTCTTATAAACTGTTAGATGTACCAGTAGTCTGAAAGTTTAATTTAATTGGGTTGTGTACAATAATTCGAAAGTAAATTTGCTTCGTAATGTACGATTCAAAGTACAAGTAATTTGTAAGACTAAATTTAATTTTTGGTGTATTTATTGAATACAAATATTTAAATATTAATTTGTTTTATAGCGTATACTTTTATGTACGATTAATTTAGAATGTATAACCTACCAATGAACCAAAGTTTATACCGGGTGATTATATATGCTCTTCCATCAAGTTTCCTTTGAAATATTTGTTGTATGGATAATATGTTGGTGACACTGTAAGTGTATGTCAAATTCTAGGTTAGCAGGTTAGGTTTTTCGTTAGTTTTGACACAGACTGACGCAAAACCTAACCTGCTAACCTCGAATTTGACATAGACTTACAGTGTCACCAACATATTCATACAATAAATATTTCAAAGGCAACTTGATGGAAAAGAATTTATAATCACCCGGTATTTTAAGGTGTGTAATAATTTATTACTATTCATGGATCAAATGGCTTATGGATCACTATAGTTAGAATCATAAAAAATTGTTATATTGGTTGTAAACTTGAAGAACGGTTTGCAAGCTGTCACACGCTCCGAGTCAGACCTTGGGCTCTTTGGCTCTACTAGCAAACAAACAATTGAACAAATCTGTATAATAAGGTTTACCCGGTATTGTATGCGTTCATGGAGTAGCAAAAGAGACTGATCGTATATTCAACAGTCGTTTGCAGCCGGACAACGTTCGGGGTATTACTTATTCATTGTTTTAATTGTTACATTAATAATTAGATTAAATCGTTAATTACTTAAACACGTAATCTATATTTAAATCGCGGATTATTCTAAAACCTTTCACTAACTGTAAATGTAGGTACATGATGCATTAAACTTACTGAACCAATGATCGAATTATATTCGAAATGAAGTTCTCCCATATTTTATTTATTTCTGCGGGGCGCGTACTGTCTTAAGCACCATCCCTGTTGTTTTTTTTTGTCTTACCTAGGTTCGCCGTTTCAGATTTCATCTGGGAGTAGTAATTATAAAATTGGTAGACAGCGTGGTGCCCTTTATAGATTATCACTTGTAGGTAATCTTATTTATTTTGTCGGAACCAACGCCCCACTTTGGCTTTGTTACTCTAATAGACAACGAAAAATTATTGTTACAGGTAAGCAGTATTGTTTAACGTAGAGGTATTGGGTATTGGGTATTGTTAGTATAGAAAGCGGACACAAGGTGCTATTTACAATAAGTGATTTGTTCTTAAAAACATGTTCAGCAAATATTATTCCTTCATTAAGGGTCTATTATTGATCTCATTGATAAAAAGCTATTACTATGAGTTACTACAGTCATTAGAACCTATTTTTCCCCAGTTATAGCATTTTATGGTAAACAAATAAAATTTGAAAAACACATGTTTTTATTTCAAAAAATGAATTTGGGAAGACCATTATAAGTAATTTGTTTCGTCGATTGGAAAAAACATAAAATATATGTGAGGTGATATATTTAAAAAAATATAAAATTTATAGCACTTCAGATAAAGCCGGAAATCAAATTTTATCAAAATTAATAAATAAATAAGATATACTCTAAATGATGTAATTTTTGGCAGTGGTCTATTATAGTATGTTTTATCGGACTACTTTTTCCACAGTTTTGCATATATATCACAAGACGTTTCGCAAGTTTTTGATCTACTAACGTCCTTAGGTGTTCCTGGTTAGTCCTGAGAAGGACTGACTCGTGCCTACCCCGGGGTTTGAACCCGGGGCCACTTATCGCTATGATTATGCGTCTATCACGCTTACCACTAGGCCACCAGCGCCGTTTTAGTTATGTACGTATATGTTACAGCTGTATGCTCAGTAGACTATTTTTGAAATTCTCTGAGCAGTAGTGGCATCCAAATGGGATTTATTTCTGTACAAGCCTGGCTAATTGGTACTTCTGCCAGTGCTAAGTAGGTATGTAGCTACGTTCAGCTTCCTACGGAAGCTGCACAGATATGTTCGCTTTCTTGTTTTGCCCATTTGGTAACTTTGACAAATTATGTCTGGTTCTTGACCGACCTTTGAATTAAGGTCTCCTATGATGATTGTTATATTATAATACTTCTGTTTTCATGATTATTTTAAGTGTCGATAAAATTCTTACGTTTTGTTATTATGTTTGTTCGATATTAGCACTTACTACTTACTACATTTTTATTCATTCTTCAATTATTTTAATCAATTAATACTAATAATATAACAGTCATTAAGCAATTCCAGCAACACTTTAAATTAATGTTAATTAAACAAAGTAATGGTATTCTTATGTTTATAAGTATGCGTTTTTTACTTACACTAGTTTATTGTGCCTGTATTTTGCTAAGTGAATGTTTAGTTTAGCTTATGTTTTAATTTCTAATTAGCTACTAGATAGGATAGCCTGCGATAACGTTGTTCAACGAGAAAACACAAACTCCCTCGAAAGAAATATTGTTTCATGCTATGTGATTTTGAATTATTTCCAAGAACTTCTCCTGGAATAAATTAAGTCTGTACAAAAACTGCGTGTTGCAACGCTATCTAATAGATTACCTGTCATATTTTTCTCCGAGGAAAAAACAGTTCTGAAATATAATCTCAGAACTGACTTCCAATTCCGGTTGGGTTTAATGTAAATACAAAAAGCTTTTTCCGGTGCTATTGTAGTCAACATACTTTGTGGTGCCGTGTTTTTCTGTCGAGAAGTTCGTCTACTGATTGTTAATTTTAAATAATGAGAATTTGATTCCTAAACACCATCATTCTAGCGAAATAATTTTTCTGTTATTAAGGTTCTTAAATTTGTTAGGATTGAATGAGTATACTCAACAAAGGATCGTCGGAGTGAACGATTCTAGATTTCTAGATTACTTTAAAAGTTAACAAGAACTTCTCCTCAAACCCCTTTTCCCTTGAAGGATTTTAACTAATATATAAAATTAAAAGAAATCCGTTTAGACAAAGTGAGCGCAGATAACAAGCAAGATACATAAAAAGACTTGAAAAGTTAATGTCAGTAGTTTTCAATAACTGACAAACAAATAACTTTTGGTATACAAGGTGTTCCATAAATATACCGACAAACTTTTAGGGGCGATAGGGGACATCAAAACAAACATTTTTTGCTTTATATATTATGTCCGAAAACGCTTCGTTTTCGAGATACAGGGTGTTAAAATTTGTAGAAAAAAAAACGCTTCAGCCGATTTTAATGAAATTTTCAAAGTTTGTTGGTACCTTTATAAGGAATCTTGTGAATCTATTACAGTTGATACAGTAATTCCAGGAGCGTGCTTACGGGACAGCCTGTTAGTGTTTTTGCATAAAAAAATAACACCCAGTGTTTTTTTTTGCAATTTTTAAACTTGTTTAAGAAGAAGCAATTGAAAATACAACTTTTTTTTCACTTGAGAGTTTTGCGTATCTTGCCTCGTTTTCGAGGAAAAAAAACTGAACCATTTTTTTACAAATTTTAAAACCCTGTATCTCGTATATATTTATAAAGCAAAAAATGTTTGTTTTAATGTCCCCTACCACCCTAAAAGTTTGTCGGTATATTTATGGAACACCCTGTATAAAATAGTTATGCAATCTAGAAGTAGTGATTATTTCCAAGTACATTTATGTGGCATTATAAATATTCAACAAGAAAACACAGTGCCCTGTTAATAAAATGGTCACAAATGGTCATATACAGGGTGGTTAAACACTTATTGCCGGCAGATTGAAATGAATGCTACTAGAAATATTTGTTGAGGAAGACGATATTTTGCATGCCGATTACATGTCTTCCTGTCATAAAACCGAGAAAATTTCAGTAAAATATATATAGAGTGAGCACCTTAAAAATTATATTTTGCCTGTGTTTGCTTTAACTAAACAATTACTTAACTAAAAATGATATCTTACGCATTGCTCAGATTTTTATTCGTGACGAAACAAGGCATATTTTGGAGCTAACATATACAGAGTGAGCACCTTATAAAATAAATTTTGTTTATTTTTGCTTTAGCCCAGAAATAGATAAAAGTAATAATGCGCACATACGAGCCCAGACTCATATAATTTGGCCCAGATACGTAAAGCTCTTATATTTGCTGGTGTAATATTTGGAATTAATCTCAAATTTAGCTTTTCTGCTATGGATCCTGTTGTTTTATAGATTCACAATATTTCATGCACTATAATACGATAATTTGCAATTGTTTGGAAATTTTGTCGCAGGAATTACCAGAATTAAGCAAATTGACAATAGCTTTACCAAGTCCTATTTTTACAGAATACAGACACCAGACTGTCAATATGTTATTAAATAAAAAACAGCTTGTTTCACTTCAACCAAAACATGCGATGGTGAACGAAATGATATTTTGATCACAAGGGCCATAAGAAATGAATCGATAATTTATTTTTAATTAAACGTTTATCGACTATATTTTGTAATTTATTATTGCTAAACCTGTTTAAAATATTGCTAAAAACTCCTACAATTATGATGTAAGAATATTGCCCAAAAAGATTTTCTTAATTTTGATAATTTATAATGCCGTTTACGTATTCGCGTTAAGAAAATGTTGAAAAATTGCTATGTAAGGGCCAAAAACAATTGAACACCTGTAAAGAGAATAACATTTTCCTCTGATTGATATCAACTACGAGATACGGTGTAATTTAAAAAATTATAAATGGCGCTGTCAGTTGTTTTGTATTAATAATAAAATGAAAATAATAATGTTATATTCTAGAGCATGATTTTCTGTTCAAATCATTTTAATGTAAAATAATATATCTGTAGCAGTTTTCATTTAACCGCCCGTAATAAGAATATGACCATCGTGTATATTAGTATAATGGACTCGAGAATGCCAAGATAAACTATTTCTAAATTAGTTTACATGCTGGTGAACGCAGTGTGTATAGAAAATATTAGTAACTTAAAAGCAGTGGCTGTAAATTAAATTATAAAAATTAAATGTATAATACCTAAAGATAGAACAATAATTATGGTAAGATAAAAAAGCGGTTGAAGAAAAACTAGAGTCTCTCTGTAGCTAGCTGGATGCACTTTTGGTAGTCATTTTGGATTACAATAGTCCATTACCTTTTTCCTATGAGAGCTACAAGAGAAATCAGTAACAGGTTCAGCGGTACGATTCTCTACAAATTTTAGCAAATATTTAGATAATATTCTAAATTTAATGGAAAAATCAGAATAAAAAATAAAAGAAGTGGCTAGGAGATTTAAAACGGAAAAAGAAGAATTGATTAAGATCAGAACAAAAATAAAACTACTAGCTATCTTACCAAAACTAAATCGTGGACAAAATATAATTACTAAAGGTAAAAACCTTAAAGTCATCATTCAAATACATGGAAACTTAAAGAAGAAGCGGGAGTTACATTAATTAGGAAACTAGTGACTTAGAAACTTATGCTATACGTTTGGTCAGTCTATGTCAAGTTCTACGTTCTGCGTAACTTTGTCAAATAAAAAACAAAACCTAACAGGCTAGTCTCGAATTTGACTTAGATTGACAGTGCCACCAACAGTATACTTCAACAGTGCCAAAAATATAACACGAATCACGGGCGACTCGCATTATAAACTTATTTGATATCTTATTTCTACCCTTTCACGCCCCTACTGCAACACTTTCCATCATTAAAAACCAGACAGACTTCCGAACAATTATCAGTGATGTAATGAGAGTATAATAACATAGAATGCGTTCTTGATGAAACGAGGTAACTATTTCTTATCTTGCTCTCCGACTATTACTTGGAACAGCACATTAATCAACAAAGAGAAAACCATGATTTTTCCCAAGATATAAGTCTGAGGCTGAAGCCACAGGACTAGAAAGACGCTGATCATTTAATGTTTAAAACCACAATGACTAAAAAGGGACAGGATATGCAGAAACTATGGGACAAAATCTTACCCAAAAGATGATATCTTCTTTTCCTTGGTTCCTTGTATTCCTCCCGGAATTATAGGGTGTCCTGGAAAGTTTCCATGATAATAAGTGCGCTTCAACTGAAAAGTAGGTAGAGAAACTACTGAGTAGAATAATTTGGGTTCGTATTTCAAGGCAGCAATTCAAAAGAAAACTCTACGCTAAGACAATATTTCGGAAGTATTTCTTATCCAGGCAAAAAAGTGGAGTTAACACGTCATAATTGGCGTAACAAACAAAGATCAAGGCATATCTTGACCAGGAAAACAGGTTATAAACAATGATTTGGGTAGCTAATTTACATCATAGTTAATTGATTCATAAAATACAGATTACTTTCTTTTAAATTTCGTGTCAGGGACGAATAGAACTACCGCTGCTGTAAAAAGTGTTTTATTTGAAACAGGCTGATGGTCTCCCTTGCCTGGATTGTTTATTTTGATATTTACATATAGGTATAGCCAGTTTGTATTTGCCTAGTCTTGTATTGTTAATTGGGGTGATCGTTGTGATTTGGCATAGTCGAAAGTGAGTAAGTACGACCTAGTTATGGGTGCACCGCGTAAATTGGAATGTTTAGCAACCCATTGGAATCCTGCGAACATCGCGGGCCACTGAGAATTTAAATGCGGCAGTTATCGGGCTTTGCCTCAAGCTGTATATCTGTACGCAGCGAAATATATAGAAGTGGCTAAGAAAGCCTTGCGGTGTTGTCTGCTGCTTAATGTGTGTGTAACAAGCAGTGCTCGCGCTCAAGTAAACTCCAGTTGAATTCTGTATATGGTGTACATCATGGCATACATTTGGGTTATGTAACGTCAGCCGATATATCGACACCACAGCTAGCAGCCAGGGTGTTCCCCAGCATCTTTTGTTGGACATTTCTAAGCGTTGCATCTTTTAAAGTTAGGCGACACAATCCAGTGAGAGGACACTGGAATTGTTTGCACCTTAAATGATAAGTGGTCGCTCTAGCTGTGTTGAAAAAATTGGGCGAATTTAAAAGAATTCGTTTACGTATGTGCGGTGAGCCGTGTTTGTTTCTGCGCAACGACACTGTGCACGCCTGTGAGAGACAATTTTTTTAGCATTGTATTAATATAAATTTAAATTTAAATGTAAACACTAGTTCCCCTCAGCACGTAGACTGTCAATGCTTACTTGAGATTTGTGATGAGAAATGGACAACGTATGATCCCATTTTCTTTATTTTCATTTTAAAGATTAATATATTTATGTGATCAAATTGGCTTTTATTGGGTATGTTGCTTGAAGCTAGTTTAAGCCCGAGAACACTATACGTGCAGGCCAGCTTTCTATTTTTGGTAAATAGTGATCGTTTGTAACCATGACTGGCATGTTTAAAGGTTTCATGTATACTCAGTCAGCTAGGTAATCAATAAGGGTAATTATTTAAATTTAACATCTTCTGTTATCTGTCAAGTTTAGATAAAGTACAAAGGAAAAATACCAAAATAGTAAATTAGAAAGCAGTTGCTCAGTGAGATAACTTGAGGCGGAAGCTATCGATGGTTCAGATCGATACTAGACAACTACAGAGAGAGAAAAATGAAAGAGAAACAGATGCAGCGTCAGTCTACAGTAATGAATGGGTGATAGTACATACGATCAAATTGAGCTATTTTCCACGCCGGTAGCTTGTATAATTTCGAACAGGAATACATACGTATCTTGTTACGATCTAAAACTACTTTTGCGACACCGCGCCGGCACATACAAAAATTCACTTAAAAGCTAGACGGCCGGCTCGGACGATAACTTTCAAAATCGGGACAAAGACTTACCTAGGATCGCTGCACTGCCCGTAACAAAATATGCCGGTTAAACTACAGTGGAACGAGGGGTGGTCTTACACGAGATTACCTACGGGTAACGGCCTATGGAACGATAAACAATGATAAAATTAATTGAGCGCCACCCAGTTTCATCTATAAGAACGAAAATGCAAAGAGAGACCCCCTATGAAACCGGAAAATCAATAAGCCTACCTTTCGACTTTACACCTTGGTGAAATCCAAAGCTAAACGGGAATAGAATATTTGTGCACAGCCTCACGACTCCCGACACTCCAGCGACAAACGCTTTAACTTACTTGCGACGCTTGAGAACTCTTTCCAGGCTCTACCGTACATAAATCTGACATAGAGTATAACATTACCCTGAAAATAAGCATGCACAAGCACGTGAGGAAATCATAAGGCAACGTTCAGTAAAGCAATCTATTGCTCTAAGCACATGGTCAAATAGGTACAACACAATGAAATCATATCATAATATAGGGGCTAAATCTATACTCCCAGCTGGGGACGCTTTATCTCTAATTGACTAACCTATAGGCGGGATAATGAAAGTTAGCACACACCTAAGTGAATTGGTATTTACAGGCGGCCCCAAAAGGGTGGCTGTTGTTCAGCAAATATACATATAAGTTATTAGCAAATGGATGAATTAGCACACACCTAAGTGGATTGGTATTTACAGGCGGCCCCAAAAGGGTAGCCGTTGTTCAGCAAATATGCACATAAATTATTAGCAAACAGATAAGTTAATTGGTATTTACAAACTACACACACTCTACCTTATTGGTTGGTTTTGCCTGGCGTGAGTCGTGACTGTCGGGAAGTTCGCCACTGAAGAGAACGGACTTCAGCCATAAGCGTGGGTTTTCTACGGTCCAAATATTCCCCTAATTGGCAGGGACTGATGTAAAATGCTCCCGGAAAACAAACGATAAACGAGACCTAAATATTTGCCCGTTCTGCAGACTAAATCTTAACGTATCGGACACATGGCCCATTCGGCCTTCGGTCACTTGCAAAACGGCGGTCATTTAAGAAACAGGACACGCACAGTACAGCCCAAACAAACACCACTTAACACCGAGGCGGCCAGTGACGAACTCTCAAAACAAAGCCAAACCATGCTGTAACAGCACATTGACTGTCCGCCCCCGCGCGGGGCGGCTCACAAAACCAAGCTCTCTAAGCGCTTACGATTCCAGCCGGCAATTTTCGAACTCAAGCCAACGCTGTTCCCGCCAGACGCGCAACGTGGCCTCACCACCTGCAGCCAATCAGGAAGCAGACAACAACAAACGGTCTCGCACGCCTCGACGGGCGATCCAGCTTAAGACGAAAGACTGCTATGGAACGAAATTATTTAGAAAAATCTCTCGCTTGCTCCTATGGGCTGCGCTTCAAATTTGATCAAACAAACACGCTTTGAAGTGACGAAACAACCCAGGTGCAAACAAGACGGCTCGAGACCAGAGCAGCTCATTGAAACTTCTCGAAAAAGCTTCGTGCCAAATCTTAAAATTCCAAATAAGCCAGAAAAAGTAATTATTAACGAGACTACCCAAAACGAGTGCCTTACAGAAAGTTGTGAACCGCTAGGTGCCTGCACACAATTTGATAAACTATTGGGCGTGAAAATACGACTGAAAAAACTATATACAAGCGAAATTGTAATCTTTGAACCAAAAATAATCCAAAAGGTCGCACACTCATCGAATTTAAAAATGTCCTGACACTTTCTCTATTTTAAAAAGTTAAATGCAGAGACCACAGTGAGGTAGGCATTTGATATAATTTAAATAACACTGCAAGATACTTCGTCAGCTATCTTGAACGATGGCTTGCATTTTAAAGCCTAGTTAAAATAATAGCACCAGTCGTAACGTCGCAACTTTACCAAAAAAACGGAATGGTGGTAATACAGCAATCAGCTTTAGTCTAATATTAAATCCTAGCCGAGAAGTTGGTGGTTTGTTTTCAGATCAATAATCGCCATAGTGTCTTTAAAAAAACACGAGATTACTTAGGGAGTATAAAAGCATCTGCATTTTGCAACATTTAAAACTGACTATTGGACACTGTTTAGAGACAGAGTTTAGAAACATTGTTGGCATTGCTAAATTGAAAAGGGGTAAAGGCGACCGGATTTATTGTTGGCTTTAATTAATGAGGCGTATAAAAGAAACATTATTTAGTTATGATTTATGGGCAGGCTCTAGAAATTAATCATTTGCATCCTGAACGTGCCCTCATAAATTAGTACTGGCTGCTAAATCAGAATTTCAAAAATTCAGTAGGTCGAGATGTGAGCATAAATAAACAATGCTGCCAGTTATATTTATATGGTTGTAAATAAAAAGCTCCATATCAATTTTCAGCGATTTCCGGCAAATTGTACAAGATAAATTCCCGAGCAAACTGACTTGAACGTTAACACGCAAACTTAGATTCCTCTCAATCCCATTCTATCCTCTTCACAGCGAAATTGCTGCACGCGCTATTAGAAATAGGAAGCTGATGAAATCGTTGCGTTTTCTGAGTTTTTAAGAATACAGCTGCTACATTTTTCAAGTATTTTCTCATCGATTTAGCTCAGCGGTATATCTTAAGTTCGTCAGTTTTCTCGGCAGGGATTTAATTAAAGTATTAGAACGGCGCAATAATAATTTTTGATCCCAAAATAATAACCTTCTTGAGAACTGCCAGGGGCGGTTATATTATCCTTGGCACGAAAAAGTGGTGTAGGATTTCGGACCTTCGCGTTCGCCTTGTAACGGCAGATTAGCTTTTCGTTAGTCTAGCCTGGTATAATCACATAATGTTTGCTTCGAGGGCGATATTTTTGACACCATTGTTTTCGCAAAAGTTTCGACGAACGGTAGCTGAAAGCGAAGTTTCACACTTAGGATCAAAGCAGATGACAGTTAAATGACGCTAAGCTAAATTGTTAGAGAGAGTTCAAAGTGTTTTAATAAATGAATTTTTAAAGTTTCTGTGCCATTGAAGTTTAGTATTAGAATTTCTGTTGATCGACTTTATGTAAAAGGATTGCTGAAAAAGGATAATTGCCAAACTAGCTAAGGGTACGAGCAAAATTTTTATGTGTGGTACATTGACACTAGGACATTTAATTCAAAAACAAAGAAAGACTCAATATACTTTCTTGCGGGAAATATCGATTTACGACTAAAAAGATGGCTCAGTAGTTTAGAGGATTTGGGGTTATGGGCTAGAAAAGAGGCTTGCACGCGATAGTCAAAATAGTTTGCACCTTAAGGGTACGGGATAAAATCCGGGTAATTTGGATTAGATTCCAACTGATATATCTGCCGGGGATGAAATACGGTCTAACACTACGAAGGTTTCCCTCGGCTGCAGGAGATGTGCTCGGTACAAAACATATGACTTGTCTGCTACGTAATTTTGAAATGCTTGTCTTACTCCAATAATTCGAGTAACTGCATTCAGCTTTACAAATAAAATCACAAGATAATGACATTTTGCGACGACTATATTAAGATAGAGTGCATAAAATACATTTACGAAGGCTTTAGCTGAAGGCTGGTGATCGTCATAAAATATTTCTAAAACTGCCAGGCCCGTGAAGTCATGTATGCTACACGAAGAGATAAGTTTCAAATAATACGTATTTTTATCGCAGTTTAATAAATCACTTCAACAAAGGAATTTGCGATGCCGTTGGTAGGTAATATGATGAGTTTATTGAAAGTGACGTTTAGTAGAGTAAACAATAACTCGCTTTTCTACCGTTTTGAAGGTTAAAAACGTACCCATTATTAACCGATTCAGAGTAAAACAATATTGATAGCTTGGTGACAAGCCAGTAAAAATTCGCTTGAGGCATTACTGCGCTTTCAATAGAGATGTATTATTCAAAGTTTGTGTCCGCCTAAAACGGCCAATTCTTAAATATCGCAAAACATGCTACGGTATCAAATGATTCTAAAGACACTCTAGGGTGGGGAGTGCCACTTGCTTCAACAAGTCCGGGAACTGTCTTCACTTACCCTGGAAATCTCACAAAACGGGCTAAAGGCCACGGCTTGATACACTCAGGGAGCTGGGCGTAGTCCTAGAAACGGTACACCACAGGGCAAGCGTGACGGTATGTATAGGGTATTGCAAAATAAATGGGCGCCACGGGATTCAGACATGAAACCCACGCTTAACCGAACCTGGAAAGCCAAACGGGGTAGGAGTTTAGTGTATAGCCAACGACTCCCAACACATGTAGCGATAAGTGTACCGACTTACCTGTGACGTTTCTAAACTGCTTTTAGGCTGCACCTTACATAAAATCTGACACAGTGTATGAATAATGTAACCTGAAAATGAGCCTCCACAAACACGTGGGGAAGGCATCCTTTAATACACCGATCTATTGGTCTACGCACATGTGAATAAAATAGGTACACACCATGAGAACATATAATAAATGGGCTAAACTATAACCCAGCTGGGGACGCTTTATATCTAATCGACTAAGCTAAAATAACAATACGTACACAACCCTAACGCGGAATGCGGGCGTGTGAACCGGAATGTCTAATTTAAATACAGCGCAAGCCGTCTGCGGGCCGGCAAACAAGAATGACTAATTATAAATTCCACACAAGCCGTTTGCGGGCCTGTGGCTATGAATGACCAATTTAAATACAGCGAAAGCCGTCAGCTTCTTCCATTCTAAGGCCTCATCTATAATTATTCGTAATGTACAAATTTGATCAATACATCTACGTCGTGGCCTAAATCCTGCTTAATTGTTTCTCAGATTTTTATCTACTGGTTCTTTTATTCTTTCTATTATTATGTGAGTTAGTATGTTACTTGTGGTATTTAACAAGGTAATGGGTCGCCAGTTTTCGTAACGTGTGGTATCGCCTTTTTTGGGGATTTTTATGATTAGTCCTTCCGTCCATTCTTGATGTATTTCTTTTGTGTTTCATATTTTATTTAATATACAGTGGATCAACTCAATGGGTCTAGGCCACAACGGCCAATGACCACAACGGCCAATCGCTATTTTGGGCTGTTGTGGCCATGACCACAACGCGCCCACCGCTACAATAACGGCCAAAAGCGCCCGCATAACCACAACGGCCAATTTTACCATATCGGCCCACTCGATATTTGACCATAACGGCCACCATGACCATAATGGCCAATTCGAATTCCGCTTCATGCGCCATTTTGAGTACAAACGGCCACCGACGCCCTATGTATTAGCATCCCTGGCGCGGTGGCCACAACGTCACAAATGACCACAACTGCCAACCGTGGCGGGTGACCACAACGGCCCAACCGTACTAAACGGGAGATTGTGCGTGGGTGTGTTTGGGTATGTGTATGTGTGGTGTATGTGTGTGTGCGATAGAAAAAGAGAGATAAAAAGCAGTGTCAGCCTGGCTATATTTTGTGTCCCAGGCGAAAACATTTTGAGGACTCCCTTCCATTACAAAAAGTTGAAATCAATAATACCCCGAATAGACAGTTAAAATATGTTCTGATTGCCTTTGCTGTTTTTGTTATTGAGCACCGGTTAATGTTTTTTCATTCACTTTAGTTACTATTTCTTATTTTAAGAAAAGTCAGTTACTATGGTTTTAATTTACAACTAGCACTATTTTATTATGTTTTTTATCTCGCCTAAGACTGTTAAGAGTGTCTTTTCTAAAAACAAACATTTACAAAATATATGTAAAATAGTAAGAAGAAATAACTGGAGGACAATTCGTCGTTTAAGGCCCCTGATAAAGAGTGTGCGAAAGTTATTTATATTACTAGTGGGATAAAGGCATATTATTATGATACGAGTGTGAAAGTTGCCCTACGAGGTTGTAGATCAAGTCGTGTAATCACACGAGTATTATAACAAGCCTCTATCCCACGTGTGATATACATTTTTTATCTGTTTGCCTTTAAATTAATAAAAAAAATAAAAATAAATTGAATTTAACTTTGATATACTTTACCTCACTAGTTAGGCAACGTGAGGTAATGATTTATTACCTTACTAGCGAGGTAAAGTATGTCATTACGTCATTCAGATGACGTTGATAATGTTGTCATTATTAGAGTGGCGTCAAAGCAAGAAGTACATAGGCGTGGCTACAGTTATGCGCCAATAGCCGGTATTTCTAAGAAGTACTGTTTTAAAAAGCGAAAAGAAGTAAAAAGTGGAGTTAAGCTTTGATAAACACACGAGAAATCAAAATGACACGACGAACGGCAATGAACTGAATATAACAGCGGAAATCACCTTGTTGAACGTAATGGACTTGTCCGGACGTTTCTAGCGTTCTGCGCATCTATGACGCAGTGTACTTTACAAACTGAAAGACTTCTAAACGCAAGCAGATAAACTTTTTTACAATGTTTTTTGGTTTAATTAAACTACTTTATATTTTTAAATATATTTAATCGATCTACGCATTGTACTCAGCAAACTAAACGTTTTATTTAATACAGTTAAATAAATTATTTTTCGTTCTGATTAGGTATTGACTACTTTAATATATTGCTCTATTTCCCTTCTGTCCATGGGGCAGATGGAATAATTATAAGTGTGGCCCCATTCCTCGTCTGGTCTCTGATCTTCAACATTCTTCCTCTGATACTCTGCAGTGCATTTATCGCAAAGTCGAAAATGGCCGCATGGAATGAGAATAGTTGTGGGTGGCACGGATTGGCACACCATACACAGTGGATCGTCCGGTTGTCTACTATTTTCTGCAGTTGCCGGTATTCCGGTATTCTCAGATTCCGATTCCGAATCTGTATCGTCGGTATCATTTTGAGGGGCATTTTCTGAAATCGGATTCATAAAAGATTTAGAAAAAAATAAACAGTAATACTGACATTTTGCACAATAATTGATACTAGCCAATTTTAGTTAACTAGGATTTCATCAAATTTTACTAACCGACTTCTACAAACTGCGGAGGTAAGTCGCCATCGAGTGGTGCCAACAAATAGTCTTGGTTATCTTCGACAGCTTCAGTGTCTGCTCTATTACTCTGCACGAGAGATTCAACACAATAGCTGACCATCTTCAGAAATGGTCCGACCAGTCCATCCCTTTCGAATATGACCGTTGCATTTTGTATGCGTCTTTCGTTGAGCCTGTATTTTCTTTTTGGCAGACTTTTAATGGGTAGGCCATTGTCGATAAATGCTCGCAGATCTCTAA
>OW679194.1:187255884-187443032 GCA_940337035.1 Agriotes lineatus | reverse complement strand
GTACGGCAAGATACGCAGCCTGCACCGGGCGTTAGCATAAACCAAGCAACTCTCAGCAGTCTGATTCCTGCAAAAATATTTAATAAGTTATTCAGATTATAAGAATTAAGAAAACAATTAGCCACCGATAAATGGTACCAAACTAATATGAAAAATATTTGTGCACACTTATTAATAACTAGTTTAGATAATTACCAATTTCTTGTAAACAGAAACAGAGATTTTAATCTGAAATGAAATCTGAAATTCAATAAACTACCTAATTTACATTATTATTATCCCTTATTACCATTTATTTATTTAAATAGCTTATTCAATGTTGAGCCCCAAATAATTTACTTCGAAGCCGTTTTGGATCCGGATATATAAAACCTGTGTAAGGCCATTGTTAACATAGGCAGCAGAGACAAGGGCCGAACCAACAGAATTCAAACAAATTATGAGAGCCACAAGATAAAAACTCTAGAGCTAAGTCTGCGTGACAGGATATGTAGTGAAAAGATCCGTGAGACATGCGAAGTACAGGATGTGGTCAGGTGGACAAGATCGAGAATACGATACCGGAGAGATCATGTGAGACATGCGAAGTACAGGATGTGGTCAGGTGGACAAGATCGAGAATACGATACCGGAGAGATCATGTTGAACAGGTACGACACGAAAGATCAGCAAATAAATTTCAAAAACAGAAATCAGACACAAAACGACCTCCGAGAAGAGTTGCACGAGACTTGGACGTCATTATTGCAAGAGAACAACCCACAGGGAAACAGAGGCAATGGAACAAACAGGGCTAAGCCCTAACGCAAGAAGAAGAAGCCTTTTTGGAAAACCTATTTATTTATGTCTATGTTTTGCTCCACTCTTGATGTTAGTAACGCCGTATCACCATTTGCAGAATATCTCTTCCTAGCATGCGGAAATATTAATGAACGTAGGTCGGACGTTGTCGGAAAGTATGTCTTTGGTTGGTCTTACTCGCCACCACTTGTAAAAAGAAAATGGCATTTCAAGGGTTCTCTTGAAGGAAAGAGAATTCCTACTGCTGTCTTTCTACGTATTTTTAGTTTGTTTAATTTTTACAACAGAATGTTTAAAAACTTAATCATACCGTTTTCTATTTTTGAGTACAATGCGGGTATTATCAACTATAGCACAAAGCGATGTTGTTAAGGTACTTTTTATGCAAATTTTGAATCTGACTTTCATGTTTTATAGGAGTAGCTCTTTAATGTTTCAGGACAACTACATGAACTGCGTAGTTTACATAGACATCGAAATTAGCCGTGCTTTTAGTAATAAAATTGGATTTGATCGGTTTACTTTTGCTAGTAATAAATATCAACAGAATTTATTGCATTAAAAAATTTAAAAAGATAATGCTAGTGGCAAAATAACGATAAGCCGTGCATCTACTTATTAAATAAAAGGAAAATGTATCGACCTTTAATATGTAACGTAAATTAATGAAAAGTATATTCTTTCATTAAATATTAGCAGGACTTTCAATAAATTAAAGTTTTAAAAATGATAATGATTGTACACAATTATTGTATGTTTATTGCGCAATGTAAAACCATCGTCTTTATGTTGTTTTCCCAGATTATTAGCAATATGTTGATTACCTTGTTTTTGTGTTTCTTGCGTACTTGCTCGAGTTCAGATTTATGCTATATCAAAGTCATTTCTCATTGAAAAACACAAGTAATTTTTTCTACTACTCTGCATCTAATTAATTGAATAACACATTAATATAACAACCTTGAAAGCCCACTAGTACCATTGCCTTCAGTTTTCGTGAAGGCTTTGTGAAAAAAAATTATATGCCACACGTGAATAACGAGATTGTATCAATTCGGGGAAATTATCTCACTCGGCTTCGCCTCGTGAGCTAAAGTTTTCTCCTTATGAATAAAATGCTTCTTTATTGACTTGTACCAATCATAACTATTTTTATGATGTAGTGAATATGAAACAAAATTTCTACGATTTGATTGTCGATCGTACTAGCACTTTGCTAAACATTTTGTTATATTTAACCAAACATCTATCTATTATGCTTTACAAGATTTCGATGTTCTATGAGCTGTATAAGACATACTGCTACACTGCATATGACCTTCACGATTAAAGTTTTCGTGTTTATTACAGTACCTTCAACAATAAATTGTTTGAAGGCCTTATTTCAGATTTTTCATAATTATAAAACATCTACGGTCGAAAGATACCGTTTATTTACATACTAGGAGAACTTTCAAATCCAGTCACCGTTTCCTAGTTTTTTTATGATAGCAATGAAACATACTCTTTAGTCTGTTATATAAGTTCACTTTATCTATATTTTAAGAAAATCTACTTCTTCATATAACAAACCGGGTAGATTTTCAAGACCGAACATAAAAACTTCGTATTGGCATTTACGTTTATGCATGTAATTCCTCGGTATTAAACATACTCTAATAGTAAGGGTACCTATGAATCAAAAGAAAAAAATATGATTAATACAAGATGATTCTAAAAATATTTTACATGAATACCTTTTTCTAATTTTGAGATACAAAGTGCCACTTTTCAAAATTGACTGAAGTTGCATGTGCGTGTAAAATTAATCCACTCGCTTCACTGTGCTCGCTCGTAAATTAAACGTTTACACTCAATGAAAGAATCTCATTTTCCTTAACTTGTAAAACAATCTACTATTCTCTCTCTCTCTCCTATGGCGCTACAGCCCAAATCGGGCCTTGGCCTCCTTCATTTTTTGCCTCCACTTTCCTATCCGAGGTTTACATGAAGGTTTCGTAACTATGTTTTTTTCCGGGGAAAGGGTTGCTAGCCCCTGGGGTAGTCGGCCCCACGCCCAACCCCCTTTTCGGAGGACCATTTGCTCTGGTACCTCGGGGTTGCAAAGCCCATACTAACATCTAAAATATTAGCAACCAGAAATTATTTAAAAGTATGAAGCTACCCGACAACGTGATTTGCCATGGCGTGTCAAACTGCAAATCTGTAAAAATTTTCTAAATGTTGGAATATATCTCACGTTTTATCCGTCTAGACTCTAGAACAATACCGCCATAAAATATATATAAAAATTTTCTTCAATTGACTTGTAGCCATGATCTGTTTTTCAATTGAATCTTCTGCAATTATTTTGAACTGATATAAGTACTTCAAATTAGCCAACCTATGACAACCATTTTGTTAAATAGCATTATTGCTTTAAAATAATTAATCTGGTTGCAAATACCGACGCCAAATAGTTTTTATATGGCCCATATGGCGCATAGGATATAATACTAGCCAACAAAGTTGGCAATTGGCAGTGAAATTTTTTTTCTCGCACTGTGCATGCACATAGTTGTCACTTGCGCACATATTTTGAACAGCTAGTGAACTGCCACTTTACTTTTTATGCAATTATAAAGTTACGTTTACGTCACTTCAACGGCATGCTTCCTATTTGAACCGAATAAGTCATCGCGTCCAGGTGTTGAATTTACTTGTATTTGCTGCTGTGCAAGATATTTCTAGTACTTTTTTATAAAGTATGTTTTTTTCCTATAAAAATTTTGAAGGACAAAGAATTTAGGGTATAGACATTACTTGGATTCCTTTAAAAAAATATGTTGGTAGAATTTGTTTTAGCAACTGTTTAGAACTAAAAATAGGTGGGAAATTTAAAATCTGGCATTAAAGGAGTTTTGTTTTTTAGGTAATCTTTCGTAAACTTCTTCTTCTGGCATGTTAGGCTGTAGATCCAACAGTTCCTCTGCATACTTCAGAATTGCTTTTTTACACGTAATTTTAAAAGATTCCGTTTTTTACACCTATTCATTTTCAAAAAAGAAAAGCTGACAATTTAATTTTAAATGTCAAAATGACACAAGTCGTATACAGAAAAACCTGGCGAAAATAAATTTTCTAATAATTTAAAAAAAGCAGTTTTGCCAATTTCATCTTGACTTTGAAAATTTTTATAGAAAAAAAATGTTATTTACATGACTTATATTCAACACCTACTTATAATAATCGTATTATTATGTTCATTTCAAATAAAGAAAGACAAATGAAATAGCAAAATGATTATTAGAAATAGTCGCACATGCGGTCATTGCATATGCGATCACCGATCAAAGTAACTAGCACTGCATATGGGGTCCACGAAAAACATTTTTAGAACATGTCAAAATCTACTTTTACAAGACTTTCAGTTGAGGTCAGCGATATTTCTAATTATTCTAAAACTTCTCACTTTTTATTCAGGATTGAGACTGGCAGTGTCAATTTATAAATTAATATTAATATTACCCAACACTGTTTAGTATCATCCCAAAGTAAAATTCCTGTGGAAATATTTCCAAATAATTATAAAGCAATATAGATTTATACAAAGCATATCATATTTGTAAATAGCACGTATGTATATTTTTTTATTTCATACTGTCCGGAAAATACGACTTTTCGTCATTAATTTGAGTCCGGAGAGTAGAATATTACATCACAAGGCCGGAAAGTGGAACATTACATCACAAGGCCAGAAAGTGTTGCTAGCCAACTGCTGAATAATATTGAGGTGCCACTGTAAGTCTATGTCAAATACGAGGTTATCAGGTTAAATTTTCTGTCAGTTTTGACACAGACTGACGCAAAACCTAACCCGCTAACCTTGAATTTTACAGACTTAGAGTGCCACCAACATATTCATACGTTTGAATTTCCACATGGACTTTTTCAATGAACATGTTGTATAAAACAGTATGAAATAATCATTGTACGATACACGGCAGTAAAATATTATTAAATTACTTTTTTAGAAATTCCAGACTCTGCTCGTTCCTCGCCTCGCCCGTAAATATCTAAACTCGTACCTTAATCACCCATTTTCCGGCCTTACAACGTAAATAACTATTACAGTATTCACCTGACGATTGCCTCTGTTTAATTAGGACATAATAATACAAAATAGAAATTATAAATAATGTATGAACTACGACTATGTGAAGAAATTTTAACTGCAAATAAAAGACATTCTAAGAAATACTTACATTCTTGGCGTTGGCCGCATATACAACGATAATCACCATAACCACAAATGCAACTACCGTATCAACTACTGTATCAACTAACCCAAGGTTTGTTTTTATTTTCTACATGTTATTAAAAGCATGTCAAATGTCATGTCAGTGTCAAAAAATCAGAAAAATTTTAAGATTTAAGAGATGTATTGGCTAAAACAAACAACTAGTACTTGCAATGAATAGCGACTGCTGTTACTTCAAAATACTAAACCAAAAATCCTTGCAAAAAATTACTAAAAAAGTGGAGCCGTAAAAAAAGTATAATGTCTAAAACGTGCAAAAAAGCCAACTCTACTTTTGTGAGAAATTAGTACTTTTCCGCACATGCAAAACCACATAGTAGTTGATGTAATCTGATGGGCAATATTTTTGTGTAAGTTGATATGTGGAGCAGCATACATATTATATAGGTGTTTTTTAATACTCATCTCAGTTTTAAAGTTCTAATTGGGTTTGCTGTTTCTTCCAGTTTGTTAAACATGTATTATTTCAAAACAATTTTCTATTTGCACTAATTCTAATTGTTGCACAAAAACCATTTTTTTAAGTATTTCCTCAGTGCGCAATTGTATCGGTGAAATATAAGTATTATTTCAGCAGAACTGTGCTCAGCTGCACAATTTCGAAAGAGTTAAAAACTGTATTCTACGAATACTACGTCAATAAACATATATAATACATTTGACCAGATACTCTAAATACGATTCCTTAGTGGTTACCTACTGTATAAAACAGCATTTATGGAATCATATTTAAAACTCAATGGAAACAATTTGAGATAGGTATGCTATAGTGGAATTGCATATGTTAGTTTTGATAGTAAAGTAATTCATTTCGTATTTAGTTCAGGTTGCATTTATGCGGTAACCAAATAATTCAATATTTTGGTGATGAAGAGAGACCATCATATCTTCTTGGGCGATATTTTCTATGGTAAACATAAATACACTATTGCTTTGTATTGTTTTAAATGCTTATTGGGCGCTACTGATTTCACCAATATACTTCTTAATGTTCCAAATTAATTAGTCGCTCTTACAGTACAATTTCAAATTTTAATGTTAAAACGTTTTTCACAGAATCGCGCATATATTATACTGTCCTCAATTTTTTTTTGTTAACAACTTACCAGATATAATATATACCAAATGTAAGAGTTACAGGATTTATTCCCTGCTAGTATTTTGTTCCAATTAAGGTTATCTAGCAAGGAATATTTCACATGCTACATATGGTAGCCCACGGTTTTACATCTTTTGAAATAAGACATTTATTCAGGGAACTGTATCCTCACCTTTTATTATTTTAATATTCTACCCAAGAATGAGATCAAATTCCTAGCTTAACAGTCAATTATTAACCGAGCGTAAGCTATAACATTATTTTTACTGTCACATTATCATGGTAATGAAGCAATCGTTCTTATTGGAGTATATACCGTAAATAGCTAGCGTGTTATAATGATAAAATTATGAGTCAGTTTGAGTGTCACACTGACATACTTTATGAGACTAACAAATTCATTCGTTACTAACGTTACTAAGGAAGTGGCTTATAACTTCACTAGTATCATAATTATATGCGTTGCCATCCATATACCTAACACAAATAAATAACTATTATTTGATTTTCGCGGTTATAGACATTTAATAGGATTACATTAAGGAATAAATGGTATGTTGAATCCCATATGTAAATCATTATTTTGCAGATAGCTCTGACAGTTCATTGAAGTTATTTCAAAAGCATTTTCATAATTTCACAGTTAGTGACTTAATTGCCCTTGTCAGATCATTCATAGTTTACTTTACAGGAGCAATTTAAAAGCAACATTTGTTCGACCAAAAGAAGACTATATATGCTTAATACATTTTGTATTACATTTTTCATTCTTGGCTAGTAGAAAATAATTTCTCAAGTGATAAGGAAGACATCCAATCTAAAATATGTTACGAAAATATGACTAATGGTAGCAACCAATTTCAGGCGATTTGTGCACACTACAAAGCACAGGAAGACAGGGGCAGTGCGTTCTATTAGAAAAATGTGAAGCTGCAAAACAAGGTCTGCAGTCAGGAGTTTTTCCCCAAACCTGCGGATTTGATGGTCCTCAACCCATCGTATGCTGTGTCGGAGGTGCACCAGTTACACGACCTCCCCCTACGGTGGCCACAACTAGAAGTACTACGACTACAAGAACCACCCCTACTACTAGATCTACCACTAGAGCTACAACTTCTAAACCCGTTGTGCAAGGAATTCTAAAAGTTGGCGATAAGAGTCGACAGAGTAAGTGGTATATTATCTAGGCTTACCAGAGTTTTAATCAGATAAGGAAATAATAGCTTTAAGTAACAAGGAATGTAAGGACCAATTAACATTTGAGGTAGGCAAGTACAAGCCAAGACGAAGTCGCAGCTTGTTGCCTGCCGAAAATGTTAATAGACGATACATTCCGAGTTATCTTATTATATTTTTCCCGCTGCTTATCGAAATTTTCCTAGATTTTTGAAAAAATCGTTTGGTTTGTCACCTGTCACCAGGATTAGTTTTCGTGAGTTATCCTATGAACTTAATAATAATATTAAGTTTTTTTGTCACGAAAAAGCAGCAAACAAATATAATCACCGACTTACACGTTTTGTTACTAAGGCTGTGTCACTGACTTACAGATCAGCAGCGGGAAAAACAACATTTTTAAATTGCAATTATTGAAATTGAATATATCTTAAGACTTTGCAGGTTAAAGATTACAACCGAAAGCATTGCAGTAGAGGCTGTCAAATATGTTGTAAATGCTTTACTAGCACAATGTGGAGAATTTAAAAAAATAATCAAATTCAAGAAGATACTAATTAGGATTTTTTCGAAAAAATTGTTTATCTGCGATACACACATTTCAAAATCAGATAATAAGATACTACTACAATAATGACCATATCATCTTTTTGCAAAATGTTCAAATTAGTATCTACATATTTTGAATTTTGAAACTCTGGGTATACTTTTATAAAATCGCTAGGTTCTGAACATTTTCAAGTCAATCCTAATAAAATGCAAAACTTTAAATATTCAAGACAGTGTCACAAGATATTCGTCAGGTTCGATAAGTGCAGGACTAGTCAAGTTTGAGCAAAAAGCATTACAATTTAATAATTTTTAAACCTAAAGTCTAATTCTCTAAGTTCTAGTTTTGATGGCCACTTCCCTTCGTCAAACCCTAATTTAAACTTTTAAATCACAAAAGTGAACTGAACAATATATCAAAGTATCACTTTATTGAACTAGGGAAAACTATCCCAATACTTAAAAAATGGCTTCCAAATTGATTTCTTGTGTAAATCATACCTTCTTCTTCTTCCTCTTCTATACCTTTATACCCTATGTTGGGTCCAAGTAAACCATTCATATATAGATAATTTACAAATAACCCAAATTAACTTTTGATATTTCTAAATACTGTTAAATGTGATATATTGTTTCTAATTCACAATTATACAAACTGTAGTCAGTTTTCCATCAACACTAACAAGAAAAATAAAACCTAAACAGAAACAGTAACGGTGGAAACGTCATGTATTATAAGAAGACAACCTGCTCTAACCAAGTAAAAGACAAATTTAGTCGAAATAGTATAATACGAGTGCGGAAATGATGACATTGGAAATCTCATATAAATCTTTCACATGTGTTTTCCAATGGCATTTCTACACGTGTGTCTCATACTATTTTTATTCCCATTCTGAAATTTGATGCATTTTCCAAAAATTTGACGTCTGTTAGTTTTAGCCAATCATAGTATGATTCTCATAGGAGAGTCTTTTGACATTTCAATACAGAAAATGACCACTTTCCGTCGTAGGAAGTAGTATATTTTAATACCAGTATGGAAAGGGCTTTTTCACTACTATCCTGATAAGTCCTCATTATGTACTCCTTTTCTCTAACGAGAAGTGATATTTCTACACCTATGTAACTAATGATAATAAAAATGGCCTAGGTAAATACTGAAATAAACTTTCTATATTTTTAATTAAACACAAAAAGACATTTATTATTAATTTAATTTTAAGCCAAAAACGCAAAACATTATTTAAAATTGTAGTTAATTGTATAATTGTGTCAAACCATATGTATTCCTGCACTTCCTGTATTAATAGAGTTCAAAATATTTTCTACTGGTAAATTTACTACAGTGTTGTGAACACTTGTTGTATTTTGTAAAGATTCGTTGACACTTAGTAGCACTAAATCATCAGTAGCCTCAAAATTTTCTAGGGCAGTGTCTTGATGTGCAAAAGAGGTTGAAGGTTTATTGAAATTTTCCTTGGATGAGGTAGGTTTTTGCAATAAGTTATCAATAATTGTCTAGTCAGCTATCGATTTCTCAATATATCCTTCAGCAACAGTAGCTGACTTCCAGCCACCGTGTCTTTTGAGGGTTAATAAGTCTCCCCCGTTTTTTGCTAAAAGCGTTGCACGTGCGCCTTAGAGAATGGCCAGTATAACTCTCAGGATTTTTAAATTTCAGATATCGAGCCACTACATAGGGCACTTTACCAATAGTATTGTACCCTATATTTTGATTAATATGTTTACCTATACGGTATAGTATAAATAGTTTTCTTACGTCAGTTGGCCTGTTATCTAGATATTTTTTAACTAAAATAACCCATTGTGGCTCAACGATAACAAACTTTCTAATTTATTATAACAATATCCCCTCGGATGTCTAAATCATCAAGGACCATATTCCACATTTCGTCTGACCTGCAGACACCGTCCACTTCAATTACCAAAATAACCTTCAATATAACTGTTACAAAAAAAATAACTGAAAAATAAAAAGTACCTTCTTTTTTGATAGATATTGGCTTGATAGCCACAGTTTTTTTGTTTGAAAAATGCTGTGAGTTTGAAAAGTTTTGGAATGTCAATAATTTCTTTTATAGAAAGAGTTGACTTCAGCATGGAGTAGTTTGCCCACAATGTGGATACTTTTTTGCTGCCAGATTTTTCTTGAAAATATAGCAATAAAAAATTTTTTGTTACTTTAACGGATTTTTTTCTTTCACATCATTCTTTTAGCTGAGTATATGCATGCAGGTGAGTCTCTTAGATATCTCTGGCAACAAATCACCACAATAACAAACTTTCATTTCTGAATTAGTTTCATCCATTCTCTATTTTTTACACTTTCACTCACAATAGCTTCTATTTTCTGCAAATTAACATTTAATATCGTATGTCACTTTTTCTAGTTTGACAACTAGACTCCCAGGCTACTTAATATTTCAAAATATTAAGAAATAATTTAGAAATGGCTAATATAAACATCTAAACCAATCAAGTATCTAATTTTTTAATGTTAGTCCTGAAAAAATATTATATGTATATACCTCAGTTGAGAATACTATTATAAATCTCGCAATTTATATCCTTCGGCGCTACTCGCCTCAGTATTTAAAAGTGCTCGGTATAGAATAGTTCACTTCTCAACCTTGGTGTATAATATGCTATTATTGCTTAATAAGTATAAAAGAAGGAGCGTGAGCGACAGCGATTGCTCCAATAATACGAATTTTGCAATGGCCACTGCAGCAGACGTATTACATGTCATTTCTCCCCATGACGGTTTCGGATTCTGCAAGAAATTTAGTTTTTCAATTTGACATTTGTCAAATAAATTGACATTTGTCAGTTTTAGCTAATTATGGTATGATTATTAGAGTCAAAAAATTGGTCACGCATTTGAGTGCGGAAAGTGGGCACTTTTGGCACCCAAGTAGGGAAATAGAGTTGTTACTGTTGTCAATGGCAGAATTGTTTTGTTACTATCGATTTAATTGGTAGCACACACGATTTTTAGTGTATGCGTAGAATATCTGCAGAGAGAAAGGTCAAAATTTCTAAAACAGGTTTAGAAAATATAATGAGTAGTATTTAAAGTTTGGTATTACAAGTACGCTCTTAAATACGAAAAACGACCAAAGTGATTAAATAAATGTTTGGCTTCTGACAGTATGAAACCGAATAAACTGAAAAACAAAGCGTGAAGAGTTTGAAACTAAAATCCTGAATTATTTGAAGAAAAAATATTTTGGTTGCTAACCAGAAATTACTTTTTAAATATTATATTATGTAGTTGCCTCAAAACACTTGGCCACCGCTTCCATAATGAAAAGTTATACTCTGCTGGCATTGACATAGTCACATCAATTGTTGGTGATAATTACGCCAAGGATATTAAAAAATTCCAGCTATCGAATAATACCACTGCTAGACGAATTTGAGACATTCCCAAACATCTATTGTTAGAAAAACTTAAAAACATATTGTTTACTATTAGCTCGATGAGGCTACGGGTATTTCCAAAGATGCACATTCTACCTTCTTTTCAATTATGATAATACTCTCCGAGCAAACTTACTTTCTGCAAAGAATTTGTATGTATTCTAAATGACAGACCAATTTATAGGAAATTTTAATTTGGGCTGACTTATATTTTTCTAAAATTATATACTTAGGTGTAAATACCCCTCTGCAAGGAAAATAAACTAATAAATTAAAACTTTCATTTAGAATAAACACCGCAACTTTGGTCAAACAGAATACTGTAAAGATTTAAATATTTTTAACTGCTTTTAGTAATAACAGGAATCAATGTAAAATGGACGGTGATATTTTAAAATGTATAGAAGATCATTTGGGAACCTTCTTTGTACGACTTTAAATTTTTCATTTGCTGATCAAATGTGATTGGGTAAACATTCATTTGAAATTACTCCTAGAAATTTGTCCTTGTAAAAAGAAGAATAGTTTGTTGATTTAACAAAAAGCACAGAAAAAAAACCACTATTTTCTTCAATGTTAATTGGCGAATCTTGGATTTTAATTGGCGAATCTTGGATTGATTGTCAATAGTACATTACGGAACTAGTTTATAAAAGTGATGTTTTACTGAACTAGTATAGCTGGTTTGAGCGTAAGTGGGTTCTTAAACAGCCATACGAGTTCAGTAAAACCGCTTTTCTAATAACCGCCGTATACTATTTTCTCGCATTTTATAAATAGAAATCTGAAATATAACATATTTAGACAAAAGTAATATCAAATGTCAAAATATAACCAAGCGAACAGAACTCATTTTTATGTACTGAAGCACAAAAACAGCGCCAGCTAATGACCTTTGAGTTTTAAATGCTCATAACCTTCATGCCAATATATTTTTATTCCATATTTCTTGCTACATTGCCTGTATGAGTTCATTTTAGTTTTTTAACATTTTCTATTACTTCTGTTTTTTTTTGTTATCCAATTATTAATTTTTTATTCTTTAATGGTATTTCCAGCATTCTTCTTTCCATTCACGATGAAGTTTTCAGCTCCATTACATTACTGGTAGGATCACATATTAAATACTTTAGCCTTTAGATATAGTAAGACGTTTATATTTTTCAGTATCAAACTATGTTGTCGGAATGCTTCCCAAGACTGTTATATTCATCTTATTACTTCCGTTATTGGGTTTTCTTCACTGAGAATTATTTTTACCCCAGAATATATGTGCAGGTTTCAATATTTCCTATTTATTTCCTTCGACTTCTATGTAATTCTCCTCCTTAAAAATTACCTTGATGTTTTTGAGTTTATTTTTCAGCCCTCTATTAGTTCATTCCTCCTTTAACTCGATCAACATTTGTTGCTATAAGAACTATATTATCCGCTTATCGCAAATGATTCATTCTTCCATTTACATTAAGCTATTTTTCTGACCAATTTAGTTTTCCTAATATACAGTGTATTATAGAAATAGATGATTTAATTTTAACTGGTCATATAATTCACTAAATGGAATACATTTTTTACTGCCATTTTTTTAAGTTTAAAAAATGTAAGAGATTTTCTATTAAAACATGTGTACGCCACTGAGATGTGTTTCTGAAAAAATGGTAAATAAAAAAGTTGTTCCATTTAACGAATTGATGAAGTGAATAATTTATGGGATAGACTATCTTCTAGTATCATATCTCTTTTTAGATGCACTGGATTGGTACTTTTATGAAAATAATATTTATTTTAAGAACTTTCTATATCTGTTGTTCATATCACAATTTTGTAATATACGTTGTGTAGTTCAGGTGTCAATTATGTTGAAAGACGTTTGATAGTCGATGAGCCTATTGTATATCAGAATATTTTGTTTATTAACCTTTTCAATTAATACTTACTACGCAGGAAGTCAGTGATCTGTCGTAAAGTATCCTTTTCTAAAGCCGGCTTTCTTTTCAGGCTGATAATCATCAACTTGTTTGTTAATCATATCTATATTATTATGATACACGAAGTGGTATAATCAATCATAACCAAGAAATATTTAAAACTAATAAATTTGGAAGATTACTATAATTAAATCTTGATGGGTGTAAATTTTAAATATTAATAATGAAATTAATTGAGACAATGAGAGAGGTAACTTGATATTAAGATATTAATTGAAAATACAAATTTGATGGTTGCAGTGAATGTTAATAAAGAACAAGCCAAGGTTACAATTGACAAACGTATTTGTTATAATAATCAGAATGAATATCCTATAATAATATAATATTTAAAATTGAAAAGAGTGCCATAAGAATAGTATCTAATAGGAATGAAATTTTTGTTTAGTTTAGTTACGTAAATAAACTCATTGAAAAATGTACAATTGGTTTAGAAGTATTTAAGTTTCCTTAATAAAAACTAGAAACTATGCCTTATTTGTATAGTTGTTTAGTTGAATACAAATATTAAGGCTGGTAACAAATTTACGAGGTAAAGAAATGAAAGTGAAATATTAATTTTATTGGGGCTGGACAATCTGTGAATAGATTGACAAATACAGTAAATTACATAGAAAGAACCAGAGAACTACTGAATTGGAGAAGATTGGATTTATTGGTGAAGGTGACACATAATTAAATATTTATTTTTGAAATTGGTGGTTGTATGGAAGTAAGGTCATTCATCTAGAAGGAAGTTAGCAGAAGTGCTACTAGAATTGGAGGGCTTCTGAGGGGATTGCTGAGTGCAGAGGGCTATCTAAGGAATAAACAAGATAAGATCAGATTCATTTATAAAGCTGAAACTTACCAGAAGTCTATTGGAGTTCAAGTTGACGTTTGATAAGGGGATTGAAGCTGGATTCAGCAGATTCTTGGAATTGGTTGACAGGAACAGGCTGTAGGTATCACACAAGGTGAGCATCGGGATCTCTTAAGAGAGGGAGCAGTGGTGTTTGGATATTTGCAGAGTGAGTTTAAGAAGTGATAAGGTTTGTGTTAGTAATTAATATCAAAATATTTTAAATAACGAGCAATAGGGAAAAAGTAAAATACAAAACAGTAATTATTTTAATGAATTAATTAATAATTATGTCAATGTAAAAAATAGATTTGTCAATACTTGGTTTGAGAAGGTGTGGAAATCAGTTCAACAGCAAGTGTCATTAAATATAATTTGAAATTCAACTAATAGAGATCTAGACTTGGCGAATCACCCTGAAATAAGAGTACTTAATTTGAAAGCAATTATAGTTTAACTAACGGGGCATTGTATTAATAAAGGGCAAACATAAAGTAAAATATTGAATACATAAATTATATGACTATTTCAAATATATAAGATAACTCCAATATATAACATAAGGTCACCCAACGTGGTGCAATTGTAATACATAATTAATGACTATGGAGCCGACGAGGAGCTAGCATATCTCATAACAATATATATTCTTTTTGTTAAAAAAATTAAACATATGCGATAAAAGACTGATAGGACTTGTTTGAGATTTTTTCTTGTGGAAAGCAACTCCTTAAGTGCTAGTGTGTTAAGTGTGATATTAATAAATTCATTTATCTTTTTTTTTATTATCATATTTGTGGTTATCTCATCTTCTCCCGGGGTTCTGATTTTTTATATCCCATAATGCGCTTCTTACTTCTTCCACTATTTGTCCAATTTGTCGTTTTGGAAAGTAAAATGAATCGATATCTTTCATCTGGGCGCGTAATAGTCTGAAAATATACTTGGATGATTTTTAAGTGTGTTCTTTTATTATAAGCATTAGAATGATATAAACTATTATGTCGAACAAAGATTCGACATTGGTTACTATAAAAACTACTCCACTATATTTATCCCTTTTATACATAAACTATTGCCCTGAATTTGTGATAATATATTCTTCTACTTGCTTCCTGAATGTTCTTAATCCAATAATAGCATATTTAACTTTTTTTAACTCATGTTCCAATTCACATAGTTTACTATCAACCGCCAGAGTCCTTACGTTGTCAATTTCTATCGATGTCTTCGTCTTATGGCAGTCTGGTTCTACCCATAGATTCGTAGAACTCCCTCTCCCCTTTAGTTCTCCGACTATACAATACTAGGGTGTTGAAATGGGCAAGAAGAGTAATGTAGGGAAATGAAAAGAGATAACCTTAACTCTCCTATACTCTAATAATGCCAGGAAAAATCAAGAGTTGGTGATGTGAATCCAAGAAGGATAGCTAAAAGGGGCGCATTAAAGATTCTGAAGCAGACCCAGTTACGGCACCTCGCTATTGCTAATTCCCGTACTCACTTATCTTAGTGGAATAACATTTTCTGTAGTAGCTACTATAGAATAAAAATACAAATATAAATAAGTATCAAAACGGAAGCACATCCAAACCATTAGCTTTCTGATAACTATAATAGCATTATTTAAGTACAATTAATTGAAATACTTTTATACACAACTCTCAATATGTTATGGAAGTTCTTTAATAATGTAATATGCTTTCTTTATTATTGGTTTGCATGTAATATACTTATAATAAAAATTTGAAAAGTGTAAGGCTATTATGTTTAGTATGCTTTCGCCCCCACCTCTTGAACGATTTATACGTCCTTCAAGGTGGTTGCCACTACAGTTTGAGAAACGCTGCATTAACCTAATGCATTCAATCTCTAATAGCAAAACAAATGAGAATGCATATCATCCAGAATCAACACTGTTGATGTCTATATGTACTTCTGGTATTTGTTGGTAAAATTGTTATCATTGTTTTCAGATATTATATACTTCTATTTTTATATTGTTATATGTTTTCAATCTGTAGAAAATACAGGATTTGCCACTTGGTGCTTTTTAAATTCTTAATAATGAATATTTTGTGAATGGTTAGGCTGCTGTGAAAGGCTATAGAATCCTGTAAAATATGAGAACAGAAAGTTTATATTCTGTTCTAATTATGGATAACTTAGAATGCCGGATATTTTGCAGTAAGTTAATTTATCAAGAGGAACTGTATTATCACTATTAATTTAATAATTTTAATTTTGAGCTTAAGTACGCGAAAGTTGTCTGCATATTAAAACTAATTTGTGTGTTTTTTTTTGTATCCCTTTATAAAGGAATGGTAATAAGTAGAACCGATAATATATAAATTATGTCAATGTATAATGCATATTGTTTTAGTTTCTATAGAATAAACTGATCGCTGTGTTTGTTGTTGCAGAATGTAAAGAATACACTAAATATATAATTGAAGAAGGCGCTGTTTTCGTCTCTGGTAGTGGACCTATTTCTTCAGAAGAATGTGCAATTGTAGCTGTGGTAAACGTTGTTGGAGGAGAAATAAGCAAACCAAAGGAATTTCCTCATATGGTACTTCACAAATCACAAGATTTTCAATGCATGGCTAATCTAGAAAATTTCAGGCTTTAATAGGTTTTGACGACGGAGCAGGTACCAGACTATGGCAATGCGGAGGTTCATTAATTAGTGAGCGTTTCGTGCTAACAGCTGGGCATTGTCTATACGATAAACAATAGTGAGTATTGATTTTATGTTATTTTACATTTACGACGTAGCTAGAAATGAAGAAGTATTTCAGAAGGTAGTTAAAGATGTGAGTTAGTAGTGTAGATTCTTTCAACTAAAGAAAGACTGAAATATTTGTTTTCTCGTACTTTTAACTTGTAAACATGGATGCTGCTTCCTATAATATTTTGTTTATGTTCTCCGTACTGTACTTAAGTATTTTTAATATTGTTTTATTCTGAATTGCCAAAAGTAATCTTAAATTTTTGTTCATGGCATACAGTAGATATTAACCCGAGCGTTTGCATGAGGATGCGGACTTTAAGGATAAAATCAATATTTATCACTTTCATTGAGAACGATTTATACTTTTGCTAAATTGGAAGTGTTGTAACACCAGGACTAACTTAATTTAAGTTAAAATCAGTAATATCTATATCAGTAAATATTATCGAATAATATTCCTGAAATAGCTTAAACGCAATATAAATCAGGTGTTTAAAAAAAGCTCAAGGGATGTTAGAGGATATTTTCTAACATACTATCGGGAAAAATATACAATTTATGACATATGTATCAAACATATTTTAACTACATTTTGTTAAATAGAGGTCTCCGACCAAACTAAATTATGAAATGAATAAAGTGAGAGAAAAATTATATTTTTTCTATAGCACATGTTAAAGTGTGCTTTTATCAACTGAAAACAAAAGGTCAAGTTTTACTTTAACAGCATGGGTAGATAAAGTAGCACTTTAACATAAAGGATAGATAAAGTAATTTAATTTTCTAACTTTTGTTTAAATTAAATATGACAGCTTCGTATTATCGTAGCAACCCAATCTAGCTACTGACATTTAAAAAATGTGATTGACTGTCCTTATTTTTGTTTGAAATTGTTAAAGTTCTTGTGATAGAAAAAAATATTGTATTACACACGACGATAAAGTTATTTCTATCCACTCTTGAATCATTAACGTCTCGACTTCGTCTCGACGTTAAACGATTCACTCGTGTATAATAAATTACTATTATTTTCTATAGTGTGGGATCAGGAGTTGGTCATCGATAAAGTGTTATCAAATCATACAAATAATTTGGTATTTTTTAAAACTTTTCAATGACATTGTCTTGAATTTAGTAAAAGTAAGTTCTCAATTTATAAAAAACCTAGTAATTTTGATAATTTATTATTATTATTTAATATTTGGCGCATCCACATTATTAACGTCTCAGCTTGGATATACAATAATCATAAGTTACAATTTCCAGTTACTCTACTCTAAATTCTATTAAATAGTCCAGTGTCCTTTTAGTTATTTATGGTACAACGTGTGTTATATTCTAAATAATCCACCGGCGAAAAGTTGAGCGCTCGAGGACGCCAATAGTCTTTTAAGGAATAGTTTCTCAAAAATGTTTCCTAGTAAGGTCAGGAGACTAATCGGCCTGTAAGAATTTAAGTTTTCTGATGCCTTTCCAGGCTTTGGGGCCAATATTATTAGCGCATATTTTCATAAGATGGGGTAATACGATATAGTTATCAAATCATAACCGGGTGCTTTATGTTCGTTTATTCTCTTTATCTCGAACTGGATCTCCGCAGACGAAAATGGTTTTATAGGCAGGGACATGTGGCAGGCAATATCTAGATATTCCTGGATAGCTTCATCGGTTGAAAAATATTCGATAAGTATTCAGCAAAAGTATATTTTCACTTATAATACCATGAGTAGTCAAAGTTATGTCGACTATTTTTGCGGTGGTATCACGAATGTTCATTGCGCTTTGGTACGACTTTGGTACTACGCAATTTCTATAGTAACAGAACACTAATATTGACTTTTTCTATTAAAAATCACATTTATTTAAAATAATCACTTGAATACCTTCTAGGAAGATATATCCGTTGATATTTTTTTGATTGGTCAAGAAACGTCAAAATTCTGGATTTTCATTGGTCACTTTTTGACAGATGACAGGTGAATTGAATAGTCCCTGTTAAATTTTGCCACCATGCGATGTGGAGTCGTACACACCCATCAGTCTACTTCCCGTATTGTCTAAAGCCTTCGAAAAGCTACTGCTAAAGAGATTAAGACCGATTATAACCAACAATAATCTAATTCCTCCGCATCAATTCGGGTTTCAAACAAAGCACTCCACAATAGAGCAAGTTCATCAAGTTGTGGATACGATAGACAAAGACCTACAAGCAAAGAGATACTGCTCTGCAGCATTTTTGGATATTTCAAGAGCGTTTGACAAGGTGTGGCACGTGGGCCTGCTCTATAAAATAAAACTAACATTACCTTATCCATACGTCCTGATACTGAAGTCGTACCTCGCGGATAGAATATTCCAAGCAAAGCTACCTAATGGGAACTCAGAATTCTTCCCTATAAAAGCGGGAGTCCCGCAAGGCAGTGTGTTAGGGCCTATGCTTTATTTGCTATACACGGCAGACATACCAACTAATGCAAAAACAACGACAGCAACTTTCGCAGACGACACTGCTATACTGGCATCCCATCAAGACTCGACAGAAGCATCCCGGTCGCTGCAGGAAACCTAAGTGAAGTGCAAGTGTGGTTAAAAAAGTGGCGGATTCGTGCAAATGAAAGCAAATCGACGCACATCACATTTACAAATAGAAGAGAAACATGTCCGCAAGTTTTCCTAAACAACAAGCCCTTACCGCAAGTGGACACTGTGAAGTATCTTGGAATGTACCTGGACAGACGGCTTAACTGGCGTACTCACATTTGGAATAAGAGGAAACAGCTAAATTTTCAACTAAGTAAGCTGTACTGGCGCATGGGCAGAAGATCTGAATTATCTATGGAAAACAAGTTACTCATTTATAAAACTATCCTAAAACCAATATGGGCTTATGGAATTCAGCTATGGGGTACAGCGAGCACTTCAAATATAGAAATACTGCAGAGATTCCAATCTAAAGTACTTAGAATCGTCACCGACGCGCCCTGGTTCGTACGTAATTCTGTTATACAGCGGGATCTCAACATGCCTTCTGTTAAAGAAGTAATTAAAACCACCAGTACAACATATTTAAAGAAACTAGAGAACCACCCAAATTGCCTAGCTATTAACCTACTAGATAACAGCTCTTCATTGTCAAGATTGAAGAGAATCAATCCTATAGATTTACCTGACAGGTTTTCCAACTAAACCTACTCGTAAAATTGTTATGCTTCGTATAAACTATCTGTTAAAATATCTGTATAATGCAATGTAAATATTAGGTAGCGCATAGCCAAATCTGTAAACGAATTAGAGCGATGTCAGTGGACAGCGCTCAATACATGTCATTAATTTTGTCACACCAATTACTAAATGTTCCACTGAGAATAGATTGTAATTATACTATGTAATAAAAAAAAAAAAATTTGCCCAGGCCTAGACTTAAAAAAACAATTTTTTTGTTCGCATTTTGAGTGTAGCTCAACAATAGAGCAAAACAGTTTAACATTATTAAGTTACTTTTCTTAGAAAATTTCAAATTTGAACTTAAATGTTTAATACGTACATCGTGCATCTGTGATACTGGGTTTGTTAAATTCATTTTTGCAAACATGAAACTTATAAGTAGGATCCGGACATATTTAATGATAACACAATAAATTCACAAAACTGCAATGGTTGTCCAAACCAAATTTTGAATTAAAGAGTATAAAACATATAACGTCCAACAGTTTTATAAAATTTGGATATCCCTAAAAATAACTGCAAAATTTGATGACACATTTGCATCTGTGCAGTTGACCAGGTGAAGCGTGATTGTCATTGTATAGAGCAACCTGACCATACTTCATGCGAAGCACCACATGTAGTTATGCCGACTTTTTAAACTAAGATAATAATTACGAGACATGCGAGTGGGATTTTATTATTCGTAAGGGTCTCACAGAAATAAATATAGATTATAGTACAGTAAGAGAAGAATAATTATGCAATTACTCACGCACTATTAACTATTACATACAGGGAACTTGGAATTATTTTAATAATTATTTTGAAAAAATCATTGCACATATTTTTGATATAAAGCAATAAGGCATACGTATTTATTACAATTACTCTAAAAATTGAAAAGTTAAAGGACAATTGATGTTAGCGACGACAATCTTTACTAAATTTTGATCTTCTCAAAAATATTTAGTGTACGCTATTGACTATTTGCTTGAAAATGGTTATCATTAAATCAGTCCGGAACTTACTTATAAGTGAAGAACTATTTACATATTGTAGGCTAATGGGAAAATCTTCAGACAAGCAAAGGAATGCCAATGGAGAAATTCCCATAACAGAGAGCACCCGCAAATAAAGTAAAAACATAATATTCTTGTAAATTTATTATGTGATATTTAAAAATGTTTATAAATTGTAATTACTTTTAGGGAATTGCATGTCTGAGCTTAATTTATTATGACTGTTTTGTGTTGTTCGCCAGGACAATTCGTAGTACATTGGTAACTTAATGGGTTGAGTCATGTAAATATCTTGAAATTGAATATCTGGAAGACGTATAAAAATAAAAACTGCTTTGTAATAGTACCAGAAGCAATTTGCGTTATCGTTAATGATAACCTAATTATACCCTAACCACGAAAACTGAAAACTTCAGTTCTCAAAAGAAAATTTTAATATACACTATTGAGCATTTGTGATGCTAATGTTTTGTCTAATTTATCTGAACCTCTAGCTTTTATAGTTGACGATAGCCCTATGCTGAACGCACTGTTTTAAAAATACTGTAGAATTCCTTCGTACGGTAAAATTGCAAAAACTTAAATTAATGACTTCTTTCCTACAGTTAGCTGACATAACTTAACAAGTAATAGTTATTTATACTACATGTGAGTTAAAATACAAATAATCTGCGAGAGAAAAGTTAAGCCTTCGTGACTGTTAGGCCGAATGGGGGCTTTTCTCCAGTGAATTATTTGTAATAAGATACGCGACCTATATAAAATTGTATCCAGCTGCTCAATAAATACAGAGCAACATACATTTTGTGTTGACAGCTGTGAAAATTCAAAGTCAAAGGACACGGGAGTGAGTTGTGACCTATACAGGGCGATTCATAAGCATATCCATTAAATTAAATAGGGCGTTTTCTTACAGAAACAAATCGCATTAGGGTCTAGTGCAAACTTTTGGGAACCACTAACTCAATCAGATGACAGTATATTAACCAAATGCACCAACTGTGATTGAAATACCCAAACAAGTGTGATTTGATTCTATATGTTATCCAAATTAGGTCTTATCGCAATCACCTGTGCGAACTTCAGTTCATATAAATTCATTCCAGTGACCATCAATAAGTTTAAGCAAATGTGTCAAGTTTTTGTGGGATTATTATTAATTTTTAACGTATAGTTTATTATGGAACGTTGTAGTGTGATGCCATTTAACTACCCTTAAATTTAATTACTATACTTATGACTCACCCAGTATAATACAACTGAAATCGCCATAATTATAGCGCCATTATAAGGAAGTGTTGGAAAATATTTAATATTTCTGATTTGCATATGTTTAGAACGTGGTACGACCAGAGGTGTATCTAATAATGGATTTGCTGTCGTTGAGATTTCATTTTCATATTATGACCCAAAAGAAATAAACTCAACAATTTTAGTATTTCGTTCGATTAGTGATTAATTAGTATGACTACATGTAAAACCTTAAATTGAGACAATTGTCTTTTTGTTTGCAGTGGAGAACCTCGATATATCAGACTTGGAGAATTGATTTTAAATGATAACAAGGACGATGCCGAACCTCAAGAGTTTGACATAGAGGAAAGAATTCGGCATCCTGATTACAAGCCACCATCACAGTATAACGATATTGCTCTTCTGAAACTGAACAAAGACGCCCACTTGAATCCATATGTTAGACCTGCATGTGTAAATCCCAACCCAGGACTTCATTTTAATTATGCTTTAGCTTCTGGATGGGGTAAAGTGGGTTATACGTCTGGCAGTAGTGACCATTTGCTGAAAGTTATATTGGAATCTTTTACGCATGCAGAATGTAACAGTTCATACAAGAATAATATTTCGGGTCGTCTAAAATATGGAATTGTCGATGAAACGCAATTGTGTGCAGGATCACATAAAGAAGTCAAAGATACATGCCAGGTAAAATTTTTCTTTCGTTTAAAACTACTACCACAGTAGTCATTAAAGGTTTTGTTAGGTTATAGGTTAGATAATGCATCAAAAGTTATTTATAAAAACCGACACCAACTGATTAGAAATTCAAATGTGAATGTTGGATATATTTTAATGGACATCATAAAAAATACAACTACGAGTAATATTATGGTTTACATGACTTCTGTAAAGATAAAAGTTCGTTAGTATTTCAATATACAAAAGATATTTTCTGACAAGCGTCTTTCAGTCTTTTTTTCAACATGACTCAGAGCAGGTTCTGACCATACCTTTCTGTAAGAGTGTAGATAGAAATTTAGTTAAAAACCAAGTTTTGATGTTGGTTACAAATTAAGTTATTAGCTAGGTAACTCAGAATTTAAAATTTCTATTTACTTTTAAAATATTGGCATTAAACTTACGAAAGCCACAACATACTGTTTGCTAGTTTCTTTTGTTAACTTTTTTGGCATTTTGAAGGCATATTTTCAAAACCTTGTAAACACTTTTGCAGTAGTAAAACAACTGTCAAACGTGACGTTAGTGATATTTTTAAGGTTATGTTAGTACACTGTAAAAAATATTAGAACTCACAGCCTGCTCTGAGTCATGTTTACATATTTACAATTAATGCATTTATCAATTTGACGCCTGTCAATAAAATTCTTTTCTTGCAAGAAATTGCGGAAAGAAATACATATTTCATTCAAGTTTGTGTCAAGGAACTTATACAAAAATTTCTGATTGTCAAGGCCAAATGATAGATGACTACATTGTTTATTTTATAGTTTATGGTAAGACCGACAAGTGAAATTCCACAGCCTCCTTTGTCCAAAAATGTTTATGATCACATTATACATTTGTTAGCCAACAGTTTTTCCATATGCTTTTCTATAGTTGAAATAAATATTTAGCCAGTGTGTGATAATTAATCTGAGTAGTTGGGAACTTTCTTTAATTAGTTGTAGATGCTACTTAACAACACCATTCACTGAGAAAAATGCTAGAAATGCATACTCAGATACTCATAAGAAATTTTAAGGCTTTCTATTTATTTTTAACTATTTTAGGGTGACTCAGGAGGACCACTTCAAATAGTTAGCACAGAAGAACATTGCATGTATAAAATCATTGGAGTCACTTCGTTTGGTAAAGCGTGTGGTATTGCTAATGTTCCAGGAGTGTATACAAGAGTTGCACATTATATTGGATGGATAGAAGGAATCGTTTGGCCATAACAAGACTGTCTTTACTATAAAACGAAATTTATTTTGTTATTTTTGTAGTTAACAAATAAATGCTGCTAGTTTGTATATACTATATTAGATATGAGTCAAATGTTTTGTAAAACATTAAGAACAATGAACACATTACAATGCATGACTTTTTGCTTTGGTACTAAATTTCAGATTTCAGGTTGATTTTAAGGTAAATATTTGTATCGGCCAAGACTGGCTGTTGTTTTTAGCGATGAAATTTCTTATTTAATTCAGTATTTAATTTTATGCTGAAACTGCTAAAATTTTATTTTATGAACGTATAGATATTGTAAGTAAATCATATGTTTATCAAAACTATTTTTAAGTGCCAATATATACGTATTATACTATTCTACGCAATTACTATAAACTCTTTCAGCCCTTGTCCTTAACATTCGTTTTTTTTAATTTGATACGGTTACACCTACATCTGTAGAACGAGGGGAATATCTTGTAGATACTTTTAGCCTTCGAGCACATGGAAACTTACGAGTATTCTGACAGTATTGGAAGTTTTAGGCCGAAAGATTATGAAAGGAATCGACGTTGGTATAAAAATACTGAACCATGGTTTTCAACGTTACCTACTTTAAATAAATATTTGTAAAGGAGGAGACTTTCTAACTTAATCGCTGCTATAAAAAGGCAATTCGAGATGGAGCTAAGAATTCTGGTGCACAATAACAAACATTTGTATGTCTTAGGTTCATATTAGTTCAATTAAACATCTTTATTAGATGAGAAAAACGTAACCATACAATCACAACTGTACGCTATTATGTTATTAACATCCATAAATAGGAAAGTTGCTAATGATCATATAAACCTTAGTCAAAACCACAAGTGATTAAACAAAGCTTGATGTGATTGTTGGTTATTAATGCTAATTTTAATGCAATGTGCATACGGTAATATGCTAAAAATGTAAAGCGTCTTTCAAATTTCTTCTAATAGAAGAATTCAAGTGAAAGCTCACTAATGTCATTGGCATAATGATAACACTAATACTAGAAGTTAGAACTATAATAATTAACCTTAGGTATTCGTGTGGCAACTAGTGAGTCCCACAACAGCATTAAATGCTTATTTTTTGTTATTTATAAGATACATCTATACTCCATTTACTTGACATCTGCACTGTCAAACTGACATTATGTTGGCACCACTGCTATTTTTCACATTTTAACAATCAAATGACTGTACAGTCTAATAAAAAACACATTATCTTTGAGCTATAGTCAAGACATTTTTTTTTTAAATTTGACACTGACATTGCAGATGTCAAGTAAATGGAGTATAGCTTCTATTATAGTGTTTTTCTAAATTATATGAAAAATAAAATCTGAGATGCCTCTCTTGGCGCTTAACAATCCCCACTCAAGCTGTTTTAGTGTTTATCTTTTTTAGTATACTATAATATTTGGTTTCCAATTTCGATGTATTTTCCAGCTTCATTCATTTTAGTCTGAAATGTTATAATAATTTTTATATTTTTTTCTTTCTCAATAGAATTGATGTAGTATGAATGGTAGTGAATTTGGGCATTGCTAGATGAAGATAGTTTGAATACATGAATTTAAAATATGAATTTAAAGTGCAGTTCCAAGTAAAAATATGAAGAATAATAAGATTTAAAAATTTTTCTTAATGAATATTAAAGCAAATTTTTGAAAACAACTTAATCTATTTCTGTATAGAACTTCACAGAATCTAAACGTTATAGGTGACAGTGGTTTAATATAGCAGAAGCCTAAGAAGCATGGGCTTCTGGCGCAAAATATCACGGCGCGCCAAAGTGGAGTGATGGACAAAAATGATTTCACTCACGCAACCGCTATCACATTTCATTAGAGAACCTAACCTTACTTAACCTAACCTAACCCTTACCCTTACCTAACTTAAGTGTGGTTAATCCAGATTTGTTTGCCCTAATATTAGCATAAATATTAGCCCAGGTAAATCATTGAGTTGACACTGACGCGGGTATGCAGTCTGAACTTAGTCTTAGCCCCAGCTAAACCTAAGACGCGGCCTTGAGCGTTCTACAATTTTTAACTTAGTTTTGACAATTTCTAAAAATACATTTTATGGCCGTGCATGCGGTAGTAATTGATGAGGCGGCAGAAAGAGTAACAATAATCGCTAAAAATTCAACATTTTGGGCTATGATTTGCAACAGTATTTAGGATAGTACTAATGCATCTAGGCTGTTATAGCAACGGTAAGATTAACCTTTTTTAAATTCAGATTTTCCAGTTTTTAGTAATTATAGGTGTAATTCAAAAAAATTGTGTAAATAATTTTTTGTAATTTCTTTAAGTTAATTTAAAAAAATGAGTCTGAATATAATGGTTAGTTAATAAAGTTGGTAGAGAAGTTCCTGGTGATATACGACAAAAAACATAAAATTTATAAAAACAAGCTAGTGGTGGAGAATGTCTTGAAAAATAAATTTATAAAAAGGGCGATTTTACACACATTCGTGTATGCGCTGTAGTAAATCTGTATATGTATATAAATTAGATATCAAATATAATATAAATGTTGGAAGTTAATCTAAAAAAGAACAGTATAATTTAATATACAAGTTTTTTATGACTTTCATTTTCACAATGAACGTAGAATATTTGAATAATAGGTCAAATTAGTGTTACCTGTGCATAGAAATAATATACCGGGTGACCGGTTTCAAAATCGAACATAGCAAGTTTTTAATTTTTAGTAAACAAATGATATGTCATTGTATGTCAACGTAATTGATGTCGAAGGACTTTCATCGTCTTAATATACCATGTTTTTTCTATGTTCGGTTTTTAAACCGGTCATCTTGTAGATAAATGGTGAATTTGTTCTAAAATCTGGAGAATAAGAAGAAGAAGAAGAAGAAGAAGAAGAAATTTAGCTTTAAACACGATAATATATAATATATTAGGTGGTCTATCCATACGGAACAAAATTTTACAAGCATATACCTTGTACTATATTTTCAAACTTCCCCTGTTTCTACAATTATTGCAATATTAGAATAAAAAATGTCATATACTACAGACTGAGGTTGAAAGTCGTGCTGCATTCATATAAATCCTTTTAGAAGTAACATCTAAACTACTCTCTCGATCATTATCTGTTTGACAGTAAAGTTATAGATAGCTTAGAAACCTTGTCCTGGTAATCTAACGTTAATGAAAACGTTTTTATTTCAGTGGGAATGCTTTATATATCGTTGTGGGAGATCTGTTTTTACTTGGTGAAAATAGCAATGCTCGACTACAGGAATTTAATATTACTGAAAAGTACATACATCCAAAGTACACTCCTCCAGCGCATTATAACGACATAGCTTTGCTGAAGACTCATCAACAAGTTAAATTCGAATCATATGTTTTACCAGCATGCCTTTCTGTGAATTCAGTTTCCTCAGAGAGAACGTATACAGCTGCAAGATGGAAGCGAATAAACCTTGCAGCTGGTAGAACTAAAAGGCTATCAAAAGTTGAAGTGGTTCTTATAGAACATAAACTGTGCAACGATTCCTACAAAAATAATCTCAATAGAAAATTACAACATGGGGTCGTGGATTCAATGCAAATTTGTGCTGCATCAACAACAAATGAGACAGATACTTGTCAGGTACATGTTCAGAACAGTAAAAGCAGAATTAAGGTACTCCAAAGCGCTTTCAAACGGAATAAAAGGCTTTTTTTTTAATAGAGTAACCTTATTAAGCGACAAAATTTGTCAGATATTGACAGATCAGCTATAACTAATTAAACTAATATAATCTATCTAAAACTTTTTTAGGGTGATTCAGGTGGGCCTCTTCAGACAACTAATCGTTGTGAAAAATATTCCACTTATACTGTAGTAGGTGTTACATCGTTTGGTAAAGTGTGTGGAATAGCCCATGTTCCTGGAGTTTATACAAGAGTATCGTATTATGTTGCGTGGATAGAAAATATTGTATGGCCATAAGCGTCATAAATTTGAAAGAAACACGAAGGTTAACACTAATAAAAATTTAGAAAAACTGTAACGCTATAGAATACGGATGCCATCTGAAATCTGATGAAATTTAATTAATTTGTCGACCTTCTGGACCCCTGTATATGGTTTTACCACATGTAAATGTAGTTAATATTATAAGAGAGTTAGATGAAAAACAATTGTGCATTTATGCTATGACATTTTATATCTTGTGTTCCCTTCTTTAATTATTTTTAAATTAAAAAAAATTGTAAAGGGGTAGTATGCTAATATTGAAACAATAAAAGTAAACACTTAGTAATGCGCCTTACATCGATTTGCAAATTAAGAAAGTCTCTGCAGGCGCTCGGAGCGAGGCATACGCCGATTGCTAGCCAGACGCTATAACTTCTGTACCAGGGAAGTTCACGGCCATGTCATACGAACATACATACGGATTATATTCGCTTACGACAGCTATACAAAGAACGCCGTGACAATAGCATTCACCCTGTATCTGCGTGGTCCGAAATATGCCTATGTTTGTTAAGGGTAAGAACCTGATCTACGTGCAAAATATCACTTTGATTTAACTAATAGTTCTTAAATTAAAGCAAAAATAGACATTTTATTTTTTAGGGTGCTATCTCTGTATATATTTGACCGAAAGTATATTGGGTTTCGATTAAGGTAGATATATACTCCATCTGCAAAATATTGTCTTCCGCTAGCAAATAGTTTTTCAGCTATACCACCAACAAGCTGACGGACAGACAGACATACAGAGAAACAAACAAACGGAATTGAGAAAACATGTGTTTCGTCATCTATGAACCCGGAAACGTGAAAATCTCAATAAATCTCGCAAGGTGATTGTTTCACGATTGCAATGCTTCCTTCGTCTATTAGACCACTTCCTTAAGGCTTACATTTTGCTGTAGGACAACCAGCTATAATACGTTAAGGGAGATGGGGGTACGATTTCCCACTGTTCGAACTGTAAATCGGTGTCTTCAACATTTTCAAATCTAATTCTGAAATTTTGAGCACTCGGTTTTCTTAAAAATAAAGGTTGACATTTTTGACGACCACTTCTCTCCATTTTCTCCTACCCATATCTCTCATGCCTTTTTGTATGGCAGCTGTCCACCTACTTCTTGACATCCTTTTAGGGCTTCTTTAAGGTAGCTTGAAATGTTGCTTTTGGTAGTCTGTTGTTTGCCATTCTGTACAAGTGTCCGAACTATCTCATCCTTGGATATTTAATCGTGTTAATTATACTGGGTTTTCTGAGTAGATTTTACAATTCAAAGAGAGTGTGTGGTCGGCTGGTAAAGCGTTTGCATCGGTAAGTAGTAGGTTCGAGCCCCATATCCGGACATTGGTAACATCAAACGCTCTTTGGCCATCACACCTTTGGTGGTCGTGACACCTAGAAATGGCATTCTTCCTATTAATTGAACGGGATATGCTAGCCACCTTCCCAAAAAGCGACCGAAGAAGACTTATAGAACCGTACTTTATGCGGTAATGACAAGCTATGAGCCTATACATATTAAAAAGGAGGAGAAGAAGAAGAAGAAGCAGAAGAAGAAGAAAGTTTGTTCTTGGCCTCCACTAATTCGGTGCTGTCTTGCTTGGCCCATAGATTTTCTTAATAACATTCGAACACTTCAAGCATTTTACCATCCTCCTTACTCATAACAGTCATAACCCACACTTGTGATGCGTATGCGAGTATTATTAGTAGTCTTATTAATGTCTTATAAACTTGAACAAAATTGCCTGGAGGCTAGAGCAGGATTCTGTTACTTGCACTGGTTCTTGTTCCTAACGTTTTTGAGCACAGGGGTGAGACTGCATCCCTGTTTTAAGACAATGTAGTCAGCTCACTCAAAGGGACGATAATTATTTGTGTCTATCTTGAAGCGCAGCCTCACGCTTCACAACTTTAGGCTTGAAAAGGTAGCACCGATGTAAATGAACCAAACATTAAATGTCGATTCATTTATTACAAAAATAAAAGTTCTATTTATACAAACTTAATTGCTTAGAAACTACGATGAAAGTGCAAAGTGTTTTAAATTTACTGTGTCACGATATAACATTTCACAACAGATATCAGCGTTTTCAAACCAGTTTATTTCCGCTATATCTGCATTTACGTTACACTGAACTTCGATAGTAGGCCGTTTATTTGCGTAAGTTGCTTGCTTGCAGGTTGCGGCATTTAAACTTCGTGCATTATGAAACCAGCATTGCGTTTAAATTTTGGAACTGAAATTTAGTCTGTTTAATTCAAGATTAAACAAACTTGTAATTTAATTATATTAATTATATTGTTAAATTGCTGTAGTTTAGAAGCTTTACAAGGCCGTATGCACATTTATTAGCAAGCAGAAGAATTCGCTTGATTTGTATCGCGTTGTCGTTAGTTGAAGTAATGTTTACACCAGATATATAAATTCATTTACACTGGCAAAGGTTTGACCATTCACCATGATACTGTGTTGCTTCTTACAATGCCTTAAAATTGCCATATATTTTGTCTGGGACTCATGGATCTTGAGGCCCATAATTTCAACAGCTTGAGTTAGATTAGTAGCAGTCAGATTCTAACGTCTCTGCTTATTACGATCAGTATATCATCAGAATATGCCAATAAGATATGTGATTTGCTAAAACCAGTCTTTTATGTATTTATATTAGCTAGCATAACAGCTTTTTCAGTGTCGTGTTAAAGAGTAACGGAGCCACGCCATCTCCTTGTTTTAGTCCTATGTTTGTTTGAAATGTTGTGTGTTACCATTAATACATAGTGCTAACTGCTGATTTTCTGTCGACGCTACCAGTTTGCCTGGAGAAAACCTAATTATCTCATACCTGATCAAAAAGCATCCTTATTAACTCATATGCTGTCTTAGCCAATAAAGACGATGTAATGGTACATTGTGCTCCCAACTCTATGCTAGTGTTTGTTTTGTGAAGAAAATATTATCTATGATAGATTGATCTGTATTGAAGCCTGTTTGGTGGTCACCTATTTTTTTTCTTCTTCTTTCTCAGCCTTTTCCGTCCACTCCTAAACGTAGGCCTGCTCCATTTTCTTCCTGTCACGTACGTACTGGGCCGTCTACATCCAATTTTTCACGCTTTCTGTTGTATGTCGTCTGACTATCTAATCTGAGGTTTTCCCACGCCCATTTCAGTTTGATATGGTACCATTGCATTATCATTGATATTTCTTATTTATATAATTTTTTTTTGTATTTTATTCTCTTTTAAGTCAAGTTTGTTAAACGCAGGTCATGTGAGACCAAGGGTTTTCTCGGCGGTTTGCTTATTTTTTCCTAATTGTATATTGTGCCCCAGATAGATATATTCTTTGACGACTTCGAGGTTTTAATTATTCAGGCTGGCGTTGATATTTTCTGTACTAAGAGTTTTTGTTTTTCGATTATTCATCTTCAGCTCCTCAGCTTCTGATGCTTTTAGTAGTTCCTACAACATGCTTGCAAGCTTCACACCATCGCTACTAATCAAGATCACATCATCGGCAAATCCAAGTGGTTCAGATATTTACCATCTATTTTTACACCATTTTCTTCCCAGGCGAATGATTTGGCGAGAAGATTTGGGATATAGGAAGGATCAACATAGGATTACACAGAATATGGGTTTGGACTTGGTTCCATTCGGAAATAAAAGGTGAAGGGGAAACCAGGAATCTGCATGGGCAGGGTCGCTAAGTCCTTAAATGGGGAAATACTTTACAGGCAGTATTGAGAAGAATTATATTTTCGATTCGGTAGTTATTACAGTTTAGCCTTTTTTGTGTATTGGATGTATATTTGCATCATTCAATTCTGGTGACATGCTTTCAGACCCCCATATATTTAAAATCACTCTATGTATTCGGTTATTTAGTTCTTCATCTCCCATTTTCAATATTTCTGCTGGGATGCCATTCGGTCTCGGTGCTTTATTATTGCGCAATCTCATTACAGCTTCGGCCATTTCTTCTTTCTGGGATGCTGGATTGTGGGCTTGTATATCTACTTATTGATACTTTCTTCCCATCTGATCTTCGACCTCTGTCTCGTTAAGTAGCTCTATAAAATGTTCTTACCATCTTTCTGCTACATTACATAATAGGGTTACATAGTAAGCGTTTCCTCATATTATTATAAAAATTTCCTGTATTATTTAAATGTTTCAGTTCTTCGATGTTGATGAGGCACTTTTTAAATGCTTCTGGTTTTTTATTTCTGATCAACCTGTATACGTCCTAATCATGTCTTCTTGTTACATAGTCTTCCTGGTTTACTCCTTTATTCTGTTATAGCATTTATTCCTGCTGCTTTCATTCTACTTATTGCTGTTTCACTTTCTTCGTCGTACCATGATTTATCTTCATTTTAATTCAATTGTTTTCTAAATTTCTCACTTGTCAATTCTTAAAGAATTTCTTGTCTCATTCCCCAGCTGTCCTTATATATATCATTAATGTCTGGTAGCGTATTTTTTAGTCTAGCTTTAGTTTCACTACTCACAGTTTTTCTCATACTATCTTCTTGTTGATGTCCAAATTCGTACTGTATTGTGCTTTGAACGAATAAGTTTTACCGATGCTCTATTTGACAGTTGTTCTAACCGTATAATGGTCAGAGTCTATATTAGCTCTCCTCTAGCTTGTAATTGCGAAAAAGTCACCTCACCGAAATTTTTTCAGATCTTCACGTTTTAGGGTTCCTGGTGAAGAACAGGTTTTATCAATTCCTGTCTTTCTGTCTGCCTGTTGCCAGTATAACTCAAAAACTATTAATTGGAGGAATACTGATATTTTGCATACCAATTATATACCTTCCTATCATAAAATACATATACATATACATGGTGAGTGCCTTAAAAAATAAATGTTATTGGTAAATGTAAAATAGACAAAAACGTGCAACCATAAGTGCGTTATGTTTTACGCAACCGAATCGCAGAAATGCGACGGGCCCTGCCTGGAGCAAGCGACAAACGGGTGGTTTGCTCGCGGTCCACTGCCACGCATTGAAATTACGTTAGCAGGCGCTAGTGTGCTAAGCGAATGTTCCAATTATTAGAGGAGATAGGAAAAAGATAATTATTAGTAACAAGACTAACATAGCTATCAATGCCAGTTATTAGTAAGTTAGTTTTACTTTCGGTTTTAAAGGAAATTATATTAACTTTTATTTTTCAAATAGCACCATACACTATAATTTACTTTATCTTGTAGAAAACTATATTCTCTATGCAGCCATATTAAGTTATATCCTTATATAATTATATTTATTCGCAAACGTCACAAAAGTGACAACTTATTTGTCTTTATTGACAAGGTAAAAGTGTCACTTTATCTGCCTAAGCAGACAAAATAGCGACTTTTGCGTACTTTATCTGCCTAAGCACACAAAATGATTGCTCTCTTTCTTTCTTTCTATGTTTGTTCGCCATCTCCTCCGAAGATACTGGACCGATTAAATTGTATGATGGCTTAAAATTTTGCTAATTTTTAGAATTAGTTCGTAGGCCGGTTTTTATTTTCAAAAAAGTACGAAAAAGTTTTAATTTAAATAAACCTTTAAGCAGCGGATCGGAGCATCTGTCGCCGTGGGTTATGGTGTGACAGCTGCTGTGGCCGTGTGCTATTAGCACGGGTGATTCAGTATGTTCATATATCATTACAGTTGCGCGTTATCTGAACAATAGAGGTTGGCGCAGGGGTACAGTGCTAGCCTGAAATTTACCTGAATACGTTTTGCGGATAAAATAGTATATGTTATTCGGAGTAAAAGTGACTTTATGTGGCTTAGCTGAATTATTTGCCTCACTAACGTTCGGCTAAATAAACTTCAGCTTCGCCACATAAAGTATCACTTTTACTCCTAATAACATAATCTACTATTTTCTAAAGAAACGTCAAAACCATTAATAAGAAAAGGCTGTGAAATTTCAGTTCCACTGTTAATTGGCAATGCGAAACAATTGATGTGGACAAACAAAATTTAAGCATACTTCATATTTTATAATTTTCGGTTCAAAACATATTAATTTAACAGACAGTAGCGTACTTAATATCTTTCAAGAAAACATAAAACACTGTTAGGAGGAGTGGCCCGTGGAATCTAAGTGTATCTAACTGATATCGATTGTCAGTCCTGATCATCTTTTCCAATAATATTTTTATCCGCAAACGTCACAAAAGTGACATCTTATGTATCTTTATTGACAAGGTAAAAGTGTCACTTTATCTGCTTAAGCAGATAAAATAGCAACTTTTGCTTACTTTATGTGCCTAAGCACATAAAATCGTTGGGCTCTTTCTTTCTTTCTATGTTTGTTCGCTATCTCCTCCGAAGATACTGGACCGATTAAATTGTATAATGGCTTAAAATTTTGCTAATTTTTAGACTTAGATCGTAGGCCGGTTTTTACTTTCAAAAAGAGTACGAAAAAGTTTTAATTTAAATAAATCCTTTAAGCAGCAGAGCGGAGCATCTGTCGCCGTGAGTTATAGTGTGACAGCTGCTGTGGCCTTGTGCTATTAGCTCGAGTGATTCAGTATGTTCATATATCATTACAGTAGCGCGTTATTTGAACAACCGAGGTTGGCGCAGGGATACAGTGCTCGCCTGTCACGCGGGTGGCCTGGGTTCGATTCCCAGCCGATGCATCCTTTTTTTTTAATTTATATTAATAAAATTTACCTGAATACGTTTTCGGATAACATAGTATATGCTATTCGGAGTAAAAGTGACTTTATGTGGCTTAGCTGAATTATTTGCCTCGCTAACGTTCGGCTAAATAAACTTCAGCTTCGCCACATAAAGTATTATTTTTACTCCTAATAACATAATCTACTATTTTCCTATCTTCTCAAATAATCGAAATATTCGCTTGTCATCCATCATCCCGTACATAACATTCATTTTTATAATTTTGACATGCAAAATGTCCTTTTTCAAAATTGAGTATAGTAAACGTCATACTTTACGTGGGTGTCTAAAAATAAAAACGGTGAAGAGTGCTTGGACTGAAATTCCGTTTACGTTCAGTAAGACGTAACTTGTAGCACCTGCAGCTGCCAAGTTTAACCTTCAATTTGTGAATAAATGTCATAAATGTCATAATGCAATTATTATGAGGTTGTGTTTATTACCTACCGAGTGAAAACAAAACCATTTTGATGTTTAACTGTGGTTCGTTGATCAGCTAAATGTAACATATTATGCAAGACAGGCCAAAAAAATGTTTCAAAGGATTTTTGACCCGTTTTTTTAGACAACTGTTAGTTATGAATTGAACATATTTCAAAACTAGTATAGTGATAAAATAGTTATTTGTGTATCAAGTGCGAATAGTGCATTGTTTGTTGCATGCGGTAAAATAACTACCAAGTGCAACTAACAGATCTGTCCGACGAGTGGCACACACTATTTTTTCGACAATCAACGAAATAATTTTTTATCTTCATTTTTTTTAAATGTCTACGCTGTTAGGTTAAACATTCCGTAGTCCTACAAATAACGTGTAACATTTAATTTGTATTTTTGGCTTTTCGTTTATCTTGCATACTTTAGTATGTTTCTTCTTTTTCCAATACTTCTACTTTAGTTGTCCGGTCCGTTATCTTTACCAGTCTTCAGTATTTGGATTGTCTTCTTCTTCTTCTTCTATATAAGCTAATAGCTTGGTTTGTTTTTATTCAAAACAGATTCCATATTTTTGATTGTTTATGAGCTACTTTTAAACGAAATGGCGAATATCGTCCATCGTTGGAAAGCTATTTTATTGTAGTTTGCATGCATTTTGATGAAACTTATATTTTTCCATTAAAAAACAGCTTTCAATTGTTGTAGTACGTTTGGTGCGATAATTCGGCCATGAACAATTTTTAGAACCAAGCGGAATTTGTTTTGCGTTTTTTGTTCGATTGTTTATGATTTTGCATAAGTCATGGCATACTTTAGGTAAATAAAATGTTTTACTTTCAAAAGAAATGATTTCAAAGATTTTAGTTCAAGCATGCTATCAGAAAATTTTTTAGCACTAATTTCAAATATCTAAAAGTATAAAGGGTGTTCCATTTAAAAAGCCAAAGTCGTGTATCACTGCTGTATACGTAATATAAAATAACTGATTCGAGGAACTGAGACTTTATCATAAATATTCAACTGTAATTGGAATTGTGTATTGACAGCACAGAAATACACAATTCCAATTACAGTTGAATATTTATAGGAAAATCCCAGTTCCTCGAACCAGGTATTTTAGTAAATAAAGGAATGCTTTGTTGATATTAATTTATTGGTTTATACATACTAATCGTGGCAAGGTCAACCACTAGCTTGGAACCATATGAGACTGGAAATTCATTTCTACAGACACATTTTTTTAATTGAAAGTCAAGGCAGTGCGCCGCCAAACTATCGTTTTATTGCGGCGAAAAATATATACTACACTGCTTACTTTCACACGTTTGTAAATATACGATGTTTTTCTAATGACTTTTTTATATATATTACGGAAAAAAGTAACAATTACGTCACCATAAAGAAGAAAGATGGGAGATTTTTTAGCCTAGGTGGGAAACAGAATGTCCTTAATGTAACCGACATTTTCAGCCATACATCTCTAACTTTTCTTTGCCTATTCCCCAATTACGATCTTTTTATTGCATTTTAATGGTGGTATCCGAGCCCCCTTTTTGAAGTGAGTCTATTTGAAGAGTTGTGGTTACATGACATGTCCCCATACAATCACAGAGTTGAAGGAGCGGATACGAGAAAAAAATAGTAAATTCCAGTGGCTATCTTGGAGCGAGTAATGCAAACGTGATATTGTGTTCCATACATAAGCTAAGCAAATCTCACATCTTTCTTGTATATGATGATATAATTACAGTTATTTTTTTCGCTAATATATAATTAAAGTTATTAGCGAAACCAATAGGGAAATACTTTAGACCCTGTATTTTTTAACCTAACGTATAATAGTTTCGTAGACTAAACCCAGTACGGTCTCAATTCATATCAAAGCTACTTTAATGTTGTTCGATATTTTATAGACGTCACGAAGTTTTATACCAGACAATTTCGAAGTCAAAGATATCTCTCAAATATTTTAAAGTCCCCAACTATAATATCATATTACTTATCAGCAGTTTTAGAGAACTACCCACATGTGCATAATGTGAGATAGTTATATGTCAGCAGTCTTGTATGTGAACAACTTTCCCTGATAGCACCTCATTGTCCTTTTTTAAAAGAACTGCAATTGTTAACAAATTACAGATATAAGAACACATTGTTTTGCTAAATAGTTTATTTTTACTTCTACTTTCGCTACGTTTATCCATTTAAAAACCTACCTTAATTAGCTTGAATTGTATATTGTATGTTGTTTTCCTATTAATTTCCTTTGTCCAACACCTACTTATAATAAGCATTCGACTTTGATCATTTCAGAAAAAGAAGTCCATCATTAGTCACTAGTGAGGGAAACAATAGAAAAGTCAGGGAGAAATTAGTATGGTTGATTTGTTACCACTTATCAAATGTCCTGTCAATGTCAAAAAGTTCAGAAAAAAGTGCTTACGACAGCATTTATAGGTTTTAGTCAATTATAGCATGTTTATCACTTGACATTACAATGCAGAACATGTTGACATTAAAAAGTACTGAACGTGTTGACGTTAGAGTGCTGGGACTAATGACTTTTTGCACCGTCGTAGAAAATAATATGTAGTATAAGTTGAGAAAAGTGTAGTTCTAAAAACGCGTCGAGCACGGAAACCACTTTGCTCACGTGTTGCACATATTACTTTTTCCCGTACTGTAGAGAACTTCCAAACAATGTGACATAAATTATCAAAAATCATATAAAATATTGTGCATTAAAAAATTACACTATACGTTGCTATACAGAAAAGTATCACTCTTCTAAACGAGTAGCCGTTGTTATACAGAAAGGTGTTGCAATGCAAAGAGTATTATTTCTCTAAATGATTTTGTATTTAGCAGTATAGTATATTTTCTTACAGTACCTGAAAATAGTATATTATACCAGTTTTTTTATGACATGACTAGTTGTCGACAAGCCGGTTCTCAGCGGGGAGCAGGGCAGTTTCACGAAGGGAAAATGGGTATTTCATTGCGAGTAGTAAATGCTGTTGTTTCTAGGAATAAAAAACTTTTAAAACTTACATTAAGAAAAAATTTATTTAGAATCTGACAGTTTTTGGCATCCTTAACTTTGTTGAAAAAAAAACAAAATTGCCATTATTCTTGCAGACAAACGGTTGTTTATTCATTTTCATATCAGCGCGCACCTTCATGGCTAGTGACGGAAGTTGTATTTTGACATACTTTCATAAATGCATATGTGTAGAAATAACACTTTGTTTGCAATAGCACTAGATAAGGTAATATTGAACTTTTTCTTCTAACTGCGAAAAAATAAGTCCCCTGAAGGCAATTGGTAACGGCGCTAATGCACTTTGTCGCCATTGTGTGACCAGTATTGGATGCAAACGTGTAAATAATATACAGAGTGCAACACCATCATATAACATATATGATAAACGTTAGAGGGTATTCGATGACACAAATAAGAAAAAAAAGTCCGATCACATAGGTCCGGGTCCGGAGGGGAGGGAGCTACAGCTGAGAGATAGGTTAAGGGAAACGTACATACGGGGTGCCCGATTTTAAAACCAAACATAACAAAAGCATGGTACTTCAAAAGGTTACTAGAAACATTATAACAGCTCAGTTCACATTACTTAACAATTAATGGCACAACCTGCTATATAAACTGTCTGCTCCATTGCAATCATTATCCTTTTTACAAAATAGGAAGCAGCAATCTATAAATGTCTGATGTGGTATGCATTTTGCTATGTTCGGTTTTAAAACAGGTATCACCCAGTATAATAGCTATGAGGATACTGCTCCTGAAGTAGAAAATTTCGCATTTTTCGAAAACTACTGCTCATTTCAAACATGAGTATTTTTTATGTAGAAACGTCTAACCTTTTCGAATATCTAACCAGAATTGACTAAAATTTTGATTGTAGAAAGTTATATCATAAAACATCTTCCCACCCTTGCATAAACTACCCCTTCTGAACCACATAGCATTTTTTTCACCTAATGCAGCATAAAAAGTCGTGTAGATATGAAAAATTACACCAAACTGTCTGTATCTGCACATATATCTAATACTTACTATATTGCTAGCGGCTATGAGTGGAAAGCTGACCAAGGAAGTGAGACAGACAACCAACTCTTCAATGTATAATGATGAGCTGTGTGCAAGCGCGGCGACGTCGTCCGGCCAATGGGAAAGTGGGCAAGTTTAAAATTCGCTTTTAAAGGCGGAGCTCGAATTCTCACGCATGCGCACGAGCCGCGTTATACTCTAAGTGAGACTATGTCGGCGCCGTAATGTTTTCTGACGTTTCCAGGCCCTACTAGCAATATATGTGTATTATATGTATGTATCTGCATTAGTTTAATTAAATAAGATCTCTGCTTTTTCATTACCTTTCTAAGGCTATAGCTCTCTGAAGGCGCATTTTCAGACCTATGTTTATCGCAACTTTTTTTCTTATTTTGAGTAATAGAATACGCCCTAGCGGTTATGGCATATTATGGTGTAACACTCTGCATACAGTATAATTCAATTTTGATGCTTACCATTGGGATTTCGAAAACGGTAAGAGATACAAGGTGGGTTAAACTGAATCAAAGCAAAAAAATATAATACCTACTGCATATTATAGAAAAAATAATTAGACGTACCCGCCTTGAGTTATATTAAAAAAAAATGTGGTTTAGATTTTGTTGTACGTGATTATTTGTTACTTAGAACAAAACTGACTTAACGTTATTAGAACTCTTTTTAAATAGGAGTTCAAGTTTGAGTTCAGATTTTCATTTGTTATCATAATTTTTGCAATATTTATTCTAATTTTCTTATTTTAAATGGACATTAACAAGAGAATATTTTTCTCTTTTCATTGACATACTGTTTACTACAATTAATTCACGAATAACCGAGATATGCAAAATAGTTATTTAAACATCAAGCGAAGTAAGTAGCTTTTACCAGTCGAGAACGAGTTTGCCAGCCCGAGCGAGCGAGGGCTGGCAAAGTTCGAGACTGGTTGTAGATAGTTACTTCCCGAGCATGCTTATAATATTTTTCTCCATTCCGAACAAAAATTTGAAAAATTTTCATTATTCTATTTTTTTTTTAATTTACGGTTATACCCTAACCCTACTTATCTTAACAATTTTTTACATTTCAAATAGGATAGGATCAGTTAAGTTCAAACCCGTTCAGATCACTTACTAAAATTAGTAAAATAACAAGTAATTCACTTACTTCCCTTGGGGAGTAGGTTTTACATTACTTTGTCATGACAACCAGTAAACAAACAGTAAAATCAACTTACCTGCAATGGATATGCCAAAGTAAGTGTAACTTACTAGATGGGGATTGGGGGCATAACTTAAACCGTATAGCCATCCTTGCATTCAAAATAAGAAATGTATGATCAATACCCCGAAAATTATGAAAATATAAGATCAGATTTAAAAACTTCGTTAAAAAGTATCCTAATAATTTCCAATATAGTCAAAGTAGACTACGCAGCATTAGAACTTGCAACTTTGCCCCAATATAACCCAGCTTCTATCCCTTGCCATTTTCGAAACCCCAATGGTGAGCAACGCAATTGAATCACCATATATATTATTTTCAAGCGTATGAACCAGTGGAGAACTTTTATACTAAACATATTTCCATATTCTTAGTTTCAAACAAGCTAGAGCACTAAAACCATGAATATTACAACCGACGCAGTGTTCAGTGCTCATGAAATTAAGGAAAAAAATTATTGGTATTAGCAAAATTTAATAAAAAAGTTTCTTTAGTAGGTACATAATTTAATATTAAAACAAAAAAAGTTTCCTTCATTAACACTCTTCGATGATTGATATAAGGGAGTTTTTATAAGTCTGTAAATGCAAAGTTTTGTGGTGCGCAAAGTGGAAAGCACAAGGGGGAGGGGTGAAAGGTTTTGGGAAAATATATTTCTTATAGTGCTCTAACAACTGGTCAAAGTTCAGCGTTTCTCTTGTAATTTTATTACAATACAACTAATGTGAGTACTATACGCTTATCAAAATGCCAGTACATGTCGTTTTAATATTCTAGATCTAGAGAATGAATATGCAGGCTCTCCTCCAACAGTTCTCTCATAATTCTGAATTCTCTTCATAATTTGTAACTGCAGAACTAGTAAAGCACTGAGTCACACTAAGGTGTTTTTTATATAAATCAACAGCGTACAGTAGCTAAGTAATTGATTTTTTTCCTTAGGCGTAATATGTTTTTTCGAATTATTGAAAGTACTATACCAGAAAATGCCGAAAATGTACGTTAATATGTTAAAAACACAAATTTCCTCGAATCGTATACATAAATCGTATAAATAAATTCTTTTACAGATGTAAATCAGTGTATTGTAAAAATAAATCATCTTAGCTAATTTTCTGAGACAAAATTATATCGGTAGTGGTTAACAACATATTTTGAAATGGGTGCTTAATGAAATCTTATCTTATTTTGCTTTTCATTATTGACGAATTAGATGGGCTTAGCTTGATAACGTATCGTGAAAGAAGATGGAACAATTTAAAGCAGTTTTTGATTATTTATAGTACTTTTTAATATTGATAGCTAGCTAATCTAATGTTACTTGTCGCTTAATAATATTTGCCACTATTTTACGTTAAAAAAATAAAATGTTTTAGAATAAAGTCTGATAAAAATGACAAATATATGGTTATCGACATGACTCTTAATAAACAAAGATGCTCATAAAAAATACCAGCAGCACGCAGGATGTGGGGTTGATATTGGGGAAAAACCAACATCACGCAGGATGTGGAGTTGATAAAATTTATATAAGAGATTAGCATGTTAAAGGAATGCCAGTATTTAAAATATAGGTAAACGCATTGATTGTGGTTGTAGATATATTATGCTTTCCTCACAAAATAAAGAGTGTTATCACTAGATGATGAAAACTTATTTAGTCAATCAGTAAACGTTTCTACTTTAAAATACAAGGTGTGTATAAATTGGCGAAAGAACTACACATAGCGATGTTGGTAGTAGAAAATCTTAATACTAAAATATTAGATTTATCTTCGTGGATTCTCACGAGCTGTAGACAAAAAATATGTTGCTAAAACATTTTAATCGAATATTACAAAGAAGTTGCCTGACATACAAACACCAGCAGCACCTTCAAATGAAACACTTTGACGGAGAGGGCGTAGTCACATGTCACTATAATGATTTTTTTATATTCCCTCCACAGTACCTTAAGTGACAGTTCCTAAACTAGACACATATGAAAACACACGAGAACAACACATCTTACAGGATATAACACAATGGGATTTCCAAAGAAGAATATACTGGAATAAATTAGTGAAGATAATGAAGGGCATAGATTGTAAGAAAACTCTAAGCAAGTAAACTAGTTTAAAAGAGATCACAAGATAAACATCAACATTTGAAAAGTGAAAACAAGTGTTAGCCTATCCAATTCTGGTTCTTATAAACTCTATATGAAGGAAGAAAGAGATTTTTTATTTATGAGAAGATTCTACAGAATGAGACAATAATGGAAAGAGCTAGTATATATTGAATTTACAGTACCCTTCATTCAGAACCGGTTACTCATAAAAGTGGCAATAACAGTAATTTTTACTTCTCTTGTCTAAAAATGAAGGAAGTATTGTAATCTCCAAAAATCACCTTCAGATCTTCACGTTTCAGGGTTTCTACATGAGGAAAAACAAGTTTTCTCAATTCCGTCTGTCTATCTGCTGTTGCCGCTGTAACTCAAAAGCTATTTTTTGGAGAAACACGATACTTTGCATGTGGATTATATGCATTCCTGTTACAGAACCGAAAAAAATTCGGTAAAATATATACAGGGTAAACATCTTAAAAAATAAAACTCTACCTATTTTTGTTTTACCCAAAGAACTAAATATTACTTAAATAAAAGTGATATTTTGTACATACCTCAGGGTTTTACCCTTGACAAAAAAGGATATATTTCTGACCGCTCATATAAAGGTTCAGCAACTTAAAAAATAAAACTTTATTTATTTTTGATTTACCTGAGGAATATAGTGTGAGCAAAAAAGAAAATTCATTAGAAACGAGGCGCTGATCCAAGTTTTGCGGCAATCAAACGAGTCTCGTTAAGTGCCATAAGAAAGATTGCGCAATCTTACTCCTTTAGACTACTTTTTATTTCCGCTGCTGAAAAACACAATATTAAAAACCCCTGTTAACACTCTCCAAGAGCTACAAGAAAAAAATGTAGAGACATGTAATAGAATAATGCTAGAATTGTTACAAAAGGTTTTCGAGAATATGAAACGACAAGTTGTTTTGTGCTTACAAGAAGAAGGCAAGCAGTTTCAACATCTCTTGTAAATGTACCTACTTATTGTTACTGAGAATATGTGAATCTTTATTTTATTTAATACAAGACTTAAATTACAAATTCATGTGTACTTGTAAAGTGAGGTTATGATGCTAGTGTCACTACGCTCGCTACAGGTAGGCATTGGCAGAAGGTATAATTTTCTGGTGTTATAATACACGACTTCGAAATTCTAAAGACGTCCTTAATGAATTTTCTTTTTGCTCATACGATAGGTAATAGTAATAATGTGCACATAGCTCTAGCTTTACCTTTGACAAAAATGGGACCCAACAGACACAGGGTAAATGTTGTAAAAGAGACAAAAAGATGACACAGGTGCAAGGCATTCCTCCCTGGCAGGATGGATCCGCTAATTTCGAATTTCACCTAAAATACCTTTTTATTTGCATATTCATGTAATTCGCACTACCAAGTGTTTCCTTTTATTGTTTTAGTATTATTAGGAATGTTAAGATATTTTCACCCCTAGTTTCCTTTGATTTTTCACAATTTTTAGTGGCACAACTACGACTTGCGAGGGAAGTTCTGAGTACACCCAAGCTACTTATTACCTCTTCAAAATCCATGAATAACTGCAGTAGATTATAACATGCGATAGTTTAGCTGCATGTGTGCGAACGAATGACGATCCACAGATCAATCAGTTGGCTGACTTATTAAAATTGTATGTCAGCGCCTAGCCTGATGTAGCACTACAACTTAGTTGCGTGCAGATATTATTTAATGTAAGAATTGTAATTGTTAATTATTAACTTGATTAAAGCACAATAAGTCCGCAAGACACTGGTTTCACGTCCGGTCACGAGCCGGTTGCGCGCGGAACTCCCTACAAGTCTTTGATTTTACAATATTTTGTTTTGTGTTATGTAAAACGTCTTTATACTACAATTAATAGTTTATAGCTTGTGCAATGTGATATGCAACTCTTAGCTAATGCTGTAAAACTACCCAAGAGTCACAACGAGGAGGTGGTTGCGTCGCTGCATGTCGAGTTCCACTTGCATCCTTCCTATCCTTCCAATCTTGATGAAAGTGTTTATTTAAGCCTCAAATTATTGCTATAGCTTCCAGCAGTAGTGGCGGCTGGTGATATTTGCATTTGAGGAATTCTTAATTTCTAACTATAACTAAGCCTAAAATATGTAAAAGGCTTTACGCAGAATTTCTCTCGTCGACATTGTGACAATAATAAATTTTAAAAATCAAATTGAGTTAGGAGTAAAAATATCTTCACGTTTCTAATAAATTCAATAAATTTTAAAATTAAAAGAGATCCGTTTCCGGAAGGTTTTGAACCGCTGTGCTTCCGACTGCGAACAAATGCGACAGACTAATATCTCACTAGTCTACGGAGATGTCTTAGTATAATCGGGTTTGAGCTGGCTTAACCTTCACACCCGGCATGTCTTAAGAAAATTAATTATATTTTTTACATCAAGACACCAATGCAGATAATTCTTTCACTAAACATTTCTTTATTCATTTTTAAACATATCATACGCAGGATGTATATATTTATGTGCAATAGTTTTTACGATATACGTTGTTGCCTGGGCCCAAATATGCGTTTCTCGCCTATTTCAAGGTTTAGAATTTACGCATTTACGCATATCACAGGAAAATTAATACAGGTAACAATATCTTAACACTTGCTTATGTAAATTAAAACAATTATCAAATTTAAAATTTTACCGAGGAAGGATTCGATCAACATCATCTGTGGATACAATAGGCGAAAGTTAGATAGATTTAACTGCGCTCCGAAGGCTCGCTGATGTGTGCGACGCGCTGGTGTATTTAAGTGAAGGGTGTTATTGTAGAAACTTTTTGAATTTTTTGCGACCTTATCTTAAATATCATTCATTGTAGTCAATTCGATTGCCCTGCTCTGCTAGCTGTGAGTATTAATTTCGTACTTATCTAATAATTTCAAATGATTTCTGCTTGAAAAATACTATTGCCATGAAAACTCAATCAGGGTTAGGTTCATATATATAGTTGTCTTATATTTGACTTGTCGTATTTAGAATAAATCTCAATTATCAAATGACATTAAATGTCACTTATCTTGAATGAATTCAAATCTATTCCTCTACTTGTAATCAGATACGACCAACGTACACTGTTCTCAATATTATTATGACGTATGACATTCTCTATCTTTTATAGTAAGTACTAACTCTTTTAATTATTGCAAGTAATAAATATTGTTCATATACATCAGTTTTATTCTAGGCTAAACTACTAACCAACCTTATTAAAGCCACTAATTGCACATCCAGTACCACGGGCCCCTTTGTACAATCAGTCACCACACGAACACGTCCAACCGCAAGTAACTGTCCAACCAAGTACAGCCGTCAAATCATCCAGAAAATCTCAAAGTAGTCGAACAATCCAACCTCCGTTTAACCAAAACTGCGCCTGTCGACTTACAGATCAATCCTTCACAACCCTTTTCTGCCAGTAAACTATCCTTGATGTACTCCAAATTTAATTACTTCCTTGCAGGTTTAACTGTCACGACGATTCGTCCTCTGCATGCAAATAAAACACCCAAATACAGCTAATCACTCAGAATGCTCCCCGAGCAGATACATCAGCCCTCCATCAACGACTCCTACACCTGCAGTACTCCGCACCAGTCGAATCCTTTTCACTTCTTTTTTTAAAACTGTATTAGCCCCAATAAAGCAGCTCAATCCAAATCTTATATTTTCGTTTATTAGTAAATGCTCTTCATCCAATTCAAATTATCATATATCAAAGCTCTTCATTAATTGAGACATCTTGCTACTCGTACACCATTATAATCATGTTTCACCTTATTTAGACCTGGTAGATTTCTTTGCTAACTGCTTTTATTATGCCAGGACCATTATTTTTATATATAACAGTAAAGTTTTCAAAATTTTATTACTCGCCAAAATATTGTTACATTTTTTTCTCAAATTTGTTATTCGCAATAATCTAAAACCACTCTCTTAACTACCGTAATTTAATTATTGATGCTTCCTATTTTAAAATATACATTTGAAACCTACCTACTCTGTTATCTTATAATATTTTAATTTGGTCTGTCGTATCTGCTATCAGTAGTAAATAACTTCTATCTTTTAACATCTTACTTTATAAATTAAACTATATGAAATTTATTCTTTCCAGTCTCATTTCTTAAAATTTAATCTCTATTTAAAAATTAATTCAAATAACCTTTTCTATTCTAAACTTTTGCAAAGACTGACTACAATGCTTTACCAAATTATATCGTATTGATCATCAAACTATATCCACTCTTATGATATCATAACATAATACATAATATGTATGCAAAATATGGACTTCCTCCGACAAATACTTTTTGAGCTATACTGCCAACAGACAGACAGACAGACAGACGGAATTGAGAAAACCTGTTTCTCGTCATCTAGGCACTCTGAAACGTGAAGATCTGAAGAAATCTCGGAAGGTGATTTTTTCGCGATTTCAATATTTCTTTCGTCTTTTAGACGAGGGAAGTAAAAATAATCATTAATAACTTACCTACATTTCGTCGATGCTTTAACCGAAATATACGAATAATCTTTAATTTTAATAATTCAAAAAGAAACGGAATACGCATAGAATAAAAAGTAGTTAAACACAAAAAGTACATAAGTGTTAAAACATAATAACGTATTTAATAATAGAAAACAAAATAGAGCATATGTAAATTTCCACAGAAAAATGTGTTTCCTTGACGGTGGTTGAATTTGTGCAATTCTTCGATTTGCTTAGTTCCGGAATTATTCTTGCACTCGTCCAATTCTCACTTTGAAACATACACTTTATAATATTATAGAACCAGGTTGTTTCTTGACAGGAGATGGAACTTCTTGGTTGCGATAAGATGTAACGTGGGATGGTCAGGCATTGCCACCCCTTTAAAGAAAATCTTAGCCTACGTCTTTCGTTACAAATGAAAATACCTCAATGGTTAAAAGTATACTGAGTTAAATAATAAATACAGAACTTTATATATGATTGAATGTGTGTCGTGTTTTTTCAACCTACTATTAACATAGACAAAAACGCAATAGTGTGCAATTAATGTAGCGTAATTATACAAAGTGATCGCAATATGACCCAGTGCAAGTCCCATAACGCAATGGTTGGCGAAACGCTTCCTATAGCAATTGCAACTTGATCCAGTAACTTGATGCAAAATACCGAGCCTTGTTTAGAAACAACTTGACCAGCACACGTTGAACTAGCAAAAACTAGTAGGATACAAAATCCTAATTACACGCACTTTTGTGTTTACATGATTCCACTTAGTTTTACACCTCTTTGTTAATCTGTCTGGTCCATGGTCAAACATAAGTTTGAACAAATGTTTTGTAAAATTGCGAGTTCCAATTATTTTGCAGGTTAAAATTTAATACCGATGTAGGCCTTCCAAGCTTTCTATTTTTAACCTTTTCGACTAATGGCAGGCTTTGCAAATTAATGTTGAGGGTTAAGTAACAAACGACTTTCGCAATTGGACCGTTCGCCCACTTTGGTGACGGACTTCATCTGTAGGAAAAGCAAAAGAGTACGGTAACTCAACGTGTAAACCACGCGATAGTGGCTTGTTAACGGCATTAGTAGTTGATGAAAGCACAGCACAATGTCGCAGCTTTCTTCAAATGTCATCAGTGGATTTCGTAATCCTTATCAATCAATCAATTGGATCGATATCCAAAAATACACAATGAGCTGCGCTACAACTTGAAGAATGCCGACACACAACTCACAACACAAATTTGTGCCTCGATTTTAAAATACAACTCACAATGTAAATATGTATTAATATGGACCGGCTTTATGCATCATTAGAAGGACAAGATGGCCGAAGAAAGTACTGACATGGATACTCGGTTTGTACACCGCACCATTATTAACGGTCCTAAGAGGGTGCAATTGCAGGCAAGTGCAGTTGGTGACACAGCAAAAACAATTTTAATGGAATTACGTTTTCTTGTGCTCCAACGATCACCTACAAAATCAATTTGTATCAGAACATTGTACGATACCAAGCAGGTAACACTTATTTTAGAATTGTTTATAAATTAGATGGGAAATGTAAAATTAATATTATTTAACAGAATTGGGTCAAATTTGATGTCTTTACAAAGCATTTTGAAAACTTTATTCAAAATTGTGGTTTATTTTCAGATTAACCTCTGTGAAGTTAACACTACAAGTTAAAAATTTTTTATTTTTTTAAGAGTTCCCGTTGCACTCCAAAGATTTCTAGAATTCCTTGCTATTTTTAGAAATAGTTCTATGTATTTAAGAGAAAAAAATCTGAATCGGAAATTTGCGGTGCTAACTTCACCTTTTCCTCGGACAAATACCACTATAACTCTTTTTCAGCGATACTTATTGAAAAATGTCATAACACTTTTCGATAGATCTCGCGGGGGTGCTACGAGAACTCTAACAAAGCGTGAGAACATAGTGGTGTGTTATGTTATGAAAATCGACAAACACTAGACAATAGCACTTTTTGTGATCCAAAAAGACATTATACAGGGTGTTAATTAAGTACGTAGACGAACTTTAAGGGTTGATTCCTTGATCAGTTCTAAGATAAAAGTTCATACAAACATGGGTCCTAAACGGATTCGTTTTCAAGATACAGGATGTTGAAGTTTAAACAAAATTGTTTTTTAATCAAAAATCTAGAAAACGCCTAGATGTATTCTAATATAACTTAGTGTAGGTTAGTACTTTATAAAGTAGCATTGTTTAGTCAAAATAAATTTAATTTATTTCCACCAGTGGCGTGTATTAGGGCCACCTCAGTTACCTTATTTTAGAAAAATGTGGTACGCCACTGATTTTAGCCAATACGATAAGTTTTTTAGCTTCAATATATAAAACATGTATTTTTTATGTTTTTGATATAATAAACCTTTTTCGAGAAAAACGGAAACGTTTGTAACAGCAATTTCTTTCATGGACGTTAATGGGGCCTAAACGGCTTCTGTTTTCAAAATACAGTTTAAAGAAGTTTTAAAAAATATTATTTAATAACAGGAAACTTACAATAGCTACAAAATTTTTGCCTAAAAAACAGTGGCGTATCAGATTTTTCTAAAATAAGGTAACTGAGGTCGCCCCGGTGCACGCACTGGTGGAATTAAATTAAATATTTGTTTTGACCAAACAATGCCACTTTATGAAATACTAACCTACACCAAGAATACCATTAGAATACCTCTTGCCGTTTTCCAAATTTAAAAAAAAATGTTTGTTTAAACTTCAACACCCTGTATTTTGAAAACGGAGGTCCCATGTTAGTATAAAATTTTTATCTTAAAATTGATCAAGGAATTGCCCCTTAAAGTTTGTCTACATACTTAATTAACACACTGTATATTGGGTCGTTGACTTCGAACCGATGCTGATGCTGATTTTGGGTCCCGATGGCTGTCTGCAGCTCTGAGGGTCGATTCCCGAAGCAAGGCAAAGATGAGTATAAACTCAGGCAAGCACTACACTTTGAGATAATACAAAATGCAAGAAAGCACTGCGAATTTTACACTTTGTGCTAAAATGAGATATGTAGGTACCTGGCAGATTTGAGAAAGAGACCTGATTTTTGATAAACTTTGATTCCCAGCAAAAATAACATTACTACACGTGCTCTGGGGCTTGATGGGCAGCATTTTCGCTTCGAGTCTGCAGCCCTAAGCTTCGAAAAGTAACGAGTCCATGGCATCATTTCGAATCAACGTGAAATTGGACACATTTAAGCTGAACTGAATACAAATTTGCGGTTAGGTAGAATGTAATAATTACAAGGATTTTTATAACTTGCGTTAGGCAGTTGTTAAAAAAATGGTATACAGTTGAGACTGCGTGCTTTGTTAATAGCCAATCAAATTACTGGATCTTCATGATGCTCTTTTGTTTTAGGAATTATTATAAATAGAACAAGACGTCAATTTTATACGGCTATTCTACTATGTTATTGTTAATTTTGGTGTGTCGATACTTACCTGTTAATAAAGGTGGGAAGATGGAAAGTTAACACCGCTTTATTTGAAACTTTGTGGTATCCGTTTTTGTACTTTATTTGGTAAATTTGTATAAAGCTGTCAGTGAACGCGTGGAATTGAGACCGCCATCTTGGAAACTTTATTCGGTTCAGAACAGAGGCGTCCGATTCCAGTTTGGAAAAGGGAGCGTTTTCACTGTCATAGAAAAAGGTGTTTGCCTCACTATTTTTATGAGCTCGCCAAGCAATTGTAAATGTACGTTCTGATACAAATAAATAAGTTTGGCGAAATGGGAATTGGAAAGTTTTGTTATCAAGAAAACAATCACTCGTACATTTCCACCTTCATGGAACCACGAAATGAAATTAAAGATGTTGCTGTATTATATATTTACCCTGAGTTACGAGTCGTCTAAAACAATAGTCTTATTTTTTTGTTATAAAAGCTACGCTTTTCCGTCAAATAAATAAGAGTAAGCCCATAGTAAGTTTTGTAAGAATTATTAATCATTATCTTTGAATTCCGCCAATGCGTGGTTATTACGATATCTTTGCAAATGTACTTTTGAGGATTGCAAAAGATTAATAAATAAAAATTATTTAATTCTATTATAGTAAGGGCAAGACAAACGCAGGAGGGGCGTTGTAATTACCGCAGCGTTACAGGAGCTGCATAGCAACTTTGCTTCAATGTGACCGACCTTGAATAACCCTATATATATTTATAAAAATGTGCGTATTATCCATTTATATGACATCCGCACTGTCAGTGCCAAATTTAAAAAAAATTTTGGCTGTACTTTCACAAACATGTGCTTTTTACTCCCTTTTACAATAAAGGAAGTATTGGATTCACCCCAAAAATTCGAAATTGAGTTTTCGACAGATCTTCACGTTTTAGAGTCCCCTGAACCCAAAAAAACATATTTTTTTTAAATTGGTCTGTCTGTCTGTGTGTCTGTGTGCCTGTGAACAGAATATCTCAAAAACTAAAAGAGGTATGGCATTGAAACTTCATATATAAGTTTCGTGTACTATGTAGATGAGACAGCAAGCTTTTGAAGAAAATCGCGTAACCGCAAGCAGGTGTTTTTCGATTTTTTCAAAAAGGGCTCTAAAGATTTTTTTCAAACTTCACATTTTTACTACATTTTGAATGTGTATTGATATGAGGTAGGTGATTTTCCAGTTGAATACTTCTAAAATGGGTTTCTTTTGTTTTTTTTTCAATTTTTTTTATTAACTCCTATTTTAAATAGAACACCCGGTATATTTTTGAATTCAGCTTAAAATTCTAGAGAAAATTTGTCTCTTCAATTAACGCTTTATTTTGTACCGTTTTTGCAGAATTTGTAATTTTTGAAAATTTTTGACAAATGCTTAAAACTTTAAAATCAAATTTTTGCTAATTATAAGATCACTGTAAAAGGAAGTTGTATGCGGGTATCACACCAGTAATTTAATTATTAAAATATGAAATATAGCAGTGGTGCCAACATACTGTCAGTTTGATAGTGCGGATGTCAAGTAAATGGATAATATACACTAATATAAGTTTTTGCCAAATTCAAACCATCGTGACTATGGGCCGACCAGCTACAGTAGAGACGGCATGGATTCATAACACAAGCTTAAATTCTTTAATCATCATAAAAGGGGTACCAATGAGCCTTTAATACAACACATATGCTCAAATAGATACGAAAACTCATAAACTCAAAGCGCAGCCAAAATTGCAATAATCCGAAATTCCATTTTTAAACGGTATCGCCTGTATAAAATAAAATACACATTTCATGATTTTCTATGTTGCTGAACGATTTGTATTATAAACCACCTGGGGTTTCATAAAAATAGTCGTATAAAAATTAGTTTAAATTTGACAGGTCAAGGTTCAAGCATATGTATATAGGGTTGCCTATGCTACTAAATTATTCACGTCGTTATTAATTCGGTGTATACAAACTAATTGTTTGACATCATCTTCGTGGTTATGCCTTTCATTATCTGATCTTTTGCCTCTGGTATAATTCCATTGGTAAGACAACCGTAAGTAATTTGAAAAAATCAAAACTAGATATTGTACTTACAACCTGAAGGAAGCCATCGCAAAGAAGATCAGTGTTCTTGTACATGGGAAACATCAACGAACTGAAGAAACAATGAGAAAAACCATCGTAGTAGTAACAGCTCAGGCACGATACGAATACAACTTATAAGCATTAAACAAAATTAAGATATACTTTCTTCATACATCTGGTTCAGAATTTTCCGCTACATTCCAATTTACGAAGAATAACAATGTATTTTAATAATTTTACACTTTATACCCACACAGGACAATTTAATGGTTTACAATATTTACTAAAAATATTATTCTGACAATTAAACTTATAAATATTACTGCACAATTTTTATTTTAACAATGTAACTAGCTCCCAGCTCCCGCTCTGCACTTATCACCGTTTTGTGATAATGGTGAGCAAACAAAACAGGACGGAGAATGCTTCCCTGGCATCGCATTAGGGAAGGTTTTCTATAAATACTTAATTTATGTGTTTTGTGTGCGTAGAAAGAAATGAATCTAAATGACATCATATGACGTTAAAACAATTCAAAATTTAATAGTATATAAATTATATGACTCTAATAAAAAAGAAACTATATCACATCTTCGTTTTGAGCTCATGAAATCAAATTAAATGATTATATATTTAAATATTACTAAAATTACTTGAAGGTTGTCCATGCGTATAATCAATCATTCCAAGTATTCAAATGTATTAACTGCCTGTTTTTCCATCATGAATGTATTACATTACAAATCACATTTACATAATTAATGTAAGTACTAATTTAATTCTATCATCAACTGCCATCAGTCTTTCATTGTCAAAATACCACATTGGATATTACACTTCTCTAATATAAAGTAATTAAATTCGAAAGCACATAATGGTAGACGGTCTCACTACGCACATATTTAATTTAAGAGTTATTCATGTATTGAATGAAAGATATAGCATTCTTAGAACAAAGCAGTAAATTGATTTAAGAAACTAGATAAGCTTATTAGTTTTAAAATTAATATTAGTGAAACGATCTACAAATCGTGACATTTACTCGATTGCTGGAGTTTATTACTTCGATTTCTTCTTTGGATCCATAATTATTGTTGTCATGGCTTCAGTTACTCATCCAGTGGAAGAGTTGGTCGAAATTATTTTTGTTTATGGATTAGCTGACTGAAATTCGGCAGTAGCTTTACATTTGTATGGCGTGAGATATGCCAACAGACGTCATTCTCATAAACAAATGTTTGAAAGACCATTTCAAAGGTTACAAAATACAAAAGCAATTGTAAGAGCTTAAAGTTAAGAACAATAGAATGATAAGAAAGAATTCTGAATAGAGATGAAAAGGATCTAACGACTAGTACTAGAAGAATTGCTCCTATGGAAAATATAACCAAAGCTCCGTATGGACAATTTTTGCATCCATTCCATTTTAAATCGGTTTGGAGAATAGAAATCTGTTTTGTGGTTGGGAATTAAAGCAATTTTTTACGGGGAATGGAATTTAATTGCTATAATACGAACGCGTGGAGTAATGAAAATTTCCACGTAATAATTGAAAGGCATCATCAAAGGTGACTATTGACGTCTGGGCTGGGGTTTTCAGAAACCAATTATTAGGTTCATTTCTTCTTCCAAACAAATTAACAGGGCTTGCATATCTTGAGATCCTTCAAAATAAAGTACAAGTTGATGATATTCTTTTAGATTTTAAGCGAAATTTATACTTACATATAGGGCACCTGAATATTTTTCAAGAGATGTTAATAATTATTTGATAAGTTTTATAGAACAACCGGATTGGACGAAACAGTTCCTTGATTTTTTTATATGAAGTTATTTAAAGAATTTACTTTATTCACAACCTTTCTGCGACTAGGAGCATTTCTTCTTCTTCTTCTTTCTGTATTTAGGCAACATTGCCTCTTCCTCCATTTAGTCGTTTGGAAGGTTGTCACTCCATCGGTCTTCCGATGCACTTTCGTCCTGATGGTGATTTATTCCTTGTTATTTTGACAATTCGTTCTTCCGTCATGCGATCAATGTGCTCAATTCGTTTTTTCTTTCTATCTAATACCCAGTCATTGATATTACCTATCCTACATATTTTTCCGATGTCCTCCCTTATTTCTCTAGCCATTAGTGTTTTTCAGTTATTCTGCGCACTATTTTCATTCCCGTTGTCTCTAGTATTCTTTTTGTTTTTGATGTCTCGAGTCGGGTTTCTGCTGTATACGTTAGTATAGGCCTAATTGCAGTCTTGTAGATCCGGGCTTTGGTTTAGATTCTAATATGTTTGTTTCGCCATATTATGTCGTTTAGGTATGCCGCTGCCCTTGTCGCTTTTGCAGCTTAGCTCCTTACTTCCGTCTCAACATCCCCGTATCCAGATATTTCGATGACCAGATATTTAAACTTCATTTCTTGTATGATTTTATCAGCGACCATAAGGTTGCACCTGGTCGGTGTCTTGGAGGTAGTCATGGTTTTTGTTTTTGCCGTTGATATTATCATATTACATTTTTTTGCCGTTTTATTAAACTGGTACAGTAACCTCTGGAGATCATCCTCGTTCTCCGCCACCAGCACCGCATCGTTTGCATAACATAGGATTGTGACCTCCTTATTTCTCATTTTGTATCCTTTTAGTTTGCTTACTTGTTTTATAATTTCATCCACTACGATGCTAAATAAAAGCGGGCTTAGAGAGTCTCCTTGCCGATTGCTATTAGTTACAGGTATCGGTTCCTTTAGTTCGCCGTTTATTTTAGCTCGAATCTTATTTTCTGAATATATATTTTCAAGCGTTTTAAGTAATGATGTTGTGAGGTATTTGTCTGTCATAAAGAAGGTGTATTATATCCTCTAACTGTATTATGTCGAAAGCCTTCTCTAGATCTATAAAACATGAAGGCTGGTCTATAGTATTCGATCGACTTTTCCGTTATTTGTCTTATAACGAAGACGGCGGCCTTGCAGGATCTTCCTGATCTGAACCCTTGTTGTTCGTTTGCTAATGAAATACATTCATTTATTTTGTTTGTTACAATTTTCGTGGTTAACTTCAAGGTAGTGCAAAGCAAATTTATCCCTCTATAGTTTTCCGGCACTTTTTAATCTCCCTTTTTAAACAATAGGATCGTAATGCTGGTTCGCCATTCATCTGGGATTCTATGTTGGGAGAATATTTTTTGGATTAAAGTTGTTAATTGTTGATTTAGCTTTTCTCCCCCGTATTTAAGCAACTCGTTGGTGATGTTATCTTGATCTGGGCTTTTCCTGTTCTTGAGTTTTTGCAGTGCTATTTCTATGTCTTTTTTCTTTTCTATAAAGGCCTTATCGTTGGTTAGTATAATCATTTTTATTATTACTGTCAACAATTTTAGCTTTATTGTAATCATTGTCTTCGATTTTTAATAGCTATGCATAATCTTAAACTAAATATGTAATTATTTTAAAAATTATACGTTTGTGGACATATGTTTATCAGGACTTTTTATGTTCTTTCCGAAAGTAGAATACAATAGCGAATTATGGTGCAATCGACGCAAGTAAAGAGGTATAAATCTATTTTGTGCTTTCCTGCTTACCTGCCTGCCTGCCTGCCTACGTGTGCCACGTTCTCATCGTCACCTATTGAACTTGATTCGTCTGCGATAGGGCTTACTACCTTATGTCGTCACCGTCTCTCTTCATAATACAACGATAAACCGGTGTGTTACGTAGCGTTTCTGGCCTTCCTTTCTCGTAAAGTTACTTTCACAGATCCAGAAACCAGAGGACGTCGTACATCATCTGCCAGCGACACCATACATTCGCAGACGTACTCCACGAATGGCCCTCGCTTGCATTTAACTACGAACCACGGTTATTACTATTTATTGTTTATATTTCCGCTAGCTGTCGAAGAAAGGTGAACAGCCCTTGGGCAGGGTTGGGCAGTAATTAATTACTTTTTAATTAAAGTACTAATTAAATTCCTTTTTGTTTATTTGCCTTGGAATTGAATTACTTTTCAAAATGCGGTAATTGTAATTGGGAATTGCCATCTTTGTTAGAAAGTACTTGAAAATTACTTTTTAAAAGTAATTAATTACTGCATTCAATTACTCAATTACATTCGTGTAATTAAATTACTCTAAAGTATTTAAATTACTTTATAGGTATTTGAATTACTTGTGGTAATTGAAATTATTCGAGATAATTGAATTACTTTGTGGTATTTTAATTACTGAATTACTGACCTCGATAGGGTGCTAAATCTCCAGAACGCATAAATAAGATAAGGTCTTATAAGTTACATATTAAGCAAATCGCAGGGTATTCCCCGCACAATATAGGCCTAATTTATTGTTTCCTCTGACGAGTCGAATAACAGCAACTTCTGCATTTTGTATGACGCGTCCACGAGCATTAGTGCGTGTATCTGTAGCTTGTAATAGTGACTTAGTGACACTAATATTTATTGTGAGAGACGCTAAGTGTAAGACGCTATAAGAATATTTGCGGTAAGTACATTACAGTTTACAATACCTGCGGTAAAATAATAATTTTAAATAGCTTTATTAGACGATATTGGTTCATAATGATTATCTATTCATTTCAGTTTGCTTGTTTTAAACGATCCATGCAAGTGTAACAGACGTTAAGTCCAGAAAATTACGTTTTTGAGTGAGGAATTGAATTAAACGGACAAAATCCGATAACAACATTTAAACAGCGGAAAACACATACATAAAATGTAACTAATTGCAAAATCCCATGTCTGGTTGACTCAAAAATGCATTATGGCGTATGGTAATTTTAAAACGCCGCCGCATAAGTTTACCGCATTTAAAATTATCCATTCTTTGTCGCTTTCTTGCCTTGTAATGCTCATATGCTGCTTTGTATACTGGCACTGGTGCATAATTTTTATGCACTGCTGCAGCATGTTAGCTTCGACTATTATTAAAAAAAATCCTTGCTAATTACGAGACATTCAAATATTGGCTTCTTAATGATTTTACACAAAATTCCATTTAGTTTTTTAAAAGAACAGTGTATAGTGACCCAATTTACGTAATTTCAGATATTTTATTGCCCTATACTTAAAATCAATAGGTATTATTAAAGATGTTTTGAAATGTGAAGTAAAAATAGGAAAGCAACCTGATCAATTTAATTGTCGAGCGTTCACAGTAATTTTCTTATTCGGTGTGTTCAAAAAGAAATTACTTACGGGTTGGCCATGGAATATAAAAGTATTGGCAACAGCAAGCTTTAGAATTCATTAACATAATCACTGTTGTTGCTGTCATAAGTTTATATTATACGCTGATATCGCGATTGAAAATTCTAAAAATTGCCATATTCAACCCTTATGTAATTTATTTTTGAACACATAGTATAAAGGTCACTTGAATGTAAAAATGACTTCATTGTTACGTGCTTGAGCAAATGTCTTTTGTTTTTGTATCTAAAGTACGAATTCTTATTTCAATCAGCCGATTTCAACTAGGTTTATCAGTCATCTGTCAACTTTCAACGGTCCCTGATCAACACCAAATTGATAGTTTGTTTTAAAATGTCAGAAATTACCTAATACATTTTTAATAACTATTTGTATTACTAGGGAGGAAAATGTATTATTCCCTCTCGCTGATGCAGTTTAATTCTCCAGCGTTAGCGAGAACAGTACCTAATCAATTTATTGTAATCATGCAAGGGATGAAATGACGTTGTAGTCCAGAGTTATACATACAACACTTTTACATTTTATGATGAGGCTATCTCTTGTAATCAGCTGCATTCAAAAATATTTAAAAATGAAAACCAGGAGGCTAGTTGATTTATTATTAATAATAATCACATTGTCTCCCGTCTCTAATGGCAACGGCAGTCAATGTATTATATTCCCTCTCACTGCCATTGGAAACCAACCAGGGACCCAAACGTATATTTTCCCTATACCCCTAACAGGCGACAAAAAATGTCACTTTCGTATAAAGGGGTAAAAAAAAGTATTTTCGAACAGAGCCAACAAAAAATGCTCAAGTTGCGCCAATTGGATCGTTCTTCTATAAAATCTAAATAGAAATTTGCTGCAAACACTTAAGAAATCCAATGCTCCACCCTGTATACTTAGGTAAGTTATATATTTTCGTCATTCAGCCTCATGTTAAGTGTATTTAATAATAGATTGTTCTACAAGTTAAGAAAAGTGAAAGTTTTTCAACGTTTAATTTACGAGCGAGTGATGCAAAGAGAGTGGATTAATTTATCACGAACATGGAAAAATCACTTTTATAACATATTCAGCGTGCTATTTTTTCTAATATCATTACAAAATCTAGCCAAAATTAAATTCGACATTTCTGCATATTCGAATTTTTTTTTAAATTGGCAGTGAAGAACGTCGCAATCGTTAAATAAAATACGAGAAATCGGCAGTGAAGTAATCCATGGTTTTACAACTTTTTGTAGGCGGCTGGGCGATAGGTAAACGTCAACCGACGTCAACGTAATCTATAAAAGTTGGTTAAAACGTTGTAACTTCGCAATTTCTCGATTTAAAAAAACAATGTACCCCTGGGCACTGGAAGTTCCATTTCAATCCTTGTGTGGTTTATTTGCTTTGGCCCCTCGGGTCTCGGCAACTAAATACACAATCGTGATAAAAAGCTCAACTTTAGTGATAACTTATGTGGAAACTAATATAAAATAAGCTATAGATTTGAACTTTCAAGTCCCTATACCTTCTTACTGAAGGGACTATGTACTAAAGTATATTAGGTTTAATCGGTTTATTATAACCTAAGGAATCTATGCCAAATCGGTGTCCCATTTTTTTTGGGACACCCTGTATAATTGGTATCCTTGCATTTATTTATTTACTTACATCTTACCATAGCCAGCTTCATCTGTGTCCGCTAACCAGCGGGTAGAATGAAGCTGGCCATGATCTTACATCAAAACAAACTAAAAAAATTTGGTTTTGATGAACGGTGCATGTAGCTAGAAGATTTAATTATCAAAAAACCTTCGAGAGTGATAAAGTATTAGGTTACCAGTTAACTAAACATAAAAATTAAGCATTTTTAGATAACGATTACGAATCGACACGACACTAATGATAGTTGCAACTTGCAAGAAAATTCTACTAAATACAACTATATGACAATAATTTTTATTGAAAGTAATTGAAAAAGTAATTGATGTTGTACAATTACAATTACTAAGTAATTGGTAATTGAATTACTATTTCCTGTGAGTAATTGAATTTCTGGTAATTAAATTACTACATTGGGCGGTAATTGGTAATTAGTAATTAATTACTTTTTAAAAGTAATTTGCCCAGCTCTGCCCTTGGGAGAGGTGTCCAAGCTGTCTTCAGTACGTGATTAGTTTAATGATGATCATACCAGAACCTCGTCTGCGGGGGCAACCAAACGAAAAGGTACGGGAATTGAAAAAAGTCAATATCCATAGAGTGGAACAGTGGTTGGCGAGACATATACGTCGGCAAAAACACACAAACCCCCATTATTTTAAATTGTTAGGCGCCACTTCTCGTGTACCCCTTTAGTTGCCGATTATTTTGGGCTGGTCCGTCCCTGCTGATTTATTTATTCTCAATTCAGAGCATGATCTGGCTTGCAGCTGAGTAGTAGCTCCTGTCCAGACAGCTAAGGTATGCGCATTTTTTTGTGGATTGACGTTTTCCGTTGCGCCCAGGCAAGAGGAGAGACTGCATTTTCTTCACTTATAGATCTGTTCAATAGCCTAATGAAAGTTGTTTTAGAATGTTCTTCGATTGTTTGGAATCCAATGTATAAAAAAATGTATATCGTACAGATAGACTGTGCAAAAAAGTTTATTAACGCCTTAAACTATCGTTTTAACAAAGACATTTTTATTCTTTAATGAAAATTTTAAATTCTATAACATGTAGTCCCTTAAATGTAAAAGAAAATATTTTGATGTATTTTATATATATATATATATATATATATATATAAGTATTTTAATTAGTTCTTAATATTGTGTAAATAATCTTAAATTCATTGCTAACCCTTACATTCTCCAAAGCAAACATACATTCTTTATTCAAAGATCAGATCTAACTCAAATTAATTTTTCAACCCGCCGTTCACACGCTGCACTCAACAGTTAGTTAATGTTTCTATAGTTATTCAGTTGTCTACATAGATTTAATTATTCTGTAGTTTGGCTTCACCTAACTTGCTTTACCTAAAATTGCAAATGTTTTATTATATATTCCGTGCTATTCTATTATTGAGCAGCTGCGACTGTCTGTTAGGTAGCTTTGTGTTTAGATAAATAATCATAATATACGAAAAGAGTTAACATTCCTATCCGGTTTCAACCGTAATGGGATAACGCCCTTAATGAACGACATCCACCCTTTCAAGATTATGACTCTCCTAGCTTCACATTTCCACCACGGGTCAACAATATACACTTCTTATTTTAGTCTCGAGGGCTTTCTTGTATAATACGATAACTTGAACTCAAACTTGAGTTGGAGGTAGCGGCAGATGAAGCGCCCGCATAGTTAGAACCTCGACTGAAGGTGATTTCGACCGTTGGTCTTAAAGTGCCGTCCTTACTTAACGTGGAACAAAACGGACAGAAGTAAATTCAACCTAAAATAACCGAGAGATAAACAATGCCGACAAGGTGGTCTAAAATTTTAAAATATACAATATATTAAGGTTAAAATTCAATTAAAACATGTTTTATATGTGTACATGGTCAGGCAATGGTGGGGAGGTGGAAGATATTTCTAAAAGTATGAGAGTTACATAAAATTTGCTTATATAAAAGTTATAACTCAGAAGACATTAGTAAAATATCTTTTATTATACAGGGTGGCTCAAAAACTTACTTTTTTATAATTGAATGATTTCTATTTAGATCGCTTAAACTGTAGCTTTGAACTATTAATCATTCTACTATACAGCTGAATGAGTCTAACGTTAACTTTTTGTGGAAACTAACGATTTTATTCAAGAAAATACTGCATTTCAAGATGTTGTAAGCAACAGCAAAAGTGAGTGAAAGAAAAAAGCTACCAAAAAAATTATGTTCTTTATAAATTACTTTTCGAGTATAAAATAGTTACTCTGGGCGTTCATGCTATACAGGATGCTTAAAGTATGTACATTTGCACTTCACCCCTCCCAACGCAATAAAATTTGAGGTATAAAAAACAAAAATCTAACCAACACGAAAAAGCAAGAAATTCAAAGTAAATTTAAAAAATAGTTGAATTGTGTGCTATGAAATGCCATATCAGAAGGGAGCTCATTAAAAGGGATTTTCTAAAATACAAAAATATACAGCGTGTTGCATTTAAAAATCGAAATGATCCAATTTGCAAATTTGAGCACTCTGTATTATAGTTTCAATACCCAGAGACCAGCAAGAGAAATATTCGAACTTTTAACGTAATTATGTTCAGAATTTTTGTGTATTTATATTCGTTTTAATGGTATTTTATTTGATACTAGGTTTACTTTATAGCTGCGTTTCTGTTTTTTCGTATTTCTTATTTCTTGCAGGTATTAACGATTACTGGATTATTATTTTCCCATTATGTTGCTTATTATAAAAAATTGAAAAATATACAGTTCGTCCCATTACGAGAATCCGAATATATTAAGTTTGCACATTTTGAGCACCAAAAACCCAGAACATATTTCATACTCAAAAGGTAATTAACAAAAAATATTATTTTTCGGTAACGAATGTTTTTATTTAATTACAGCAGCCGTCTAAAGTTCAAATTATTTTAAAATAAATTCTGTAATATCTCGAAAACAGTTAACTTTAGCCCCATACAACTTTAATATATTAAAATGATTAGTATTTCGGCGCAAAACTTTTAAGCTGCCTAAACACTCATATAGTTCTATTTAAAAAAAGTGTGGTTCGTTACATTTTTTGAAGCACCCGGTAGAGTAAAAAATATCTTAGGAATGTGCACCACCTACGTACAACGTTCATATGAGCACATTTGCTGGACCCTGTTTATTATTGACTTATTACATGAAAATTTTATGTTTTTGAGAGACAGAAAAACAAATAGATTTTGTCAGTCATCTAAAATTTTCTTACATATGTAATAATATGTATTTAGTTTATAACTTTAATTTACTATTTTTAAATAGAGTTTGGATGATTGTTGGAATTATAAAATATTCAGTTTACCCTCCACCTCGAAAACGATAAGAACTGTTCAAAAACATTTCTGAGGATTAATTTTCTTGGAAAAATAGCCAAGTAATTAGGTACCTATCAGTTTTATTTGTAGTTGATATTAATGGGCATTTCCACTGGCAAGCATAGGAAATGCAACACGCTATGCATGCTTTTATTTGCCACCGCATAATATATTGTAATTGCACTTATTACAGCTACCAGGAGCGAATGCTCTGAGAATTTACAATTTTCTGTAAATACATAACCAATTGACATTAGTTTATTCTTATTAGGAAGCAGGGTCAAGTTTTCGTTAGGAATTTGATAACCGCGAGTCGGCTTTCCCCTTCCTCGCTAAGATTGGTTTCTCAACGACGCAATCATTCCAGTTATAGTCAGGCAATATAGCGAATCATGGTGAATGCTGTTTACTTAGTTATTACGTTAATATGGTTTGCCGTGTTAGAGTTCGTAAACTGCCAAAATTATGTGGGTGTACATTCAGGTCAGTGACTATTTTTATTTTTTTTACAATTTTCGACTTTATATTTTCGTAACTTTAAGTAGACATATATAAACTACTCTGAAACGACTAAGAAGGTTGAGTAAAATTTTGGTAATATATGCAATAGCAAATAGGTGCGATATTAGAATGATAGAATTATACTAAAATATTATTCAATTGAAAACATCATGAGCTTCATTTTTAAGAATTAACGGAACAAATCGACATGGATTTCCCGTACCTACTAAGAAGTCTGCAAAAAATACAACTTGATTACGAAAATACGAGTCACTTCTCAAACCACAATGAATCGATGTGGCGTTGCAGTTCAACCAATAACTAAAGGTGCTAAAGTGGGTATTGTTCTCGAGCATATCTCTTAAATCAGGTTAAGGACAGGTTCTTTGCGTCTTCGTTTAGATTTCACGTGTTGAGCAAGAGTTGCAAATTGTTACAGTTTTACTTTAGAAAGAAATTCATTATTTTTTTAATATTTATAGATAACAATATTTGCATCGTAGCTGTTCATAGTCCTTACTTATTTGAAGCTGTAAATATTTTATAAATAACTTATTGGTTTTAGAGTTACCTATAAAAAATAGGTTTAAACTTCTACAGTTTACCGATTTATAAGAGACTTTCTAGCACACTTTATACTAGACAATAGTTTGTTAAGTAACGACAGACACACCCATGAAGTATCGGTAGGTTAATTTATCAAACTTATAAGATTGTGAACAGTGAAATTTCTAAAATCTTTTTCATTTTCTGGAAATTTCAAGCTGTAAGCTAATTCAAAAAGTCTCAAATCATACTTTAATGATGTGATTAAATTTTTATAATATTTTTCCTGAAAATTGGTGACTGAGTAAACGTATCGACTTTCCACTGTGGAAAAACCCTCATTTCTAGGAAGAGCAATACTACTTCTATTTCCAAATAAAGAAATTGAAATAAAACCAGTTAGCTATTTTCGCCCCTTAGTTTTCAAGCTACAAAACACATAATTTCCAGAAATATCCCAAGTTGTAATGTTTACATTATTACGTCACTTCCCAATACTGTAGTACCGGCAAAAAATCCAAAAAATGTAGTTATAAATAAGCACGTAATGCAATATGAATTATATTACGTAATGAGCGAGATGTTGGAATATATAATTTTGTCCTAAAATAAAAAGGGTATTTATTTCTACATATACAGGCAAGGTACTAGAAAACGTACAGATAAAAATAAGTTGCTCTAGCCATATAATAGTATATTAGTAAACAAGTGGTGAAGATGAAATGTGCAACAAGAGCCGAAGGCGAGTGTTGTAATTCATCTGAATGGAAATGGTCATTTCCCAAGAGTTTAATACTATACTTTTTTTAATCATATTAAAGATTAAGTAATAATTGTAATATCAACCAAACTTACAAAGTAAGTGGTTACTATGATCGCTCTTTCTGTGTGTCTGTGTGTCTGTCGCACGGTTCCCGTTAAGGCAGAATACAACTGATGGTGGATTCCTATGTATCTTTGTCCCCTGAATCCGAATCCACCACTGGCTTTTCGATATCTCAACCCGTTTTCGAAATATTCGACTTTAATGTTCGAATTTTCAGATTTTAGGCTTTAATATCACTTTTATGTAGTTTTCTCTCCTGATTCCAAATATGTCACTCATTTCACGATATCTTGAATAGTTTTAGAGATATTTGATTTTTTAAAAATCCGAATTTTCTTTTGTAAGTTTGGTTTTCAGCCGTACATGCGCGGCTAAGCTTTTTTCTTTTTATATCTCCTGTTTATTATCAACATATACATTAACCGTACCGTAATTAACGTTAGTCTCGACGTTAGTAAAGAAAGGCTATTTTACATCTACACGAGTATCAATTTTTAAGTTTTTGTTGTTGGTTATATTTTCATTTTCGGTTGTTTTACATATACAGCTTCTGAAAGCTTGAACTGCTTTGATGATTTTGTTGGCTGAGTCCATATTGTTATTCATGCAATTACTAATATTGTAGCTGCTGAGCTTATGAAACTGTGTACCTTAAGTATAATTTTCAGCTTCCGGTAAATTTAAATAGGTTATTTCTCGCCCTCCCCCCCCCCCGTTTTGGATATCTTGTTGACACCTATTTTTTGACAAGTGCACTTGCCTTTTTAATAGTTTAGAATAGATAATATGGCGAATTTACGTAACGTTGTGGTTTTTGTGACAAGAGGATGGTGATCAACATTGTTTTGTGTACTTCAGCTATATCATTCATTTTCATAGCATGTATTTCGTTGGCTCTGCAAGCACCCTAGTACCCATTATAACAGCAACCTTATAACTTATAACATATCCTTAATTGTAGCTACACAACAGCATATTATTAAGAAGTTAAATCTTACCTTCGTTGCAAGATATATTTCATCTGGAGCTTTGCATAAGAATTCATCAATTTAATTGTGAGTGAATGTTTTTGATGTTGTAGCCTGATAACTCTCAGACCGTATCAGAAAGTTACGTAACTTGGAATATTAATATTGTTGTGAATGTTCCAAGTAGATGTTAGCATAGAATATGGAAACCATAATGAGGAAGATTTGCATTTCTCTGCTATTCCGGAAAAATAAGACAAGCGAACATATTCGGAAAATGAATTCGTGTTTTTTGTGCTGCGTCAATCCATAAAAGCTTTGTAAATAAGGGAACTATCACTGGATTTTTCTCGTCAGGTTTGTATGTATGTATGTCCGTTGTCCGTTCGCATCTTTTTGGCATGAAGGTTGGCCATGACAGTTTCCGCAATTTAGCTGTGTTTAAACAAGGTTTACATTTGAGGTTATGGTTAGAAAACATGACAAAACACCTTCAAATTCAAAGTTGTCATATTTAAGCAGAATAGAAAATGGAACTTAGTAATTTTTATGTATGTATCCAGTTTCAGTAATTGTGTAATTAGAGACATGTTTAATTGAGTACGTGGAAGGTCTTGCAATACTTCATATTTTAAACCTTTCCCCACATGTATAATCCATTCAGGAAACTCCTGTGACGTAAAAGTCACTATCAGTAATTTGTGCATTTTATATTGGCGCCATTTCCAATTTAAATTTCAAGTTTATGTTTTCTACTTTCAATTTAACATTTGAATTATTGAAGTAATATTTTTATTAATTTGATTGCATATATAATACTTACAAAAGTTATTAATAAATTGGGTTGTTACTTTGTTTCACTAAAACTACGATTCATATTTAAGTTTAGTAAAGTAACAAATAGTCCATTTTCTAAAGGCTAAAAATTCGCCAAAGTTCTAACTTCGTTGACTCAAAACCGATTTTAAAGATTTTTTTTTTATTATTTCGGAAAAAGTTTATAGAAAAATTCCCCAAAGGTGAGAAAGTGTGCTTTTTATTTTTTCAATTGTTATTAACAAATAAGTGTTTTTTAATATACTCTTATTTAAAAATTTTATAACTATTTTATTTATTTCAATAATTGCCTGAAATTTGATAAAATACGGTTTTTGGGGTTGCAGATTACGAATCTGACCTCAAAATGGGTCTAAAAACAAAATGGCGTCAAAGGTCTAATTTTTATTTAATTTTTTTTAAATTGTTATTAGATGTCTTGGGGGTTTTGGGGTCGCTGATTACGAATTTGACATTAAAACTCAACTAAAATAAAAAATGGCGGATCCAATATGGCGGAAAGGGGTAATTTTTTAAAATTTTGATACCTATATCTAGGGGTTGTTTGGGTCGCTCATCAGAAACTTTATGTTAAAATTTATCAAAAATGGAAAAAGGTGTCTGAAAAATGCTGGAAACAAATGATAGAAGAGTTAAATAAGTATTAAAGATATTATATTTGAATTGATTTATTAAAATTAACCCAAGATATTTACATTTAAAAACAAGAAAAACATTATTTAGCTTCAGTTTCCTTTTTCTCTACTTTTTCCATTGACACTGGCGGTCGTGAATTAAGGCAACTATTTCCGCCACCTTCACCGCAAACCGGCGAGTCTAAAGGCCACTTTTCCTACAAACACAAGCTGGCCCGCCACTAGTTTTGTAGTTGCAAAAAAACAATTTTTAAGATGTTTTGTGGAGCTGGTTCTTGTGTCATTTGGAAAACACTTTCCTGTATCATATTTCCAACCCCAATCTTCCGTTGATATATCTTGGTTTCCCAGCCACAACTATGTTTGCAAATACAGGTGCTTTAAATGTTGTTCTGCTGAATCCATCGTACGGCACAATGATGCTAAATTAAGGCAACTTTTTTTAGTAGACGCCTAAATAGAAGAGTCAAATCTAAAATTCAAAATGTTTTTATTTAAAAAATATATGTATTGTATTATCTGTAACCTCATTTACCTTGAGGTATATAAATAATAAAAAAAGTGCAATCAGTTAAACATTCCTGTAAGAGTTTAAGCAGTTACTTTTCTTTGCACCATACATTGCAAGCATACATTTTATACCAGCATTTTTTTATATACATTTTTGCAGTCTCTTGTAAATCACTACTATTTTCAAATATACTGGCAAATTTATTCTTTCTTGAACATAGCCATTGCTTCATTTACTAGGACTTATCCATGTGGATCTTTAATAAGGTGCCGGTATTATTCGTCTTTCTCATCCTTATATATCTTCAGTATATTAAACTATATTCAAAAGCCATGATCTGCACCTTGACACCAAAACTCGTATGGTAAGATGCTACATTTTTCCCATCTTGCTCTATGGGGTCGAGTCCTGGACATTTAACGAAACAATCACAAAAAAAATCGAAGCCTTTGTAATGTGGTTATACCGGAGAATATTGCTGATATTATGGAAAGACCGTGTAATAAATGTTAAAGTTCTGGAGACGATGAAAAAAAGTAAAGAGATCATGGACAACATCAAGACACGCAAACTCCAATATTTCGGACATACATGAGGAATGGGAATAAATACGCCCTACTACAATCTATTATACAAGGTAAGATATATGGCAAACGTGGACCAGGACGCAGAAGAATATCTTGGTTGCAAAACATAAGAGCGTGGTATGGGAAAAATTCCAATGAGTTATCTAGAATTGCAACCAATAAAGTGAAGATACCCGTGTTTATTGCAAACATACGAAATCGGATAAGCACCTGAACAAGAAGAAGAAGATTCTTTCCTCTGTTAAAACATGCAAGTTGTGTTACAACCAGTTAAAGCATGTACAGAAAGAACAAGCTCACTACAATTGGGATGCGCAAATTGCAGGCTTTTAGAAGAAGATATGTTTTATTTTCTTTATTTTTGGCAGGTTTTAAAAAATATATATCTTTATCAGGAGAAACTAAAGCTGTTAATATAAGTAATAGGTCTATATTCTCAGATACTACGACTATGTTTTCATTTGATGCATTGAGAGTTGTTGTAACTATTAACCGATCCGCATCACTTTCAGCTTGAAAGCAGGGATATTATTTGCAGCTAAAGTTTCTTTTAAAAAATCAATAAAACGACATGAAAGAAATTAGCCAGAATTTTTTCTTGATACAACTTTAAAAACCTGTCTCTTTCAAATCGAATATCTGGTGCAGTTTGCGTTTTTAGACGTTGGTCTCTTTCAGCAGATTGTATTCTATGTTTCTGATAATCGACAAAAACAATTGCTTTTTTCCATAATTACGTACATTAAAATTACTATATCTAAAATTCCCCCATACTGTTGAACAAGTTGCCATTTGTTTTTATGTAATAACATTCCTCCGTCAGTCACAAACAGAAAAATCTTTTAATTCAGTAATATCTTTTGGAAATTCTACAAAGAGGCCGTAGAAACACATTTTTAGGCTTTGGAATTTATATGTTGTTGTTTGTTATATTTAAATGTATTTAGGGCCGATCTTATAAAGACCACTAATCTGACGTTAACTTTAATTCGCTGTTAAAACAAACAAAAGCGCATCAAAACGTTACTGTTTATGACATTTCATTCATTAGTAAACAAATTCTGATGCGCTTTTGTTTATTTTAACAGCGAATTAAAGTTAACGTCAGATTAGTAGCCTTTATAAGACTGGCTGTTAATCTATTAAAATTTGAGTTAATTTAACAATTTAAAATTTTATTTGTATATAATGTTTATTAAATAATAATAATAATAATCGTACAGAATAAAAATTTACATTTTAATGCAAATTTATAATTACTGTGTCCAAAATCTCTAGATCTGAGGCAACGCGCGGAATTCAAAAATGAAACTATTTTGCCGCTTTAAAGACGTTATTTTTCATTTTTGATAAATTTGAATATAAAATTTGAGACCAGCGACCCAAAAACCCTATATAGGTAAGAAATAAAATCTGAACAAAAAATTTTACGCCTTTTTTGCCATCTTGGATCCGCCATTTTTTATTTTAGTTGAGTTTTAATGTCAAATTCGTAATCAGCGACCCCAAAAACCCCTAGACATCTAATAACAAAAAAGAAAAAAAATTAGACCTTCGAAGCCATTTTGTAGACGCCATTTTTGTTTTTAGACCAATTTTGAGGCCAGATTCGTAATCTGCGACCCCAAAAACCTTATGTTATCAAATTTCAGGCAATTGTTGAAATAAATAAAATAGTTATAATTTTTTTAATTAAGAGAATATTAAAAAACACTTATTTGTTAATAACAATTGAAAAAATAAAAAGCACACCTTCTCACCTATGGGGAACTTTTCTATAAAGTTTTACCGAAAAACTAAAAAAAAAATTTCAAAATCGGTTTTGAGTCAACGAAGTTAGAACTTTTTTCCTTTAGTAAATGGACTAAAATAATTTGTCATAACCTTACTTACAAGTTTGACGCTACTGACCGTTAAGTACAATCAACTAAAATAGTAGGTACTTAGTAAGTACTTATCAAGTACGCTCAACATTTGGCATGTACACTGTAAATGTCACGGGAGTTTTCTTAATGGATTATACTATCAAAGTTAGCAGTTCATCTGGCAACAATATTATATTCTGTCAAGTGAGAAGTGACAGTAAATTTGTTGGAGGTTATGCAGGTTATACAACAAAATAAAAATTACGCTTCTGTTCATGGGCAACAACAAAAATCCAAAGCCAACCTTCATGCCAAAAAGATGTGAACGGAATATAGTTTAGCTTTAGTGTATGTATGACACAACATTTACTTATTGGTCGTTTGCAACAGATTGTAAATATGCTACCAGTGAAAAAAAATCACAGCACATTGATCATGATCAGTAACCGTGGAGAAAGAGTTCAATTTTAACCACAGGGACGTGCTCGACAACCTCGCACCAGAGCAGCGCAGTGGTGTGTCGGTCAACTTCCTCATTATTACTATTAAAAAAAAGATGTCCGACGCACCAGTGCGATTAGGTGAAGTTCTGGAACATAGTCCAATTGAAGACTGAACAACTTTTTCAGTTAAACACGTACAAATTATTTTATGGTATTTTGAATCGTAAACACCGTTTTAAAAACCTTGTTTCCATAGATAAAATATCTCTTTACGGGCAAGATCTGTAAAAATTTATAACGGATTCTGATCAACCAGTAAATATTTATTTTTAAAATATACAAAACACATAGTCAAAATTACAATTAATGTTTACAACTACCGGGTGTCTTAAAACGAATTACATCTAGTATGCTTTGTATTTCCCGTAATGCAATACCAGTAACAATCTAGGCACATAAAAATTTACATGCAAACAAAATTCAAAACCTACTAGATGTAATTCTGTTTAAGACACCCGGTATATACGTTAATGGTACAATTAGAATTCCGTGTGATCGTAAAACCTGTAGGTGTTGTACACATATTCTGGCAAACACTAACTTCTCTTGCAGTGTTGAATTCAGACCGTTTACTCCGGGGGGGGGGGGGGGAATGAAACTTCTGGGGGGTATTTTTACCTATTTCCTCGCAATTCACCCATTCTTTTATAAATAAAAAAATATGAATATGATGTGGTAATTTTTCCGGGAGGGGAATGCTGTACTGTCCGGGGGGGAATTTCCCTCCCGGTCACCCCGCTGGATTCAACACTGTTCTCTTGTGAATGATGTAGCAGCAACATCATTCGGCATTGCATAAATTTTAGTATCTTTCGAAAGTATCATATTTACTACTTCCATTTTTCCTTTTATCGAATTTTCTATATATCCCTTCTATCACTTTTGAGGACTTCCAACCACCAACTTTCTTTACAAGTAGAAGACTTCCAGAAGATTCTGCAACAATGTTCTGTGAAGTTTTCGGGGTGCTCCAAACCAAGAAACTCCGCTACTTTTCTTGGTACATCACCATTGGTTGTTACAGTTTTAATTCCTCAGATCGACATTGATCATAATAAAGGTCCAAAATCGGGTACAACCTACAGGGATCGCCGGCTTTACCAAAAACACAGATCTTAACGTGTTGGAACAGATGTTGTTGCTCCGATTACTCGCACGTAACTCAGTCGGGAAGGCGTGGTTCGAAAGCTCAAAGAAAAACCGGCGTCACTTACCCTAAAGATTGCTTAAAATAGATGCCTAGAGCGCCACTTGTTTCTAGATAAGGAATGGCAAACGTGTTAGAAACAAGAACACACACGTAGCCTATGGGGAAGTCCTCCACGTAACTGCACTCCACTACAGCGTCCCCTCCACCAAGTTCCTTCGGGCCTGTTGGTATATACACGGTGTGGCCTTGCGACAAATGACTTACCTTGTAGCCACACCCTCTAGAGCAATAAAAAAACACTGACAAGCCCAAATCTAGGGGCGTTCTTACTTGAAGAGCAGGCTTTGGGTTCACACTTAATTACAACAGGCTTTTGCCGTAATTAACTAATGACTAAAGGGTTCAGCAACAACAAATAACTAGACTGAAATTAGCAAAGATTTAGGTTTAATAGCCCACCCAGTGGTGAGTTTAAATTTAATACAAAGGGTACATCCTAACTGGAATTTCGGGGTCCCCTAGCAAAAGTTAACTTAATCTAAGTATCATTAACAAATAAGCAGAACAAAATCACAGGAGTGACGCCCCTGCGTATAATAATTATTTGAATAATTCAATCAAACGGGCGTACGCAATGTCCAATATAAACTTCAATAGCGCACGATAGATGGTCGATATCACTTCACACGGCACATGATTAAACAAAGCGAAAACACATATTTACTGTAAACAATTTTACCTTAGCCCCAAAGCGTGTTTCTTTGGCGGGAGCGGTGAACGAGGTCCTGGTGAAGTCACTTGGCAGAAGGAGGGCTGCAGTTAGGGTTGCCAACTGTCCCGGATTTTCCGGGACGTCCCGGATTCAAGGGTATTTTATACCCGTCCCGCAAGAACTCCTTGCGGGACGCTAATTGTCCCGGAAATCGTTTAACAACTTTAATATACAATGTCCGCCAAAAAGTCGGCATAATATGGGAAAAAATCTGGTGTGATACACTCACACAACTTCCTTTTACAGTGATCTTATAATTAGTCAAAAATTTCATTTTTAATTTTTAACCATTTGTTAAAAATTTTCAAAAATTACTAATTCTACAAAAACGGTACAAAATCGAGTGTTAGTTGAAGAGACAAATTTTCTCTAGAATTTTAAGGTGAATTCAAAAATGTAATAATATACCGGGTGTTTTATTTAAAATAGGAGTTAATAAAAAAAATAGAAAAAAAAACAAAAGAAACCCACTTTAGAAGTATTCAACTGGAAAATCACCTATCTCACATCAATACACATTAAAAATGTAAAAAAAAACGTAAAATTAAAAAAAAATCGTTAGAGCCGTTTTTAAAAAAATCGAAAAAAACTGAAAAATCACAAGAGTAAACACCTACTTCCGGTTATGCGATTTTCTTCAAAAGCTTGCTGTCTCATCTACATAGTACACAAAACTTATATATGAAGTTTCAATGCCATACCTCTTTTCGTTTTTGAGATATTCTGTTCACAGACACACAGACACACAGACAGACAGACAGACCAATGAAAAAAAATATGTTTTTTGGGATCAGGGGACTCTAAAACGTGAAGATCTGTTGAAAACTCAATTTCGAATTTTTGGGGTGAATCCAATACTTCCTTTATAGTAGTAAAAGGAAGTAAAAATGTTAATTTTGATTTTTCGTGCTTGTCTAAAAACCTACGTAGCCCCTATCATATATACCGAGTGATTTTTACTTATTTAGAAAATGGAGTTTTTTCGAAATTGTCAAAATCCGAAAAGTGCTATTTAAGTAAGATTTCAATGAGGTTTTTTTAGAGTGTGTTATTTTTAGCTAACTGAACAATCTGAAGACCACAAAACCCCTAATTTTTTTCAACTTTAGCTAAAAATGTATTTTTAAATTGTTTAAATATTTTTCGAAATTTCACATACCAAGACTTAATATTAAAATTTAATTGTTTTTTATGTGAACACTTTAAAGATTTATAATTGGTGAAAATAATATAAAATGTTAATTACTTTAGATTTTTAATTATTTACCGAAAAGTAGTATGTTTGCACAATTTTTAGGTTTTTTATGCAAGGTGCTTTTTAGTAGAAATATTTTTCAATTCTAATTAATATCTATTTACATGGCTTCTAGAAACTCTAACCTAACCCTGTTTACTGTTACAAAAATCCTATAAATGTTCTTTTAGAGATGTCGAAATGAGGAGATTTTTCTTTGTCCAATTTACGTATTCTATAAAATTTCTTCATTTAGACAATTGTAAAAGGAAAAAAAAATCGCAAGCGAAATAGGATTTTAAAACATAAAGTAACGACACGGTTTAGTTTAAAGTGTAGTTGTGTTTGCCAATTTGTAGAATAACAAATTTACTTCATGTAAAGGATAAATCTTAGTTTTTTGTTTGTTGAGAATTGTATTGCGTTCTTGATGATGTTCTATTATTACGTTAGTCCACCTATATAACTGCAATAAAAAATTTAAAAGCGATTCGGCGTTTATTAGGTTTTACTGTTTTAGTATTATTTTTCCACTTCTAATAATTTTAAAATTTTTTGAATAGACTACAATAATTATGTAATTAAACAAAATAATAAAACATTTTACTGTTAAATAAAATGTATATTTAGTAAATTTTGCCAAATTTTACAAGAAAAGGTTCCCTAAGTATATTACAATTTTCTAAATTTAAATTAAAATAATATATATTAAAAAAATTATTGCGTCCCGCCTGAGGCGCTTTTGTCCCGGATTTTCATTTCCGAAAACCCGGAAATAGATTTTTTAAAGTTGGCAACCCTAGCTGCAGTGCAGACGGAGTTGTTGGGACGAGAGTTCAGGGAATCCCCAGTAATCAGGAACAAGAGATGACGGCCTTCGAAGAAGCTCGAGTGCAGCGTGACGAGGTGTTGCGAAAAAAATCCCTCAACGGTTGTGGGAAAAAATGACAGCAAATAATACACTATTGCGCGGGCGGGCTCCCAATAATTACAAGAGGCACGGCGTTGACACACAGATTTGCAAACAGCAATGGTTTTCCCCACTTAACAGAGAAAAGTTAGTTACGGCTTAAAGATGTCGTCTCTAGTCGAATGTGCAATTAATGCAAATATCTTTCCCCGGAAAGTACACTATAGGAGACGAATCGGCCATTCGTATCAACGCCGAGTTACTTCACCACATCTGCCCGCACACGCAATTCCAAAACACCAACAATAAAATGCTTCGAAGGTTTGAGCTTGACTCACTTAAGTTCAGAAGAAATCAACACGCCGATTTACTAAAAAGGCACCGAAACTTGCTACAGGGCACTCACAAAAATAGCGCAGACAAAAGTTCATTAATGCGTTAACAAAAGCTCACAAAAATAGCGAGCCCCCCCCCGGCCGAGGCCCGGGGGTCGCGTTCTTCTAAAACGTTCTTGGTCGGAAGCTTGCTACTAATTCCTTAATTTCAAAACGGGCTACGCGCGACGGATACAATGGAAGAAAATTTCGGACTCAAAACCACTAATTTTAAATGCATCATTCCTTAAGGAGTTATCAATTCTTATTTCCTTCACACAAAGCTTGGTCATCAAGAAGCGTTCTAGAAGGAATTTCTGGCTTATACAGCGGATCCCAAAAATATTAAGTTACAAGGTCAGCTTTTACGAACTTCGGGCGTTGAAGTCAATAACAGGAAATTTCCAAGGGTAGCATAATGCGCTATTGCCAAAACAAATGTAATCCCAGAGCCTAATTTCTTCGTGCGTGGAACAAGGAAGGGTTGTTCAAAATTGATTAGCTGCATACGGATTTGAAGAATTTGCAATTACAACGACGCCGAGCAGTCGCGAAACATGACGCAATTAGTATACGAAACGGAAACGTTCATCAAGAAAAGAATTACAATATCTATGTTTGTTTTGAATTTAAAAAGAGAACGCTTACGGGACGAATTCTACGGACCGTGAACGCATCATTGTTTGGGCCAAATTATATTTAAAATGTAGCTTTAAGATCCAGGGTTGAACTTTAGGCAGGGCCGTCTTCAGAAATTTTTAAATCGAATAATTTCAGCTTAAATGCACTAATAACACCCAGACGTGGAATTGATGACAAGGATAGCTTAATGACGTCAAAATCACTTAACATGGTATGCATACCAGTAGGCTGCGCAACGCACTTTCTCTGTCTATACCCCCAAAAGAAAACCTCTAGTTCTCACATTGCGAGGGTGCATTTTCATATATTTTTGATAATGTTCACTTACATCAGGAGTAACGAATGACCTGGTGGTATGTGTTTTGGTATCTTCCAACTTTACTAGCACGTACTTCTCACGATCTTCGACACTATCTGCAGTCAGTTTAAGTAATTCATCTAGGCGACAAGCACCATATAATCGGAAAATAAGCACAACTTTGCACGACAAAAAACGGTTATTTCAAGCTTCTAAAATAAAATTTCGGCACTCTTCAACAGACCAAACCTTCGATCTTTTCGGGACAGCATTAAAATTTTGACTTTTTATGAATGCCACAACTTTTCCAAATTTACGAAACTGGAACGGTTAAAACTTATTTAAATACCTGTTAATATTATTACCAAACAAACCAAAATATATCAACATCACCATTAATAATAAAACCTTTCTTCAACATTGAAAATTTTGTCCATAAACTGGAAGATTTGAACTGTTTTATACATTAGAAACGTACGCTGACACACCTTTGTAGTTTAAAGTTCCGCTGACATCATTTTCCTTCCTCCACTCATTAAAAGCGATCAACTCTTTTCCATATCGATCTTGTGACTTCTCTGGTATTATTTTATTAGTAGCTTCTCGCACTATTTCGTTGGAAATATCCATTTTTCTTTAATTTTATTAAAAACACAACGGACGACGCTGACAATTATTTTCGTTTATAAACATATCGTCATAGAAACGTAATCTTGTTTTGCAAGGAGTAATTCGAATGACTGGACTAGACTGCATTTCTCGCGCTCTAGTGAATATTGTTTTTTTTGCGATTCAAAATATCATAAAACTACAATACTCGACCGTTACTACTGGCTCGCACGGATAACATGCTCGCTTCGCTCGCTCGTAAAATTGCAAGTAACGGTTTTGTAAATTACTATAACATGATTAGAAAACACTTTTTACCAAATTGTTTTCCTGTTACCTCGTAAAGTGGGTGAAGACAAACTAATTTTTGTTTTATATACGTCAAAAACGAATTGACATAAATCTTGAAATATAGTATATATGGGCTTTGTTAATCATATTATGTCGTCCATAATTTAATTCGAATTAACAAAACAACGCAATCTATTCTTCTGGGTGGAATTTTTTAACGAATTTCAGTGTTATTATTTTTTTTAAATTCAGGATTTAGAGTTTGAAATTTAGAGAAAAAAATTACTAGCTATATTGATTTACTTTGGGTGGTCATTTTTAATTTCAAAGCAATTAAATCATACATTGCCATGTGCTGATGAAAATAATGACAAATGCTAATTTTACGATTCTTAGTCATGCTTTAAATGATTTATTTAAAATATGTGTGTTTTGTAATGCAACATACCGTATGAATGATGAATTTAATTTAATAATAATATCCAGATATCCAAGGGGTATCATGTATCATGTGATGTAACAGTTGTATGTTTTAACTAGTGGGGTTGTAAAGGGCAACCAGAGTTGTTGTTTGCATAGGAAGTAGTAAAAAATAACTTGAATTGATAATCTGCGAGAAATAGTCACGTTAAGGGTTAAATTCCCATTAATTGTGAAGAATAACAATTGATGATTTGATACATAATAGCAATCAAATTTGACTGTGGGTTTCAAGTATTATTCAAAAATATAATTCAAGTATGTTTGATGCCATTTAAAGTGGTATTTTACTACGAAGCTAGTAAAAAAGTGCAAACGAGTGTTGTGGTATGCGGTTGAACTGTCTATCTACATAATAAGGGGGTTAAAGAGCTGGAACGAGTTATTATTTGGTCAGGAAGGTGTTTGCTGACTAACATTTATCCAGTTAGGAGCTGAGATAACACAATCAGGTACAAGATATACTATCAGAAGGTTAGTGCCCATTTCTTATAAAATATTAAGAAGTTTTATAGCAAGTTTCGTGCGGAAAATCATTAAAACAATTGTAAATATATAATTATAAATTAAATTAGAATAATTAATTTTCTAAATTTGATAGTGATTCGAGTACTCTACGGCTTTCGGTCATTATAATTTGAAATTTACAGTTTTTGAATTAGGTTATTTTAGAATGGTAATTTAAATCAAGTTTGGATATTTAAACGTTTGATTAAAATATTTTGACCATATCTATTTAATTTTTGTAATGTCAGATCAAACTTTGAATTGATACTAACAAACTGAAGTATGAATTTAATTTTGTGTAATACCTGAAGAGCGTATTTGATTCACGAAGTCAAATAATTATTGTATTTTAAAGTAATTCAGTCTTTAACTATAATAAAAAGTTGTTAGTTGAACATTTACCCATCCAGCTGGGAGTAAGGAAACCCATTGTAAACCGACTAGTCGAAGCATTAAGAAACTATAGTATGATCACAAATTATTCTCATCTGGTATGAATTTATGAATGCAACTGTAACTCACTTAAAAATTAAATGTCAAGTTTGACATTTAAGTGAAAATATAGTTGCATTCATAAATTAGAAAAAAATCCATAGCCATACTAGATGAGATTATTTTTTGATCATACTTTATAATCACGACATAATTCAAAATGTCAAATTGATTTATGAGATACGTCAATTTCTATTTATTTCATTAAGAAGTAAGGTAAGTACATAAGGAGCTATACCTGCTGGTGTTTCTTTTTAATAGATAGTAAAAGGGTATATTCAATTTAAAATTAATTGTAATAATACCGCGAAAGAGTGGCATATTACAAATTTAGCTTGCAACGTGGGGCGAAAAGGAGTGTTATTACAGTTTGCTTGAATTCAAGAACTATTAGTTAAATAAAAGTAATATTTTGCACTAATCTCAGGTGTTGACCCTTGACAACAATGGGCATATTTTGTACCCAAAATATACAAGGTTAATTTAATTCTTCTTATTTTCAGAATCTTTTGTTTCAAAACTACCAGCTACGTTCCGTGTAAAACCCTTTAAAATTTTTTTCCTCATAATGTTCAGTTTAGGCTTGCTTGGGCCAACATCGATTTTTACCGAACCGCAGTTCAATTGACATCAAGATGGCCGAGTTTGCACAAAAGGGATATAAGTCGTTGCAGGTAAAGTGGCCTGTCTAACTTTACGCAAAAAAATCGATAAAATATTCCAAATTAAAAATTAAACTCCGCAAAATTTCATGCATTTAAATAAAAAAGTGAAATACTAAAAATTTACTCTAGTAATATTTTTTAAATTTTTAATCATAAAAACAATGTCCAATAATACAATTTAAAACTGTTCAAGCAACGCGCCAGCCAATTTGAGCATAATTGAACTTATCTTCTAAAATCCCAATATCTAGTTTGAATTTCTGCAATAGGTATGGCTCCACTCACATCACTAATTTTGTGTTGAAGTCTTTCCAAGTTACTGTCAAAATGTAAAGCTTTTCTTTTCCCTTACCCCAAAAGTAATAATCTATAATGGTTAGATCCAGACGTCGTCGCGGTGGGTATATTTGTGGTTTAAATCTGACTATGCTATTGCTTCCCAAAATTTATTATTCAATAATATCCTATTAATAAAGTCGAGTGTGGGCCACAACCATCTTGCTGAATGTAAGTTTTTTGTTTTTCCGTCCAACTTATTTCACCAAGGTAATTTTTAATTTGTTTTGTTATGTTTTCAATTACTAACATTGATTTTAATTTCCATTCAGAATATAAGGCTACTCCATTGTATGTAATACATAGAATACCAAAATGTGTTTTTTAATATTGTCTTCAATAATTTATTCTAACTGAAGAATTTTTGTCTGACATGGAACGATAATTTTGGGAAAAATCTACTCCATTGATTGTAAATGTTGCTTCGTCCGAAAATATAGTGTGGTTCAAACACCCCTTCATCAACCCAGAAAAAATCCAGTCGTTTTTCTTTGGTAGGTAGGATTCAGGGACTACAAATTCGATCATAGGGTGTACACTCAAAGATATAGTTTTAAAAAATCTTAATATCAAAGTCATATCGGCGCCATGTTAACACTCTCAATAAACTTTCTAGCCAACCCGTGTAATAAACTAAATAATTACGTAAACAGTAAATAGAATTATTAAAAATCAACGTCTAATTGACGTTGAGAAAATAACGTTAACTGTTGGACTAGAATTTAAAGTTTAATTTTCAAGGAATAACGTCTTTTTAACTATGTGACCGTCATTTGGACGTACTTTAAACGTACGCGGGCCTTTTATTAATACTAAGATTAAGGCAAAGCAAGCGGTATAAATCATACTTTACTCTTTACCAACTGTTCAACAATCGCTCGTTATGCTTAAGGAAAATAATAATAATTTTCACAATTCCAGGGTGACTTTTGCACATTGCCAAGCACAGGTGCAATGGGACAGTGCCAATTTTTAGAAGCATGTACATCTGCACAACGAGATCTGCAGGCCGGAATATATCCTCTTACTTGCGGATTTCAAGGAGTAAACCTATCGTATGCTGCGGTCAGGTTGCATCAGGAACCATGCAACCTCTTCCAACTACCACGACTACAATACACACCACAAGACCGACTACAACGTACACCACAAGACCGGCTACAACGTACACCACAAAACAATATACAATATACACCACAAGACCTTCTACGGCTAAACCTATCAATCAAGAAAATTTGCAAGTTGGCGCTAAAAGTCGACAAAGTAAGTTACATTTTCAAGAGATCTTTATTAAGTATTAAGGAAATGTTCTACATTTTTTTAATAATAGGTAGCATAGAATAACATTTATCTGGATTTGATTTAACCTTATATTATGGGCATATGAGTGGCATACGTCGCTTTGGAAGCCGTCCAATATATAAAACAGTTATCACATGTTTATTTTTATTGCCACAGATCATTCAGATTTGATTGATAACACAGGCCTGCAAATTGACATTTTTTGATTTTTTTCACCGTAATGGGTGAATCGTATGTATTTTGGTGCGCTGAGTCCAAATATGACCTCAGTTTTTCTCCAGCACGTAGGGATTTTCCGCAAAATGAAAAAGAAAGTTATGCAAAACCCGCAGTACATATAGGTAAAAATGCATTTTGAAATTAAAAAAAATATATTACTAGTGGTTTATTTACATTTTTAAATACAATTTGATAAAAATAATATGTAGTATATACAATAAGGATTTATAATCCTTTATAATATCTACATCTTTTTCCCCCAAAACTCCGTTTTGAGCTTTTCCGTTTGTGTGGGATGTCTGGAAGTTCTCTATGAAGCATCCAACAGTAGTCTCCCACCATATTCACATCCCATCGTCCTTGGTACCTCCGTTCCATTTCTTTGATGTCTTGGTGGAACCTCTCGCCCTGCTCTTCACTTACGGCACCAAGGTTTTCTGGGAAATAACTCAAATGGGAGTTCAAAAAGTGAAGTTTCAAGCTCATGGAGCACCCCAAGGTTTTAAAACATTTCAACATTTTATTTACAATTTCTTCATAATCCGGGTCCTTATTGTTCCCCAAAAACTTAGTCACAACTTCTTTAAATGATATCCACGCCTCTTTCTCAGCTTTTTTCATCACCTTTTCAAACTGATTGTCTTTCATTAGTTTCCGAATGTCCGGCCAACAAAAACGCCCTCCTTTAGCTTTGCCTCAGACAGTCCCGGGAATTTCTTTTCAAGGTATTTGAACGTTTCGCCATCTTTTGGCAATGCCTTGACAAACTGCTTCATCAGTCCAAGCTTGATGTGAAGTGGGGGTAAAAGCACTTTTTTGGGATCAACCAAAGACTCAAAGTGAACATTTTTTTCTCCAACCTTCAAAGTTCTCGTTGACCACACTTTTTGGCTCCAGTGCTGTGCTTTTGCACGGCTATCCCACTCACATAGGAAACAGGGAAATTTCGTATAGCCACCTTGTTGTCCAAGCACCATAGAGATGACTTTGAGATCACCACAGATAGGCCATCCAAACTCCTTATATTTCAATTTATCAAGGATAAAAGCAATGTTGTCATACTTTTCTTTTAGATGCACAGAGTGCCCCACGGGTACAGAAGCGTATTTATTGCCGTTGTGTAGCAAAACTGCTTTTAAACTTCTTTTTGACGAGTCAATAAAAAGCCTCCATTCATCTGACACACGTTGAATGTTAAACATTGACATCAGAACAATATACAAGTTCGCCATCTTGAGAAAAATTTGACTCAAATTGTTTTTCTCTGCTTCTGTACCAACAGAATGAAGTTCCAGATCTCAACAAGTTCTTTTCTTGAAGTCTAGAGCCCAGTAATTCAGCAGACTCTTTAGAAAGCCCTAAATCACGAACGAGGTCGTTTAATTCTTCTTGTGAAAACTGTTGGGGTCCACATCTTCGACTTGAAACTCATCATCCAACTGCTCTGACTCGCTCTCTGATGACTCTGGCAAATCGTCAAAATTGTGTGGGGGCACTGGTACTGGAATACCGGGTCCATGAGGCACAGGCCGAAGTGCAGATTGCATGTTTGGGTAACATATATCTTTTTTATTTTTGGCATTGTACCCTTGTATGTTGCAAGAACAAAAGTAGCAGTCATCGCCGTGGTTTCTCGGCTCTCTCCAAATCATAGGCACCCCAAAACGAAAAGATTTCACCTTTCCTTTAGACCACATGCGAAGTCCTTCAACACATCCTGAACACACTCCATGAGGGGCCCAAGATTTTCCTTGATCTCCGATCTTCACACCAAAATAGGCAAAGTACACTTTTTTAATAAACTCCGTAATACTTCGAGATTGTTTTTTTAATACAAGTTCGCCACAAATGTAACAGAAACTATCAGGATTATTAACACAAGCTCTTGAAGACATTTTGAAAGACACTTTAAGAATATTTAAATTGAAATGAACAAATCGAAGGACTACGAGGGGTATATATAGGGCAATGGGAAAATCCAGGTTTCATTTGTCAATAATGTTCACCACAATTACGCTAATTACCAGAAAGAATTTCTCCTATTTATTTATGTACTTTTAATAACAAAAACATTTATTACAGTAACATTGGAATCTGAAAACACCGAAGAAAAGCGGTAAACCTTAATTGCATACTATTAAGGTAATGGGTTTCCATGATTCATACGCTGACTAATACTGTTAAATATACTAATTTTTATTATATTTCATAGTTTCTAATACAAAACTATGAAGCCGAATAGGAAAAACAACTTTTTTCGGAATATTCATAAATATACGCCTTAAGGTAGGCAATCCCGTAGAAAAATGCATTTTGCGAAAAATGCTTACGTGCTGGGAAAAAACTGAGGGCATTTCCGAACTCAGCGCACCAAAATACATAAGAATCACCCATTATTTTAAAGAAAAAAATTTGGTCGCAGACCTGTGTAATATAAATACAACTTTATTATCAAGTGGAACCTATATTTCTTTTAAAATTCAAAAACATAATTAATTAAGTAAGTCTGTACATTACCCTTATTCCACGACGTGATAAATAAAAACACCCAGCTTTAGAAATGTATTATCGAATTCTTCTAAGGACGGTCTGACGTCATCAAATCATTTTCAAGTTACAAAAGACTACTCATGAAGAGTAGCTTATGCTAAACAAGGATAACTACTTTGTGTACGTCTAGCGTGAAATCCAGTGCTGCTGACAAAGATACAAGATTAAAGGTATTCCCACTCGATTCCTGTTATTTCCACCTTATTTTCTGTGCTGCTTTCTCAACCAATTAAGTAACTTAAAATCGAATTTATCAAATTATACATTGTCCATTAGCTTTTCTTGAAATTGTCACAGTCTGCCTAAGTTTGAAATTATTAGAAACACGTTATTTCTGAAGAACTAAAGCTACTCATTAAATTATTTATCCTAGTTATATCATTTTAAAAATTACTAAAAGAAACAATTTTGAAAGATTAGACGTGGTTTTGACTAGCGGAGTTGTTGATGTTTATTAACTCCTTCTAGTATATACCCATACAAGTGGTTCTTATAATGATGCATGCAGTTAATTTGAATTTTACGAATATTAGGATGACGTCAGACCGTCCTTAGGCGAATTCGATAATATGTCTTATACCAAAGTGAAATTTAAAAGTGTTCTATTTAGATAACATACAGGTTGCCTAAAATTGCACTGAACATGGCAATTCCATAAGTTGAAAAAGGTTCCAATACTATTTTCCATAAGAAATCTAGGAAGGCCGAAAAAGAGATGGAAAGATCAAACAAACGAATACAGAATGAACGTAATATCGCAACGGATGAATGTCCAAAGTTTGAAGTAGAAGAAGAAGAAGAAGTAACCTAAATAGACAATGCAATATTTAGTTTGGTAGCTAGGCAACAAGTAGCTATGGTACCTACTTGTTTCCTACCTACCAAAGTAAATACTGCATTTTCTATTTCGGTTACTCTTATGGAAAATATTGTTTCAATCTCTTTCAACTCATGTAATTGTCATGTTCCGTAAATTTAAGGCAACCTGTAAAGTTGACATTAGAAAGTATTTGACATATATGACATCCGCATTGTCAAATCAGCAGTAAGTTGACACCATTGCTGTTTCTCAATAAGTAATTTGTAGTTTATCGCGTTGGTGCCACTTACAAGCTCTTAGCTGTCAAATATTTCAATTTTCAAATTAATTATTGTCAATGTATTTACAAAGCTTTCTTGTAATAGAATATGTAAAATAGTGCAGATGTACGAAACTTACAATAATTGACCTTACTTGATTATCTGTAATTGACTAACTATTTAGATTTAAACAAATATTTAAACGATAACGTCAATTTTATTTTTTTGCATTTTCATAACTTAATTACTCTCTATCCAGCTAGAGTTCGCAGTGGCAGGCGAGCCCGATTTACAAAGGCGAGCGTTGTCAACAGTGTATTGTGAATTACTACCAAGGTTGCCTTTAAAAACGTAGTTCGAACTAGTCAGTTCCGAAATAAACGTCACTTTGAAGTTTATGGTCACAAATATTTCTAATTAATTCTGGCATACTGTGGGTGTAAAACTTTTTAGTTGCCTATATGCTACATATTCGTGAACTTCTCTGGTTCCCTGAAGCTATTGACGCATAATTGACACTGACAACTTATTTTTACGACATTAAACTGTCGGTCTTATAAAGACCACTAATCTGACAGTAACTTTAATTCTATGTTAAAATAAACAACGTGACGTTTTATTCATTAGTAAACAAATTTTGATGCGCTTTCGTTTATTTTAACAACGAATTAAAGTTAACCTCAGATTAGTGATCATTATAAGACTGGTTGTAAATAGTTTATGTTTTCGCCACGAAATTAACGGGAATGTGTAGGTAGAAGTTTTCCTGGTGTAAATCTGCCTGCCCTATAAATCAATCATCAGAGCTCATTTAGGTCCCTATCCCGGCTATAGCTATAAACTCTTGCTGCATAGACTATACCGGGTGGCCAAAAATATCTGATCACATTACCTTCGGAATCAACACCGCTTTATTAAAGTGATGAATCCAACTAAACTAAATGTCATTAATGTCATCACAACTAAAATTCCTATCTGTCAAAAATTATTACAGACTGCAATATGTAATGGAGTTAGAACAGGAGATTTTTATAATCGAGTCTTATTTAAGAAATGGTGTCAATAACCTTGTATTTTATTACATTACATACCAATACTTAGTAGAATTAAAATATAATGCTAACCAACATTTATAAGTAGCTAAATCCATGGCTACCGGGATCTCAGATATTTATGGCCACCCGGTATTATACCTACAGTTTGAAAAACACGTTATTTTACAAGTACAGTCAATTTTTCTTTGAAATTTGAGACTGACAGTGCGGAAGTCACGTAAATGGTTTATAACTCCAACTTTTCAAATCTGTCACAGATTTTGTGAGATTAATCGAAATACAGATTTCAACGAAGGTAAAATAAGTACCGATTGGATGTCAAAATAAGGAATCGGCGCCATGAACTACGAGTTAATTATGTCATTTGAAGCATTAAAATAGGATACGCCTGTTGAATCGCCTTCATTACTATTAATAATAATTGGGTGAATATATAATATTAGAAGCGTCCCAAACTTTTACGGTATATCCCATGATTCTCTAATTGCTTTTGTAAGATAATTGAGGTAGTTCCCCCAATAGTCAATAATGACCTCAGTGAGTACACGATTCCAAACGCTAATCATTTCTGCTGGTTTTGAGTTTGAGAAAGCTCTTAATTGATCATATTTTAGTTTGCATTCCGATCACATCATTTCTATTGTTCTAAATAGCACATTTTTCATACCAAGACATTCTTAACCCATACCACTTCGACGTTTATCCTCTTCCTAGAAGCCTCTACTGTTTAAAATAGGGCTTTGTGCTTGCTCATTATAGCGCGGCATTTTAGTGCAATTTTAGTCAAATGTCACATTGACATCATTATAAAATAAGCTACAATTAAAGCCGACGTGACCAAAAATTGCAGATTTCTTGTTTCGTACAGTTGCTTATAACTAAAGAAAGAGAGAATAGTTATTTCTACAATCAGTTTTGAAAGTTTTTTTTTCACGAATTTGCAGTTTGATTAACGAGGCGAAGCCTGAGTTATTCAAGCAAATGAGTAAAAAAAGGGACTTTCAAAACGTGTTGTACACGTTAGTTTTTTGCGTAGTGATCTCTTGTAACTCGAAATTTAGACGAAAACGACTTCGGAATTTACAACTGTCAAACTTGCAACTCACAATTTCAATAAAATAGTTAAAAAAGTGTATTTTTCTTCACGATTATTCGTTTAAAAAAGACGACTTTCGTGATCACTATGCTAAAATAGTATATTACATGACAAGTCGCGAAAGTGATATATATCGTGCGAAGCCGAGTGACTTAGAACACAGGCGTACGATACGCGTTCAAGCAAGGCCACCTATATACCTAGGTGAACTTGCTTCAAGCCAATAATGTACGCTATTGTTTTATTACCACTAATAAATACATTTTAATCAATCCTACTGTTGAATCATATTGTTTCTTACTTGAATACAGAGCTAGAAAGCATTTGTTTTGCTCACTCACGCTGTTTGCTATGACAACGTAGGCAAAAGCAGTGAGGTAAGAACATTTTGCCCACTCATTTTCCCCACTCCGAAAATATGTCAAATTCGAGATTTTCAGGTTAAGATTTGCTTCAATCCAATAACAAGCAAAACCTAACCTACTAACCTCGAATTTGACATAGACTGACAATATATATCAGTACTGCCAAACGTATAACACGAACAAATTTTATTTTGAACTAACATTTGTTTTCTGATATAAGTAAATCACTCAAATTACAAAATTGTAATATTTATTCAAAAATTTAGTGGCAGGATTGAATAAAACGCTATACAGCACTCGTGAGAAACTAAATCAGTCATTTGTTCGACAATCGCGTGAGTGAAAATCTTGGTCTCTGCACTGGTCCAGTAATATACTATTTGCAATTTAACGAATGACAGCTTTATTGTGACAACTGATAATGCCTGTAGATCGTTAATAGATTTTAGGTTAAAATGTATGGAAACTGCCACTTTTCTATGTGGGCGTGGCAACAGTATAGTATGAACAAAAATTATTTTCATCTAGTATGACTATTGAATAGTTCCTAATTTATAAATGCAACAATAAGTCTCTTAAAAACCAAATGTCAAGTTTGACATTTAAGTATAAATGTAGTTGCATTCATAAGCTAGAAATAATTATTCCATAGCCATGCTAGAAGAAAATAGTTTTTGATCATACTTTATATTTTACACCAAGTTGAGAAAAGTGTATAGTTCATTCAGATTCAAGATAGAGCAAAATATGCAATCCAAATTACAAAAATCAGCAGTAAGTTGATTACTAATATGATTTTATTAAAATTTAGATCAGAGAGATATGGCTTTGGTGCTGTCTTGATGAGTGTCAAAATCAATGTGTCATGTTTTTAATATGAATCTTTGCTTAAGGAAGTCATTTGCAACATTTTTTAGGGGGTAAATTTATTCTCAGATCACATTCAGCAGATTTCATTTAGGTAGACATCGCACAATTTTCCAATTTCAAGCTTTGTAAATTTGCCAAAAACTATAACCTCTATATTATACCGGGTGACCATAAATGGTTGTGATTTTTTTCTTAGGTTGGCACTGTTTATGTTGGTGTCACTGTAAGTCTATGTCAAATTCGATATTAGCAGGTTATTTTGCGTCAGTTTTGGCATAAGCTGGCGTAAAACCTAACCTGCTCACTTCGAATTTGACATAGACTTACAGTACTATCAACATAAACAGTGACAACCTAAGAAAAAAAATCACAACCATTTATGGTCACCTGGTACTACGTACATCCCATGATCTACATTTTAATAAAATCAAATTAGTAATCAACTGACTGTTGATATTTGTAACTTTGGTTGCAGATTTTGCACTATCTTGAATTTGAATGAACTATAGTTTTTCCGTGCAAGACGTGAGCTTGCGAATCGAGGCGAAGCCGAGATTAAACACGAGCCGAGCACATAAAAACACTTTTCTCAAGTGTTACACATATTACTTTTTTAAGCACTATAAAGAAATGTTTAACAATTTTACTAAAAAAAATATCAAAAATAATGTCAAGAAAAACCACACTATACGTTGCTATACAGACAAATGTTGGTATGAAGAAAAATCTATTTTTCTAAACGATTTGCCGTTGCTACTCAGAAAAGTGTTGCTATGCAAAAAAGTACCACTTTTCTAAACGATTTTGTATTTAGGAATGCAGTACATTTTCATACAGTACGTGAAAAAATTATTACATCACAGGAAAAGGGTAATGTGTAGACTTTACTAACGCTAATAAAAAACATGAAATTGCATTTACGTAAATAACCAATTATGTGGCCTCCTCTGCTTAAACCAGAAGTATTTTGTGATCCAATTAATCATCTTCTAGGACGATAAAACGTTTATTTATTATAAAGGAAAATACGATTTCAACATCTCCTTAATAAATTTAATCATTGTTTAAAAGTTGCTTAACATTGCATTTTAAATAAATTTGAAGAAATCACCGCAAGAACAGTTTTCTGTTTTAATGTATTAAAATATCTTAACTAGTTTGACTTTCGTCTTTTCCATTATTATTCTAAAGCAACATGTATCTTTGTGACAATCGTTTTGAATAATATGTATAGCAAAAAACCATATCAGTTTTTAATTGGTAGCTAACAAACTGTAAATTAACGTATGACGTACCCCTGGCAATTATAAAGTGATTGCTAATGTCGTTTGCATTCTTCAGTTTCTATGAAACGGACTCTATTAGTTTTTTTGTTGTAGAATGTAGGGAATACAGTAAATACGCATTTCAAGATACCCCAAGCCCCATCGTCGGTAGTCAGCATATTTTACCTCAATGTACAATTAACAACGCAGCTCTTTTGCAAGGAATAATAAGTAAACCAAAGGAATTTCCTCATATGGTAAGTGGCAATCCAGAATCTTTTAAATGTAGCATTAATCTAAATAATTCTAGGCGTTAGTTGGATTTGATGACGGATCAAAAGGAAAATTATGGCAATGTGGTGGCACATTAATCAGTGAACGTTTTGTTCTAACTGCTGCAAATTGTCTCTATCACAGAGAATAGTGAGTATCGTTTTAGTACGTGTCACTAATACCGTTTATATAATGTAGCTACAAAGATGCTTTTACTGCTAAATATCCATTGTTTACTTCTCGAGCATGAAGCTAGCTTAATATAATTTGTTATCAAATGAAGAAGAGAAATTGATTTTGCTATGGATGGATTATCTTCTATATTTAATTACCGTGCATTACTAACTGAAATTTATAGAAATATGACAACATCTATGAGTGCGTTAAGCTAGTCTTTAGACACGAGCGTGATTCCATAAATGGAACTGGGTAATCCGTGATCAATGAAATCCTGTTGTTAAACAGCCGTTCTAAAAATTTAAAACTTCCAACTAAAAGTCAATTTTCTCATATTCATTTTAATATTTTATGTAGATATAAACAGAGTTGTCTTCGTATGTGTACAAAATCCAAAAGTGCAATGTGCCTTGTTTTATATTAAGACGAAAAGCGTCTATCAATCTGGGTTCACATGTTTCCTTTTAAAAATACAGGGTGTTGAAATTGACGAAAATTTGTAAATTTTGTCAATATTAGAAATAAATTTCGGCTTACCTCGTGTTGTCTTTGTAGCTAAACACCCAGCATTTTTTGGATTAATGTGCTTAACACCTTGTGACCTCAAGTGAGGGTTTGTGTAACGGTTACGTTCTTTGGTAGTTCGTGGCCTTTACAAGACAGACTTTACAGTACCTTGTGAATAAGATTACTTAAGCATATTTTCATTTTTACTGTTTATGCACCCATATAGGCTAACGCTTCGCAAGACATTGCAGGTTGCATCATCAGAGTCAAAGTTGATTTAAGAGCTGGAGGAAAAAGGAACGGTAAATGTGTTTAAATTCTTCCAACTCGGGACGAGCTGTTATAGGAACCTTGCGCCCCTCTTTAGCCAAGAATAGGAAGTTCGGGAAGGGTTAGTAAAAGAAGGGTTGTAGAACGAAAGAAGGACTATAGGTCGTTTCATACGTCAAATTCAGTACAGGATGGATCTCTCTCTATCGTAACTTTATTACTGAAGTATCGTGATCCCATGTTATTATGTTACAGTGTCGGTGATGTTTTTCCATTTCTCTCTGTCCGATGCAGATCTTATATTTTCCTGGAGTGACACTCCTGTGAGATCTTTCACTTGATCGATCCACCGCTTTGGAGAGCGTCCACGAGGTCGGACCCCTTCGACTTTTCCCTGGATGACTAGTTTTTCTAAGTTATCTTCCGTTCTTCGGGTGATATGTCCAAAGTATTTAAGGATTCGCTGTCTTATTTTTTTCGACAGTCTGTCTCGGATGTTAAGTTCCCTCAGTTTGGACACCGTTTGGTCTATGAGCTGTCCAGGGAATCCTCAATAGTCGTCTCCAGATCCACATCTCGAACGCATCAATCTTCGCCAGCTCTACAGCTTTTATCGTCCATGTTTCAGCGCCATATACTGCAATGGGAAAAACAAGTGTATGTACGATCTTAAGTTTTGTAACTTTTGTGATGTGTTTGTCCTTCGAAAGCTTATTCAGGTTGGTCATGGCCGCCTTGGCAAGTGCTATTATTCTTCTGATCTCAGTAGTCGAGTTTCCTTCTCTGTTGATTTGGGATTGAGGGAACCAAGATATATTATCTCAGTAACATTCTCAACATCACGGATGTTCGGTGGATTTTCTATCTTGTTAGCTCGATCGATGGTCATTAACTTAGTTTTTTGTCTATTTAGTTTTAGTCCGAAGCGTAAGCTTTCTCTTTCCACTCTTTCAATAAGTTCGGACATCTCCTCTTCAGTTTTTGCAAGAAGAGTTGTGTCATCAGCATAGAGTAAGTTGTGTATCTTTCTCCCTCCAATAACTATGCCGCCTTCCCAGTTTTCTAGAGCATTTCGAAGTATATGTTCGCCATAAATATTAAGCAACAGGGGGGACATAACACATCCTTGTCGGACACCTCGTTGATTTTAAAAGATTTGGATATTCTTCCATCAACTTTGATATTTGCTGAGCCGTGTTCATATAATTGTCTTATTAACAGAATTAGATGTTGGGGAGTTTCCATTATCAATAGAGTTTGCCATAATGTATGCCAGTTTATGAAATCAAAGGCCTTGCTGTAATCTAGGAAGCATATGTACGTTGGTATTGTATACTCCCTGGCCTTTTCGATAATTTGTCGAACGTTTAGAATTTGTTGAATTGTACCCTTACCGCTTACAAATCCGGTTTCTTCTTGTGGTATCTGACTATCTAGATAATTTTTGAGTCATTGTAAAAGGATTCTGAGCATTATCTTGCTTGGGTGCGATATTAGTGCAATTGTTTTGTAATTACTACACTTTTGGCTAGTCCCTTTTTTATGGAGCGAAATAAGAGTGGATGTGGTCCAGTCACTTGACCATTTTCCGGTCTGCCATATTTTATTACAGATATTCCATATTATATCTATGCTTTTTGAGTCTAATTGTTTAAGCATTTCTCCTCTCACATTACCTGCGCCTGCGCTCTTATTGTTTTTTAGGCTATGAATGACTTCTTCCACTTCTGCCTTTAGCACGAGCGGTTCATGTTCTATTTGTAATATAGAAGAAGGATCTTCGAACTCCTGTCCTTGTTCTTCGGCACTATAGAGGTCTTCGCAATACTGTTTCCATACCTCTAGCACTTCCTCTATCTCGGTGATAACTTTCCCATCTCGATTTTGATTCTCTACTTTCCATATCTTTGGTTTATATTCCCGGGTGATTTCTCGAATTTTTTGGAACATGTTCTTTGTGTCGTTGGTATTTGACGATTTTTCGATTTCTTGGCATGTCTCTTGTAAGTGTCGATTTTTGTCTCTCCTGCATAAGGTTTGTATTTTTCTACTCAATCTTCGATATTTTTTTCCTTCTTCCTCTGTATTTACACCTGTCATTTTTAGTTGTTTTCTTTCATCCACAATTTTCCACGTTTCTTCCGTCATCCATTGTTTCGTCTTCATATGTTTGGTGTTCTTTATAATTTCTTCTTTTGTTAGCTCTGTGATTGCTTCCAGATTTCTATCTAATTGTTGCTTGTAATCTCTCATATTTTCGAGTCTCAAGTAGGTGGATTTTTTCTTGACATTTCTAGTTTTGACGTGAATTTTGATTTTTGCCATAAGCAGTTTATGGTCGGGGCCACAGTCAAGTCCAGGTAGAGTTTTTGTGTTGTTGACACTGGATTTCCATCTGGGCCGTACTAAGATGAAGTCTATTTGGTTCCTGAAACGTCCACCGGGGGATACCCAAGTATAACGTCGCCTTGGGTGATGCGGAAATAGACTATTCGTAATTGTTAAGTTGTTTTCAATGCAAAACTCGACTACTTTTTCTTCGGATTAATTTCTTTTGCCTAAGCCATATCCACTAATCATGTGTTTTACTTGATCGTCCTCTTCGGTTTGTCCTATTTTTGCATTGAAATCTGCTTGGACATACATAATTTCCTTGCTAGGTATATCTTTTATTGTTTTCTGAAGTTGTTGGTAAAATTCTGTTTTTTCTTCTTCATTACTTTTGGCTGTTGGTGCATACACCTGAACTATGTTTAGGTTGCAAGGAGTGGCGATTAATTTGATCGTCATTATTCTGGAATTTATGGGGTTATAGCCCAGCACAGCCGACTGTAGATGTTTTGGGACTATCATTGCCACTCCGTGTATAAAATTTGTCTCATGACCGGAGAAATATATGTTATTTCCATTTTGTGAAGTAAAGTGTCCACTACCCTTCCAATGTGTTTCGCTTAGGTTTTTAGTTTCACGTTCAATAATATCTCATTTACCAGGATGCAGTACAAGACCCTGAATATTCCAAGTCGCGATGGTTGTTACTTTTCGGAGAGATATCGTTTCTTTAATTTGTAAATTTTCGGATGATCTTCTCACAGTAGGCCCCCCCGGAGATCCGATTGGGGGACAGTTTATACTCCGGGCATTATTTTTACTATGAGACATAATAATCCATGAGATTCTTTTGGGAATTGTATACTAGAGGTAGTTTCCCGGTGCTTTCCTCTAGGGGCATAGGAAGGGGATAGGGATATTTGGGGTATGGATAGGGTTTAGGTTAGAACATGGTTTTCCCCCGTAATTAGGAAGGACAGAAAACCAACGCAACGGGATGGATAGGCAATGTAAATCTTATGCGAGTTTTCTGGGCGACGTTGCCACTTCTCGATAGCGACAAACGGTCTGAGTTTTCTTGAAGTAGTGCCAGATGCGGCATAGACGAAGCCAAGCTAATAGTAGTTGTAAGGTGCCCCGCAATACAAAAGTGGGATGTATTTATGATTGATAGGTGCGTATTTACTTCCAATGAAATTTGTGCTGAAATGTGGCAACGTCGTTTTGCATAAGGCAGCATACTGGATTTGAAGTATGAAACAATCTATAGGAAAGGTTGAGAAATACTGATCTGGAATTTGCCTAAGAGAAGATAGGCACTTTGTTAGCTCAGGGAAACCATCTAAAAACCTAAATCAGAGCAGGCGGCCGTGGGAACCAAACCCACTATCTCTCGAATGCTAAGCTGACGCGTTACCGCGAACCCACAGAGCTCGGTAGCGATCTGGAGGTCGGGGTGGAGGTATTTATAGTTCTCTGTGCCAGCTGTGCAAAACAACGTAACGCTGATTGGTCCTTAAAGTCCGATACACTTTGCGTTAGCGGCTAACGAACGGGGGTTGTGATGCTTTAGATCGTGAATGGCGAGAATCCAAGTTTCACTAGGACTAAAATCATCTTCCCTGCTTATATTATTTGGATATTTTGCTATTTCTATGGCTTCATGTATCATTCGTGAGCAGTAGTGAGATACTCCAGCCCGTTCAGAGTCTAACTTGACCCATTTGTAAATGCGCTCTCAGCTACGGCCGATTTTGTAATGTGTTTGTGTTTTCAATCGCTTGTGTGTTCTTGATGTCTTAGATCAATGGAACGACTAGCCTGTCCAATGTAAGTCGTACCGCAAGAGCTAGAAATGTGATATACTCCAGCTGTTTAGAGTTTACTCGCAGTTTCGATGTTGCATTCTTTTAGGACATGTCCTATCTTATCAGTTGATCCGTTACTGTAAGGTAGGAAGGCTAAGCCTTCTAGAGGTAAGGATTCCTTTTGTGTCATATTTTTGTCTAGCGCTTTGCGTATGGTGGCAGTTGTATATCCATTTTTTTATAAGGAGTCAAATGCATGTTCCTTTTCTCTCCCCAGATTCATTGCATAGGAGATACAAATCGGTCTGGTCGTCAAAGTCTTGAAAACTGTTGCTTTTTAATTGGATAATGGTGTGGGTTAGCATTTAGATATCTGTCCGTGAGTATGTTTCTTTGTAGACTGTATATCTAACATCTGATTTATAGTCTCTACACCGCGTTCTAAAATTAATTTAACCATAAGTCAATTATATCAATGGAAATAAAATACGTTTCTTATAATCGTCGCATATTTTGTGCTTAGCGCTGCGTATGATGAATGGCTTTCTATTTGTCTTTTTCTTAAATTATATTAGGATTTTATTTCGCATGCAACCCGTTAATAGTTAAAAAACAGCTTCAAAAACAGATATGACAACTTCCCATCAGGTAGAGTGCAGTGGTAATCTATGGCCTGTCTCAGTGTTGTGACCGTTTAGTAATTTTGTACTTTCCTGTTTTTCTGGTGATGTAACAATTTTTTTAGTTATTTAGTAGAGAACATAATAGTTTTGATAACTCTGTTTCTCATTTTTGTTAATAATAATAATAATAATAAAATAAGCCTTCAATTGGTAGAAAGGATATGCCAATTTTCGTTTGAATATTTTCCCAATCTGCAGTAAAACTACAAAAATCTAATTTTAACCCCCTCTTTAATATCTCCGTAAGGATTGAGATTTCAACCTAGGCTTATATGAACTTTTTTGGTCAATTTGACGTACAATCCACCATTAAGATATGGGTAAGTAGTTCAGTTAGACCCTGTATCATATTTGCTAATCATTACTAGAAAGGATTAAAAATATTGTTTTTATTTGCTTGCTTTTTGTTTTCTATAAACATTCTGTATATCTCATTGAAGAGAACCTTTTTTTCCTCAAGAAGAATCTCAGGGTTTGTATAAATAAATTGAAATTTGGACACCCTATTTAAGCAACAGAACACGTAAATAATAATCTGTAAATGTGTTTGTCATACTCATGGTTCATCTACAATTTTTCTCCAAATTTTGAAAACTATGTGCTACTTGCGTATTTCAGAAATATTTCAATAAGGTACGGTGTTATATAGATTATATTATCAAATTTCAGTATTTTATAATTGAAATAGTGGAGGCGATAACGTACGACATTTGTATCACTATTTACTGATCAAAAGATGTTTAATTATTCTCTTCTTCATTGTGTTACTTTCAGTTAATTTTATTCTTTGATTCTCCTTTACTACCAGTTTTTCACTATTAACGAATATTTTTTCTGATTAATTTTTGTTTCGTTTTAATTACTATTTCTATTTTGTTCTAATTGCTATATTTGTTGGTTAATATTGTTTTTTTTAAACGGTTGTGAGGTGCAATTTATTATTTGATGCTAGAGGAATGTATTGGTAATTTGAATGCACCTGCAGCTTTCTATGGGCCACGTTATCCGCAAAGAAGAAATTCAAATGTTAACGTTATTCCAGGATTAGGTCGGCGGATGCGACAACCTGGAACAACTGCACCCAATCCATCAGCCTATATACGGCATGCATGCTAGTTATTAGTTCCAAATGTTGAAGAAACCATTTTGAATGCACCTGAAAACAAACTGGAATAAAGCACGAAATCCACTGCTAGAATCTTTGGCGTTAACCAAAGAAATGTTTATTGTCTATTATAGGAAAGCGGTTTACATCCGTATCACTACCAGGGGAATATCACCAAAAAGTAACGTTCTGCACACGATTACTTCGTGAGCAAGCAATGAACCCTGATTTAATAGAAAATATTTTACTGACTGATGAGGCTACGTTTTTCCGAACTCTGAAAACTTTACTAAATCGACCACTAAGTTCTGTTCAGCGTTAGTGTATGGGTTGGAATTATCGCCAACAGACTTAGGACCACATAATTTTCTCCATCGACTAAATGGGAATAATTTTCTCGAATCCTTAGCAGTAATATGTGGTTTTAACTAGATGGGGCTCAAGCCCATTAGAACATCACAACCATGGCTAGACCGCGAATTTCCAGAGCTATGGATTGGTCGTGCCGGTCCAGTTGCATGGTCTCTAAGAAGCCCAAACTTAAGTTGTTCTTCGATTTTTTTCTTGTGGAGAACTTTAAAAACATTTGCGTACCAGGAAGATATTAATGCTCGGCAGTAACTTCTGCAACGAACAAATGTAGCGATTAGTAGCATTGAGGAAAGAATGTGTTCTGAAATCTAGATGAATGTATAATATAATACGTAGGTCTAGAAAGTGCATAGAAATTGGGGGTTGCCATTTTGAACGTTTATTGCAATTAATATGCGTTTAAAAAATTAAATATTGATATTCAACGGTTCGATACTTAAATTTAATTTAAGAATACGTATTAAGATGTTAAATATGGAATACGACAAAATACCTAAGTTAAAATTAAAGCAACTGCATTAATATAATATGTGAGCAAACGCAAATGAAATCAAGTTGGCTTTGAAATATTTATTTTATGAATAATATGTTGATGGCACTGCAAGTCCATGTCAAATTCGATGTTAGCAGGTTAGATTTTGGGTAGGTTTGTGTCAAAACTGACTCAAAACCTAACCTGCTAACCTCGAATTTGACACAGATTTACAGTGTCACCAACATTATTATTCATAAAACAAATATTTCAAAGCCAAGTTGGATTTCATTTTCGTTTGCTCACATGTTACTTTTATGATATCGTAGGTTACTAGACATTACACCACACAGTGTTGCTGAGTTTGTAAAACTTTAATTAATTATTCTTCAAATAATACGCATGTTGACTTAAAATAAGTAGATAGACTATACAATTTCTTATTAGTTTTTTGATGCAGAACCGCCTGTTATGAATATTATCCACGATTAAGATTCACCATGTATACTAATATGATAATTTGCGACTAACAAACTCTCGTAGTGGTGAAAAGGTACCTAGCATATTCATCAGAAGTGATTCTTAAATACGTTCCGTTTGTAATAACGCTTTGGAAATGTAGTACTCAAGAATATCATTAGACATACAGTTATATTATGACATAAAACATATTGTCCACAGATTGTTACAAATGTTTTAAAATATTTTCTTACAGATCAACTGACAACGACGTCTCAGTAATAAAATGAGATGTTTAAAGTTTAAAAGTGATGTTTTACTGAACGAGTACTTAAGCAACGATAAGAGTTCAGTGAAACCACTTTTCTAACGCGTTTAATGAACAATTTTTTCACATTTCATATGTGAAATATTAAATTTTTATATAAAAGTGATATTAAAGTAAAAACGTAACTAAGCTGAAGAGAATTCGTTTTCATGTAGTGAAGCACAATAGAAAGCTCCAGTTGATATTCAAGCAACTTGTGTTACTTTCTAAAACGCATTGTATTTTAAAATTTATACTGATCAAAAATAAATAATTTCTATGTTGCTATGCAGTAATAGTTGCTATGTTGTAAACAACCACTTTACTGAACGATTTTGAATGCAAAAATATAGTTCATTGCCATATGAAATGCAAAAAATAGTAAATCTATGCTTTTTTCAAGTTAAAGCTTGTGCATTATAATATATAAACTTGTTACAATTAATAAAAGGATTGCGGGCCTAATTTTTATTCGGGATAGGCATTGTCTTCTAACATAATTTAGTAAATAATTTCTTAAGTAAAAAGCACTGAGTTAAATCAGCTGGAGTGCTTCCTTTTCATGAATTTGTCTGTAGATTCATTTAGTTGATTATTTCTACTAATGCTAGGTTATACCAAACCACTGACAGATTCGATTAGCGGTTTATTCAGTTGCGATATTGTATATGACCTTAAATGTAAACATTTTCTTTTTCCCTTGCAGTGGAGCACCTCGATATGTCCGACTTGGAGAGCTGATATTAAATGATAACACGGATGATGCAAAACCGCAAGAATTTGTCATAGAGGAAACAATTAGGCATCCAAATTATAAACCACCATCACTTTATAACGATATTGCTCTTCTAAAATTAAACAGAGACGTCAGCTTCAGTCCATACATTAGACCTGCATGCTTAAACCCAAATAAAAACCTTAATTTGAATCGTGCCATAGCGTCTGGTTGGAGTCAAGGATACTCACTTAGCAGTAGTGACCATTTGCTGAAAGTTGAAATGAAATATGTTACAAATGCAGACTGTAATATTACTTACAGAAATAATATCGGAATGCGATTACAATCTGGAATTGTTGAATCACAACTGTGCATGGATTTCCAAGATGGAACTGAAGATGCGTGCCAGGTAAGATCATACGGTTTCGTTATATACTTCAAAAGTATAAGTTTTGATCTATACTATTATGTTGTAATATTTCTACAAAAAAAAAAAACTAGGACTAAGTTTATTTATCTGCGTGGATCTGAATTTTTAGTTGGAAACTAGAATCTAAATTCATTTTAAATTATTTCAAGCAAGTTTAGTTTCAAATGCCAGATTTCTTTTGTTTCTTTACAAAATTCTATAACTATTCGGAAATTACATATTTATCAAATTTGATAATTGTTTCAAATTGTAGGCTATGATATTAAAATTTGAATTTTTATCATTATTTAATTGATTTATCCACACTGCCAATTATGAAGGCATAATTATACTGATTTCAGATGTATTATGGGACTCGTGAGATACTAGTGTTTTATATTCCATAAGACACTAGTGTTTTATAATTTATTGATCACTGTCATGACGATCCTTCTTCCGTCTTGTGGATAAAACGTATTGTATTTGAGTCTTATTGGCATCGAACACACTTTACAAAAATGACTCACTTTTCTTGTGTGTTTTAGATGCCTAATAAGTAACTATAATCAGCTAAACTAATACAAATTAATAGCTAATAGATTTATAAATTGTACCAGTTTTGTTGAAATTATAAACTGGATATTCGGCTTATTCCATTGAAAACCATAAATATTTAAAATAGATTTTCTAACCGACAATGTTTCCAAATGTGGAAGTTAAAAAAAATGAAAATCAGCTTTTATTATTGTGGTAGCATTTTAATCGCTTATTATAACATAACTTTTATAAAAATGTTATTTCGTTACATTCCTAAAAGACGTAACAAGCATTGTCGAAAAATGCTAGTTTAAGGGCCAGTTGCAGAAAGCAATGTTAAGTCTGGTGTTAGCTAATGCGACGTCAAAGTGAACAAAGACAAATCAACTCTCAAATGTTTATGGTAACTAATACATTAGTAAACAAAATTTGATGCGATTTTGTTCACTTTGACGCGACGTTAGCTAACACCAGACTTAACATTGCTTTCTGCAACCGGCCCTTAGAGTATTAACTACTTTCAATGACACGTTAACAATTTCAGGATACAGGAGGACCATTACAAATACAAAACACGCAAGAAGATTGTATGTATACAATAATTGGAGTCGCTTCATTAAGTAGAGGGTGTGGCCTTGTTAATGTTCCAACAGTGTTTACAAGAATATCAAGTTATGTTGGGTGGATAGAAGATATCGTTTGGTCATAATAAAACAGCTTTTTAAATGATAGTTTTTTTTTGTTTTTAGCTAACAAATGCATGTCTATAATAAATGCGCTCTATCAGTTATGAGTCGAAAGTATTTATACGAAATCTATAGGACCAAAATAGTACGATATGCAGGACCTGTGATATATTAAAATTGTTTGAATATTTTTAATTAAAACTTGATCTTAAAATCTAAATGTTATCTGTTCACAAAATTTAAAGTTCAAACGGGAGTGTGAAATGTTAATACAAACTTTTAAAATTATCATAGTTTTATAGTGTGTCTAACTGAAAAATTAAGCAGGTATAACACAATTATATAAACTAGGTACCTATTCTTCATGCAAACACATGATAGTTGTGACAAACTATAAAAATGCAGCATTAAAATTTAGCAGTTATTTGAAATTTAAATGTGAAACCTCATTTTATTTATCAAATAAAAAAATGGTAAGAGAAAGAATACTACAAGAATTCATTGTTAATTTTCTATATAGTTTGTTCAGTAAACATAAAAACTAAAAGTGGCATTTGATTTACAAAATTCATGAGTGTACTTCTAAAATTCATGTCTAGGTATGTACTTACAAAAAGTTACTAAAACAAATAGGTTAAGAGTGTCAAATTTACTTAGCGTCTGTCATAATGTTATGAATAACTACTTTTAAGGATATTATACAAATACTGTGTTAGATACAATTGGCGTAGCGTTTAATAGTAGGTATTTTTATTACATTTTATAGAAGTTCAGGCGAAAATTTCCATAAAAATATTTACTTTGACACTGAAATAATGTCATTTTTCAATTCATACCAGCCTTTATGCAGGTGTGAAAACTTTTGCAAAAGAAAATACAGAATTCCTAACACAAAAATTGTATAACTATGCCAACTTAGAAAAAAATTAAATGTTTTTGTGTTTACTGAGGAGCCTCTGCCTAAAAATATCAATTTAAGAAATTTAACTTCAATATTTAGTAGACAAAAAATAAAATTTACATTTTTACCACACGTAAAAATAAATTTAAGTAGTATTATTGTGTTATCCACCCAACAAAAATTGAGTTTGGAATAAATGTTGTGAACAGATAATATTACTAAATGAGCATTTGTTGTTGTTAGCAATATCCTTTTCCATCCTTCGTGTGTAAAACTTTCATTATCATATTTTAGTACCAATGTAAATATCGTAAGTAGATAATAAAGTTTAATATACATACCTACTTCTTAAAACAATGAAACTAGTTATAATATATTTCAACAGCTACTGTTTCTCTTTAATTTCTCCTAGGCTGGTATTGTTACAACTAAAGCCCCATTTTACTAACATCAACTATAGCTGTACATAATTCTTAATACAGTACATATAGCTACGACATTTTATGCTATATGTTCATGTTACATTTTCAACAGCTACTGCTTCCTTGTACCTTTTCCAATTTATTGTTTCGACTAAAAGTTTACGCTATTTTTATTAGCAATAATAACTTAAGGATTTAGTTCTGATTATATGCTATATATAATTCTTATAAGAATAAACACAGTTAGATATAATATTGTTTACCGTTTATTGCTATTATTTTTTCAACAGTTATTGCTTTTCCTTCGTATCTCCCAGTTTAGTATTATTACATCTGTAACTTAATGTTATTATTATTATTACGATTTAGTTGTAATTATATGATACATATAATAATTTTTAAACAATACACGTAGCTATACCTTCAATAAAATTGATTTAAATTACTTTATCAACAGTTACTGCTTTTAGTATTCAAGATTGACATTTGCAGTATCGCAAAAATAACTAATCTATTAGATAAAAAATAGTAAACACTTATTTTCTATTTCTTTTATAGTAAATAAAAATGTGTAACCATTGCGTTTGATAAAATAAGCGGTTTATGTGTTTTAGTATCATTCTTTCTTGTAAAATAATTCAGTAACATGAACACATAAAATGCACACAGTTGAAGATACAATAAATCACTTATATATCAGTTACTTTAGTGAGTAGAGTAAAGAAGCGTGAAGAAAAACAGGCGCAAGCCTAATATAAAAGAAGAAGAAGAAGAAGAAAAAATACATCATTTTCGAGTACAAGTATGAGGCTTACAATCCTGGACATTCAGTAATATTTCTATTAAAGAAGAAACCTCTAACTAATTAAATTGTTTTGTGACGTATTTTAACAATTAAACATTAACACGCAATCTTTGAAACGTACTAATTTAATGACAAGTCGAAATATTTTTTATTTATTCCACTTGTTACTTGAAATAATTTTACATTAGAAACGTAATGTCCGTATATTGAAGTAAATATTTACTTACCAAAAAAACTGTACCACAAGAATATACCGACAAGTTAATACATGCCAATTAGCTCATTATAATTATACATACAGCTGCATTATGGAGATCAAGAAATTCCACAGTTACCAGAACTACAGGAAGTTCTTGTTCCCCTCGTATAAATAGTGTTTAGTGTTACGGCTCACTAAAATAACTCCAATAGAAAACTACAATGTGAAATCCCCAGAGTATTCTAAATATGTGCTGCATCAACAATAAATGAAAATACTTGTCAGAAAAATTTAATGATAAATCAACTTCTGTAACAAAAACTAAATAGCACTAATCGCAAATGCCTAGAAATTAAATGAAAGCTATTGGTAGTTATTAAATAAGCTTTCTAAATCCTGATATTAACCAATTAAGAATTCTAGATGCTATACAATATTGCAAATAGGCATTAGAATATACAGTGTGGAAATAAAGTAACGGATAAATTCACTAACTTCGTTGATATTCATTTTTATTAATAAATCTCGAAGGGATGCAGCGATTTTGACCATAGGGGATATTTTCAGCTGGTTTTCAGTTTCTTATGTAATTTGTTTTTCATGATATGACCTCATCGACTTTGTTTTAAATAACCTATATTTTTATTATTGATTTTGATAGTAGTTTTATGTTGTTTTCAATGATATAAAATTTTCAATATGTTACTTCTGAAAAAATCGAGAAAAATGGTCTTAAAGTTTAAATATTAAAAACCAATGAAATGAGCAAAATAAATCTAGTTACCTACGTTTGACGGAAATTCATTGACGGCTCATTCGTTTTTATTGAAATTTAAACAAAATATTGAAAAATTCAATAATAAAAAATTAAATTTTCTGCGTCTCGCTTAATTGTACCATTTTTATTAATAAAATAGTTTGTTAAAGGTAAATTCTAGTTTAGAAAAAGCAAAGGGCGCTTATTTTGTTATGACATTTCCAAATTATTTAATTCTGACATGTAACTAATCTTTTTTTATTTTATCCACCAGTAATAGATTTATTTTGCTCATTTCATTGGTTTTTAATATTTAAACTTTAAGACCATCCTTCTCGATTTTTTCAAATGGAACATATTAAAAATTGTATACCGTTTGAAACGGGATAAAATCTACTACAGAAATCATTAATAAAAAAATATGTTATTTAAAAAAAAAGTCGATGACGTCATATCATGAAAAACGAATTACATAAGAAACTGAAAATCAGCTGAAAATATTCGCTATGGTCAAAATCGCTACACCCCCAAAATGAATATCAACGAAGTTCAATGAATTTATCTGTTACTTTATTTCCATACTGTATAAGAGGTACTATTATTCCCCACAATTTTAATTGGCTAACTTTGACTTATCGACATAAATTTGAACCCTAACGGTATTTTAGGATGGTTCAAGTGGATCTCTTGAAATAAGTAACAAATTAGCTATATTCAGTATATACTATAGAGCTACTGCTTCTTCAGTTAAGCGAATAGAGCAGTTAATATGTCCGGAGTTTAATCAAGAAGAGGAAGAAATTATTCTAGTGTTTAAAAGTGTCACAATGATTGATCTTAAGCATTAGTCCAATGGAGATTTAAACCCTGAAAGATTAGTTTAATATGTTTGATTAATTTTTACCTACCTTTATAAAACTATTCGCGCCGCGACATGTAATATGCTTTTTTAATAAGCAGTTATTTTTAGGGTTTAAACGAATTTATATAGAGCTTCTAATGTATCTTTGATTATTTTTGCAATAAAAATAAGTAAATGTATTGGTTTATCCCACAACTCCTAGTTTCGTCTACCGGTACTTTAGCTCACTCCCAATTAATTTCTCACGACTTTTCACAGCTGTAAATACAAAATCTATGTATGTTGCATTTATTGACATTTAATATGGAATGGGTGTGTTATTACACTCGAGAAAAGACCCTACTCGGCCTGGCGGCCTTGAGAGCTCAACTTTTCGCTCGTGGATTATTTGTAATATAACACACTTGTGCCATTAATAACTATGTATTATTGCCGAATAAATGTTAATAGGTTGTATTTATTTTCTATCAGTTTGTTTTTCTAATGAAAACCAAGCTGTAGCAACAAAAAAGTAAAAATAATTGGACAGCAATTTATGAAATTAGAGATACATAGATATTTCCTAAAAAAAGCAAGAACCTTAATAATATATTTTTCTCTACCAAAGAATTTCAAAAATCGAAGGCACTTACATACTCTTAAAAGTTTAAAATATCCCAAGTGAAGCATTGTGCTTTGAGAGTAGCAATAATAACGAATAATAGTTTTAAATCGCAGTTCACTGCTCCCTTCATACAATAACGTGTTTTTCGTTTATTTACATTTTTTGATAGGTACAAATTCAATTTACAAAATCGTGCTTTATCTTGATGTTTATAGTATTCATCCTAAACAAATTAGTTCAACCAGGTGTTCATTGTCCCCTTTCCTTCATTATAAAGTCGTTGAATGAAGTACGCTCATTCGTATTTTGACGTTTTCAATCTGAACAGTGAACTTTGTGAGTACTACAATGGTATATATGGCATCTAGCAGTTTCATTCTTAACGCCTTCTTAGCATTGCAAGTGATTTCCTATGTGTGTGCAATACGCTACGGTAACAAAACTTTGATTATTGTAATTCTACTGAAAAATTGTTTCGACCTACTTTGATAGTTAATTTCTAATGTTGATAGTATGTTTAGTTGTTGCTTTATTAGGTATAATATATGCAGCTGGCTAATGGTTGGCTTAATATATGGTTTATCTTTTATACTACTATAAAGTATTATAAATTAATATATTTTCCAGAATTTTTAACAACGTAATTCATATTCTAATAGTGAAGTTGGAAATTTAAACCAAATAAAACTGGTTAATACATAGTAAAAATACAGGTATCAAATTATAAAGATAACAAACACTGATGGAACAACATATTTTCAACTTTTTTGAAACAAATACAATTACGTGTAGAAATAAAAAAATATCCAGAAAGAAATTATTAAACATTTAAACAAAATAATAGACACATGTAAACATAGAAAGTATTCTCTTCTAAAGAAATGTCTAAATAGCGACCTAGCTAGTCATTGTTCATTGTAACTGCGTTTAGGTGTAGATATACCAATTTCTATTGAACGTTTTACAGTTCTTGTCATAATAAATGGTAGACTATGTTTTGATAAAGCAATCCTGCATCCCAATTGACATTGACATTGTTTAAATTTTAATGTCAAACTGCGGAAAATTTTTACGGAAGTAGACAAAAATTTACCTAGCAACAATGCAAGTCTGCAATAATGATAACCACAAATTGAAAACATCACCCAATTTTCTCATATTTAGTTATTTCAAATGCGCACCAACAAAAATGTCACCTTCACATATAGTATTCTCAAGTTATGTCAAAATTCGGTTGCAGACGGAACTAATTGTTAGATAGCTAATTTCTGCGGGATAGTTTCTTAGTGTCCCAAGAATCATCAAAAAAAAGTTACAAAAGATCTATTGTGGGGAACACCATTAAATTTTGAAAAAATATCCAAAAATCGACCTAGCTCTATTTCATAAAACAACTTTGCCACTTTTCACTTTGCAGCTTTTACATTTTAAAATTGAAAATGTTTCATATAACTTTGCTAGTTTCAATTGTTCACTTGCCCTTTGTATAATTTTGATGAAATTTTACTTTTTAACTTTTCAAAAATTATTTTATGGAGCAGAAATTGATTGAAAATTGCAAAGTGCAAAGTGAAGAGTTGCAAAGTTGTTTTATGAAACGGGACTCTAGTGGCAGAACAATTTGCTTTAGGAACCTGCAATTTGCGCAAAATTGCTTATCATATGTTTGGATGTATACTATAAGTTAATGTACGCCTCAAGCATCCATTAAATTATTCTTATTTTTTGGAAACAGCCGTCACAGGAAAATGCATTTTAAACGTCATATTCTCGTTTTCCGCTCTTTTTTCTGCTAACTTAATAGTATGTTTGTATTAACAACAGAAACTCTGGAAGAAATGTTGATATTAAATTTACTGCTTACTATACAGGGTGTACATGGACGGACGCGACAGCAATTCCATGCTCATTCCAAAGTGTTCAAATCGTGGCTTCCACAATGATTTTACAGCAAACATCCATCTAGGTTCTTTAAAGGTTACTACAGGACAAGCTAATTTGCGTAATTTTAGGATAATTTTGTCCCTAAACTTGGAATTAATAGGTCTTATTAGAAATTTGTATATTTTTAAATTTGAAATAATAACGGAAAAGCTACCTATGCTCAGAAAAGTTTATACTTGATAAAAGAATCTGCATCTTCTCAAACTAAAAATTCACTTGCCAAAATTTAATTATTTTATTTCGAATTTGAGGGAGGTTCGAAAATATGTCTTCTTTTTCTTTCTCTTATTATAGGCCCGTGGCCTGTTTTAACCACAAAGTGGTTCTAACATATGTAAATGGCTCAAATAAAGTATCCTTATTTCTCAATATATACAAACATATTAATTGCAAAAGCTTACTATCAGAAGAATGTGTCAAATATAAAGTCACGAACACCTAATCCAAAAAACAATTTTCACTTGTTTTTCGTATATGTTTTCTACCACCCTGTGTATTACAAAAGAGCAAATACTTGAAAGTTAACCTATTATCAGATACGATAAGGATGTACCGTCAAACTTTAGTTTCGCTCACTTCGCAACCAGAAAATTTCGTTAATCGAAATTAGTTCTATAAACTATTTTTATTTTCTATTGATCCATTGTTTGTTGTTTATATCTGTTATACGAAATATATAAAACGGTCCATAACGCCCTAGGATGTTGTTACGATTTGCGTTCTTGAGTAAAAATGAACTATACGCGGTTGTACAAATAGACTGTACTTTAGTTAGCCAAACAAATTTAGGCAAGGTTTACTTCGTAAGCCGAAAAAATATACAGAACTACGTGCCGACTGGGCAAATTCCTTTTAGTAGAATTGTAAAACTTTATTAGCGATAATTTGCGAGGTGTCGCCCGCTTGACCAATTTTAGCGTGTGTAACCTACAAATTTCTCAAATACATATAGCTATTATGAATTGTCCCGTACGTCTGTACGTGACAAAAGTCCAAAATTTAGAACTGCTTCGATAGGCTTATTTGAAATTTTAAAACGCCTACCGAGTTTTCTTGGTCAATCTGGACTTAGAATTTAGTTAGTTAATAAGTAACGGTGTTAAACTTAAGTTGTTCTGTAAACGGCAGAAAATAAATGCAAGTATTTGTACTTAAGTATTCTTATTAATCTCGCAACAGTAGCTTTAGTCTTCGTGTACAAATGTATTTTAACTAAAAGGATTATTAATTACTCCGATTTTAGACGAATTCGCGACAACGTAAAGAGCGGGCGTAATAATAACGCCCGCTCATTATGCCCTCTCTAATTTTGGCAAATACATTTTTAATTTGAGAGGATGTATAGATCTTTATAAAGAAGAAAATTTTCTGATAAATGAATAATAAAAATCCATATCTGTTCAAATTTATAGAGGACACTGTACATGTTTTCTTTTTCCAGTTCACCGTTTTCAGCAAACTAGCAAATTCTAAGCATCGTTTATCATAGCCGAATTTATGGTATTGCATTATTTGAGATTTTTGAGCTCGAAATACAATTTGATAATGTTCTTAGCCACTTCAGTAACATGTCTCTAACGAGACAGTTCATCAACGTCAGTGCATATTGCCTTAAACTTGAATAGAATGTAGGTGAAGCGCCAGAAATTATAATTTTACCAATAATAGCATTATTTGAAGAATGTACTTTGTAGGATGGCGGGGAGAGATAAACATGACCTCTAATTCTGCAATTTGTCCGATATCTATATGATAACAAATAATGATCATCTTGAACTCAGTTTTGTTTTTATTTGTAAGCGTATACTGACCAAAATAGCACAAACCGCAGGTTGCTAGAACAATTTGTTCAGCCACTAGGTCGATATTTTGATATTTCCAATTTTCCTAAATTTAAGAGTATGTCTCACTATAGATCTTTTGAGACTTTTAGTAGTGATTTTAATGGACATTAAGAGCAAATTTCCGCAGGAATTAGCTATCTAATAATTAGTTCCGTCTCTAGCACTAATTTGACTATACTAAAGATCTGATCGGAGGAGGAATAATTCTGAATTAATGTATTACACCTGCTGAAAATTTAAAACAAATTGCAGTTCTGGAAAGTGCATTGACTGCAGATTAGAGATCAGCGAACAGTGGGTAACAAAACTGTAGTTGTTTTACAATCGTACATTATATACCTAGTGAGCCAAATGTTTGAGAAGTAAGGTTCTTTAGGAAACTAGCTTCTATCCTGTAACTACATTGACTTTCCAAAAAAAATGTCACCCTATTTAAAATGCAGAAATTACTTTGATTTTTAAATATATTGCTCAGGAAGTCAAACAAGATTATTGATTAAGTTTTGATTAACAGAAACACTCCGTTAGTGTATTTAAATTTTAACCAATAAATGCAACCGTAATACTCTAATTTATCGAGTAAAATGCTTTTTGAGACACAGTCGAACGCATTGCTTACATCAACAAATAGTGCAAAAGAAGATTTTTTATTTTCCAATGATTCTGTTATATAATTAATGAGATTCAGCACGGCTCCCGACGTGTCCCTTCCTTTTCTGAATCCAAACCGTCCGTCAGTAAAAATATGGTTGGTTTCAAAGAAATTTAGAATTCGAACTGCAATAATGTTTTCTATAATTTTGGCCAAAACCGGGAGAAGTGCAATGGGTCTATAATTTGATCTATCATCAATTTCACCCGATTTATATAAAGGTATAATTTTGGCTTGTTTCAATTTATTAGGAAATATGCCCGTGTTTAATATGATGTTTGCAATATGAGCTATCGGGGCATATTAACATAAAACATTTTCTTTGTACATACAGCATATAAGAAGAGTGATTAGATTAGATTAGATTAGATTTAGATTTCACGACTGCCTTTTGCTATCCCTTTGGGCTTTTTGACTGTCGGGAGTTTTCAAGTTAACAGGTTGACATGCGTATTTTTTACTAGACTTGCAATGTCCCCTACTAGCTTGCGGTTGTCAATAGAGTTAAGGGTCCAATCGAGTTGGTGTCTTTTACGCTCTAATGCTGGGCATTCAAAGAGGATATGATGGGCTGTTTCATCATCCTCTTGGCATAGTTTGCAAACAGGTTCATCTCTATAGATATTGATTCTGTGCATAAATTCTCTGAATTCCCCAGTGCCTCTTAGTAGACTAACTACTTGCTTGATTCGAGTTCTGTTCAGTCTCAACCGGGTTTTGGTGGTTTGTGGATTCGGAATTTTTAGCAATCTTTTGCAGTGTATTGCTTTATTGTAAAGGGTATTTTTTTAGAGGGGGAGAACTTTAAATTGAAATAAAACACAGAAAGGTGTTTTTAATATCCATGAAATTGGCTAATTTTCACACACTTTTCGCAGTAAATCAGGCTGTATTTCGGCAATAACGCGCCGAATGTTGGCTTCCAAGTGCTCAATTGTTTCCGGTTTATCGCGTAGACATGCGACTTTACATATCCTCAAAGAAAATAACCTAACGGCGTCAAATCGCACGAAAGAGGTGGCCAGTTAACAGATCCACGAAATGGATCCACGAAATGGATCTGTTAACTGGCCACCTCTTTCGTGCGATTTGACGCCGTTAGATTATTTTCTTTGAGGATATGTAAAGTCGCATGTCTACGTCGATAAACCGGAAACAATTGAGCACTTGGAAGCCAACATTCGACAAGCGTGTGAAAATTGGACCTCCAGATTACGTCATCTACACGCCAGCCGCGGCGGTCACATGCCCGAAATCATATTCAAACATAATTTTCATAAAATTATCTTTCAAATAAAGCCAATTTCATGGATATTAAAAACTTCTTTCTGCGTTTGATTTCAATTTAAAGTTCTCCCCCTCTAAAAAAACACCCTTTAGTTTCTCCACTTTAGTTGGTGTGCGGTACTGACCCATTCATTAATGGCTAAGCGGGCTTGGTTTTTCTGAATGCTTAGACCAGGTTCTGGACCGGTCATTGCATTACGGGCTGCTTCTTTTGCGAGCTTGTCGGCCTTTTCGTCTCCTTCAATACCTTGGTGACCTGGAATCCAGCATAATTTTACTGTATTTCCCTGGCTCAAGGTTTGAAGTTTGGATTTGCATTCCTTGACCAGTCTCGATGAAGTACTGAAAGCGTTTAACGTTTTCAGTGCTGCCTGACTGTCTGAGTGAATGTGTGTGTCTCGATTGAGCAGCTTCTTTTCTATGCTGATGTTTGCGCATACGTTAATAGCTTGTACTTCAGCCTGAAAGATGTTACAAAACTTTACTAGACTGACTTTTTCGTTGGTTCTAATATTGGTACTATACACACCAGAGTCTGTACCCCCGTCAAACTTAGATCCATCAGTGTAAAACATGATGTTCTTACTTGTTGGGGTTGGTGGTTGGTCCGGATTCCAACTTGTGTGTACAGTAAATTTCTTTTCAAAGTCATGGACTTTGATTATAAGATCAGAACCCATTTCTATAATTGGGTTGTTGATGTGTGACTGTGACATGATCTTTCCATGTCCTAGATTACTAGCTGTGGTCATCCAGTGACCAGTATTTTGTAATTTGTTGCCTGTCATTCTGGCTTCACCTTCCAGGAAGATGTGCAGATGTGTCAGATTTAAGATAGCATGCAGTGCTTGCCCTGAGGTGCCTTTAAAGGCTCCAGTGTGCACCGATTAGCTGTTTTTGTGGATCGCAGTTGCTTGTTTTATTTTGGGCCACCAGACGATTATTCCATATGAAATTATTGGTCGGATTATGGTTTTGAACAGCCAGAGGGCCAGTTCCGGTTTGAACCCCCACGTACTACCTAATGCTCTTTTTCCAATAACTAATGTTTGTATCCACCTGGTGATTGTTTTATCTAGTTGGGAGTTCCAAGTTAGTTTGGAATGGATGGTTAAACCTAAGTACTTAACCTCGTTCTCCCAGTTGACATTTGTCTCAAACAGTTTTATGTTGATTCTGTTCGTGATGTTCTTTCTACGAGTGAAAGCGACGAGAGTGGCTTTGCTAGGATTAATTCTAAGATTATTCTCTAGACACCACTCTTCGGTTTTCCTTAGTGCTGATTTCATTACATTGTCTACGGTTCTTTGGTATTTACCTTGAATCAGTATGACAATGTCATCAGCGTATGCTTGAGTGTAGTAGCCTTTGTTATTGAGTTGGATCAGCAGTTTATCAACTGAGAGACACCACAGGAGTGGAGAAATAGCTCCTCCCTGTGGACATCCCCTTGTCGCCCTTGTCTTTTCCTTGTCAAATAAGTTGACTTTTACAACTTTAGTGTTGAGCATTGCCATAGTCCATCTTATCGTGGTGTTATCGATCTGATGGTTTGTCATTGCTCTTTCAATAGAGTGCTAGGAGGTGTTGTCGAAAGCACCTTCTATGTCTAGAAATGCTCCGACTGCGTACTTCCACTAGTTGGTGTAGTGCGGTTTCACATGACTTCCCTGTTTGGTAAGCATGTTGATATTTGTGAATCGGGAGAGAAGTTAGGGCTTCCTTCCTCCAGGATCCGTCTACTAATCTTTTCAGCGTTTTAAGAAGAAATGACGGTAGGCCGATAGGTCTGTGAGATTTGGCTTCTGCATAGCTGTTCTTACCAGGCTTAGGGATAAATACTAATTTAGTCACTCTCTAGACTTGGGGAATGTAGCCCCAGGCAAGACTTGCTTGGAACATGTCTTTGAGTGGGTTTAGCAGTATATCTTTTCCTTTCTGCAGCATTACGGATTGTATGCCGTCATTTCCAGCAGATTTGAAAGGACTGAAGAGGCTAGTTGCCCATCTAATCCTTTCTTTGCTGACTATTCTCTTAGCTGTTTCCTAGTCTTTCCTCCTAGGGGTATGATTGGGTTGTTCCACTGCTTCGGGTAGGTGAGTTTTTATCAAAAGATATAATGTCTCCTCTTCCGTTGTAGTGTATTCTCCGCTTTCTTTTTTAAGAGTGCCTACTGGGTTCATGGCTTGCTTTGCGAGAATTTTGTGGAGTCTAGCTGTGGATCGCATGGTCTCCACCTCCTGGCAAAGTTTTTTCCAGGCTGCTATCTTAGCTGCCATGATATTTTTGCCGTAGTCTGTGAGAGCTTTGTGATAGTTCTCCCAGTTATTTGTGGTTTAGACCTATTAAACAGATGTCTGACTTCTTGTCTGGTCCTTTCTAGGTCTTTATTCCACCAATTTATATGTTTTTTGCTCTTTGCTGACTTGGCTCTATTAGAGGACAGTTACTCTGAAAGGAGTCAATCATGGCCTCTTTTAACCGGTCAGCGTTTGAGTCTAAAACTACATTATTGGGAGATCTTAACTTTAGATGTTCTATCTTGTCTTGTAGTTTTTGTTTATATAGGTCCCAGTCTGTATTTCTTGGGTTGTAGTAAACTCTTTGGCTTACTTCCCGTTGAAACAGTTCAAAGATTATATAATTGTGGTCAGAGCGTTATGGTTCGTCTGAAACTTTCCATTTATTTACTGATGGAGTAATTCTCTTAGTGGTTGTGGTAGTATCTAGTATAACTTCATGTCTATTCGAGTTAGAAAAGGTTAGAATGTTACCTTTATTGACTTCTACTAGATTGTTAGTTAAGATAAATTCTAAAAGTGACTCGCCTCTTGTGTTGCAGTTGGTGCTGCCCCAAATGGTGTGGTGAGAATTTGCGTCGCAGTCTAGGATGAGGTCTAGATCGTCTTGGGAGGCAGATGATACTAGGTTCTCTAGTTCTTCGCTAGGTGGTGGGTCTCTGGAATCGGATGGAAGGTAGACGGAGCTTATAATGGCTTGGTCACGACCATCATCGTTATTCGATTTTATTTTTATTGTGGTCTCTAGAACAGAATTCCATTAGTGGCAAACAGTCTAGATTATTTCTTATAAGTATGCATATTCTAGGACTTGCATGATTATAAATAAGCTTACGTTTAGCACCCACTAATCCACGGACTTGTCCCTTAACTATCCATGGTTCTTGGATGAGTGCTAAATCTATGTCATCTGCTAGCAGCTTTCTGCTTAGATTTGCAGTGGCTGCTTTGCAGTGGTGAAGGTTAATTTGCACTAGTTTCAGGTACTTCTTTCTTATCCTTGGAGCGAATGAAGAAATTGACCTTGTTGAGGCCTAGGTGCTCTACACAGTTAATTGATGTTAGTGCTTGTTTTTTCCTGTCATCTATCATTGCTGCAAACGTTCTACCGCCTTCTTCTAGTGGCGTAACGTTGAGTATTCTCCAGGTATCGGTCTGGAGATCTGCCTTCCGTTTGTTTTGTTTTCCGATCAAACAGAGAATAACCTCGGGTTTTTGTTTATCGTACCACTTGGGGACGTTGAAAACTACCCGGACAGAATTGATAACTTTTGCCCGCTCTTTTACCTCCAGCTTGGCATTGGTCCACGGGTGCAGCTTAGGTGCTTGCTTACTTAACCAATGTTTTGTGAGTGCGTCCTTACACGCAACCGCGTATGTACCGGCTTCGAGATAATGGCTGGTAAAGAGAGGTGTGTTTTCTTCTTCATCCATCTGGAAGATGAGTTTTATCAGAGTCTCTGACTAGGTCACCTTGTTCCTTTGTCAGTTTGACGTCTGGATATGTAGCAGGGTAGATTGCCATCTTCACCGTAGTGGCTATCTCAGCAAAATCAAGTTTGCTGGTGCCTGCCTTTAGTAAAGTAGGCTGTCTACTTTCTGCCTGGGCCTCTTTTTGGTGTTTGCCGGTGAGGGAGTGGCTTCGTCAGAGATTTGCATCTTTTGTTCCTGGTTGGTTGCAGTTTTCTCAGATTTCTAAGTTGGGTCTGCTGCGCTTTTCTTCTTCATCTTCTGTTTTCTTTTGAAGTTTGGGTCGTACTTACTGTCCTTGGCTTCGCAGGCTTGCTTGGCGCCTTCTCTGCGTTCCTTGGCTGTAAGTTTGACCTTTTTGAGGGACACTATGCCTAGTTGGTTGGCTATGTCCTCTCCGGTTTCGGCCTTTTCCTGCTCTGAAGACTGTCCCTGACTGGAAGTCAGTAGAGGCACACTCTTCAATTATTGTCTCGGTCACCGAAGTCTGAGCATCAGTGATCAAAAGCGGTGATGACTCCATCAGTGTGTCATCTTCACCCTGTAAAAAAGCAGTTGTTAAATCCATACAAGTGAATATTTAATCCAACTGTATGAGGCTTGGCTAAATACTTGTGGATGGCGCCTGGTATTCAGAAGGCTCCGTTCATGACGCATATTATAAGCTTCTGCGCCTCCACCTGTGGTGCTCTGCTTTGCACGGGTCGCATAACACATTCGAAAAGGGGATTTTGGAACCAGAAAGGCTGATCTTCTAGACAGCCATGCATCTCTTGAGCCTGGTCCCCCTCCACGAGATTTAGGATCTTTTATTGAGGTTTTCTTCTCTTGGTCCAGGCGGTGAAGCCAAGACCCCCAGCACAGATATCTCCAGTAATACATGCCTACAGCAGAAATATCCATGCATGGTATAACGGCAATGACGTGACTAGTGTTGGTTAATATCGCGAATGAAATTGTATTACTATCTAGATAACCAATCGCAATAAGGGCGTTTGGTCTTATCCTTTAATATAATTATTTATTTAGTATTAATTGCTAAAGCGCGGAACCATTGCAGTAGGGTAGGGTGGGGTTAACTGGGCCGATTTTTCTTTGACAATTTTTTTCTTGGAATTTTTATAAAGAAACTGAAATGTTAAAGTACGGACTCATGAATAATATGTTTAAGAACACTGATGGTTTTTATCAACATTATATCATCACTATTGTGGAGGTTACTTTTAGTTTTATACAAAGAAAACTTTTGGGCCAGTTAACCCCATAGAATGGGTTAAGTGGACCATCTAGTAGGGTTAAGTGGACCTATGTTAAAAAGGGGTTGTAAATTACATATAAAGTGTAAAGTAGTATTTGCATTGAAAAAATAAATTTATCTTGTTCTGTAACAGTAAAATAGACTACAAACATAAATGATATTTATTTCATACTGCATCGTAAAACCCATGTATAAGTTAATGATTTTAGTCTGGAAAATGAGGCTTTACGGTATCAGGTCCGGTAAAACATTTTACCGGACTCAAATAAAATAAACAGGTCCGGTAAAATATTTTACCGGACTCAAATGAAATAAATCAATAAGCAAACTATTTATTATTTTCAATTGAAAAAAAATTTTTTTGTAGTTTTAAGTAAAAATCTATTAATTGCAGTATGAAATAAAACGCATTACGACATACGTCCGGTAAACTTTTACAGTAGCTCGTCTCAACAATCCAGACTCGGCTCCTACGTCGCCTCGTCCCGAAACGTTTGGACTCGCTACTGTAAACTTGCGTTTACCGGACTTATAACGTAAATTACTATTCCATGAATATAAAAAACATAAATGATATTTCTATGAATACAAAAAACAAATGATATTTCTATGAATACAAAATAACACAATAGTTTAAATTATGCTATATCGTTCAATGACCTCTGACCAGTTGACCCCACCTTACAACGGTCCACTTAACCCCACTTAACAATTTTGTAAAAAGTTGGTTGGGCAAGGTTAGGTTCTAGGGATAAACAAACTGTTTTTATGGATTTGGTAGAACACTAAAACATGTTGCAGATGACGTATTAAAAAATTACCGAAATATTACGTGTTCCGATACAGAGCAAGCACAACATACACAAAATTTTTACACGAACATGTGCAATTTCAACTTTTTCCTCTAACCTCAAACGCCTGCTCTAAAAATCTTCAAATGTCAACTGACAATAAATAGTGATGCCAACTGCATTCTACTACGTCACAATTAGTTTAATATCTCGTCGCAAGATGTAGCAATGCATGGTGGACCGGTAAGGTCACTATATCAATAAGGTACCGCCATTAGTGATTTTTTATATCTATCCTTGTCGCACAATTTTCTCCAACTGGGGATAAAAACACATAACCTAACAGATTCCTCACTTTACAAGTGCCATTACACCAAAAAGAAAATCCCCAAAAACTAGTGTCTTCCCTATTGCACTTGGGAAATTTGTATTTGTTATCCTTATCTCACAACTTTCTCACATTCTCAAGCGAGGAATGGAATGGCGGTACCTTATTGATATAGTGACCTTATGGACCGGTTGACCCTCCTGTCCAGTTAACCCCACGCTACCCTATATACACTTAGACACAATCGAAAGCGGATATTAACAAATATAACGACTGTGACTAAGTACCGTTCATTTTACTACGCCGTGTGTAAGTAGTACAGTTAAGGATTGAAAACATTAACCATTTATCCACGATCGTGCATTTTGCTAGATGTCTTGTGTATATAATACAGTGCAACTGCGTTTTAACATTAGCCTAATTAGTGAGGTTAACCCCTTGAAGCTCCGAGAACTATCTCGCTCAAAACAAAGTTTGAAAGCATACTCTTAATCGACTAAGTAAACCAAGCTGTCTTACATGACATACTTTAAGTAGATATCATTCTAGTACTAAACATACGGATTAAAAATGAAACTAACTGGCATCTTGCGACATTGTGACGTCAAAGTATTTCTACAAAAACCTATTCACTCGTTAGCAACTAATCCAACAGCATTTATTTAATTTTCTGAACATTTAAACTATATTAAAGTCATGACGCATGACTAATGCGGGAAACTACAAATTAGCTATTCAAATAATATGAAAGTCTCTGTTAATATTAATTTGTTTGTTTAGTGTAACTAATTGCAGGAAGGTTGACCACTAAAGGAAGTGATATCACTGGAAATCCCCTTTTGACAACATATTTTTTTTTATTTAAGGTCATGGCTGCACATCGCCAACCGGTGGAAAAGGTCGTTGCATTCGGATGGAAACTTGTACTAAACTACTAGTGCGTCGATCGCATTATACACTTCATCAAATTTGTGGAGATTCACGATCGGTAGTGTGTTGTCCGCTCTTCGAAAGGATTGTTACTCCACCCTCCAGAGGAGATCAAAGTTTGTTGCATTAGTTACTTCTTATTCATTAGTCTGCATCTAAGTGAAATATATCCGTAGAATGTATGGAATATGCTCTCAATGCACATGAAAAAGATTTAATTATCTTTCGGTATTCAGAAAATCTACCAGCGTTTACAAGCTTTATAGTAGGAGGTGTCCAAGCTGCAGCCAAAGAATTTCCTCACATGGTATAACATTAAATTTAATAGATTAGTTAACCAATTATTTTTTTTTTGCATAATGCTACTATTTGCAGGCGGCTTTAGGTTATCTGAATGAGGATGGAATACAATGGTTATGTGGTGGTAGTCTTATAAGTGAAAAGTTTGTGTTGACAGCAGCACATTGCACTTCTTCGAACGAAGTGTAAGTATAAGTAACACATTGCATTTGCTCTTATATAGTCATATACAAGCCACATTTTTTCTTATACAATTAACTACATTTCAAACATGCTATACACTTACGCAAAACATCGTAAAACTAATCACACTACAGCGTAAAAACAATATTTTCTGAGAATTAATAAGTCATCAACCTTTGCGATTTTATTTTTTTTACAAAAATAAGTGTGGAAACTCTGGTCACTTGGAAATGATGTTTTAAAAAGCGTTCAAACTACGAAAAATAATATATTTTCCAACTGCACAGAATAATAATGTACGTAACAAGTCGGGAAAGAGCATATTTACAGGACGCGTAGGCACATTTCAGATTGATGCCGAAGGCACGGTCTGAAAGCCTATGAGTCTTGTAAAGAGCGTTTCCGGATGAATTACAACGTACATTTCTCCAACGACGGTTTCGCATCTGCAAGAAATTTAGTTTTTCAATTTGACATTTATAGACAAAATGACATCAGTCAATTTTAGCCAATCTTAGTATGATTATTAGGGTGAAGGAAATTGTCAGCTTACTCACGCATTTGAATGAACAAATAAAGTACTTTCCACAGCGGAGTAGGAAAACCTTTGAAAGTCGTAGTACGCGTTTTGTAATTCAGGGTAATATTTGTTTTCTGATTTTCTTTAAAAGAATTATTAACATAGATATCTAGATCTAGATATCTAGATAACTGTATCCCCCAATAGCATTACACTTTAAACTATATAGACTACAATCGATAACAATTTTCCGTTAGTAAATTTTAATTTAAGTAATATATTATATAAATCAATATAGTAAAAGGAATAAAATTTGCTTAATCTGGCTTCATCAGGAGTGAAACAAACGAGCACAGTTAGTGAACATGTAAATAACGCCAGAGGAGAAACTCTTTCGCAGGGATAAGGAATAAAAGAACCCCTTATGAGATTGTGCGAAATGTCGATTTATATCTCAATAATGGGATGGTCCAATTCCGAAGGTCGTTCGTCACCTAACAAAATATCTTAATTACATTTTGGTACCGTATTGCATGGTAAAAATTCAAAAGAATATTTTTTTTAGCATACTCTAGCACTTAAACGTCTTCTTTTTAATGCGTTTTTCTTCTGACTTTTAATTTAGATTAATAAATCTTGACCATGAGTAAAGTCAAATCCAAACCTAGTACCAACATTTGTTTAATTTGAAACAGATAATTATTGCTTGACATTTATTAATTTAAAAAATAGTAAAGTAGAATGTAAAGCATAACTTTTATTTATACAACAAGTCTAGATCACAAATCGTAAAAACCCCTAACCACACAAATATTTAACAATCGCTAAATACGTATTTCGACAGCTAAGCTGTTATGTTCCGACTTTTCGGACTTTCACGGGTGATATGGTGAAGAGCGTATCTTAGACCAACTTTGTGGTGTTTAGTTTCTCTCCAAGGTTATTGAAAATGACAACTTAGCTGTCGAAATAAGCATTTAGTGATTATTAAATATTTGTGTGGTTAGGGGTTTTAATGATTTGTGATCAGATTCAAACCACAGGCTCCAGCAGTGTTTTAAACAAATCTAGAATGGAAATTGAATGGATCACTCAACATATAGCAGCAGTGAGATGACTTACAAAGTAATGAATATAACAAGTTAATCTCGTCGGTGCTGGTAAAAAGCGACACTTTTTTTTGTCAAAGCACTGCATTGAAGTAGCGCCAAGTATACTTCAAGATAATCTCTGAAACTTCTTTGTGGCGTGAATTCATAATTCATTTTCTTATATGGGTATTTCGCGAAATACCCATATAAGAAAATGAATTAAGTATACTTCAAGCGACATAGAAATTAAAATTGTAGAATGATTTGTTAACTTTAAGTAATACCATGAGATAAACAAAATGATTCTGAGCAGGCCTTGATATGTGTTATACGTTTGGCAGTACTGAAGTGTATTGTCAGTCTATATCAAATTCGAGATTTGCAGGTTAAGTTTTACGTCAGGCTGTGTCAAACAACAAACAAAACTTAACCTTTCAATCTCGAATTTGACATAGACTGACAACATACTTTAGTACTGCCAAACGTATAACACATATCAAGGCCTGCTCAGAATAATTTTTTTATCTCATGGTACATGAAGTAACCGCAACACATTTTAACACATACGATAAAAGTAGACCTGCTGTTTTTGGGTATTTCCTCAAAAAGCAATGTGAAGAGAACGCCACAAAAAAAATGCAAAGATTAAGGTAAGTAAAGTACGTCTAGCGAATATACAACTGCAAGCTATTACTGCTGCTAGTTAAGCGAAGTGATATCAAAGTATTGGCATCCTCTTCTGCATTACTGGTTTGCTCGTAATAAAATAAACACGAATATATTTAAGAGTGTTCGTGACGCTATCTCTATTTGATATATTTCTTCGACGCAGATAGAGAATGACCAGATTATCATACTTGAAACTTATTTTACCAGTCCATATTAAATCCACCAGGGTTCTTTCTTTTACTTACCCTACCGAATGCTTGAACAGTTTCTATTCATGTTTAATGCAAGTTGTAATGTTTTTCACATTTCAAAAATTTGAATCTACTCCTTCTAAATTATATAGAAAGAAATGACACAGTCAAAAATAGTACATGTTTATTATTTAATAGCATTATAGTACCGTCGAACTATATAATTAAAAGTAAAATTACAACACATCCTCTTTATTTACAAATTATGTAAATTAAATTGCGCCTTGAAATTATATTAATGTGGTTATTGTACCATATTATAGGTATTACACTACTTAAATAAAAATGTATACAAGTGCTTATAAATTATTCAATGGCATACATTTTGGCTGGAAATATAGATTTCTAAGATATTTTCAATAAAAATAAACCTGATCAGAAGAAAACGAAAATTATGCTAAAACGTAATAATTAAAGAATAAGAGTTTTATTTCAGTAGTTGTTTATATACATAATAAATACACATATTTTGAATTACTTATCCTTATTTACGAATGATTTAATAAGTTACAAATTTCAAGTATCATCAGAATATTTTTTTCAGAATTAGATTCACACTTCATTAATAACTTGTTCTCGCTCCCAGTATTGTTTAATAATGTTCTCCGTATGTTTTACACTTTTAGTCCAAATCTCTTCCGTTGTCGTATTTAAGAAATCTTGCCCCACCTTTAATATTTGATCGCGATTGTAACCATTTTCACAAATATGTCGGTCATAATAATTTTTACAGATTGATACTCTATACCAACTCAATGGGGTTAAATTGACAGGTACGAGGGTAGACGCAACACTTGATTGCCATTCTCTTGGATAACGTTGTCGACAAAATATTTTTTGGTTCTCCACGTAATCTGGCGAGAGTAATTCACTTTTCGAATAATTTTCTAGAAAACTTATTGGCTTTTTCGGCAGCTAAGCAATTAATTAGGTCCTCTTTTTTCCAAATACTCGTGGATTAATTGTTAATCGCCACGGAATGCTAATGGGCGTTATCCATGACAATAACAGATGGCTCGTTTAAATTAGACAGTAACTCATTTTTCAACCATATTATAAACAATTCTTCGTTCATATTGTCATGATACTCTCAACTCTTCGAAGTTGAAGAAAAAATTAAGCTCGCAATTTTCATAAATCCATTATTTGTTCCTGAATGTACTATTATGTAAGGTGCTCCTACGCCACCATAATTTTTTAACGAACTTCATAGAATCGTCTTGCCAAGCACTTTTTAATCCACCTCTAGAAAAAATCCAGGTTTTATCCAAGAACACGGATTGATAATTTTCGTTGCTGAACGTTATATAATTTCTTAAGAAAGCCGTTCGTTTTGTAACAACATTACTTCCCCAGCAGATCGCTCTTCTGTTATCATCTTTCACAAAACGAAAACCGATGTTACGTAGTAATATAGCTAAACTTGCGCGACTAATATCTAAAACTTGTTTTTCTTTTAGTTTAAGTAAAAGGGCATTCAAAGTAATATGCTCATTTACTTCATACTTGTGATATATTGCGTGTTTCACTTCTGCTTTTTGACCTTCTGGAACATAATATTATCATTCATATTTTACCAATTGTTGGGAGCATTCCTTATCTTCTGACTTTTTACCACTTAGCACACTTTTTAATTCCGATTCACTAGTTTTTAGAGCATCTGTGATACATTTTGCACTTGCACTACAGGTATAAGCGGCTCGAAATTATTTTTTTCAGACTAAAAATAATCGTAGACTTAAAATCAACAAATCGACATGTAAACTACGGCGAGGCAATGCGCCTGACACCGAATGTTTGGCGAAACTAATTATTTGCAATATTCAAAATTTGCAGTAATTGCCAGTTATTAATCGACTCGTATTATTGGTCTATGTTTAACTTTTACCAAAAAAATATAGTAATGATGTAATGACAAAAACTTTTCCTTATTTGTAAATTTTAAGAATCTAAAACCAACGGCGTTTCTGAAATGATGAAATGCTCCACCATATTTCGTGCTTCACCTATAAGTTATACAGTAACAATGAAGTAATAGTTTTATGTTCTGTGAATGCTGCTGTCGAAACAAAAAGCGGGAGCAGTGCATAATATAATGTAATAACTGAGTCACTTCGAAACTAAATCCATTGCAACGGAATTTTAAGTTATGGAGTTGTATATTCGCTAGACGTACTATATATCTGCAGTAACATATTTCAAGTAGAAAGCTATTGTATAAGTGAAAACTTTGTGTTACGTTCGAAATACCTATACAAAACAAAACTATAGAATATATTTACTTACTATAAACTTTAAGCCGTTTAAGTATATATGAAAGATTATTTATCCTGCTCAAGCAACATTCTATCTTGAATCTGTTTTAGAGGGGAATTAAATCACGTTCGACTTGGAGATTTAAAATTACAAAGCATATCTGATGATACACAACTACAAGAATTCAGTGTTGTCGAAATACTCAGGCATCCAGACTACGCAGCACCCGCTCTCTACAATGACATTGCCCTTATACATCTAGATCGCCCTGTACAAATTACAGACTACGTACGGCCTGCATGTTTACAAACTACCTACGATATTCCAGATGTTGATCTAATAGCGACAGGATGGGGTCGAACACAGTTTATTGGTCCGAAAAGTGATCAACTAGAAAAAGTTTCACTTGAACACTTTACTAGTGATATATGCAACCAATCTTACGGTTCAGTTCCTGTTAGACAACTGCCATATGGAATCGTAGATCAGACACAAATTTGTGCAGGTGGTATTAACCCACAAAGAGATACCTGTCAGGTAAGATTTATATTATCTTCTAAATGCATTGAAGATCTTTAATTTACAAATACTTTAAAGGGAGATTCGGGAGGTCCTCTTCATATCGTGGATCCCTATAATCCTAGACTTTACTACATAATTGGAATAACGTCGTTTGGTAAAGGCTGCGGTACAAGCAATAATCCAGGAGTTTACACAAGAGTATCTCATTATGTTCCATGGATCAAGAAAATTGTATGGCAACATTAGAGTTTATAATACTATATGTCCAGTACGAATAATAGCTTATGTTCATCTACTTTGTTATAGGTATAGCTATGAAGATGTGATGTTAGTTCTCTGAGCTGCTTCTAATACTACTCCTAGAAAAGTTTCAATTGTTACGTTTCAGTAACATTTTACATTTATATCAGCAAAAATTGAGAGACTTTTTACTAAATGTTGAAAACAACTAAAATACGTTTATTTATTCAATTTCTTATTTGCGTGTATGATTTTTTTCTGATATATAATTTATCCAAATATGTTTCGTGCAGTGGGTAGTTTACGATTAAATAAACCTAGCAAGGCTAGCAATAAGTTCTTAAAGAAACTTCAAGATTTGTAGCCTGGGGACATTACTTGGGGGGGGGGGGGGGTCAAAATCAAAACTTAAGCAAAAATACGAACTGTCGAAAATAATGCTGCACTAGCACTTCAAAATCTAAATTTTGGGGGTGCCACTCCCCTTGCCCCTCCCAAGTTACGCCTATGATTTGTAGATTTCTGCTCGCTTCTGTTTATGTTTGACGATATACTATAAAACCGCTGTCCTTTAAATCTCCACCTACACCTTAAAATTACTCGACAAGGAATTTGAGGAGTGAGCTTAAGCTAAGATGGTTTTCGGCTTAGCAATAAAAAAATATGCAGCTATTTCTATAGAAAAGGTCGTTACAGCATTCTAAAAATTAAATATGGTATAATTAAAAAACACCGTGCGTAGGTCGACCTTTAAATATTTCGAATCAACTTTTGAAAAATGCCATAAGAGAGGTACAAAAAGCAATAGAATTATTATTATAAATCGTTGCATACTTAAAATTCAGTACGGGCAGCATAGAGCAAAGTAATTCTTATGGGTGTTTTCTTTGCGACGTGTGCCACTTTCCAGCAGTGACAGGCGGTTTAAGTTTACATGCTGACGAAAGGATGCGGATTTAAAATGAAGCCATGAAGACCCCAACAGGTCACACAGAACTCACTGAAGAAAGCAAAGCAGCGGTACAATGCAGGTGTATACAGATCACAAATTATATGTTGAGGAACCCCAAAAACGAGAAAGATATACTCTTCAACATGTCGAGTGCGTGACTTAGCCGTATCAGATCTAATTGGAAATAAAGAAACATATTTACTGAAATAATCTGAAACGACAAGGATATGCGCATAATCACGAGTTGAACGAGGCAAAGATCCAACAAAGCTCAAACTAATCATCTGCCAGGGTCGAGCTACGTCGCAGCAGCTGGAGCTTTCTGCTCTGGTTTCTGTTCTGCACAAACACGACAACTCTTGACATTGCGGAAAACATCACTCTTCATATCTGGCTAAATATAACGATTGTGCAACTTCCAATAGACTTGTAGCCACCTAAATATCCAGCTCAAACGTCATCATGATGTTGATGAAGAAGTTAGGGTCGTTTATTTTTTGGTACGACAGCTTTTCAATAATCTTGTTCTGTCGCAAGTTCTGGCACTGGGCAATGGCCATACTTAAACCAAAAGTTGTTTCAATTCGCAAACGAGGATATTTTTGAGGGTTCTCAAGAAGATTGCGAAGCATACCTAAATACCAAGACTTTCGGTGGTGTTGTAAAACTCGTTATGAGCATCAATGATATCAACTACTGGAACAGAGCTAGACAAAAACTCGAGAACGACATGCTCTTTCCCTTTCCTATGCACAATATCGAATTCAAAAAATTACAACCTTAAAGCCCATCTACCATGTCTACCGCAAGGGTCTTTCAACTGATTCAACCACAAAAGCGAAAAATGATCTATAACAATAATGAAGTGTACACCTTCCAAGTATCGATGCAATTTTTCCACGGCCCAAATGACTGCTAAGCACTCTCGCTCAGGGCGAGTGAGGGACCTAGACAAAAAGCAAATAACTTGTTCTTCTCCATCGAGGGTCTGCGTGAAAACAACGTAAAAACGCCGAAGCATTTGTTTTGAACAACAAAGAGTCGAGAAAAGTCACGACAACTTAGAATAGGTGCTAAAGTCAAATGTTTCTTAATCAAGCTACAAGGAACACCGCACTCCAAAGTCCACACGAATGGAACACGTTTCTTCATTAGATGAGTAAGTGGTTCTACAACCGTCGGAAAGTTGGGCACAAAACATCTGCACCACGATGTCGCACCTAAAAAGGACCTAATTTCAGTTATTGACGTAGGCAGTGGTATGCTCGTATTTATGATCGCATCTACCTTGCTCGGATCCACGCGCAGTCTATCTAGATCCTAATTTGGAAATGTAATAGTTCGTTTAAGCTTCTGTTTGCACTGGGGGTTTCGACGATTTGTAGTAGCTTAGGTGTTTCTTTTTAGCTGTTAGTGTTGGTCCAAGATCGAGGTGCACATGGTGTCTGCTAATTAGAGCAGTCGTTTTCCGAGTCCCTCCTGCTTGTATGCGATCCTGCAGTAGTAGCATTTCTGCAGCATCGAGTGCCGAACTCTCTTATTTGGATGCGAGATTTCTTGCAGTTATTGACCTTGACCTTGACTTGGGTTTTCTTCTGCTGTGCTGTAATGTTCGACGACCTGGGGCTATTTGTGCCAGGAGCTCAACTACTGAGCCTACTTCTGCTGTGCGCTCGTGGTAAAGTCCGTCAGACTTTCCCGAGATTTTGTGTACCTATTTAGAACTTTCGTAACCTACTCTTGTGACACTGTCTTGTGAGCAAGTCCTGCCTAGGCTATTTCAGAACACCTTGCATTTCACGTTTACTATCGAACTTTTCAGGGACCATTTGAAAGCTTAAACTGATTCAGTTAATGATCTTTATCCTCGAAAATATTGTTAGTCTCCGCAACACATTTCATTTGTTTGTTAGTTTTGTTTGGTACAAGACAGTTCGTTCGTTCAATTAATTAAATGGTTAGCTCCTTTCATACAGGCAACCTTATGTACTTATTTTTGGAAGGTTTAAGAATTGAGCTTATTTTTGAAAACTTTGGGAAATTTTGGAACATTTGAGAGCTTCTGGGAGATAATAAACTAGGGCATTTCCTGTAAAAACTGTTGATTTAACTGTGAGAAGGTGTGGACTCAAGTGTTCTGCTTTTTGGCTTTCAATCGAAAGCATTATCGGCACACCAGTCCCCAAATTGGTTTCCGTTAGTTAATTCGTAGAGGAGTATATTTTGGTTCACAGAAATTCTGTTCGCAAATTGGCGTATCAAGCACACTTCTCGTCACATGGACAAAAAGGCATTGAATTGCAGTGCACTTACAAGGACCTCCACCAACTAAGCCCTTTATTTTCTGTGGAGATTTCCTGAGGTCCCTGCAGCCTTAGCTTCGACAGCAGATGTGGAGCGTGTGTACCTACAGTTTCCCAGTAGAGGATATCTACAAACGCAGTCTCCTTGGGCTTCGCCCGTTAGACGCAGAGCTATGTACGTCTCCCCAAGTGCAATTTTGTTACACAGAGCCTTACGACTTCACGATTTTGGTTCTTGGTTTCCTAGCAACGTTTCTACAATGATTCAATGTAACAGATAGGTATATGTTTAACTACATAAAGCAGACAGGAGTTTTAAGGTACAGTTTTAATTTATAAACATCTAATTGTAACGACAGTGTTCACCCCACGAATAAATCAGTGCATCTGCACATCTAGGTTTCGCAACCCTCGCTAATTGTTACTAAAGTCACTTGCTAGTTTGTCAATTGAATTCCAGAGAAGGTCAAAATAATTAAGGTTATTTTAAGATAATTGAGGGTTAGCATTGTGAACACGGAGCAGATCAGGAATATAGATTTCTAGCGTACCGGTTGCCCCATGTATAGAGTGCGTCCGAGTTTAGATTTGGATTAGAGTCAACCTCGCAATCTGTGTGCTTAAAATCAAACCCTGCGTTTCCGCCCTAGAGGTGATATAAAAATGCGTGGTCAAGCTGATGAGATCTTAATGTCCGTCGCCCGTATACTCTTCTTCTTTTTGTTATAGGGCTCGCCCTGCCGTTTCCTAATTTACTCTCTCCTCATCAATTACCTTACGATGCGGATGTTCAGCAGTCTTTCCATCTTTTTGGTGGTCTTCCACGCGGTCTCGTTGTTTGCTATCTTTCCATCATCGCTACTTTGGTAACTCGGCTGTCTTCCATTCTCTGTACGTGGTCCCTCCCTTCTCCTATTTCGCACCCACCTTACCACGTCCTAAATTTCGCACTTGTTTCTTATCTCCTGGTTCCTTATTCTATCCCTCAGTGTCAACCCATTTATTGATCTCAGGGTTCTCATTTCGGTAGATCTTAGAAGTTGTTTTGTTCTACCGCTGTCTGCTCTGGTTGCTCCAGCGTAGGTCATGGTGGGTCTGACAGCTGTTTTATAGATGCGTTTTTTGCTATGCACAGACATATGTTTGTTTTTCCAGATAATGTCATTTAAGGCTCCTGCTGCCGCTTTTGTGGCTTGGCTTCTAACTTCGTTATATAGGTTACGACAACTGGAGATATTTGCACCCAGATAGTTAAATTCCATGACTTGTTCTACTTGGTAATTAGTCTACGACTAATTTATAACGTAGTGGTTCTTTGGGCACAGTGAGGGATTTCAGACAGCATCGTCAGCGTAACAGATTATTTTTATGTCGTTATTTTTAAGTTTGTAGCCTTTTCCTGTTGTCTTTATTTCGTTTATTATCTCATCCATTACCAAACTAAACAGTGTTGGACTGCCGCCCTGTCGTATGCCTGAGGAGACTGGCACCTCGTCGGTAAGTACATGATTTGTTTTAATTCTTGTTTTTGTATTGGTATTCAGTTCTTCTACCAGTGTTGTAATTGTAGTGTTAATGTTTTGTTGGTTTGGGATTTTTATTACATCACATAGCCTCACCCTATCGAAAGCTTGCGGTAAAATCTATGAAACACATGTAAGCTGGGTTTATCATATTCAATTGCTTTCTCCGTCACTTGTCTAATTATAAATAGGGCATCGATGGTTGATCTGTTAGGGCAAAAACCTTGCTGTTAATTTAATGGTTTTGTTTCTGTGGTTATTTTATCTGATATGATTGTTACAGTATTAATTGATTATTAAGACCCTTAACGACTGTTCGCAGTAGCGCTCGCCCCGGCCGGCGTGCACCCTCCAGCCCTAATGCCTCGGCTAGAAAACTCGGTCGGGAGGGGGGTCCACACTCTAGGGTACAATTCAGGGCGAGATACCACAAACGGGGTGCTTGATGGTAAAGATACAAAGGTAGTTTGAAGGGCGCCACGGCTTTTGCAAATAGAGAATCTAATATTAGTTAACGACTAGCCAAAAGCCGAAAACCAATCGCTGCCGAGTCGCGTCGTACACTAGGAGGCGTCCCACGGCACTAATGTTTACACCTACCTTGGTGGTGTGCTCTCCTCAGTTGCTTGGGCCCTGCACAAAGGGGGTACACACAACACGACCATCCTAGTTCCTGTCTAAATAAATACACATACAAATAAAATGCAATGCATAAATGAAAAATAGGTGATCTATTGTCATAATATATATGCACACATCAAATAAAATCGGGGTTAGTCAACAGTATTACAAGAGGGTGGCCAAATGCCACAATGACAAAACGTGCGTCACAACTATGGCCGCTAGGTCCGGAACTACTTTACTTAACGGACCAAGATGGCTGACGTTTCCCGGAGCTAGGCTTCCATTTAGCCCTGTAACTGAGGCTTCGTAAATTTAACACAATATTGCCTGCGCGACCAACACACGACCAAAATGACATGCATTAAGCGGTGAATGTTCCAAAATTACGTACGCCACTGTAATTCGCGCGTCACACTGCTTATAGCTAGTTTCACAATACCTTAATTCGTCAGTGAAAGCGCCAAGCAACTGGATTGTTAAATCTTCAATGCATGGAGACTCGCCTTGGGTGCTTTGTGACGCCGTAGAAGATACTCTCGAACAAAGAAGGTGTCCTGATACAGCGATAACTTCCAAGAGATGTAATAAGGGTCGACAGGGGTTGACAGGGGCGGCCGACCAACTAGATCGGGACTTGCGGCAATAGAATCCTTCGTACAAGAACTAGGGTGGAGCTAAACGGCAGACAACAACGACCCACCCTGTATACAAGCTTCACGTCCGTTCCCGTTATAAATCCGCTAACAGTAGCCTTAAACGTACTCGGCGGCACTCTAAAGGTTGGGGACGGATAGCATTTGAAATTGCTTACAAACCCGAAAATGTACGACGCGCCCCAAAGAACAACAAGGGTAGTTCTTTGTTCTGGACGGTACTTGCACAAACGTGCGGTTAGAAAGCGTAACTGGAACTGTCGAAAACGACGCTCATACGTAGCCTATTTTTGGTGCATTCAGCGTATGGAAAATTTCCATCATTGGACATCTCTCTCATGTGCATACAGAAGATATTGTTCGGGGTTCTGAATTCAGCATCAGCACATGCAAACGCAGCGAAACACGGACTTCCCCGGCCGGAATTTTATCGGCCAAGCGTTGTAAACTGATATTCCACGAGCCGTAACGGGTCCCGAACATTTTTAATTGAAGACTAAACGCAAACTCCATCTGTAAGCGATTTGTTAAGTCACTAAGCGGGATTTATGTACTGTGATAATAAATTACAGCGTTCGTCTCTGTGCTGAAAGCAAATGCCCTTTTAGTGCACTTTATGCGACAGATGTCGGTACCTGGCCTGCAAGTAAATTGAGCAGTTAGACGAATAAGGAAATGGTGCCCAATAGCTTAAATTTTGCTGTGATACACGGGAGCAGAATGCGGAAATGTAGATCTGTTCTAACGAAAATCGGGAGTCTTAACATGATCTTTGTTAACGGTTTTGATATACAGCTCAGCAGGCATATTCCTCGGTAATTTTCAGGTTTTGTTTTTGATCTTTTTTTGAATATAGTCACTGTGATGCTAGTTTTCCATTGATCAGGGATAACTTTTGTTCGCCAGAGAATTAGAAACAGGTTTTGGTATTTCTTGTATAGCTTCTTTTCCCCACATTTTAATAATTCATTGTGATATTGCCTAGTTCGGGGGCTTTCTGTTTTTTAATTTCTTAACTGACTGTGCAACGTCTTCTTTGGTGATGAGTGCTTCATTGTTTGTTTGGTACATGTTGTCGACATTATTGGTTTCCTCTATCTGCGACTGTATGGTTCGGTTGATGTGTATAAATTTTTAAAATAGTCAACCCATATTTCTGGTTTATAGCTGTAGTTTGTATATATTCGTTTACTGTTTTTTTTCTGCTACGTACCAGGTTCCAAAGATTTCTTTGGCCATCGTAAAGGTCGTCCTCCATTTCTGCTGAGAATTGTTCCCAGAATCGTTGTTTTATTTCTCTTATTGTAGCATTTACCCTATTTCTAACTTCAATGTATTGTTTTTATATAGAACATATGCTCTTTTCTTTTCTTCGGCTAGCAATTTGATTTCCGATGTGAACCAGGGTTTGGTTTTCTGTCGTTTATTAATGTTAATTTTTCTTTGTCCTAATGCTTCTTGTGCTGCGGTTATTATGTTACTGCACAGTTGAACGCTATCTTAGTGTTTTCCTCTTCATTCATTGTGTTTGCTGATATTTTGTTCTCGGGCCTTTGTTGAAATAAGTGTTGTGTTGAGGTATTATTGAGTGACTCTATGTTTAATTTTTCTATAGTCATTGGTTCTTCCTTTTTAGAGTACGGTGTTGCATTTTTAAGTTTGCATAGAATCAAATTGTGTTGGGTCCCTATGTTTGCTGATGCTAGTACTCGGACATCTAGTATTTGTGTTGGGTGGAAGTTGCAATTTGTTATTATGAAGTCAATCATAGATTTTTGCCTTGTGAATTTTCAAAAGTGTATTTATGTTGCGGTTTATGGGGAAAGAACGTATTATTTATTCTTAATTCGTTTTGTGCACATATGTGAATCAGGAGTTCCCCATTTTGGTATATTCATTATATTTAATTTTTACGTAGTATATTATTTGATTTCCTATTCTGGCATTAAGATCGCCTAGAAGGATTAACTTATTCGTTTTTGGCACAGTATCTAGTGTTCTTTGCAGATGATTGTAAAAGGTAATTCTCTCTCCTCGACTTTTAGTAATATCTGGTGCATCAACACTTATAACGTGCATTTTAATGTCATTTGTTTCTAGTGCCACCGTAACTATTCGATCATTGATGTAGTCGCACTCAGATATGTAGTTTTCATATTTTTGGTGTACTAGTATACTGACTCTTCATTTTGCATGTTTCCTATATCTCTTTCCACTGTATACTAATATGTAATTGTCATATCGCATGCTTCCATTTTCTTTTTTCTTTGTTTCTGCCGTTCCGCATATATCTACCTGTATTTTGCGGTTTATCCATTTCCATTAGTAATTCTTGATCCTTATTATTCAGGTACGTCACGTTCCAGCAGACTATTCTCATTATACCTAATCTTCTCCATTGTTTCTTTTTGCGTGTTCGCGCCTTGGTCGTCATTATTACATCCATCCGGTTTTCCGAGGCTGTGTTATTTCTGTGAGCTGGTTTATTTCTTTTACCCCCCGATAGGCTACTAACCTTGTCCAGGGATAGATTGTTTAACTAAGTTTACTCCTCAAAACTCGTATTCGTGGGTGCGTCACCTCCCAAATAGTACCAAAGTACTACCCCCTGCGGGGGAGGGGCGTATACTCAAAAATTATTTTGATTAAAACAATTGGAACCACTTGTTACGTACTATAAGCGGTGGTTGCGAGCGCGAGTTTTGGATCCATTGATTATTACTGTGTTAGTGGGCCATAAGCCCTTCGCTAAGAAAAATTTAACTTCCAACGATTTTTTTGGCTTTATTTTAACTAATCCGCTGTATTAAAGTTCGGTTACCTATAAAAGCGTTACTGATTAATCGTTGGGTGGTTGTTGGCTACCGTAATTGAGCTTTGAGTTTCTTTCATAACGTGATTATTCTCACCTTAATTTAGAATAATAATTCACTTTCAATCATATAAATAAAGGAGAACGATCCAAACGTGTGCGTCCGTCACGACAATTGCAGACGTGATGTCCCCCATTTGCATTTGTTTGCATGCATTTCGCCGTCGCCTCGATTTCGCACCTGGGGCGGAGCCCCTAGGCCCCCCTTGAAGAGGGGGAGCCCCCGAAGCCCTGAGAGCCCCCTTGGAGAGGGGCGAAACCCCCGGTGCCTCGAGGGCTTCCTTGGTGAGGGGCGGAGCACCGAGGGCTTCTTGGAGAGGGGAGGAGCCCCGTGAGCCGCCTTGGAGAAGGGCGGACCCAGAGAGGCTCTTTTGGAGAGGCTCGGAGCCCTTTTTGAGAGGGGTGGAGCCCCGAGGGTTTCCTTCTTTGGTCAGGTGGTCGGCAGGGGAAGGGTGTGTAACAGAACGGAATGGCCCAACGTAATAGGTCTAAAAATGGTGGTAAATTGAATAGAATAGACCTCGGGCAGCCTCGCTTATTAATTATAAAGATATAAGATAACCCAGAACCTAATTAAACTTGTATTGTGCTTAACTAAAAATAAAGGTATACTGTTTTGTGGTATTACTAATTAAGTATATGTTCGAATATGTGTGTAGTTGCTAAGCACAACCCAGGTCAGTGATTACTCAAGGTTAAAAAAAACGAATAAACAAGCTCATATACCTATATTTGTCTTGTTTTTTTGTGTTTACTACAGGTGTGCCCTCAGGTATTTTATTTCAGCAGTTGAGATAAGGAATGCCATTTTTGGAATCCCTGGTCTAAAGCTATTATCTCAGAAATACTGGGTGGAGCTCATTAAATTTCCTCCAAGCTAGTTCAGTAGGTTCTTTTTTAGCTTTACAGAGGCCTTTAAGGTAAACGAACCCGAGGTTAACGTCCCTGCTGCTAGCCGAGTGTCTTGAGTTTCCACTTCCGCTTCCCGCTGTGAAACTCAACGCTTGTTACCCCTTTTGTTTTGAGGGCTAATATATTTAGCATAGTTTGTCTGTCTCTATACATGTTAAATGTAAATTTGCTAGTAATATTTTTCGAGTTTATGTGTTTTGAGATGCACCTGGTATTTATGTACATTTACTGAATAATCCTATGTGCACTGTGCTGGATTGGTATACAATTTATTATATGTAACCATTATACATTGCTATTACTACATCCTCTTGTTTACGTTACTGCTACCTGGTTTGATGTGCTTTCTTTCAGAGTATTGTGCTTTTGGGACTACTTTTTGAGTTTACGAATTCTCTGTGATATCTGGATACACTTGTCGTAATTAAAAGATTCGTTTCCGCCCTTGATTGCTATGCAAATTAACTTCAGCACTTTATGTTGAACCGCACGTCGTCTTCACTGAGCTAGCTGGCCGGGAATTCGATTTCGAGAGAATATAGCGTACGAAACATTTGACATCAGGGCAGTTTTAATCAATATAATAAAAATGTGGAAAGAATTCATGGAAAAGAAAGTGAAAAGAATGTGGAAAGGTATTTTGCACAGTGTTGATTGGCGGACATTAATTTATTACTGTTCTCTGCTTTTTGGAAAATATTTAGGGCCGGTTGCAGAAAGCAATGTTAAGTCTGGTGTTAGCTAACGTCGCGTCAAAGTGAACAAAATCGCATCAAATTTTGTTTACTAATGTATTAGTTACCATAAGCATTTGAGATTTGATTCGTTTTTGTTCACTTTGACGTCGCGTTAGCTAACGCCAGACTTAACATTGCTTTCTGCAACCGGCCCTTAATCTATTAACCTGCCGCATTACCGACACACCTGTTGTTGAGAATGAATTAAATTTTTTGAAATGATTTTAAATTTGTGTAGTTTAATCAGAATAAATAATTATATTTATTTCGAGCTCAGTGAAAGAAAGTGGACTATGTAGCCCGTTCTTTTTACTATGTATTAAAACCCAACAAACTATATAGTTTTGAAATGAGAATTAAAAGCTTTATCGGCTGGTTATGCTTTTATTATTTTCGAATTCTATTATAATTTACTAAAATTGGAAAACTAGACTAATAAGTAAGAAAATGTTAATATTGCCAACAGGTTATTAATTACCGAAGTTATTCAACATGACCTCCTTCTTGTTGCAGGCACATTTGGCACCTCCTTAATACTGTTCTGGTAAAATTTTTCCATCAATTTGTTTACACAAAATTGTTTGCAATCAAACTGGAATAGAAATGCTGAATATACGAGGAGCGTTCAAATATGATTTGCGCGCCAAAAGACAAAGACATGCACAGAAGTTGTATACATTAATTAATGCTCTGGAACAAGTCCTAACTTCATTCAGTCGTTACGTCGTCACAATTCATTTTCGTTCAATTGGCAAGCATGAATGAAGTGGGAGTGCATTCAAGCGTCGAACAACGAATTATTAGTAAATTTCTGGTTACGAATATATCAAACCATAAGAAATTTGTGTAAGAGTTAAAAGACAGTTTGATACGCAATCACTATCAGACATAAGCGCTTACAAAGGTAGTAAAGCATTTAAAAATGGCGACAAAGGTGAAGAATGAACCGCATTCTCGCCGTCCAAAGACAATGACAACAGAAAAGAATGCTGACAGAGTAAAATGCACTTATTTGAAACGATCGTCGAATTACAGTGAAGGATATTCCTTCTGCATTAAATATAAGTAGGGGTAACTTATACAAAACGCGAGTTCTCTGTCTGTGTCTTAAAGGATAATGCTCGACCCCATTTCGCTATTCACACGCTGACTACAATCCAAAAATTGGAATCGACCATGCTGTCCCATTTACCATTTTACCGTTTCGGGCCTTACTGCATCAGTTCTTTTATTTGTTTGGACCCTTAAAAAAGTTTCTAGCAGAAAAATACCACCGTTGTAATGAAGAAGTCATCGAAATTGTTCCGGAATAGGTGTGACAGCAGCCAAAAAAAAAATTTTATCTCGTGGAATACAGACACTTAAGAAAAGATGGAACCAGTTTATTAAACGAGAGAGATTGAGTAGAAAAATGACATCATATACATTAGAGTTCTTGTGTTTGTTTTTCAATAAATACTAAATTATAATTATAATATAAATTTGAACACTCCTCGTATATAAAATACAGTCGTCTGTTGCAAAAAAGGTAGCCGACTTTCTGATACAAATTTTTAAAATCTGTAAAAGGCTTTACCCAGAACTTCCCTCGTCAACATTGTGGCACTAAATAATTTTAAAAATCAAATTAAGTTAGGAGTACAAATATCTTCACGTTTATAATAAATTAAATACATTTTCAAATTTAAAAAAAAGTATTCCGCTGGGGTTTAAACCCGCCGCATCTGCAGCTCTGCAGAATGCTAGAATGCTCGATCTTAACCGAATCTCCGCAGAGGATATAAGTAGGGCGAAATTCCATCTGCGCTACCGTGTCTCTTCGGGAAAAGACAGACGCGCGCGTCTCTTGAAGAGCACGGTGTAATGGTTGAAACATTTTACTCTTTTGTGACATTCTCCTTTATCAGTGGAGTTTTATTTTCGAAAAATGTAAAGCCTGACCTATGTGAAAGTTATTACTTCCTTTTATTTCAAAATTAACACGAAAATAAACAACATTTATTTTTTAAGGTGCTTACCCTGTATATATTTGTATGAAACTGTACCGGTTTCATGCGAGGTAGTTATATAATATGTATGCAAAATATCGTCTTTCTCCGACAAATAGTTTTTGAGCTATGTTGCCAACAGACACACAGGCAGACAGACAGACAGACGGATAGACAGACAGACAGACAGACAGACAGACAGACAGACATACAGACAGACAGACAGACAGACAGACAGACAGACAGACAGACAGACAGACTGACGGAATTGAGAAAACCTCTTTTTCGTCATCTAGAGACCTTGAAAAGTGAAGATCTGAAAAAATCTCGGAAGATGATTTCTTCGTGATTACTAAAATTGGCCAAATGTTGCTTTTTTTAATGTATACATTATTAAATAATTTTAAAAACAATTAATTTATGTTTTATATAATGATAATAGAAATATTAACTTATGAATAACATTTTTAATAAGCATTTAAGATCCAAGTTGTTTCATGTGCTGACCAAAATCGAAGGACGTCATCCGATTGGGCCCACAGTACTTTTGAGGTGTTTAATTAGTTTCAATTTAAAAAACCCTATTCCCGCCTCGGTTACCTGAAATATAAGAAATAACATACATCCCGCAAATATTTCAAATGGAATCGCCTAATTAAATAAAAATGGTTTTTATACACTGCTTCTTGCAGTTTTTAGAGATATCCTTGTTAAATTTAATTTTTCTAGAAAATCATTCCCCAAGTTCGAAATATAAGCTCATTTTTTCTTAAAAAAGTTGTTTCTCGAATGTAAATACAAATTTGAGCGTAGAATATAAGATTTCTAAAATTACCATTTCTATTGAACATCTTAGACAAGGCATTGCAGATTTCTGAAATAAAATAAAAATGCTTTATACTGTATTACTAAATTAGGAATGCGCTCATCCTTGAAAAATTTATTCAATGCTTCTTAGGAAGCAAAACCCTTTTCACTATATGATCAAATTCTTGGAGCACTTTATCATACTTATTTCTGTAGCTTACTAATTTGTTTTTACAGTTATTAGGAAAAACCATGCCACGTGCACGGTTAATATTTTTAGACTGTCACATAATTGAAACTATGATATATTAGAGGTGTTTTAAATTATTGATTTGAAAGATGTTACAAAAATAAATTTAAACATTCATGTTTTTGTCATTATTAGAAGAAGGCTACAAAAATTTTGAGAAAGTTAATATAACACCATTATGTCAAAATATACATTTCGATTTTATTTAATACTCTTCGGCATGGAGTAGAAAAATAATAACGCAAGTAAGGTGTCTAACAGCTGTGTGTTATGTTAAAACAGTTATATGTAAACAGATCGTCGCAAAGTTCCGACAAGATAAAACCATATAGATGGCACCCAAGACACATGCTTCATATTTTTTTTAGTGTTACATCTTTAGGTTTTCTAACAATTCATATCGTATGTCTTATAATAATTCACATTTATGGATTTGGAACAATGTGAAATTAATTATTTTAACGTTTTGGTTACAGTATGTACTGATAGATTCAAGTTTAAAATCAGCTACGGTTAACAATCAAATATTCATACTGAGCGTTCATTTCCATTTCACTCGACCTTTGCGAAACAAGACGTCAGAGCAATTCGTGTGAGTATCGGCTAATATTTACGAGTAGAGATATCATTTGCACAGTTATAATCTCTCATTTTTAAGCTATTAATTATCTAGGTTGTTCTAAAAAGTAGGGATTTTTGTGATCAAAATTATAAGCTGATAATTGATTTCAGTTAATCATCATGTACAGTGGTGGTCTAAAAGGCAGTTCCACTTGGTCGAACTATTTTTCTCGGTGTTTTTAAATATTTTAAAACTATTTAAAATAATGATGTAAGGATTTTCCTCACACCACTCAGATTATAGTAAATCACTTGTTAAATGTTGAAATAAATGGTGGTATTTAGAAACCAATTACCTATTGTCTAAGTTGAACCGTACTGAATATATTCAAGGCGCTGATCACAATCCCTAATGCTTGTTTGTAAAACGAATTTTTCCAAATATTTCGTTTTGTATGCAACAAAGATTTATTATTCGAATGTTAATAGATTTTATGTCACTGTAATTATTAGGCTATGAAACATAAAGCTTTCAATGCTAAACATTGAATGTTAAATTATTTGCTCCTGCAATTTTTTTATAATCGATTTTCTTCTGTACAAAGCTATTATTTACACTTTAGCTCTAAATTCACTACGGGAACAAATAATATAATGCCGACAGCCCGTGTTGCATCGCACAAGTCACCACCCGGTATAATACGGCATTATACTGGGTTTTAAAACTGTTGACCTAAATTAGAAACATGCTAGGACCTACAGAAGATTATTAATAAAAGAAGTACTAGTAAAACAGGATTATAAACTGTTTACCGCTAAGCAGTTTCGGCTCTTTAATATTCTTACAAGGCCGGTCCTGTGATCACTTACTTGAACTCGAAGCTGTTTTAGTCACCGTATTTGTTTTTTCACCTTCAGTCAGATGTGAATCTATAGTTTAGCAATCATGTACGTCTCCTGTTGGATAGTGGTTGTTATCTTCACAATTACTAAATCTCAATTTATTGGTAAGAATTATTGGCAAATAAATAGTAAATATGTTTAGTTCAGATTGCTAACTCCATATAATCCCCTTTAACTGTACAAATTCCTCTGGGCGCTTTAGAATGTGTTCCAAACATTAAATATGCATGAGCGTTGTGGAAACGTGTGAAACTAGAGATGCATAAACGCTTCCGTTTTGATATTAAAGATATCCTACTAAAAATATGAATTGACTTTCGAATAATTTTGTATTGCTAAGTAATACTAAATATAATATACTATTAATAGTGGGATAAACCTATGGCCGATTTTAGCACTAAATTGTACAAAAATAATTGTAATTAAATATTAATAGTTTTTATTTAGCACAAGACATTGAATAGATTCCAGATTTTTTGCACTGTTTTGATATATGGCTGCACAGGGAATTATTTCTCTGCTACCATGTTTTTATCTTTGTATTATTAGTATTCCAAAAAATAGTAGGTACAGCATTTTGTTTTACTTTTTCACTATAAATATTAACACTGCAATTCTTAATAATAAGCTACAAAATGCTCTACTTCAATCTTGCACCTTTCTGTGCTACAGCTCCTCATGACTTTATTCCACTACTAAAATGTTTTTATTTCCTTTCATTTAATTATTGAATACTCCAAGGCCATGCGTTACATTACTACAGTAGAATATCAAGATCATCAAGCAAACTTTTTATGAGATAATCGACCAATCAAAACGTTTTACACTATTTTCGTTATTCCAAGAATGCATTTAATACACAAGTTTAATTCATTCACAATGTTTCCAGTTCCCAGTAGTTATATGTTTTTATTAGGTTGCATGCATGAATTGTGATATAAGTCAAACTGTGACATGAAAAAACTATGAGATTTATTACAATTGCTTTATTGGCATTGTTGCAATTTCAATGTCAAATTGCCGATAATTTTACGGTAGAAGACAAATTGAAAAAAAAACATAACGCAATTTTGTCATGTCTAGTTATTTCCCATGCGTACCAACAAAAATCACCCTAACATAGCCTGCTAGGAGAAGAAAACATCGTGAATGGATACACCGGTGTGCATCTATGAATCTTAAAAATATTATTTTGTTCAGGTGATAGATGCATATCGCAGTCTGGAGAAAAAGGAGAGTGTGATCTCATTTCCAAATGCCCGTTGGCTATAAAAAATCTACAATCAGGTATACGGCCACATCTCTGTGGATTTCAAGACAGAGAACCGATAATCTGTTGTGTGAAATTTAACTCCTATGAAGCAGGTCTCAAAAGTAAAACAAGTGAGTTTATTATTTTACATAGCTGTAATAAGTATAGGGGCAATTGCGTAATTAGATTTGCGACAAATAGTAATCATACCATTCATACCGTTTTCAGAGTGTAAAGAGTATATTGAGAGAGCTAAGGTACCAGACCCGCCTAGTATAGTTAATGGAGCACCCGCTGAAGTTGGAGAATTTCCTCATATGGTAAATTAATTTTGGCGTTTATATTAAAATGAATAACTATTTATTTCAAGGTAGCCTTAGGATTTGGTGAGGCGGATGACAAGCAATGGTTGTGTGGAGGAAGTCTAATTAGTGAAAAATTTGTTTTAACAGCAGCTCATTGTGTGGAATCCCACAGCTCGTAAGATTAACGATGTCATTTTAAATTCTACAAATAATCACACTCTTTCTTTATAGGGGACCAGTTAAGTGGGCTAAAATGGGTACTATTAATTTGAAAGATCCATATGCAGGTGGATCCCCACAAGATTCTGAGATAGTTAATAGAATTCGTCATCCTGATTACAAACCTCCTTCAGTTTACAACGACATAGCTATATTAGAACTAAATCAATCTATATTCTTTAACAAAAATGTGCATCCTGCATGCATAAATACGGAATTTACTACTCCTAAAAAATTGGAAGCTATAGGTTGGGGTCGTTTACAATTTACGGGGTCTACGAGCAATAACTTAATGAAAGTAGATTTGGTTCAGTATTCTAACGACGTATGTAAGATGCGTTTCTCAAATCAGTCTAACAGAACACTTGCTAAAGGTATTGATGATGAAACGCAAGTATGCGCAGGCGGTGAATATAATGAAAGCAAAGACACTTGTCAGGTATGTACCGTTTTCCTACACTCTATATCATGCCACAACAATATTCGTAGAAAGCTCTTCATAATATAGCTGTTTATGACTATTGCGTAGCATTTCACTTTAGAAATTCGTCAATCATTCATAACATTAATAAGTTAAAATTTTGCCAGCAATAACAATTTACCCATTTGCTTCTATACTGAAAATGTTCACATATTTCTAATATCAATGCCGTTAAATTTATATGTACAGTAATGTAACCAAGAGCGAAATAAAAGTATACTTTTGACTAACAAACAGTTACTTCAGTAGTAAAGTTTATATAAAAAAGTTTATAACATCTCAGGGATATACATATGTAACATCTATTACAATGTTTTTTTTTGTGTTGATATCAACTAATCACAAGGCTGGATTTAGTTAAGTTATATTGTATAATTTCGAGAACATAATTCGTTGAATTTTGAACCAATCATCGTCCCTTCAATTTAGAACATTGGCCAATAGGACCTTCTACCATATTGATAATATAGCGAATCACAATTTTCGATTTGGCCGAGCTAACTTTTATTTCACGTGGCCAATAAACTGATTTAGAAATGTCATGTAATTTTTCTAGATTACGGCGTGCGTTTTAAGCATTGCTTTTTATGCACAAAAAGTGTGTTTGGCACAAACATTGATCATTAGCATTGATACTCACGTAATAAAATAGGATTACGCTGTCTCTGGTATTTATTTTAAATTATTATATTCTCTTTCTAAATATCGTGAGTAGTAGTGCGGCAGCGAAACTAGAGCAACCTGTCAATCAAACGATTAATTAAATCCGTGGATTGACCTAATTAATTTCGCGGATTGATCTAATTAATTTTCGCCGTTTGATCTAATTAATTTCGCGGTTTGATCTAATTAATCACATATGAAGTTTGATATGTAATTTACATATGTGCTACTGATTAAATTACGCATTAGCTTCCGATTAAATTACGCGTCGGCCATCTTGGATTTCTGGCGGGAATATTTGAAATTTAAATTTTTTCCGATTTTTTTCTAAGTTCAATTTTTTGAATTTAAATCTCCCGGGGGTGTCGGCCATCTTGGTGAACAAAAATCAAGCAATTACAAGCCATCCCACATAAATTTTCACAAAAATCGACATCATGTTACATAAACTATGCATAATTTTGCAAATGTTTTACACTTTTTATAAAATGCATCGCTCAAAATTAAAAGAAATAGCAATTTCGTTGAAAAATTTGCAAATGTTTTACACTTTTCTATAAAATGTATCGCCCAAAATTAAAAGAAATCACAATTTTTAAAATTATATCACGCCATTATGAAATCGTAGATTGATTTTCACAAAAATCGACATCATGTTACATAAACTATGCATAATTTTGCAAATGTTTTACACTTTTTATAAAATGCATCGCTCAAAATTAAAAGAAATAGCAATTTCGTTGAAAAATTTGCAAATGTTTTACACTTCTTTATAAAATGTATCGCACAAAATTAAAAGAAATCACAATTTTCTAAATTATATCACGCCATTATGAAATCGTAGATTGATTTTTTGAAATTTTACACTTTCTAACTGTAAAATAACTGCAAATACTAATATTTTAGCTTTAGACTTTGTAATTATTGCAGATTCGAGAAAAAAAACAAAGCAGAGTAGAAATAAAAAACACAAACACTTTGTAATAAACAAATATATTGTTCTTATTTCGTATAATACTTAATAATATAAATATAAATGTACAGCAGAATGTCTTATTTCTAAAAATTCGCTAGCAATTTACAAAACTGTAGTTTGAGGTGCACGACATTTCAAATTAAAAAGACTGCAAGTAATAAAATCAGAAGTCGTTTACATGGGGTCGTAGAACAAATTTCATTGTGGCATTTTAAAGTTTAAGGCGCTCCCAGTCCAGAATTCCATTCGTATTTGATGTTGAGGACCTCTGCCTTATTGATGCAGCAAACTTTTCGAAATTACATTGTGCACGTTTCAAGTCGTTGATTTTAACTACCATCAAATCATACATAGGCAATAAATTTGACAGCGTGTCATACGTCACGTAAAGTGTAAATTTGCTGATGGGGTCCTTTGGAATAATCCTGCAAGTGTCGCTGGTCACATGTTCCACTGTATGTTCACTTAAATCACATTTAAAAGATCCTTGTTTCGCCATCACAAACATGTCCGGTAGAGCCTCCAGAAAAACAATAAACGCATCCGCCGTGAATGAAACACCTAATCCGTCGGTATTCAGAATTCTTGCCACAGGTGAAAAGTGTTTATAAGAATCCAGGCCTAAATGAACAACTTTGCTAGAACTAATGTTTAGAGGCATACAAAAATCACACAATAACCGTTTCTCATGGAAGATATGTTTGTTCTCGGTCGGGGTGTCCGTTGTTACGTCACAGCTATGCATACCTGTTTGATCAGGCGACGGGCCCCGGGTCTCTTCGTCAACAACCTCTATCTGTGGTGGTAGTAGTGTTGTCCGATGTTGGGTTCTATTTGAAAATTGCGTTTTATTACTTGGCTTTGTCTTTTTCTTACATGACTTTGTCCTTTTCTTACATGATTCTGCAATTGTATTGTTTAGAGGCATCCAAAAATCACACAATGTCCGCTTCTTCTCACGACGGAGCTGCTTGTCCTCGGGCGGGGTGTCCGTTATTACGTCACAGTGCTGCATGGGCTCCTGCACGACCAACCTCAAATCTTCGCTATGTCCGGTTAGCTGTGACGATGGTCCCAGGGTTTCTTCGTCACCAACTATTATCTGCGCTTCCCGGTGTTGGATTTTATTTGAAAACTGCATCTTCTTACTTAGTTTTGTCTTTTTCTTACTTGATTCTACAATTGATGTCCTGCTGTAAGGTACGGCTGCATCCTGACAGTTATTAATTTGTCTGGGAGCCATCTTCAGATGCACCAGGTAACAGAGCACAATCACTTAAAACGAGTTAGTGCGGTATCGGCTTGGACATCTGGTTTTACAAATTTTAAAATAAAAGAGGTGGAACCATTGCGTGCGCCGCATAGCAGACAGGTTGACTCTTGTAAAATTTCAGCGATGACGAATCACGACAAATATTAATAAAACGCCAACTGATGGTCAAGTCCTTCGATAAATATATATCAAACCGGTTTCGAAAATTGCTGGATTCGATTCCCGTACCTGTCATTTTTTTTATATATTTATTATGAAAGTCTTGATTTTAAGCTAGTTTATTCACGACGGCTCTACCAGAACAAACGACTGAGCTCCTTTTCGACTAAAATGGACAAAGAGCGGAAGATGTTGATTGTATCGCCGGAATTTGTCCAACGTCTTAAGTCTGGCGATGATGCGGAGAAAAATATATTATCACAGCTTGATGACGAAATGCAAAAAGTTTTAAAGTCCAAATTAACTGATCACGATAAATGGATCCAGTACAATCAAGTGTTACAACGATTCCTTCATTTCACAAACCAGGCACGGCAGCCAATCAAAATACCCATTGAAACAACCAGTAACAGCCTATCAAATGCCGTTATTTTATCTATACTTCCCAAAACTTTTAAGAAAAAAGCTGAAGTTTTCCTACGCATTTTGAGTACCTCAAACGATGTGAGCTGGGATCACAAGGGTACCGTTACTATAAAGGGTGAAATTTTACCGGCGTCTAACATAGTCGATTTAATTCACGACACTCTGCGGCCTCGAAAAACTATTAATCCACCCGGACGCCTACAGTTTGCTGATTACATCAAAGACCTTAATATTGCTAATGTGCTGCTAGCTAAACCTAAACAGCAAAAGAAGCCAACCCCGACTGGTACTACAGGAAAAAACGAAATGGAAACTGATACCTGCGAGTCCGATTTAGAATATAAATTAAAAACACCAGCTACTCATCCAAGTCCACATCAAAAAGGTTCAGTCAGAAGAACGCCGATAAGGAAACACCTCCAAAAAAGGGCCGTTAGAAAAACGCCTCTAAGGCAGATGTCATCAACACCAAAAACGAAGGGAATTCTAGATTGGGTGCATCTTAAACTTTAAAATAACACAATGAAATTCTGATTTTATTACTTGCAGTCTTTTTAATTTGAAATGTCGTGCACCTCAAACTACAGTTTTGTAAATTGCTAGCGAATTTTTAGAAATAAGACATTCTGCTGTACATTTATATTTATATTATTAAGTATCATACGAAATAAGAACAATATATTTGTTTATTACAAAGTGTTTGTGTTTTTTATTTCTACTCTGCTTTGTTTTTTTCTCGAATCTGCAATAATTACAAAGTCTAAAGCTAAAATATTAGTAGTTGCAGTTATTTTACAGTTAGAAAGTGTAAAATTTCAAAAAATCAATCTACGATTTCATAATGGCGTGATATAATTTAGAAAATTGTGATTTCTTTTAATTTTGTGCGATACATTTTATAAAAAAGTGTAAAACATTTGCAAATTTTTCAACGAATTACAAAGTGTTTGTGTTTTTAATTTCTACTCTGCTTTGTTTTTTTCTCGAATCTGCAATAATTACAAAGTCTAAAGCTAAAATATTAGTATTTGCAGTTATTTTACAGTTACAAAGTGTAAAATTTCAAAAAATCAATCTACGATTTCATAATGGCGTGATATAATTTAGAAAATAGTGATTTCTTTTAATTTTGTGCGATACATTTTATAAAAAAGTGTAAAACATTTGCAAATTTTTCAACGAAATTGCTATTTCTTTTAATTTTGAGCAATGCATTTTATAAAAAGTGTAAAACATTTGCAAAATTATGCATAGTTTATGTAACATAATGTCGACTTTTGTGAAAATCAATCTACGATTTCATAATGGCGTGATATAATTTTAAAAATTGTGATTTCTTTTAATTTTGGGCGATACATTTTATAGAAAAGTGTAAAACATTTGCAAATTTTTCAACGAAATTGCTATTTCTTTTAATTTTGAGCGATGCATTTTATAAAAAGTGTAAAACATTTGCAAAATTATGCATAGTTTATGTAACATGATGTCGATTTTTGTGAAAATGTATGTGGGATGGCTTGTAATTGCGTGATTTTTGTTCAATTTTTATCGTGTGTTGAATAAAATATCGTTTTTTGTATAATTTCAAGTGATATGATGTCAGTTTTTGTATAATTTATGTGACATGATGTCGATTTTTGTGTAAATTTATGTGATATGATGTGTGATTGCGTGATTTTTGTTCAATTTGCATCGTGTGTTGAATAAAAATATCGTATTTTGTATAATTTCAAGTGACGTGATGACGGTTTTTGTATAATTTATGTGACATGATGTCGATATTTGCGAAAATTTATGTGAGATGCTGTATGATTGCGTGATTTTATTCAAATTTTTGTTACTTTGGGGGTCAACACATACGTCTTTTCGTAATTTTTGCGTGTTTCTATTCAAATTTATTTTCATTTGTCGTCAACACAGACGTATTTTCGTAAAATTTTACTATTTTTCAATGAAAGTTGTAAAAAAAATATTGTTTTTTGTCGTTTTTGCAGAATTTAATGTGACAAGATGCCGATTTTTATAAATTTTCTACGTATTTTCGTAATTTTGCGTGCTTTTATTCAAATATTAGTAATTGAAGCTATTTTTTCACATACAAAGTATCGAAAATTCATATAAATTGAACTACGATTTCATAATTGTGTGATGTACTTTAAAAAATTACGGTTTATTTGTTAAACGTTTGCAAAATTATGCTTAGAAATAACTCTTAAAACTTTTTTACATTATTTTTTCGGTACTATAAAGTCGCTTTGTAAAGATTTTCAACGAAATTGTGCGTTTTTATTCAAATTTTTGTTACTTTGGGGATCAACACATACGTCTTTTCGTAATTTTTGCGTATTTTTATTCAAATTATTTTCATTGGTCGTCAACACAGACGTATTTTCGTAAAATTTTACTATTTTTTCAATGAAAGTTGTATAAAATATTGTTTTTTGTCGTTTTTGCAGAATTTAATGTGACAAGATGCCGATTTTTATAAATTTTCTACGTATTTTCGTAATTTTGCGTGCTTTTATTCAAATTTATTTTAATATGGCGCCAACACATACGTCTTTTCGTAAATTTTTTACAAGAAAAAATGGTTTGACTTATATTTTTACAAGTATCCCTTGTCTTATTTGCAAACGATATTGAAAAGCTATTTTTTTCAACGAAATTGTCTGTTTTTATTCAAATTTATGGGGGACAACCATTCTTATACAATAAGACTCGGATAATTTACAGCCCGCTATGCAATGACGTCAAAACTTTGAAAGAGAAAGCTAGAATAGTCTAGCATCTTATAAATTATTTATTTCTGTCTTTGAACATTTACTGTAATTTTTGACGTGAAATATCAGATCGAGGCCTTGTTTAGAAATTGTACGCATATTAACAACACACAAAAATCAAACAGCTACAAAGGAGACATTAAAAAATGTAACTTTATATTGTTTTTAAAATTACAGAGCTATATTATTTTAAAATTTCGATAAATCCAGGTTTTGTGCAGCGTCGTGTTCGGACCGCCATTTTATACAAATAAAAACTTCGATTCGTTCTAGAATTATTCCGCTGTTCGATGGGCAATATTTTAAAAATTCCACTCATCGCTGTTCGTCACAACATGCTTTGCAAAACCCGTTGCGTTTTCCGTGCACGTTGTGGCAGGCGTTTTACAACGGTCAAATTTATGAATCATAAAATTATATATCCCGCAAATCACGTACACAAAAATAAAATTTGAAAAGGGTTAAGGGTTTCTAAAACTTGCTTTAAAGATGTTATATTTTCATAGAAGTTATAATTGCATAGCTGTAAATTTGAAACATAGGTGCAAAAATTAAACCAACATTTACAATTAAATGCATCAGTCCATTCATGCGCGTAACTCATATTATAAAGATAGAATAAATAATTATGGCACATCCAATCGCAAAAAACACTTTTTTTAAAATTACTACAGCCCATTTAACAACACAGGCAATGCATTTCCAATTTCATAAATAACCTTTTTGGAAAAATAGTTTGTTTAAAGCTGGGCTCGTGACACGCATGTGTCTATGTTTAATTCCTTTAACCTCGATCGCTTCGATAGCCCAGTTGGTTAAGGCTTCGTACTCGTAATGCTGTGATCGCTGGTTCGATTCCAGCCATGGGTCATCGCAGGAAGCTTTTTTTTAAATTAAAATAAATGTGAGAAAACCAAGATGGACGACACCCGAGAAGTTAAATTCAAAACAGGGACTTAGAAAAAATCTGAAAAAAAATTAAAGTTCAAATATTCCCGCGAAATTAAAATGGCATCCGTGCAAGAGAGAGAGAGAGAGAGAGAGAGATCTACCAGTTTGAAATTTAAATATTTCCGCTAAAATTCAAAATTAAAAACGACTACCGCGAGAGGTGCGCGCGCAGAAAACCAAGATGGCCGACACCCCCGGGAGATTTAAATTCAAAAAATTGAACTTTAAATTTCAAATATTCCCGCCAGAAATCCAAGATGGCCGACGCGTAATTTAATCGGAAGCTAATGCGTAATTTAATCAGTAGCACATATGTAAATTACATATCAAACTTCATAATGTGATTAATTAGATCAAACCGCGAAATTAATTAGATCAAACCGCGAAAATTAATTAGATCAATCCGCGAAATTAATTAGGTCAATCCGCGGATTTAATTAATCGTTTGATTGACAGGTTGCTCTAGTTTCGCTGCCGCACTACTACTATCGTGTGTTGCAAAAAACTCATTTAGAGTAGGCCTTGGAAAGAAAGATAGAAAATCTAGTCATGTGAATGTCAGATTACATTTTGTTTATGAAAATATATGTCACTGTGATAGGCAAAAGTTTACACTGCATTAAGTATACTTGTTTCAAGCAAAAAGGAAAATGAGATGGCATTTGCCCAATAACAACGAGTGTATTAGTAATAACAGTCAATAATAATTGTTTTAATAAGTGTTTTGTATATTTTTAGAAAAATAGTTTAAGAACAAGATTTAATTTAGTTCTGTCTGACTTATGGTAGTTCATTTGCTTCAATGGGTATATATCAAGTTATGGCAAACTTCAATTTGATCAGCCATGCTGCGAATGAGTTTTCTTTAAACGCACGATATAATTCGTAGTACACCTAATAATCTATATTTTGTTAAGAATATTATTCCGTTCTAATCCCAATGCAAGAAAATACAACTCGTCCTACGGACGATTTTTTGCTTTGGCAACAATATTCATCAACAAAACCATCGATAATAAGCGTAGTACTTATTATATTAGCCCTGATAATAGAATTCGATTATAGTAGAGTAACTTCACTAGGCAACGCAATAAACAACTTTTGTCAACTTACATGTTGTTTCTATGGAGACGACTTTCAGTTAAGTAAATACTGACAAATTGCTGTTTTTAGAATTTTTATTTGTTCCTATTTTTAAAATTTACTGAAAAAATAATCAAATCGAATACAATGCATACTTTGAACGTTTTCGAGTTATACGTCTCCAACTTCCTCCACAATCACAAATCGTGCCACTTTGACAGAATAATCCTCCCGCAAAGCGGGAGGAGTATTTAAACTGTCGAGCTGACACTCTTTTATTATTGTGCAACAAGTTATCGACATATAACCCGATAATATTGAACTTCTTATAGTATTACTACTGAGAATCAGCATTGAATTAACAGAAGAATAACCACAAATTCTTCTAATTTAGTGGGAAAGAGGGAGAATGGTTGAGGTTATAAACAATATAATTTGGTTTTTTCTGCGTTAATAAATCATTTTTAAATTCAAATGTATCTCTTCGTTTACAGGGTGATTCTGGAGGCCCTCTTCATGTTGAAATAAAAGACGAAATCGGAAAAGTTTACACAATTATCGGCGTGACGTCGTTTGGAAAAGGTTGTGGCGTAGCTAACATTCCAGGAATTTATACAAGGGTATCCCATTTTGTACCATGGATTGAAAATATTGTTTGGCCAGAAGAATGATTTGAGCTGAATATCGGGACAAGAAATCACTAAAGATATAAATAATAGACGCAAAAATCTGATAATGTAAAGTTGCATTATATGTTTACTATTGTTATTTATCTTTATAGTTCATTAAATTTAAATTATTATAGATACAGTATGCCTTTCTAATTAGAAATACTAATATTTTGTATTGTGATCGTGATTACATGTCTCTTATAAATTTACTATGTGAGTTTTTTAAAGCGTTACAAGGCGATATCTCAAAATGGTATAAAATATTTTGATGAGATTTTGGCGAGGTAATAGGGAGATGGGACCTATTTAAACGTAAGTTTTATAATAACCCCGCTTCTCTATTTTGAGGGGTGGGGGGGTAACTTTAGAATTTTAAATAGGATGTACTTTTGTTTATAAAATTAGAATCTACGTAAGAAACTATATATGCGTACAAAACATTTTTTGATTTCCTTTTTTCGGATCTAGTATAAAATAATAGACGAAACAAATCAACGAAGCGGGTGTGGAAGATATTTCTAAAACTATGAGAGTTACATAAATATTGTGTATATAAAAGCAGTAGGTACGAAAGCGGTGCACATTACTAAGATAGTTTTGATTATACAGGGAGTCTCAAAAAAAGTGTGGCAAATCAAACTTACTTTTTTTTAAAATAGAATTCCCTATATTTGGGTAGCTTAAAAGTTTTGAATTGAAATGCTCATAATTTTTATATAAAATAATATGGGTTTAACGTCAACTGGTTTGGAGATATAACAATTTTATGCAGAAAAAAATGCTGAACTTCAGGCGGCTCCTGTAAGCAACGGAAAACAATTGAATGAAGGAAAACGTCACCAAAAAATTATGATTTTCGTGAACTACCTTTCAAGTGTAAAATGGTGGAATTGGGTATTAATGTAATACAGGGTGCTCAACATTTGGGGGGGGGGCAAATGTTACGATTTCGATTGTTTTTCAAGTAGAACGTTCTGTATACTTGTATATTTTTGAAAAGCCTTTTTAATGAGCTTTTTTTTGATATGTTCCTTCATACCTCTAAGTTCAACTGTTTTTTAGATATGCGTGTTTGAACATAAAAAACAATTTAAACCCATTAAGATGCTATATTTCAAGGAATAAAAAACAAACGGCGTTAAAATAATAATTTAAACACATGAGCTTTCCAAAAATAAAAACACAAAACCAGGTTTGGAAAATATAACTTCAGTCAGTGTGATACAAGGAATAATAAACACGAAAAAACGATAAATGCAAAAATAAATTAATTCCAAAGTCAAATAAAAAACCAAAAACCAATCCACTAAAATCCTATACGTACTTACATTAAATGTTCAAATAGTTCTTCTTTCCTGCTCTGAATATTAAAGCTGTACAGAGAACCCAGAACCAGAACATATAATTATTTTGATTTATTTAAATAAAACACCCTGTATCTCTTTGTATTTTTGAAAAGTATTTTTATTTGAAATCGGCATTAAAGTACCTCGAAATCGGCATTAAAGTAAATCCATTGTTTTACGACTTTTTTGTAGGTGGCGAAGCGACAGATAAACGTCAACTGACATTAACATAACCTACAAATGTTGGTTAAAATGTTGTAATTTCACGATTTCTCGATTTCAAATAAAACATAATATACTCCTCAGCACTGAAGTTCTTTTTTATCCCTCATGTGGTTTATTTGCCTTGTCCTTACGGGCCTCGGCAACTAAACCCACATTCATGATAAAAAGCTAAACTTCAGTGCCTTGGTATACAAACTACTATTATTGAGCTTTCTTCTGGACATTGCATTTCCTATACCTAAATTCAATAGCTTTTCAGATATAATAATCTCCTGCTTGTTTCCTTTTTTTCGTATTTGTTATTTCTAGTTTTGAGTAGTGGCTAGATTTTTGTTTATTGAACTTGGTTTCATCTTTTAATTAGAAAACTCAAGTGTTTAAATATTATTTTAACGGCGCTTGTTTTTTATCCCTTGAAATAAAGCATCTTAAAGAGCTTAAGTTGTGTTTTATTTTCAATCACGCATATCTGAAAAACAGTTGAACTTTGAGGTATGAAGTAACATATCAAAAGAAAGCCCATTAAAAGGACTTTTCAAAATACACAGGGAGTTATATTTAAGGAAACCGAAATCATTACATTTACAAATGTTGAGCACCCTGTATAGCATTAATACCCAGATCCACCATTTTACACTTGTACGGTAGTTCACGAAAATCATAATTTTTTAGTAACATTTTCCTCCATTCAATTGTTTTCTGTTGCTTACAGCAGCCGCCTGAAGCGCTTTTTTTGCATAAAATCGATATTATCTCCAAAACAGTTGTCGTTAAACCCATACAACTTTATATAAAAATGATGAATATTTCAATGCAAAATGTTTAAGCTACCCAAATATTCCATTAAAAATAAGTAAGTTTGATTCGCCACACTTTTTTAAACCACCCTGTAGAATCAAAACTATTTTAGTAATATGCACCAGCTTCGTACCTATAACTTTTATATACACAATATTCATGCAACTCTCATAGTTTTAGAAATATCTTCCACCCCCGCTTCGTTGACGGACCTTGTAATGTAATCATCATTTTTGGGAATTATTTAGTTTATGATTTTTTTAAATTAGGTATGAATGCTTTTCAGAAACTTTCAACATATCATTAAAATAAAAAATAAGACTAGACAAGTGGCACAAATTAGATTATATTATTTACAGATCTTTAATCCGAAGCGGCACTCTATAGAATAGTTTAGAAGGTGGTCGTATAAAAAACTCGGAAACCCGTGTCACTTGCAGCAGCATATTGTCTACAAGAGCAGCCTTGTCCAAATAGCTGAAGGACAGAATAACAAAATCTGTAAAGGGCTTTACCCGCAACTTCCCTCGCAAATGGACGTTGTGACACTAAATAATTTTATAAACTAAAAGAAAATCGGTGTAAAAATGTTCTAACATGACAAATAATACGGATATAATAAAAGAAAACACTTGAATGCGAATTACAAAAATTATCAAATAAAACAAAATATCATTAGCGGTGGGATTTTAACCGCAGGCGTCTTCGAATTCGATCTAAACGTTGAGCAATATCTTGTAAGCCTACGGAGCACCTCATAGGTGCGATACGCGTTTCGTCCAAATCACGTAGTGAAAAATAAGTTATATTTTTTACAAAAGTAAATGAATGCATTTCATTCTTTCCTTAAAAATTTCTTTATTCTTTATTACACATTTCATTCGCTCGATGTGTACAATTATGTCGTTTCAAAATAACTCGATGCTGAAATATCTACTGCATATTCCCCGTACGTTTCATTTAAACAATTTCTGTAGCAGTTGTTGAAAATAATTTTAAGATTAAATTTATATCATCTGAATCTAGAAAGAATAAGCTCTCCACTAGTTTAAGAGTCATTGAGAAATATTAAAACTAAGCTTGTAAATGCAATGTATGTATAAAATTCCTCAATTTACAGTAATAAAAAATAGTTATTTAGACCACAAGTATTAGAAGTGCAACTTTTCTTCACAAGTGCGGGGGTAATAATCCACAAGCGTGAAAAATAAGCACGCCACACGAGTTGTCTAAAATTTTTTTAAATTTCATTAAATATTCAAATTCAAACCTATTTTGTATAGAATTTTATTTGCCTTCATTTTAGTCAAGTGCAGGGCCGGACTGGCAGACCGGGCGATCGGGCGCTAGCCCGATGGGCCGGTGGTCTATGGGGCCGGTGGCCTGCTGTGCTGGTTAATCACGACCACTTATTAACGTGTACTAATGCTCTCTGGTTGAACGCTGCGACCGAAGATTGCTCACAAAAATGTTCTACGAACTATCAAAATTGACATGGTGCGGGGTGGAGTTTGCATGTAGATTGTGCAATTCTGCAATGTGCAGCATTATTTGTTAGGGAGTCTTATTTGAGAATGAATGTGTAGAAAACAGCATCAACAAGCAATTTTTTAAATATTATCGGAGAAACCAGATGGTGGGCCAAAGACAAGACGCTACTTAAATTTTTTTGCAACAATAGCGGTGTCTTCGTAGAGTTATGTTAAACATTATATGAAATAGCACAATCAAAGAACTTTAACGCAGAGGTACGATTCAAAGCACAATATTTCCTTGATGGTTTTTTGAAGTATGAGACAATTATTACAGCAATATTCTTCAAAAGAATTTTTATGCTTACTTCCCTTCTCTCAAAGTATCTGCAAACATGAGGTATGGATTTCTTGCAAAGATACCGCATGGTCGAAGACTCTTTACAATCACTGAAGACATTTTCCCGCTAATTTCATAAAATTGGTGAAGATACTGAAGAGTTTATAAATAATGTAAATGAGCAATTCTTTGAAAACGACATCCCGCTAGATGTCGTTAAGACAGAGATGTGTGTCCAGAGAATGCGTAAGAAAAAGAGATTTTATAACGAGAATTGCGAAGACGAAGCTCCACAAAATCAAGCTGACAAATTTATAATAGAGGTTTTTACTGTGACTATGGACAAAGTTGTCAATGTCTTAGAATCCAGATTTGTAAATCACAAGTAGTTGTACCATGACTTTGAATGCTTTCACCCCTCGAGTTCCCCCTTCCTTCCAAACCTGTCGAAAAATATTCTTCAGAAAGCTGACGAAGTTTTATCCTGAAGTGATGAAAGATAATCTACAAATGGAACTTTTAGATTTTGCTTCCTAGTAGAATAAGTTGTCATCAGCATTACCAGAGAAATACACCAAAAAACAAACTGAACAGGATGATGATGAAGAAGGAAACAGTACTGCTGATCATAAATTATGCAAAAAATTTATAGTCTATTGCTATTATGTTCTACAAAAATATAATTTATATGCTGAAGCATACGCTGATCTAGAAAAAGCATATAAATATTTATTAACCCTTTCTGTTTCACAAGTTGCATGTGAAAGGTCATTTTCCAAATTAATATTAAATTTAAATAGAGTAAGGAGCTGCTTGTCTTAATATCGTTTGGAGGCTTTTATGATAATGTCTTCCGAAAAGGACGTTCTAACGTGTATTGACAATGATAATATACTGCTTGAACTGACATATAAATGTAAAAGCATGAGAGACTTACTTGTAATTTGATATTTTAATACTACATCTTAATACCATATTATTGTTCCTTTTTTTACTTGCTACTTATTTGCATCTACAGTGTGTCCCCGGATAGGTGAAACGACTCTTGTAAAAGGTAAAAAATTATCGATTTAAATTTTCATTTTTTAGGGTTCAGCCCTGCTTGGTTAAAGGCGAATTTTTAACATCATTTCAGTTTTGAAAAATCAAGTATGCCTTAGAAATTTTCAAAAAACCCATTTTTGTGTAAGGTAAAGTGCTCGTTATGTGACAAATACGACAAAAACTTATTAAGAAAAGTTGTTTAGAATAAACATCTATACCAAATTTCAAAATCCTCGGCCAACTTTGATTTCTCACATTTTCTTTCAAGTTTATTTCCCAAATCAAAGAATTTAATTTTTAACAAAGTTTTTTTTATTATGAAATGAACCACTTTGTTAAAAGTATTTGTTTTTCCAATAAAAAAAACTTTGCTAAAAGTAAAATTACGTTTTTTATATTGTATGTATTATCTGAGTTGTTTTTGGGATATATATTTTATTTTAAAAAAATATCGTTTTTGTCTCATAATTTGGTTTGTTTGCCAAATGTCATTTTTCAAATGGGCTGGTTTGGGGTCACTCGCCCGGGCCGATTGAAACATCCAGTCCGGCCCTGGTCAAGTGCCTTGGTCAGGTCTGGTAACTAAGGAAATGTCTATTTAAAATCGTTCATTCTTAATTAAAAGCAAAGTGTCACTTTTTTTCACTGAGTGAGAAAAAGTGGCACTTCACACACACCGGGTTTGCTGCAATCGCAAAAAGAATGTAGCCCTCCACATTTAGATCTTGACGGTAATTCCAGATAGTGTACTTTTTTTAACTATTGTTGTGATTCCACGTTGTAGAGCCTATTTTATGTTATAATTGACTATGTTATAATGGTCTTTATGTTATAATATTAATAACTTTAGCTATTACATTTGACTTTTACTTAGTTTAGTTTAATCTCAATCAATTCTTTTCTTAAATTGAATTTCAATTAACTCATTTGCCGTTTCATAATTATGGATTATCAATATTATTAAAAACTCTAGCTACGGTAGAAAACATTTTACTCTTAACTGAAAGACAGGTCGGATTCGTTTATAATCTAGATTGCTTTTATTCTTGAAATGTAATTCTTTTACTTCATGACAACTTGTGCGTCTGCCACCTGTCACTTCAAATTATTCAAGTGCAAAATCAATTACAAATACCTTCTCGTTACATTACTTGTCATTCAACAATATCAAATAGTAAGAGCTCCTCTAATTAAAGTTACCTCACTTCACTCTTTTTATATTTTCCTTTAGTTTTCACTAAATACTTGTATTCTGTCACCTGTTGTTGGACCAGGATACGCTCCTTTACCTAGCGAAACGCATCCAGCAATCTTACATATATATCCCAACGTCCAAACAAATCCTAGCACGAACTCCGCCAAAAACACTTGGATCCTCAAAGACTTCCTGGCCAAAACACGACAGGATACCCGCTACTTCCTCCAACAGAACTGCCAAGGTTGACCAGAAGCATCCGACATGCCTTCCTTCCAAGAATCACAAGTTGACAACCCAGTACCACAAAACTCGACTAGATGCAAGTTTCAAAACGTCACTTCAATGACAAGCCTGACGTATCACAATTCCAGTAGATAAAATTCCATCAGAAGTCCACTCCGCTAACTAACTCGACGTACGCTACTTCCAGCAAAGCAAGCCACTTCTATCCAATTCAAACGATGTACTAATTGAAAGCAAACTCAGTTCTGCATCCAATTCCAGAAATGCTTTTGTAAATTATAACTGTTTAACATAAGGCAATCTCACCATATCGATTTTCCTTCATAACTTCTCTATATCAAATTGTATTTAAAATTTCATTTAATACTCTTCTCGATAATTTCATTACGATATATAACCCTTCACATACCAACATAGATTAAAAATCATATAATAAAGGGTTTATTTTTTTTAAATTTCAGCAGCTTACAAAATTATTATATCTTTTGAAGTCAAAATTATTTTGTGTACTTATACAGGGTATTTGTAGATCGCTAGACAGCTCGTAACTTCGTTAATTATAGAGATAACGAAAAGAAATTTCTTTTGTTTTAAATGCCAGTATACAACCTATAAATTGACTTAACCGAATTTAAGCCATGACCTCGTATTTTTACGTAGTGATACACAACGTTGGTTTTTTAAATAGAACACCCTGTATAATTTTAGATATTTGAATTCAGCACTTAAACTGCTTTATGTTAGCATTCTTAAATTTAAATTTTGGAACTTATTATTTTTCAAAATTTAAATTTTTTTTAGCCGAAGTAGGCCATGTATTATGCAAAATCACTAACAATCGAACAAGAAATGCAAAACAAACTCCACTTGGCATTAAAAATGTCTCATGACCGAATTATAGCTCCAAACGTACTAAAACAATTGAAAACTATGTTTTTTAAATCGAACAATATGAGTTTCATTAAACAGTTGAAACTACAATAAAAGGGCTTGCCAACGGTGTACCATATTCGCCATTTCGTTTAGAAGTAGCTTTTAAAAATCAAAATTACGTAAAACGATTTAAAAATAAATGTTATTGTTAATGAAACTCATGCTATTCCATTTAAAAAAAACATAGTTTTCAATTGTTTTAGTACGTTTGGTGCCATAATTCGGTCATTTAGAATCAAGTGGAGTTTGGTTTGTATTTATTGTTCAATTGTTAGTGATTTTGCATAATTAATGGCCTGCTTTGGCTAAACACTTTTTTCATTTTAAAAAATAATAAGTTCCTAAATTTAAATTTAAGAATTCTATCATACAGCACCTTTAGCGGTGATTGCAAATCTCTGAAAATATACAGGGTGTACCATTAAAAAAAGCAAAGTCGTGTATCACTACGAATAATAGGAGGCAATGGCTTAAATTGGTTTACGTCAGTTTGTAGATTGTGTACAGGCATTTAAAGTAAAAAAAAGTTTCTTTCGATATCTCCATGACTAACGAAGTTATGAGCTGTTGAGCGATCTACAAACACCCTGTCTACTATAATATATCTCCTTAGTGATTTAGTTTAGCATATATTTTATAGTCCAACACGCTATAGAAACTTTATTATATTAATTTGGAGATGAGTAATGTCAAAAGGAATTCTTAAAAATCCTGTGTGTTACTTCATTGTGTGATTTTAATTATTTTTTTTAATGAAAAATAAAAAATCATTTGTCAAAAACATGTATATTATCGAAGGTTAAAATTTTAAATTACAAATCAATACGTTTCGCAATTTTTGATTGCATCTTCAGTTGTTAAAATTAGTTGACGGTATTTATTACTATTCTGAAAGGAGCAAAAAAAAACAAGTAGAATTAGCGAAAACATTCCCTTCTAAAAACCTGCATACTTACATAATAGTTTTAATTGTAGAGTCATTTATTGCAAGTTGTTGATGATATTATGTTTAAATTTGAACTTAAATAGAAACACTTTAAAACTTAGTTAAAATTTTTAGCGACTAAGACATTTACATTATAAATTTTAATTAGAACGACGTAGGCACAAACATGTTAAAAAGCTGTCGCTTGTAGGGGTGAAATTGTTTTAATTAAATTTACAATGTGCCTACGTCGTTCTAATTAAAATTTATAATGTAAATGTCTTAGTCGCTAAAAATTTTAACTAAGTTTTAAAGTGTTTCTATTTAAGTTCAAATTTAAACATAATATCATCAACAACTTGCAATAAATGACTCTACAATTAAAACTATTATGTAAGTATGCAGGTTTTTAGAAGGGAATGTTTTCGCTAATTCTACTTGTTTTTTTTGCTCCTTTCAGAATAGTAATAAATACCGTCAACTAATTTTAACAACTGAAGATGCAATCAAAAATTGCGAAACGTATTGATTTGTAATTTAAAATTTTAACCTGCGATAATATACATGTTTTTGACAAATGATTTTTTTATTTTTCATTAAAAAAAATTATTAAAATCACACAATGAAGTAACACACAGGATTTTTAAGAATTCCTTTTGACATTACTCATCTCCAAATTAATATTCAAAATTATAAATGTCATTTATTATTTCAGAAACTTTATTATATTTATCTAACATCCACTATGTTGAATGGTATTTCTCGAATAAGTATTTGCCATTAATTCCCCACTTCATTTCCGATAATAATTAAATTATATTAGAATCCTACTGTTTCTTATATAGCTTCATTCTATTGAATTGTAAATTCTATTTCCTTTCTTTACCAAATACATTTTAATAATTTTGGTATCCATACCTAAATTCATCTTTGTAATTTTAAAACTGGATTCCTTTAATCTTATTAATCTGATCCCCTGTACTAAAGACCATGACATAATATCGGGTGTTCATAAACAGTCGTCATCCCAGTTGCTTTGAAAAACAAAATGTTATATCTTTGATTAATTCGTGCAACACAATGAAACGTCATTGAGTACTGTCATACCGCATGTTTTCTCAATTTTAATAGACATACGTTTCTGAAGTCAAAACCTACTGGGATGACGACTGTTTATGAACACCCGTTATATTCGAGTGGGCATCTTATGATGGAATTTATGGCCTCTGATTCCTGACTATAATGCAACGCACAGCCTCGCGCAAAAGATTTGCGCATTTATGCGGCTCGCGGCCTAAAAAGGTCAACATAACACACTTATTCTTTGCTCCTTTTTGTCTCATACAACATTTGTCCTGTATCTGTTGCATCTTATTTTTGGTTAGAATAAAGCCTGCGCTATGTACAAATCATTACTTTCATCTATTCCTCAGTTTAAGCAAGAATAAACGAAATTTTATTTTTTGTAATACTCACTCTGTTTATATTTGTCTGTAGTTTTCACGGTTTCATGCCAGGTATATATTAAAATGATACAGGCTTAATATGGTTTGAATTAAAATTTGTTAAAAATTGGGAGACTATAATGATTTGGATTTATTCAAAGATAAGGCAGATTTGTATCTGATATATAGCTATTTGAAAATTACAGGGGGATTGAAATTAAAAATAAAATTGGATAAAATACAGTTTAAAAATGAATGACAAATGTTAATTTCGAAATAGGTTAAAAGTAAGTAAGTTTAACTCAAATACATATTAGACTAGAAGGCATAAAGATAAAAATGAGGTAGTTAGGAAATTTGTTTCAGTAGACGAAATAACAAACTGAAAAATGTAGTAAACTAATTTTTGGTATAATTAAAATATGGAAGATAACCCTATTTTATTCATGTAATTTTGATTAGGATAAAAAAGGTAATTAAAACAAATCTACATGGTGATTTAAAAATGGAATGTTAAAAGACTAAGAACAAGAGAAGAATTAACTAAAGAAAATTATTGGAAAATGGTAGACAAAACTAATGGATAGAAGAATTATTATATACAAGTAAAGTATTAAGGAAACATACTGGGTTAGATTTATTTGGAATATTACATTTGACATATCAAAAATAAAATCACGTAAGATATGTGTTGTTGAGTGGAGCTTCCAAAAGGGTGTCATCGGAGAGAGGAGGAGAGTTCCAGGTAGTAGTTAACTGTGGCAGGTGGTTGTCCAGGTTTGCTGGTTGCTGACTGGAGTTTGGGGTTTGCTAATATTGGACAATTGGAACTAGTGGTCTGTCGGTGAGCGGAGCATTGCAGTAAGGAGCTTAAAGGGGACTAGTTGCAGAGCAAGGATAGGTTGCTGTCTTGAATGTTGTGTGAATAAGAATTCAAGGTGCGTGATTTGTTATCAGATCCTAACTAGAAAATAAATAAAGACGTTAACAAGATGAAATTAATTAACAAATAAGAACTTACTGTGTTATTTAATACTATAGTGTAACATTCAAAAGATTGGGCATTTGTCATTAGAACTTGAAAACTGTTTTGACATTTGGTTGACATAAGTTGTGACATGATTTAAATGAAATTTTCAAATATTAGAAAATCAATGTTTCAGAAACAAGTAACTAGATAACGGAACCCACCCCTGTAAAGTTTTCAGAAGCTATTAAAAAAAGTAATCATTGACATTATTATCCAAATGAAGGCAATTTTTTTATTAAAATACTTTATTTACATCAGAATTTGAAAGTTCTGCACATTTAAAAGCACAGCAAAGTGTAGCCAGTGCAATATATATATAATGTGTATGTAAAATATCATCTTCTTCCGACAAACAGTTTTTGAGTTATACCTCCAACAGACAGACAGACAGATAGACAGACGGAATTGAAAAGACCTGTTTTTCGTCATGTAGGGGCTTTGAAACGTGAAGATCTGAAGAAATCTCGGAAGGTGATTTTTTCGTGATTACAATACTTTTTTGGTCTTTCAGACATGGGAAGTAATAAAAAGAAGAACTTTAAGCTAAGAGGGGTGGCCCAAAACGAAATCGGAAAAGCTAAATGCGTAAAACATTTCTCAAAGGCTTTTAGATCTCATAAATCCCAAAGAAATAACGACGATGATAAAATTAGCGACGTACTCGAAATACCATGTCAATTCTACATGCCATTAGAGCATTAACCAATAATGTTAGTCAAAACTTAGAGAAAAGCAAGTAAATTTTGGGCATCTGTTTCGACTTCTCGCGTGCCTTCGACAAAGTGCCCCACGATGGTCTTGTTTTCAAGTTACGCTTACTTAGTGTTGGGGGCCTGGCACTCAATTGATTGATGTTCTACTTATCTGCGCGCTCACAGATAGTTGCTCTAAAAATGGCAGTGGTACACAGTTTGCATTTCCTAATTTTTCTGAATGACGTTGTCACCGAATTAAACTCTGATTTTTGTGTCGTATTCGCTGATGTTACTACGACTATTATTACTGATGATAATTTGGATGAATTGAGTGCCAGGGCTTCAGATGGTGTGCTGAAATGCAAAAGTACAGTTTCGACAAAGGTCTTCTATTAAATAAAAAATCTGTAAAAAGCTTTACCCAGAACTTCCCTCGTCGACGTTGTGACACTAAATAATTTTAAATATCAAAATAAGTTAGGTGTAAAAATATCTTCACGTTTCTAACAAATTGAATACATTTTCAAATAAAAAAAAACTTTACCGGTGGTCGAATTCGAAGGGCAGGCGGACCGCGTATGCAGTCCCAACGTTTTGTGGAATATTGCAAGAGAACGGGCTATTTCTACCTGAGCTACGGAGCACCGACCCTTTCGAATCCCTGCGTTGCAGCTGTATTATTAACGCACTAATTTGTTGCTCTTTTATGTAACTTTTATTCTGTATTTATTCGGGCCCATTTTTGGTAAATAATAAAACCTGCGCTATGTACAAATTATTACTTGTAGTTATTGCTAAGTTAAATAAAAGATAAACACAATTTTATTATTTTAAGGTGTTCACCCTGTATATATTTGTCTGGTATTTTCTCGGTTTCATGCAAGGTAGATATATTATGTGTATGCAAAATACTGACTTTCTCCGACAAATAGTTTTTGAGTTATACCGCCAACACACAGACAGAGAGACAGACAGACAGACAGACGGACAGACAGACAACCAGACAGACGGAATTGAGAAAACCTGTTTAGCCATCTAGAGACCCTGAAACGTGAAGATCTGGAGAAATCGCGAAAGGTGATATTTTCGCGATTACAATACTTCCTTCGTCTTTTAGACGCGGGAAGTAAAAATAAAACGGAAGTAATTAATTTTTCTGGATTCTCAATTTTTTTATCCCATTTCCAATATTAAATAATATAATTTTAGCAAAGTTTGAAACCTTTCGCGAAGCTTTGGAGAACATATCAGCAGATGGCGCTGTAACTTGACTACTAAATTATATTAGGCAGTTGCCTATTTAAACCATATAATCTGTGCCGTAAATGTCAAAATATATCAGTGAGCTATATTAAAGTATTTAATAGTTATTTGTGCAACAAGTGCTAAAAATGAATGTTTGTGCACGAGACATGAAAATTATGAAACGAAGCCGTGCACAAATGCTTTTAGCACGAGTTTTCACACAATATTTTTTCTACGGCCTTAAATTTACTGTTATTAATCCATAAATGTCGATTTAACAAAGGTTTGCATTTATGACAGTTATAATTTATATATATATATATATATATATATATATATATAAGGGAGTATTTTTACAGCTTAGTGCCGTCTCTCGCATCTCAAGCGCCAATAATTTTTGTCTTGCCAATCTTCGTCGTTTAGTCCACGGCTTTCCATCGCTTCTTGAACCTCCTGATTCCAATTTCTCGGTGGGCGTCCTCTTTTTCGTCTTTCCCAGGGTATCCAACTCCACGCTATTTGCGGCCAACTTACGCCCAAGTAACTAGTGACAGTAACATTATTACCTTCCTACAAGCAACCATAACAAACCAACAGCAAACCATGAACCAAATGGCAGCAGAAATCAAAAGTCTAAGAGAACAGCTCACGCAATTAACCAACCTCATAATTAAAAATGGCTCAACTGTATAAGATCGCCTTATGGAATGCCAATGGCCTTGTTAAACACAAACAGGAAGTGGAAATATTTCTAATCCATAACAACATTGATATCCTTTTGATATCTGAAACCCACTTCACCAACAACACATACTTTAACATCAAAAACCACACTCTTTACCACACCACTCACCCGGACGCGGATAGGATAGCGAGAGGAGGAACAGCAATTCTGGTTAAAAAACACATCAAGCACTACGAACTACCTAAATATCAAAAAAACTTTCTACAGGCAACGAGCATCGTTGTTGAAGACTGGCATGGCCCTCTTACCATATCAGCCGCATATTTCCCCCCAAATTACCCCACCAAAAAAGAAGAAACTGTAAAATATTTAACTTCACTAGGAAACAGATTCCTGGCAGGCGGTGACTACAACGCAAAAAACACTGCGTGGGGCTCAAGACTGACAGCGCCAGGCAGAGGTAGGGTAATTTATAACATCATGCAAGAACTGAGCCTAAATCACCTATCAACATATACTCCCACCTACTGGCCCACAGACCCAGACAAGCTGCCTGACCTATTAGACTTCTTCATAACAAAAGGAATTGGTTCAGGCTATCTAAAAATAGAATCCAACCTTGATTTGTACTCAGACCACACACCAGTAATAGCTACGGTTAGTGGTACAATTATCGAAAAAGAAAGGGCACAAAGACTTTACAACAAAAGAACAAACTGGGAATACTACAAGTATCAAATTGAACAAAAAATAAATCTCAACATCCCACTACAAACAGAAACTGATATCGAACAGGCCATCAACCAACTCAACAATCTAATTCATGAATGTTCTAGAGAATCCACACCAGATATTCCAACACGACGACTCAACCAAAAGTGCCCGATAATAGTGAAACAAAAAATTGCAGAAAAAAGACGTCTGCGAAGAATTTGGCAGAGAAATAGATACCCACAAGACAAAAATCGCTATGACAAAGCTTCTCGTGATTTAAGGAACCTTATAAGCAAATTAAAAAACAAATCTTTTAGCGAGTACTTGGAGAACTTAAGCAACGCAGCTGACACAAACTACTCGGTATGGAAGGCAGCTAGAAACATAAAAAGCCTCAAAGTACAGATTCCCCCAATTCGAAAACAGGACAGATCATGGGCCCGGACTAATCTAGAAAAAACGTATGCCTTTGCGCACCACTTGGAGAAAGTGTGTCAGCCCCTTCCATCACAAGCAACACCAATAGAAGAAGAAAGAATAAAACAAAATCTAGAAGAGCCCTTTCAGATGTCACCGATACCGAAGCTTTTCACAGTATCAGAAGTAACTAGGATGATCAAAACCAACTTAAAGCCAAATAAAGCCCCTGGGTATGACCTTGTAACTGGAAAACTCATAAAAGAACTACCCAGGAAGGGGGTTGTCCTACTGACAATCATCTTCAACGCAACCTTACGCCTCGGGTACTTTCCAGCACAATGGAAAGTAGCACAAATTACACTCATCCCTAAACCCGCTAAACCCCCACACGACGTCTCCTCCTATAGACCAATCAGTCTACTTCCTGTCTTGAGCAAATTACTTGAAAAACTACTACTAACAAGACTAGAGCCGTATATTGAATCCAACAAGCTTATACCAAATCACCAGTTTGGGTTCAGACAGAAGCACAGCACAATCGAACAAGTGCATAGAATGGTCAATAACATCAACTAGGCTTTTGAAGACAGAAACTACTGCGTAACAGCCTTCTTAGATGTAAGTCAGGCCTTTGATAAGGTCTGGCATCCCGGCTTGCTCTACAAACTAAAAAACAACTTCCCACACACATTATATGCTATCCTGAAATCATATCTACACGAGAGGTATTTTATGGTAAAGTACGAACAAGAAACAACAGAGCTCTTCCCAGTGTTATCAGGAGTCCCACAGGGTAGCGTTCTCGGCCCTATACTCTATCTCTTGTTCACAGCTGATCTACCTACTAGTCAAGGCACAACAACAGCAACGTTCGCTGACGATAAAGCTATAATGGCGAACCATCCTGACCCCATTGTAGCCGCAAACCTACTACAACAACATCTCTATAAAATCCAAGACTGGACAAGAGTATGGAGAATTAAAATAAATGAATCAAAATCGACCCAGATAACTTTCACGAAATGTAGAAGCAACACCCCCCCCAATAACTTTAAATGGGCAAATACTACCCCAATCCGACAGCGTGAAATACCTAGGTATGCACCTAGATAGAGGGCTTAACTGGAAAAACCATATCCACAACAAAAGGAAACAGCTTGGACATAAATTTAGAGAACACTACTGGCTTTTAGGAAGAAAATCCAAACTCACTCTAATCAATAAACTATTGATATACAAAGTCGCCATAAAACCCATATGGACCTATGGGGTGCAACTATGGGGAACAGCCGCCAAATCACATCTGGAGATAATGGAGAGATTCCAGTCCAAGGTTTTACGCACCATCACAAACGCACCGTGGTACATACCTAACAGTGAAATTAGAAATGACTTGAAAGTGAATACCGTAAAGCAAGAGATTAGTGAATACAGTGAACGCTACATAAAAAGACTTGACACCCATCTAAATGTCCTGGCAGTGAATTTACTTGACAATGGCGAACAATCACAAAGACTAAAAAGATTTAAACCTCTGGAACTACCTTATAGGTTCTGATGTAACAAAGCACTACAATTATAAGTTAAGAACTAAGTACATATATACACACACACTAAATAAAAGTTAAAAGTGGGGATCGATATCATGGGATATCAACCCAAAAATTATTGGCATACCACATAAACACACTCCAAACTTGCTTATAGTATTATATTTATATTGTACTGATTGCACGTAGAAATAAACAAATAAAAAAAAATCTCTTGGGATTCATCCTCCGCATATGGCCCTACCACTTTAATCGTTTCTCCTCTATTTCTTCCAAAACGGTTTTTTGTGTTCCCATACTTTCTTACGTGTTCTAGTCTGCTCTTTCTACAGCTTCTTCGCAAAAAGTCCATTTCTGTTGCTAGAATTTTTTCTTTATTTCTTTTAGTCATCTCCCATGTTTCCGCACCGTATGTTAATATACTTTTTGAGATCGAATTGTATATTCGCTTTTTCGTCTGCCTGTGAACTTGTTTTGACCATAATAATGAATTTAATGTTTGTGTAACTTTTTTAGTCTGTGAGATTCTATGTGCTATTTCTTTTTGGCTGTTACTTTGCTCAGATACTATTGTGCCTAGATATTTGTACTGTTTGCAAGCTCTTATTGTGTTACCATTTATTTGTATCTCCTGAGCTCTCCCATTTGTTACCATATATTTGGTTTTGTCGAAGTTAATCTTAAGTCCCCATTTTGTATAGGTTTCGTTCAGTTTTCTGATCATATAATTAATATCATCCTCATCTGCTGCAAAGATTACTTGATCGTCGGCAAAAAGTAGTGTATGTAAGAAATTTCCATTTACATTTATTCCCATTCTGTTACATTTTGCTTGCCATTCTTTTAATGTCTCATCTATATACACTTTAAAGAGTGTTGGGGACAAGCAGCAGCCTTGTCGTAATCCCTTGGTAGTGTTAAATGGTTGTGATACTTTATTTCCAATCTTAATCACACTTTTTTGATCTTTATAAATTGTTGTGATCGCGTCTATGTAGGCCTGTGGTAGATGCCTGTTTTTTAGTACCTCTAGCAGTTTAATGATCGGTACCGTGTCATAGGCCTTTTCCAAATCTATGAACATTATATGTGTTCTCTGTCTCTTGCAGACATTTCCTGTATCACTTGGTTTATTGTGAAGATGTTATCTGTACATGATCTACCAGCTACAAACCCGCATTGCTCCTCTCCAATTTGAATTACCTTCTCTATTCTTTGCTTAAGTACTCGTCCATACAATCTCCCTATTGATGATGTTACTGTAGTACCCCTGTAATTATTACAGTCTGTTCTACTCCCTTTCTTATAAATTGGAGTAATATATCCTAATTTCCAATCTGCAGGTATTTCTTCTCTTCCTATAAAACATCTATTAAACATTTGTAACAATATTTCTATAAGTTTACTAGGAGCGCTTTTAATTAATTCAATAGGAATATCTCCTGGACCCGGTGCTTTGTTATTTTTCATGTTCTTTAATGCTTGATGGATTTCCAGCTCTGTTATTGGTTCAATTCTATCATCTTCATCATCATTATCTTGCATCTGCATTGGTTGTTGTCTTCGATATTCTTGCCTACTTTCGGTTAATATGTCTTCGTAATACTTTTTCCATTTTTCAACTTGTATCATTTGAATATTTGTTCTTTGTCTGTTATCTTGTCTAAGGGTGTTTATCACTTTCCAGGCTTCTTTGGTTCTTGTTCCTCCTATATATCTCTCTACATTATCGCATATTTTATTCCACTCTTCATTTTTTGCCTTTGTTACAGCTTTTTTCACTTCTCTTCTTATACGTATATATGCTTTTCTGTCTTCTTGGTATTGTGTTAATAACCACTTTCGATTAGCTTGCCTTTTCTCCGTAATCTTGTCTTCTACGGTTGTATGATCCCAATTATTTATTTTTATATTTTTTCTTTCTTCTCCTAATGCTTCGTATGCGGCTTCATGTATTGTTTGCTTTATTTGACTATAACTTTCTTCTACACTACCGTATATCTCTTCTGTTAATTTAGTTGATAATCTTAGTTTATACAGAAACTTGGTAGAATCATCCTGTAATAATTTTAAATTATATCTCCTAACTTTTAGGTCCACTTCTGTCGTCGGTTCTTCTGATTGTTGCGCTTTTCCCTTTTGTTTGAAGTATATCTTTGCGCGAAGTAGCATGTGACCTGTGCCGCATTCGGCTCCTCTTAAAGCTTTAACATCATGTGTTTTTAGGTTTGTTTTTTGTCTTTCTATTAAATAATCAATTATAGATTTTAATCCGCGAGTTGGTTGAGTCCATGTACTATATTTGTGTTTGTCTAAATGTTGGAAATACCCATTTTTTATTCTAAGATCAAATCTGTTGCATATTTCGATTAGTCTATTTCCATTATCATTGACTATTTCTTCGCCAAACTTTCCTACAATTTCTTTCCGTTTTACAATTTTTGTTAGTAGTGCAGTCAAATTACATTCAAAATCGTCTTTAGTAGTATTGTTTGCGTCATCTGTAGGAGCATATGCAGCTATTATTACCGTACTATGGCCGAAAATTTGTAATTCGATTGTCATCAGTCTTTCATCGATCTCTTCCCACTGTTTAATGTGTCTTTTGTATTTTTTTGATATAGCAATTGCTACTCCTTCCCTTGCACGTTTTTCCTTAGGGACTCCACTGTAAAACCATAGATAATTTCCATATTCTTCGTTTCCTGTTCCCTTCTGTTTTGTCTCTGTCAGTGTGGCCACATCGATGTTATATTTCGCAAGTTGTTCAAAAACTTCCGCTTTCTTTGTATTTATACCCTGGACGTTCCATGTACCAAAACTCATTATCCGTTTTCGTTTGCGTTTTCTTGCATCATAATTTCCATCCTGATTCCGAGGCTGGCGCTTTGATTTTTTAACAGTTTGTTTGTTTTTACAAGTTACGAGGAGTTAGCCCGTGCCCTCAACCCCCAACCTGGAGGGCCAGGGACTTTGATTTTAGGGTGTCCTTCCCCTAGATAGCCTGTTGCACCTCAATTTAAGAGAACTATCTTCCCTGTTGTAGCTCTTCCGCCTCCTTAACTGTTGAGATAATTTTAATCTTCTTCCACTTCAGGAGCCGTTGACCAGCTTTCACCTGTAACCCTAGGTAGGGACCCTTATTGGGTGCTATCAGCACGGGTCAGCTGAACCCAGGTTTTTTAACGAGGTTGTTACTCCTCCCCCATCACCCTTTTTCAACCTGGCTTGGGACAGGTTTCGGCGGGTTTTATAATTTATGTCATAGTAAATAGATGGCCTTGACGGCGCATGTGACTGTTTCTGCAGCCGGTATCTGTCAAAGTTAGTTATTAAAGGTAATTATAATAGTACACATTTTACTTTATTCATTACATAATGCTTTAATTATTTAAGAAACATTTTACCTTTAACAAAAGAAGTAACTAGAATAACGTTATAACCTCACTTCTACTTTAAAAATCTAAATTCCACACAATCTGTTTACTTATAGCACATTTGCTAAAAGTCAACATCTGAGTTCACTTTTAACACGCTGATTTATAAAACGTCATTTTAGTGAAACAAGCTACTGCTAAGAGACCTACTATTAGCAGTGATCGTAGAAAAAAATGATTTGCAATTCCTTTTGAATATAATTAGATAATTACATTGGATGTTAACTTGCATTTCATTATTGCTGATCATAACTGCATCGACTAGGGCTTTCCTGTTTTTGCCCAATTAAACTTAAAACAGATGGCACCTAAACATTACAATTTATTGTTACCTTACAACCTACGATCATCTCATGCTTGCCGCAATGGGTTGCCAGCTGTGTAAAAAAACTATAAATCCGTCTGTATATCTGTTTGACTGTCTGCCCGTCCGTCTGTCAGCGTAATTTGTGTTGCACTTGTACTAAGAGGTGCAGAGAAGAACAGTTGTGACTGCAGCACCGTCGTCCACACAGACATATGAATTTTTTACAGCCATACAAAAGCAATAGGCCAAACTGGCCTGTAACCCTGTTTTATATAGATACATATACAAAAAAAGTACATTATACAGATATTTATGTACACACAAATCTTAAATGGCAGCTAACCTTAATTCGCACCTTTCTACAAAAACACTGGAACAGCGTGGGATATAATTGGGGCAAAACGTGTTAGAGTGATACAAAATAGTGTGATTCAAGTCTCTTGTAAGGTTCTTGTTGAACGCGCAACGCCACCGTCTCGTGAAATTGGAACCCATTCCAAACCGGATTTGGCGCGCTGCGATTTTCACTTCTTCTCCAGTTTAAAGAGGGACTTTAAGGACATTCATTTCTCTATGCAGTAAGTCGTGGATGAAAGAATAAAATGTACTTTCATGCATTTTTTGTTTTATTCGAATATCTTTTTTCGTGTGCGAGCTATGAACCAGTGTGCATTAATTTTTAGCAGACCCTCGTATAGTACTATACTGACTCTTAAATGCTGTCCCAAATTAAGAATATGCTAAAACCTACATAATATTATTAATAAAGAAGTACTAGAAAAACAGGCTTTGGTTCATAAAACTTCTGTCGCTACGCAGTTTCGGCTTTAGTCACAAAACTTGTTTTTTCATATTCAGTCAGAGGTGAACTTAGTTTTAAAACCATGTATTTCTCTTGCTGGATAGTGGTCTCTATCTTCACAATTACTAAATCACAATTTATTGGTAAGAATAATTGATAAATAAATAGTAATTATGCTGTAGTTCAAACTCATAATTAGATATAATTTGCTCTCCGAACAGACGAGTTTTCGAAATGCGTGAAACAAGAGCTGCATAAAAGCTCACATTTTGATATAAAAAATGTACTAAAACTGTCAATAAACACGTTAAAAATAGTTCTTTGTTATCGAATAATTTCACATTACTAAGTAATAACATTAAATAACATGTGAGCAAACGAAAATAAAATCAAGCTTGGCTTTGAAAATTTAAACACACGTCGATTATTAATGCACATTATGTTGATGTTCTAGAATCAAACATACTTATATAACCTAAGCTATTGTTATAATATACCACTAATATATTTGTATACTAATGTATTTGGACACCAAGTCATTCATAAGTAGGTAATTTGAAATTGTAGATATTTTAAAAATATGGAATAAAGAAATAAATAAAGTAGTACTTGCTAAACATAACAAATTTTCACTAGTATGTCTGTACTCAGGGTGTCCCAGAAATGGCAATAAAACGCCAGATAGCCGTGTAGCCTGTTGGAGGAATGGAATTTACAGTATCCAATAAATAATAAAAGAAATAATACTATGTAACCAGTAAAACAACTAAATAAATAAGCACTTCTGCTTGATTAGATATCGATTGACAAAACTGATGAAATAATTGACTGAAATTTTGAAAATCATATACACTTGACATTCTTTCTTTATTCGGTATAAATATAGCTTTTTCCTGGTGCTGAAGACGGTAAGGTAGAACCTCTTATACTCGAAAACCAAACAAAATATTAGAATTTTTCACTTGGAATTATTCAGCCTGTAAAGAAACTGGCGGTTATTGCCATCTGGGATATTCTATGTAATTTGATTTCTCAAAATAAAACAGTTACCATTGAAAGGTATTATAAGCTAGTAAGAAAATACATTCTCATAGTAGAATAAATATGTGACCGATTTTAGATATTCTATATAAGCAATACATTTAAGTCTACACATTTTTAAATTTTTAATTTTAAAATTTTTATAGAAGTAACTATATCTTTGTTATTTATCGACATTCGCTTTTGTATTATTATTCCAAAAAGTAGAAAGTACAGCATTTTGTTTTAATTTTCACCATGAATATTCCCACTCAATCTTTGTAAGGTTTCTGCGCAGTGTTTCCCATGTGCCCTATTGAAAACAATTCTAGATAGTGCTTTACAAAAGCTCTAATCTATATTTGCACTGCAGCTGGTCATGATTTTATTGCACTATCATAATATTTTCATTTCGTTTCATCTAATCATTGTATAAAGTGATCTATCAATCAAATTGTTATTCTTCGAACGTAATTAATATAGGTGACACCAGTGTGCCCCTATGAATTTTGAAAATAATTTTACTTTTTAGGTGACAGTTGCATATTGCAGTCTGGGGAAAAAGGAGAGTGTAATCTAATTTCAAAATGCCCGTTGGCTATAAAAAATCTACAATCAGGTATACGACCAATGCACTGTGGATTTCAAGGCAGTGAACCAATAATCTGTTGTGTGAAATATAACTCCTATGAAGCAAGTTTAAAAAGTAAAAGAAGTGAGTTTATTGTCTTGCATAACTGTAACTAGTATGCAATAAGTATAACGATAATGGTATAATTCCGTTGATAGCAAATATTAAGTCTACTAATTTCAGAATGTAAAGAGTATGTGGAGAGAGCTAAAATACCAGACCCCCTTAATATTATTAATGGAGCACCTGCTAAAGTTGGAGAATTTCCTCATATGGTAAAATAATCTTATCGTTTACGTACATTAAAATAAAGAAATATTTATTTCAAGGTAGCCTTAGGGTATGGTGGAGTAAATGACAAGCAATGGCTGTGTGGAGGAAGTCTAGTTAGTGAACATTTTGTTTTAACAGCAGCTCATTGTGTGGAATCTCCCAGCTCGTAAGATTATTCATTTAGTTTCAATTACTGCAAATACTCATGCCTTGCTTTTATAGGGGACTAGTTAAATGGGCTAAAATGGGCACAATTAATTTGAAAAGTCCACATGCAGGCGAATTCCCACAAGATTATGAGATAGTTAATAGAATTCATCATCCTGATTACAAACCTCCTTCAGTTTACAACGATATAGCTATATTAGAGCTAAACCAATCTATCTACTTTACAGAAGGTGTGCATCCCGCTTGTTTAAATACGGAATTTATTACTCCTAAAAAATTAGAAGCTGTAGGTTGGGGTCGTTTACAATTTTCGGGGTCTACAAGCAATAACTTAATGAAAGTGGATTTAGTTCAGTATTCCAACGACGTATGTAAGATGCGTTTCTCAAATCTATCCAACAGAACACTTGCGAAAGGTATTGACGATGAAACGCAAGTATGCGCTGGCGGTGGATATCGTGAAAGCAAGGACACTTGTCAGGTATCTACTATTTTTCTACACTATACATCATAATACAATAATATTCCTAGAAAGTTGTACATAAGTGTAAGTTCTTTAAAATGGCTTCATTGCCTAACTGAGTGGTGTAATGGCTTTATTACCTAACTGAGATAGTGTCAAATGAATGATATAATGACATTTATCTACTTCAGTGGGATAAATAACTCATTACATCATTCATTTGACAATATTTCCTTTAGGTAATGAAGCTCATTACACCACTCAGTTATGTAATGGCTTCATGAACTAACTGAGTTGTGTAATGGCGTCATTTCCTAACTGAAATAGTGTCAAATGAATGGCATAATGACATTTGCCTACTAAAATATTTTTCAAAATAACAGATATGACATTTCTCTTAATGCACTTTTCTCAATTTTAGGCAGTTTTAGATAACATTTCGTACACTACATGTGTGATAATGCACTATTAATATACTTGTGTGCTTACACACACGTATATTAATGATGCCCTCATCCCACTTGTATAAGAAACAACTACTTCTCTAAGTTAATAAATAATTTTTAAATTCAAATTTAACTTTTCGTTAATAGGGTGATTCCGGAGGTCCTCTTCACGTTGTTGAACTAAAAGACGAAATCGCAAAGATTTACAAAATTATCGGTGTGACGTCATTTGGAAAAGGTTGCGGCGTAGCTAATGTTCCAGGAATTTATACACGAGTATCCCATTTTGTGCCATGGATTGAAAATATCGTTTGGCCAGAAGAATAATCTCAGGCAGATATCGGGACCAGAAATCACTGAAGATTGTAATACAGTGATACCTCGCCGTTCCCGACTTTGCGGTTCGCTGATTTGATTTTACGCGGGGCACGTTTGTGCTCCCTTTTCTTTGCCGTTCGGGGATATTTGCTTTGCCGTTCGCGGATGGAATTGCCAACGTTAACTGTTTCAACTTCCACACACTAACGGCCGGTCTTATGAAGGCCACTAATCTGACGTTAACTTTAATTCGCTGTTAAAATAACAAATGCGCATAAAAATGTGTTTACTAATGATTATTTCCTTCATATCCATAATAATGCGTAATCACCATGGTTTCTGTCAGTTTAATAATGACTAAAATTCAAACGTCAAAATTTAACCGCGGTTAAATTTATGTCAAAATTTAATCGCTTGTGCATAATTTTAACATGATTATTAAAGGTGCTTCACCAACTGAATTTTATCTATTTATTCAGGAAATAATCACTCCGAACATCCCGCGTGCATGTAAACTAGCCTGAATAAATTTTGACGATTTTCTGTCAGAATGTTTTGCTCTGAAGAAATATATCTCGTAAATTTTCCGCTTCAAAATCCCTCGTGCTGCGCACTCGGGATTCTTGTTGAGCGGCAAATTTACTTGACAAATTTCTTAGCAAAACATTCTGACAGAAAACGTCAAAATTTAATCGGCTATTTTAATGCACTTGGGATATTACTGTTGAATAATATGTCATAAGCGCCAACGTTTTGATGAGCTTTTTTTATTTTAACAGCGATTTAAAGTTAACGTCAGGTTAGTGACCTTCATAAGACCGGCCGTAAGTAAATAAAGCAGACGTATGCGGTTTATGTCATGAACAACTAAATAACATTATTAATCACCAACTTGTAAGCACATTTATCGAGCCTATTTCTTTGAATCTCTTATTACCAGATCGGACCTGAAATAAATTCTAAAATTTAATGTTTTTTGTTTTAGTGGTTTTTTGCTTTATATTTTATGTTTTGAAAATGTACGTATTTGCATATGTTTTGAAAATTTACGTATTTGCATGTTTGTATACTCACGTTTATGTATTTTTGAATTTTTTGAAGTTGCCTAGCATAAATAAATCTAGTTAATGGAACCTAACCCCGTTTTTATCCTTTATGTGTTTACTTCGCAACGCGGTTTTGCGCTTAGCGGCATTGTTCTGGAACGTAACCCCCGCGAACGGCGAGGTCTGACTGTATAAGTTATTTGCATTATTTGTTCTCGTTGACTAAAGTTAATTAAAATAAAATTATTAAAATTTTATCACTAATATCGCTATTTTATTAGTTACTTTCAAAAACATAAGTAATTAATTAGAGTTATATTACTGATAACGTATAACCTACATTCCAAATTTCCAAATACATATCTCACAGTATCCAACATTTTCTGTGAAATTGAGCTGAATGTTCATATGTCGATACTGTGTTGTCCCCCATCTTTCTAGCTAATCAGATTTGAGCTATCTATACTGGTTACCTATTTACAGCTACCCATAAACACAGTATCTACATGCATTTCTTCTGTTCTCCAATTCAAAACACAGCAAGTCATTATAATGTTCGAAAGAACCAAAGAAAACACAGCATCTGGTAGTTACTGTGTTTTAGAAAAAACACCGAGCAAACTTTTTTGTCAAAATTATGTGTATAACACAGTATCTACGAGATACTGTGTTTTGTTGCAGACATGCTCATTCAACGTATCTACATAACCTTAATTTGTGAGTGTTTGTTATTGGTGTGCAGGGCGTTAAATAATAAATTTTGGTTATTTTTATTGTTCTTGTATTTGTTTAAGTTGTACAGCATATCTTTTTGATAAAAAAAATCGTATAGCTATCGTAAAAAAATAATAAAACTGTTCTTGTAGATACTGTGTAGAAAATTAATTTAATCCTCACTTCCGCCCACCCATTGGATTTAAAAACACAGTAACTACATTTTACCATGAAACTTTAGGGTTGTAAGATTTGTGGTCAGACAGTAAAAATTATACTTTAATACAGACTGCAAATATACAGGATTTAACTTTGGGGATTCATGCGAAGTGTGGGGCCATCAATCTAAAGTGTTTCTTTGTTTCCCAAAATTCTACTCATTATCACATACTGTGCTATTCGATGGAGCAGCCGAAATATAGACGAATAAATCAAACAAATTAAATCATGATCTTCCTGCATTATTTACGTCTGAATGATTTTATTAATTAGATTTTATTATGTATAAATATTGTAATCCTAAGCTCAGAGGGATAGCTCAAAAGTAATAAACAAAGTGTCTGCGAAGCAAATACAAATCCAATAAGAAACTAAGGTACGTACATGAAAGCTTTCCAACTTCAAAAAACTTTCCCCACGCCATTTGTTGGAACTTCAAGACATCTGGTTCCGATGTACTATAAAAAGAGTGGAAACGCTGGGAGCTAAATGGCTATATGATGGGTAAAAGAGAACCCCAAAGTCCATCTTCTCATAAAAATCAAACGCTGCGTTAAAGATCCATGAATTATTAGTAGCTTCAGCGTACTTATGCGAACGTTTTGTCCGTCCGTCCGTCCGTCTGTCTGGATCGCCTGTAACTTTCGAACGGCAAAGTTGTTGCTAAGGTCCCGAGCACCTTCATGCGCTATTTGGTTTTGGCGAAAGGTGGCGATTTTCCACTTTGCAAAATTTCCAAGCATTGTAGCACAGTGGCGGCTTGTCCACTTGGCGCTATCTACAGAAGTTCGGTGGTCACGTTTTGAACTACACATTCTGGGTGCACTATAATACTTAATGTTTTCGCAGTGCTGAAGCTACTGTTTAGACCTGTAGTTGAGCAGTTTATTAATTCCATCACCAGCATTTCTTATTGTAGGCAGCTCTTAAACGTTTAGGCGGCGATGAATTTCAGTTAGGGTTAGATTTTAAACAATTAAACGGTCGTTTATTAGTGAACTTCATTTCAGTCTGTAAGTAATGATTTTTAAGACGGTTGCGGAAAAACAAACTTTACCTTGACCTACAGATTATTAAATTTAAAATAGCAGCTGCATATGTACATATTGCGACGGTTCTATGCTTTGACAACTGATATTAAATGAATAATAATATTAAAATGTAGAGACAGCCACCCGTATTGAAATTTGTTAGCTCAGTAATAATACAATTTAATTAACATTATATTATTTGATAATTATAAATAAAACTAATACTGAAAACCTTAATTTAGAATGAGACTAAAATTACAGTTTCTTTTCGTTGGAAAGTGACAGTGAGCCACTTTACTTTCTGTTTATTCTCATAACGGTAGGTAGTTCAATAATAGTAATTTATTATGCAAGACGATAAAGTTAAATTTTATCCACGAGTGAATCGTTTAACGTCGAGACGAAGTCGAGACGTTAATGATTCAAGAGTGGATAGAAATAACTTTATCGTCGTGTATAATACAATATTTTTTTCTATAGCAAGAACTTTAACAATTTCAAAAGAAAATAATGACAGTCAATCACATTTCAAAATGTCAGTAGCTAGATTAGGTTGCTACGATAATACGAAGCTGTCATATTTAATTTAAACAAAAGTTAGAAAATTAAATTACTTTATCTATCCTTGATGTTAAAGTGCTACTTTATCTACCCTTGCTGTTAAAGTAAAACTTGACCTTTTGTTTTGAGTTGATAAAAGCACACTTTAACATGTGCTATAGAAAAAATCAACAAAATTGTGTACAAACAGGTAGATAACCTGCAATTAAATAACATAAATAAGGTGCAAGAAAAGCAATAAAAGAAAATCTTAAGGTGGAATTTAGAAAAAAAGTAGTAACCGAAATGAAAATGACATCTTTGGCATATGGACTTTTGCGGTACAGAGGTGATTCGGAATGTGTGGAATTGTGGAAGTTATTGTAAGATGCTACATTTGGAGTTGGGAATGATTGATGGATAATCGCTGAAACTTCTTTGTGGCGTGAATTCATAATTCATATCCTTATTTGGGTATTTCGCCACTCTGCAAATTAAAAATATCTGCAGATTGTCCCTCGAAACGTTCGTTATTAATATTTTCGTTATTTAATATTTTTAATTTGCATAGTGGCGAAATACCCAAATAAAAATATAAATAATGATGAATGGATTTGCTATAAACTGAGAATAGAATCCGTGAAATTACTTATGAGGAGGAGAGATAGCGGATGGCCTAGAAAGCAACGTGCTTGAGTCTTAGGCGGCCGGACCGGGTTCGATCCCCGGCGCCTACAGTGGAATTTTAAATATCGTACGCTCTCCGACTGCCACACTAACGCCTGTGGTAATAAAGAAACTCTTTCTCACTTTCGACGGGCAAGGCTAGCCAACTCCCGGGCTTACTAATAAAAAGGGCTCATAGAACCACTTTGTAGTTAACAAGAGGTCACTGGACTATAATAATAATAAGAATACTTGTGAGAAGATTTATATTTTAATATTAAACAAGATAATTTTATATTTGTATTATGTCAATTTCATTTACGAAAAATCAAATTTTTAACAGTAACTAATAATATTATAGTAACTAGGCTGGGTGCTAGGAGAGAGATTTAATTAGAAATCATAAACAAATGCATGTTCCAACACGAATAAAGAGTTTCAAATTTTAAAAATTATTTACTGCACTAGTATACATTTTACTTACAGAACATAACACATAACACCAAGTAATTTAATAAAATGAATAAGTACAGAACCATTACTATTTCTGGTTAAGTCAATCTGACATTTAGAAGGGTAAATATTTAAGCAAGGTTACGTATATGGAAAGTAATTTTGACAACAAATAAAAGTAAAGTAAAGCAAATTAATTTAAATATCCACTTTAAATAGAGTATTATCGAATTTTAAAGTGAAGTAGCAGCTACATATGCCCTGTTCACTCCATTTATGTTTCTGAGGAGGTTTTTTATGTGCATTTTTTAAACGGTGTAGCGAACAGTTGGTAACAAATCATTATGAAAGTCAAAAGAAAATTTAACAGTTCGTTCATCATTTTAGCTTCATCAAGTGAATAAAAGTAGTTGGAAATAACATAACTGATCTCTCCAGTTCAGAACGATGCCACGAGTTTTCTATAACTAAAGCACTTTCATGAATTTGCAAAACGCAAATGTCATTTTGAAATTAGTAACTTTTGGTAAACTAAAATATTTCATACACTGGTAAAGGCCTGCTTAGAAACACAAATGGAGTGAATAAGATATATGTAGCTGCTACTTCACCTTTAAATTTAATAATATATGTGGGTTAAGGCGAAGTTTGTGTATTTACTGATATGAACTCGCATTTTTACTTTAAATATATTGCGAGTTTTCAAAGCTTCACGAGTTGTAGTATGTGCTACTTGATAAAATGTATTTCATGTCAGTATGATTGACAGTTCTTAACCTATAGAAGGGCTGTGGATTTAAAAAAAAATAAATTATATTGTCTAATGGTTTTTAGTGTAAGGGTTTGATATCGGACTAAAAAGGTTAAAAGAATACAGTATTAAATTACAAAAATGAATTTAAGTATTAGAAGGATATCAAAATTATCAATATGTATTTGGTAAAGAAATAAAATAGAATTAAAATTCAATTGAATGATGCTATTTAAGAAACAGAAAGGTTCTAACATAATTTAATTATTATCTTAAATAAAGTGAAGGATTAATATCAAATACCTATTCGAGAAATATCATCAAAATAGTGGGTGTTAAATAAATACGATACAGAATATATAGAGTGTTGGACTATAAAAAATATGCAAAACAATATCACTAATTATTATTAGAATGTAAAAACGGTAATATGTTTGTAAGAAGCTAAAAATTCTAAAATAAACCCTTTATAAAATTATGTTGAATCTATTTGATGTGGTGATGATAAAGAGAAGTTTGGATATAGTGAGAGTGTCATATGTATAACAGTTATAATCTAAAAAAGCAATTTCTGGAATTGGATGCAGAACTAACCTTATTGTCAATTAATTACATCATATGAATTGGATAGCAGGGGCTGGTTTTACTGGAGATGGCTTACATCGAGTTTGTTAGCAGAGTGAACGTCTTATGCTATAGATACAAGGTTTTTCATCGGCTGGAATTGTACTTTGCCAAGCTTGTTATTGAAGTGACAATTTGTAACTTGCATCTAGTCGAAATTCGTGGTACTAGGTTGTCAAAGGCTTGTGAATTTTGGAAGAAAGACGTGGATGGCGATTGTTTCGATCAGTTTTGACAGTTCTGTTAGAGAAAAGTGGTAGGTGTCTTGTCGTGTTTGGCTGGGAGGTGTTTGCGGTTCCAGGTGGTTGGTTGCATTTGTGCTAGGATTTGTCTGGACATTGGGAGATTTCTGTGAGGTTACCGGATGCATTTGGCTTGGTAAAAGAGCATATCGAGGTCCATAAAGAGGTGACAGGCTACAGGTATTTATGTAATAAACTGAATGTAAAACATAGAAACAGTGAAGTGAGTACTTACTATTTAATATTTGTTGAATGACAAGTAGTGTAACGAAAAGGTGGGTGGCATAACTACCCATGTCTCAAAATACAGCACAAGTAACAGGAATCTGACAGCCTCCAGGCAATTCTGTTCAATAAGTTAGTTGTAACCCTTGCGGTATAATGGCGAGCATTGCTTTGCTGGAAAACAAAATTTTCCATTTGGGAAGATATGGTATTGCAACATTGACAATGTAACCAGCAGCATTTCGATTATCGTCAATGAAGGTTAATAAGGGACTACTACCATAGAAAATTGCACCCCATATTCACTCCTTGTGTAAATGCTGTATTGAATTCAACAAATATTCTATATTTCTGCGTTCTCCACACATCCTCCTGACCCTTCTACACCTATAGTTGGTCCACAAACAATATCTGAAATCGTCACTGAACACCACTTGCCGCACGGGGAATTTTTATAAATTAAATAATAATGCTCAATGATGCTTTCCGAAAACAGAACACTGGAGAATTGTCTTGTGGTGCACCAAAGTTTTACCAGCTAGTTTCAAAGCAGGATGCCACTGATTCGCTATGGTCCAAACCAGAAGACCTACAACTGTTGCTGTAAAACCTTAAATAACATAACTGCTCCTATAAAACAATAAAAATCAGAAATTACTATAACCTAATGTTTAATTACACCAAATTTAACCTTTTAGCTCCAAAAGAACATATCTTTCACAAGCGAAAATATTCGTGAGAGCAAAAGAAACATGGCGAATCCTTACACTTATAAATGCCAATGAAATCGGAAGGACTATAAACCTATAGTTTCGTTTATTTTAACTTATCTGTACTTATGTCAGCTTAACCCAAGATTTTATTTGTTGTGAATGTGACGTTGATTTTATTCTAATTAATAAACTTTTATTTTAATTTCTATTAGTTGTGAGTGTAAGATGGTGTATATATTGCTACGAACAAAGTTAGTTTAAAACCTAGATGCACTTTTTGTTCTTTTAAAAGTTGATCACCCTAAAACCGACCTTGTTGTAGATATTTTTCTCTTATTTAATTCTTCACTCAACTAGCTCAATATTACTTTCAATCTGCAGCGTAACTGTTGTATGAAACTTAACAATACACTGCAGTCTATTACAATGTAATTTAAAAAATAAATAAGATATAATTCTGCAGATAATATCTAAATGTTTTTAATATAAGCAAATTAAACCTTCAAAATGACTTTTATCATATTTGTTCTTTAATCCAATCTTATTCCATAAAATATTAAAGTAATTGTTAATGTTTATTTTTAAAGTAACTGATACTTCTGTCAATTCAAAAAAATTTTGTTGATGCCACTTCCAATAATCAAGTAAATGTATAAACCTTAGGTTTACAAAACCTTTCTTAATTTTTAAATCTAAATTTAACGTATTTAGGAATTTCTATAGGCCTTTTTAATTTTTTATATTATTATTTTTCGTAGCTCAGTACTGAGAATTAATTTTAAATCGACTCACTTAGCGTTTTTTATTTTTGTTGCGAATTGTCTGCAATCCTATCTGCTAGAAATTGCTTCTGGGATTCTCTTGCTCTACAGCTTCTGTGTTGATATCTCCAAAGTATGATGACAGTTCTTTTATGTCGATAACGTATACTGATAGTCACCTTTAACAATATTTAACATGGATTCTACCCAGAACTCATTAGTTTTACTTTGAATTCTGAAAGAACATTTTTAACAGCCGTCAAATTAAAATTACATTTTTCTACTCGCCCGCTTATATATTTCTTAAAACAAAAACAATTGATTATTTCCTGTCCTGGCATTCTTTTGCAGAAGAAATATTTATTAATTACCAGCTTAAATCAATTTAGTTAAAATTCTGACAAAAGTCATTTTTTTAGGTGACCAATATTTATCTATAATTTTTAAACGTATTTGAAACTTTCCCTGATTATAAACAAACCGCCACACTAACAAAGGTAAGTCATAACGTAATCCTATGTAATGTAAGCCTTCTCTCTACTTTAAAATTTCATTTTAAGTTAAAACGAAATCACAAACTTGTAACATGATTTCTATTGAAACCTTGCAAACAATTTTGAACAGTTCAAACCACTTGCTTTGGGCCTAATTACCCATTCTATTGTCAATTGAGCTTCAAAAACAGTACATTAAATGAACACTTATACGTTATTCATATATACAATAATACTAAAAGTCCTATCATGTAAATACTTACTGGACGTGCACGAAGCATACAATCCGTAAAGCTGCAATCGATTTATTCCTCAACGATCTACTTAGAATCGTACTGCAAACCGCAATTAAAACGCCATGAAAAGAATTTTGCAGATACATAAAACAGATTTCTCCAGTTCTGCGTCTCCGCGTACTAGAAATGGCTCGAACACGATGAAAATCGTTAAGAAGACGACCATGAAGAAGCCTCGAAGAATTCTGATCCTGAATTCGGTGATAAAGCTGTCCTAGAAATTGAAGAATTGTAGTTTGCAAGCTTTTCAAAGTTGACGGTATAGAGTCGTAGGAGAAAAAGGTTTCGGAACACGTCGGAGAGAGGTATTGTGCCAGCGTTGCTGAATAGTACACCCAAACCCCGGACAAATCTTTTCTCCAGGTATTTCTCGTGATAGCGTCAGAGCTCTAAAGAAAAAAACACTAAACCTGGTTAGTAAAAGCTTAATATAGGTCCAAATCGTCACGCAAAGTTCAAAAGCGAAAGTAAAGTGACATACCGAGGTTTGAGGTCGGCCAGAGGTAAGTTTTGCTTCTGAAATATTTCTAAATCCTAGTATAACTAATAGATGAATTTCAGCTATTGCGCACACAATACATAGATGCTGGAATAAACTTTCTCCGATCAGCAGAGATGTCAAATCCGCATTTAAGTAAGTCGTCGAAAATAACCAGGACACACCAGAAGCAATCTCTCAAGATGGCTACAGAAAATGTCTCCCTTTTTACAAGCAATATTTTCCTAAACTGAAAAAAAAATCCCGAATAAGTAACTGGAGCGAAATTTACACCTAACAAACTATATACCATTCCTGTACCCTCCAGTTCTCTGCACCATTCCAACCTCAGATCACAGTGACGTTGGATAAGCAGAAGACATAAAAATGAACGGTACGAACGCAGCCCAAATGATATCATCCAGTGATAAACAGATGTCGGGTTGAGGAAAACCTGTCTCTTGTCTTCATAAGTCTTAGGCGACATTCTTCGCATTCTGTTATCCTCCGGCGACGTCCAAATCCACGTCGAAGTGTAGGAATCCCTTCTTCAAACTATCTGCACCATCATTTCAAAACCGTTGCTACATCGCGGTATACACAACGAGCCATATATCTAAGTGAAAGTCTTGTTTCCTTCATGCCAATAATCCGATCACGCTCAAAGTCATTTAACTTCCGATAATTTTCGTACGTACTCTTGACTAACATTGCAAAAAATGTTCACCTGTTGACAGTTTCCAGAAACAGGGAATTTTGTTTTCAAAGCTAATTCATTTAATAACATTCATTATCTTTAGCACAGTTTACCTTTCAGTGTCCATTTATACCAGTAAGTGCAAAAACCAAAACAGAAATCGATCGCTAAATTTTGTTCAAATTTTAAGCATTATTCTGTCATGACAGATAACTTCTGAAAATTTGAACAAATTGGTCAACAACTTACATGTATTGCAATTTTTATCGAAAGCAGTATACATCTGAAGTATCTATCTATCTAGAGTACTATGCATCCAATAAAGGAAGAGCCCTGGTCATCAATGCCCGTGTAGGGTTGCTAATACCTCTTTAGGCGCCTCCCTACTATACATATACCGGGTAACAATGAGACTAGGGCCATGCTGATATCTTCTTTATTTATGAATTGATTTGGATAAAATTTTATACCATGGTACTAGACATAATTTCTGATTTGCCGATAGATATCGTCAAAATGGCTGACTTCCGGTTTTACCGGAAATGATACCAACTTTGATTTTTGAAATGGAACACCCCATATATTTTATGTTTTTCTGAATCTACGACTTAAATTACATACCACAGTGTTGCCAAATTTGCTTAGGTATTATTAGTTATTACACAAAAATATTTAAAAGAAACAATTAATTAGTTAATTTTCAATTTCAGATAAAGATAAAGTAGTGCATGATGCATATCGCTAGATTGGTAATTATATTTTCTATCTAATGGCAAGATGGCCCTTAGTAGGTGCCACTTAAAAAAAGTGACTTTTTCTTGAAAAACGAGTTTAACAAACTATATTCTTTTATTAAAGGTTTGTTATTGACCTTATTGATAAAATAGCTATTATTAAGATTTGCTAGAGTCAATTAGAATATATTTTTCCAAGTCCAGCTTTCTATTGTAAAAATAAAAATTACAAAAATTTTTTTTTTGTTTAAAAAAATTTAAATTTGGCAAGATTATTATATGTAATTTGACTCGTACATTCAGAAAAACATAAAATATACAGGGTGTTTTATTTAAAAAATCAAAGTTGGTATCATTTCCGGTAAAACCGGAAGTCTACCATTTTGACTGTATCTATCGGCCAATCAGAAACTATATCTAGTATCATGGTATAAAATTTTATCCAAATCTATTTATAAATAAAGAAGATATAAGCATGGCCCTGGTCTTATTGTCACCCGGTATATTGGGTACCCAAGAAATTCGGGGCTGACCAAGACTAGCAACAGCGGAATGACCGCCGGGATAAGCGGGTCCCTGTACCCTGCCAACAGAATAAATAAATAGAGAGGATGAGCAGATACATGTAGAGCAGTGACAAATCGCAACAATAGGTGGATGAACCAAAGAAATTGGTTAACGGCATAGAATGTTAAACGTAACAGGAAATGATAGCATTCAAGATCCTAATGGAAATTCCTAGTACATCATTTCAACAGAATGGGAATCAGCGATATCCCCTGGCCAGGAACCGGTTAACATAATTTGGATGGATATAGAATATACTTTTTGGAAATGGCTCCAACATAGGTATATGACAAAAGAATTGCACTTATCGTATCAAAGAAATTAGCTTCATTGTAAATAGCTTTACACCAATCTCAGATAGGGTAATAAGAATGATACTGCAATTGCACACAAAACCATTAAATGTAAATATCATTCAAATAATGTTAATATGAATCGGTTAAACAGAGCAATCAACAAAGGAAGTTTGAGTCGCCAAGCAGGCGGCAACAAACAAAGAACAAAACGCATCTGTTTAACAATACGCCACGATACTACACAAATTTCCAAATAAAAACCTCTGCCGAAAATAAAACAATAAATTACGGCATGCCAGTTTCTAAAAGTACACAAATAAAACTCTGCAAGAAAATAATAACTCTATAATAAAGCAGAACACTTCCCAAGGTCAAACATATCAACTCCTGGTCTATGTGCAGTTAGGTATTGTGGGCGTGGTCTTGATATTTTCTAAGAGCCAGTAATATGGAAGGAGAGAACAATTAATGCTCTTGTTAGGGCCTACACACATTTTTTACATTACACAGGAATGTTTGTACTATGTACACATAAATATTAAATCTGCAAATAACCTAAATTCGGAGCTTTGTACAAAAATATGGTTATAAACTTTTTGCAAGTGGACTTTACTACCTCTAGGAAGAAAAGGCGTCGTGCATCACGTGACCACAATTCGAGGTTGGAGGTAAAATAACCTAAAATTGTAATGTAAACATTACGGTAACCGTAGTTTCGGAGTGCTGTACTTGCAAAAATATTTAGTTTTTTAATTAGAATTGGCTGCCAAAGGATTATTTAAATATTTTTATTGCCATAAGTGTTTATTTGTTCAGTTTTTAAAATGCCTTCGTTCTGTATGGTGGTAAAGTGTGGTAGTAATTATATTTTGTGGTAGTAATGCAGCCAGGGATGCACCATTGATTCGTTTCTTTAGGTAAATAAGTATATAAATTAAATAGTTTATTTCACGATCTGTATTGTTTTCTTTATTATGATTTGATATTTTTTACAGAATTCCTTCAATTTTCACCAG
>OW679194.1:186816141-187255784 GCA_940337035.1 Agriotes lineatus | reverse complement strand
ACTGGGTTTAGTCTACGAAACTATTATACGTTAGGTTAAAAAATACAGGGTCTAAAGTATTTCTCTATTGGTTTCGCTAATAACTTTAATTATATATTAGCGAAAAAAATAACTGTAATTATATCATCATATACAAGAAAGATGTGAGATTTGCTTAGCTTATGTATGGAACACAATATCACGTTTGCATTACTCGCTCCAAGATAGCCACTGGAATTTACTATTTTTTTCTCGTATCCGCTCCTTCAACTCTGTGATTGTATGGGGGACATGTCATGTAACCACAACTCTTCAAATAGACTCACTTCAAAAAGGGGGCTCGGATACCACCATTAAAATGCAATAAAAAGATCGTAATTGGGGAATAGGCAAAGAAAAGTTGGAGATGTATGGCTGAAAATGTCGGTTACATTAAGGACATTCTGTTTCCCACCTAGGCTAAAAAATCTCCCATCTTTCTTCTTTATGGTGACGTAATTGTTACTTTTTTCCGTAATATATATAAAAAAGTCATTAGAAAAACATCGTATATTTACAAAGGTGTGAATGTAAGCAGTGTAATATATATTTTTCGCCGCAATAAAACTATAGTTTGGCGGCGCACTGCCTTGACTTTCAATAAAAAAAATGTGTCTGTAGAAATGAATTTCCAGTCTCATATGGTTCCAAGCTAGTGGTTGACCTTGCCACGATTAGTATGTATAAACCAATAAATTAATATCAACAAAGCATTCATTTATTTACTAAAATACCTGGTTCGAGGAACTGGGATTTTCCTATAAATATTCAACTGTAATTGGAATTGTGTATTTCTGTGCTGTCAATACACAATTCCAATTACAGTTGAATATTTATGATAAAATCTCAGTTCCTCGAATCAGTTATTTTATATTACGTATACAGCAGTGATACACGACTTTGGCTTTTTAAATGGAACACCCTTTATACTTTTAGATATTTGAAATTAGTGCTAAAAAATTTTCTGATAGCATGCTTGAACTAAAATCTTTGAAATCATTACTTTTGAAAGTAAAACATTTTATTTACCTAAAGTATGCCATGACTTATGCAAAATCATAAACAATCGAACAAAAAACGCAAAACAAATTCCGCTTGGTTCTAAAAATTGTTCCATGGCCGAATTATCGCACCAAACGTACTACAACAATTGAAAGCTGTTTTTTAATGGAAAAATATAAGTTTCATCAAAATGCATGCAAACTACAATAAAATAGCTTTCCAACGATGGACGATATTCGCCATTTCGTTTAAAAGTAGCTCATAAACAATCAAAATATGGAATCTGTTTTGAATAAAAACAAACCAAGCTATTAGCTTATATAGAAGAAGAAGAAGAAGACAATCCAAATACTGAAGACTGAGGAAACATACGCAGGTGTTGACAGAAGCGGATATGGTAAAGATAACGGACGGACAACTAAAGTAGAAGTATTGGAAAAAGAAGAAACATACTAAAGTATGCAAGGTAAACGAAAAGCCAAAATACAAATTAAATGTTACACTTTATTTGTAGGACTACGGAATGTTTAACCTGACAGCGTAGACATTTAAAAAAAATGACGATAAAAAATTATTTCGTTGATTGTCGAAAAAATAGTGTGTGTCACTCGTCGGACAGATCTGTTAGTTGCACTTGGTAGTTATTTTACCGCATGCAACAAACAATGCTCTATTCGCACTTGATACACAAATAACTATTTTATCACTATACTAGTTTTGAAATATGTTCAATTCATAACTAACGGTTGTCTAAAAAGACGGTCAAAAATCCTTTTAAACATTTTTTTGGCATGTCTTGCATAATATGTTACATTTAGCTGATCAACGAACCACAGTTAAACATCAAAATGGTTTTGTTTTCACTCGGTAGGTAATAAACACAACCTCATAATAATTAAATTATGACATTTATGACATTTATTCACAAATTGAAGGTTAAACTTGGCAGTTGCAGGTGCTACAAGTTACGCTTTACTGAACGTAAGCGGAATTTCAGTCCAAGCACTCTTCATCCGTTTTATTTTTAGACACCCACGTAAAGTATGACGTTTACTTTACTCAATTTTGAAAAAGGACATTTTGCATGTCAAAATTATAAAATCATTCTGAGTGTGGGCGCCTAGGTGTTCACACGTATTTCATATGTGCTCTTCATAACTCATTTAATACATTATAGTTACGTTAATCAGCTAAAATTATATCGTGCCGGTGTTTGTCGCGTGTCGTATAATCTTCTTGCAAAGTGTTAACGAACGTTTGTGCAGCTCTGATAACCGAAATGCCGCACTGTGTTGTATGCAGCGCCCGTTGCGGTAGATACGACGATAACATTGAATGTACTCGGTGTAAGAACCATTTCCACATTAAATGTGTTGATATGGATCTATCCAGTTTGGAATTCTTGAAAAAATCAAATAAACTAAAGGACTGGAACTGCAAAAGTTGTAACGGCGAGGTCAGCGGTGAACTATCTCAAAGCAAGATGCCCGATGTAAATACAAATACAGTAAACATTCCAATGCCGACGAAGTGGTTGATAATATAACTGATACTTCTAAAAATATAACTCTCGCAGATGTCATGAATGAATTAAAATTTATTCGTGTTGCGCTACTGAATACAGAACAGTCGATTGATGCCCTCAACAAAAAATTCAACGATTGCAGTGCTCTCTTAAAACAACATGAAGATAAAATCGATCAATGTGTTAAGAAAATCGAAGATATAGAAGTCAAAAATAACAAATGGAGCGTTGATTTCGAGGAGCTTAAGAAATCCCAATGTGAAGTTGTAAATTCCGTGGATTATTTTTCCCACAAAGTGGACGAATACGAAGAGAAAATTCGCAAACTGAACTTTAAAAAGATTGATGAATTGGAAAAAGAAAATGCATCGGTGAAGAACGAATTGATACAACTTAGAAATAAGTTCGATGAATTGGACCAGTACAGTCGTATATATAACATCGAAATCCAAGGTATACCCGAGGCAACAAATGAAAATTTACTTGAAGTTCTACTAAACATTGGCAAATTATTAAACTACCCCATCGCACGATCTGATATCGACGCAGTTCATCGAATCCAACCAATCAACAAAACTCTTCAACCCAAAGCAATAGTGGCAAAATTTTTTTCTCGTGAGAAAAAGCATGACTTTCTGAGTGCGTACAGAAAACATGCAACTTTAAATATTCAAGAACTGGGTTTCAACGGGCCTCATCGGCGGATCTATATTAACGATCATCTCTCTCCAGCCAGGAAACAGCTTCTTCATCAAGCAAGGGCGTTATGTCACGAGAAAGGGTATAAATATATATGGGTTCGCGACTTCAAAATACTTGTGAGAAAGGCCGACGGTGCAAAAGTTTTCCAAGTAAGTTCCTCTTCTGATTTGTCAAAGATAACTAACAAACGAGTTTTAATTTACTTGTCCTGCTACATTATCTTGCTTTAATTATAGTTTTATGGAGACACATTCTTTTAACGTTGCACACATTAATGCGCGTTCGTTAATTGGTCATATTATTGATTTTAGAAATTACGTTTTGTATTCTAATTTTGATGTATTAGCTGTAAGTGAAACTTGGCTCACACGTTTTGTTTCTGACAATGATATTTCAATTCAAGGTTATAACATTATCAGAGCCGACAGAACCCGTTGTCGGGGAGGCGGAGTGTGTCTGTATATCAAAAATACTATTGATTCTGTTCGGCTTAATTTTAATCACACCAGATACATTTGAGCAACTCTGGGTTCAACTAAAACTTAATAAAAAAGTAATCAATATAGGAGTAATATATAGGCCACCTAACACCGACTGCAAATTGTTTTTAGATGAATTTGAAGACGTTTTATCAAATATCATTGCTCAATTTGACTCCATTATATGCATGGGAGAGATTTTAACATAGATATACTTCAATTAACAGTAACAGCGTATTGTTCGACCAAGTGCTTCAGAGTTTTGGCCTAACCCAACTCATTGTCGAACCAACACGTGTCAGCTCCACGACTTTTTCATTGATAGATTTAATTCTCGTCAGTGACGATGTTGACGTCAAAAAATCAGGAATTTTAAATTCTCTTTCTATCTCTGATCACTTTTTAACTTTCCTAAGCGTGGCTGGGGAGAAGGGTAGGAAGGCTTCACGGATTGAGCACATCTGTCGAATTTCAACATTTTAACTATGAAGCTTTTCTAGGTGACTTGCAGGCCATACCATGGTTTGAAATATTTGATATTGACAATATTGATCACAAAATTTCTTTTTTGAACAATAATTTATTAAATTTATTTAATTTTCATGCTCCTATTGTGACCGTAAAATTTGCAAAACCTAAGCAACCCTGGATTACTGACAACATCAAGCTTATGATTAAATTAAGAAATAAAGCCCTCAAGGAGTACAAAAAATATAAAACTGTACCCAAGTGGGAATATTATAAATCACTAAGAAATTTGGTCACTTCTTCTATTCGCAGAGAGAAAAGTGCATATCTGGAGTATTCTTACACTAATGATAATGTAAAAGATATTTGGAAAAAAATGGTAAATTTAAATATATATAATAAAAAGAAAAATGACCCTACCAATCTCCCTCCTAACTTACAAAATCCTGATCAAATGAACAACTTTTTCATTAAATCTGCAGAGAGTCAGAATCCTCCAGATCCAGCATTACTGCGTTTCTATGTTGATAATCTAAGGGACAATATAAATGAGGCTTTTAAGTTGTCTACAGTTGCTGAGAGGGAAGTAGACCGAATTTTAAAATCAATTAAATCTAAGTCTCAAGGTGCTGATATGATCAATATTACTATGTTGAATTACTGCTTGCCTCATTTGCTACCTTACATCACACACATAATAAATTCTTGCATTACTACTGCCTCTTTTCCGAATATCTGGAAAGTAGCGCTTATTATACCTATCCTAAGACACAGGTGCCCAAAGAATATAAAGATGTACGCCCTATAAGTATTCTTCCCACTTTGTCTAAAATTTTAGAAAAAATTATTGATTCACAATTGCGTAGCCACTTAACAAAATATAATATTCTTCCTAAGTTTCAATCGGGTTTTAGAAAAGATTATAGTTGTACCACTGCTTTGCTGAATGTCACTGACGACATTTTTAAAGCCATTGATAATAACAAGCTCACAGCACTTGCGCTAATTGACTTTAGCAAAGCATTTGATCACTTAAATCATGAACTTTTACTAGCAGTTTTACACTACATTGGTTTGGACTCTACCACTGTTGCATTTTTTCGTTCATATCTAACTAATCGTTTTCAACAAGTAATTCTTAACAATCAAGTATCCTCTACTCTTGAAATTAAATCCGGCGTTCCACAAGGTTCAATATTAGGTCCTCTGCTCTTTTCAGTATACACCAGTAATTTCTTTCCTTCTTTTAAAAATGTCTCTTCACAATATCACCTTTACGCAGACGATACACAGCTGTATATCTCATTTTCTCCTGCTGAAGTAAACAGTGCAATTTCTCAACTTAATAGAGATCTAGCTACTTTAGTAGAAATATCAACAAAACATTGTTTAAAAATTAATGCAACTAAATCAACCTGCTTACTTTTTGGGAAACAAAAACCTAGAACTGAAGTTCAGAATTCAGTTCAAATTTACATAGACAACAAACACGTACCATTTGTTAATTCCGCTAGAAATTTAGGTCTCATAATCGATAATAATTTAAGATATAAAGAACATGTCACAAAACTAATTCAAAGTGCTTATTGTAAACTGAAAATCCTTTATAATAGTAAAAATCTACTTAATAGAAAACTTAAACTTATGCTATGTGAATCTCTTGTATTATCGACCTTTAATTTTGGTGATGTTGTTTATGGTAGTTGCTTAGACAGTGTAGATATTCGAAGAATTCAGAAAGTACAAAATGCTTGCCTAAGATTCATTTATGGTATCAAACGTAGACAGAATATTTCTCATACACTTATCAGAGCTAAGTGGTTAAATATGTCTAATAGACGTTTAGCTCATTCCTTATGTTTTTATTACAAAATCATAAACAACAAAATACCACCATATCTATATGATCGTTTGACTTTCGCACGGATGTTCATAATCTTAACATACGATCTCGTGGCCTACTTACACCTCCCCTTCACAGGTACGAAATTTTTAAGCGTTCATTTTCCTACAACATATACAAATTATTCAATTCGTTGCCTATACAATATAAATCATTTTCATACACTAAATTTAAAAAGAACATCCTAACTTACTTATTTAGTATTCAATCAAACTCTGATTGAGCTATAGGTATTGCAATTTTTCTAAGTGAGTTTTGTTGAGCGTCAGCATCGACATGGCTATATATATTTAGTTTTTAGTTTTTAAGCCAGGTCCTCATGGTAGATCAGCTGTTCGTGTGTTTGTACGAACATGCTAAATGTGGACCTTTTAACCATCGCCAAATAATCAAGTATCTGTACGAATTTCTAATTTGTTTTCTAAGGTGTGGTTAATAAATACAATTATTATTATTATTATTAATATTATTATGTACGGGATGATACAAGGGATGACAAGCGAATATTTCGAGTATATGAGAAGATAGGAAAATAGTAGATTATGTTATTAGGAGTAAAAATGATACTTTATGTGGCGAAGCTGAAGTTTATTTAGCCGCACGTTAGTGAGGCAAATAATTCAGCTAAGCCACATAAAGTCACTTTTACTCCGAATAGCATATACTATGTTATCCGAAAACGTATTCAGGTAAATTTTATTATATAAATTTAAAAAAAAAGGATGCATCGGCTGGGAATCGAACCCAGGCCACCCGCGTGACAGGCGAGCACTGTATCCCTGCGCCAACCTCGGTTGTTCAAATAACGCGCTACTGTAATGATATATGAACATACTGAATCACTCGAGCTAATAGCAACAAGGCCACAGCAGCTGTCACACCATAACTCACGGCGACAGATGCTCCCTCTCTGCTGCTTAAAGGATTTATTTAAATTAAAACTTTTTCGTACTTTTTTTTAAAGCAAAACCGGCCTACGATCTAAGTCTAAAAATTAGCAAAATTTAAGCCATTATACAATTTAATCGGTCCAGTATCTTCGGAAGAGATAGCGAACAAACATAGAAAGAAAGAAAGAGCCCAACGATTTTATGTGCTTAGGCACATAAAGTAAGCAAAAGTTGCTATTTTATCTGCTTCAGCAGGTAAAGTGACACTTTTACCTTGTCAGTAAAGATACATGTCACTTTTGTGACGTTTGCGGATAAAATATTATTGGAAAAGATGATCAGGACTGACAATCGATATCAGTTAGATACACTTAGATTCCACGAGCCACTCCTCCTAACAGTGTTTTATGTTTTCTTGAAAGATATTAAGTACGCTACTGCCTGTTAAATTAATAAGTTTTGAACAGAAAATTATAAAATATGAAGTATGCTTAAATTTTGTTTGTCCACATCAATTGTTTCGCATTGCCAATTAACAGTGGAACTGAAATTCCACAGCCTTTTCTTATTAATGGTTTTGACGTTTCTTTAGAAAAATATAATTATATAAGGATATAATAACTTAATATGGCTGCATAGAGAATATAGTTTTCTACAAGAGAAAGTAAGTTATAGTGTATGGTGCTATTTGAAAAATAAAAGTTAATATAATTTCCTTTAAAACCGAAAGTAAAACTAATTTACTAATAACTGGCATTGATAGCTATGTTAGTCTTGTTACTAATAATTATCTTTTTCCTATCTCCTCTAATAATTGGAACATTCGCTTAGCACACTAGCGCCTGCGAACGTAATTTCAATGCATGGCAGTGGACCGCGAGCAAACCACCCGTTTGTCGCTTGCTCCAGGCAGGGCCCGTCGCATTTCTGCGATTCGGCTGCGTAAACATAACGCACTTATGGTTGCACGTTTTTGTCTATTTTACATTTACCAATAACATTTATTTTTTAAGGCACTCACCATGTATATGTATTTTATGATAGGAAGGTATATAATTGGTATGCAAAATATCAGTATTCCTCCAATTAATAGTTTTTGAGTTATACTGGCAACAGGCAGACAGAAAGACAGGAATTGATAAAACCTGTTCTTCACCAGGAACCCTAAAACGTGAAGATCTGAAAAAACTTTCGGTGAGGAGACTTTTTCGCAATACAAGCTAGAGGAGAGCTAATATAGACTCTGACCATTATACGGTTAGAACAACTGTCAAATAGAGCATCGGTAAAACTTATTCGTTCAAAGCACAATACAGTACGAATTAGGACATCAACAAGAAGATAGTATGAGAAAAACTGTGAGTAGTGAAACTAAAGCTAGACTAAAAAATACGCTACCAGACATTAATGATATATATAAGGACAGCTGGGGAATGAGACAAGAAATTCTTTAAGAATTGACAAGTGAGAAATTTAGAAAACAATTGAATTAAAATGAAGATAAATCATGGTACGACGAAGAAAGTGAAACAGCAATAAGTAGAATGAAAGCAGCAGGAATAAATGCTATAACAGAATAAAGGAGTAAACCAGGAAGACTATGTAACAAGAAGACATGATTAGGACGTATACAGGTTGATCAGAAATAAAAAACCAGAAGCATTTAAAAAGTGCCTCATCAACATCGAAGAACTGAAACATTTAAATAATACAGGAAATTTTTATAATAATATGAGGAAACGCTTACTATGTAACCCTATTATGTAATGTAGCAGAAAGATGGTAAGAACATTTTATAGAGCTACTTAACGAGACAGAGGTCGAAGATCAGATGGGAAGAAAGTATCAATAAGTAGATATACAAGCCACAATCCAGCATCCCAGAAAGAAGAAATGGCCGAAGCTGTAATGAGATTGCGCAATAATAAAGCACCGAGACCGAATGGCATCCCAGCAGAAAATATTGAAAATGGAGATGAAGAACTAAATAACCGAATACATAGAGTGATTTTAAATATAATGGGGGTCTGAAAGCATGTCACCAGAATTGAATGATGCAAATATACATCAATACACAAAAAAGGCTAAACTGTAATAACTACCGAATCGAAAATATAATTCTTCTCAATACTGCTGTAAAGTATTTTCCAATATAATTTAGTAGCATGCAGGTGCACTCCACTATCCCCATTTAAGGACTTAGCGACCCTGCCCATGCAGGTTCCTGGTTTCCCCTTCACCTTTTATTTCCGAATGAAACCAAGTCCAAACCCATATTCTGTGTAATCCTATGTTGATCCTTCCTATATTCCAAATCTTCTCGCCAAATCATTCGCCTGGGAAGAAAATGGTGTAAAAATAGATGGTAAATATCTGAACTACTTGGATTTGCCGATGATGTGATCTTGATTAGTAGCGATGGTGTGAAGCTTGCAAGCATGTTGTAGAAACTACTAAAAGCATCAGAAGCTGAGGAGCTGAAGATGAATAATCAAAAAACAAAAACTCTAAATACAGAAAATATCAACGCCAGCCTGAATAATTAAAACCTCGAAGTCGTCAAAGAATATATCTATCTGGGGCACATATACAATTAGGAAAAAATAATCAAACCGCCGAGATAACCCTTGGTCTCACATGACCTGCGTTTAACAAACTTGACTTAAAAGAGAATAAAATACAAAACAAATATAAATAAGAAATATCAATGATAATGCAATGGTACCATATCAAACTGAAATGGGCGTGGGAAAACCTCAGATTAGATAGTCAGACGACATACAACAGAAAGCGTGAAAAATTGGATGTAGACGGCCCAGTACAGACGTGACAGGAAGAAAATGGAGGAGGCCTACGTTCAGGAGTGGACAAAAAAGGCTGAGAAAGAAGAAGAAAAAAAATAGGTGACCACCAAACAGGCTTCAATACAGATCAATCTATCATAGATAATATTTTCTTCACAAAACAAACACTATCATAGAGTTGGGAGCACAATGTACCATTACATCGTCTTTATTGGCTAAGACAGCATATGAGTTGAAAAGGATGCTTTTTGATCAGGTATGAGATAATTAGGTTTTCTCCAGGCAAACTGGTAGCGTCGACAGAAAATGAGCAGTTAGCACTATGTATTAATGGTAACACAACATTTCAAACAAACATAGGACTAAAACAAGGAGATGCCGTGGCTCCGTTACTCTTTAACACGACACTGAAAAAGCTGTTATGCTAGCTAATATAAATACATAAAAGACTGGTTTTAGCAAATCACATATCTTATTGGCATGTTCTGATGATATACTGATCGTAATAAGCAGAGACGTTAGAATCTGACTGCTACTAATCTAACTCAAGTTGTTGAAATTATGGGCCTCAAGATCCATGAGTCCCAGACAAAATATATGGCAATTTTAAGGCATTGTAAGAAGCAACACAGTATCATGGTGAATGGTCAAACCTTTGCCAGTGTAAATGAATTTATATATCTGGTGTAAACATTACTTCAACTAACGACAACGCGATACAAATCAAGACAATTCTTCTGCTTGCTAATAAATGTGTATACGGCCTTGTAAAGCTTCTAAACTACAGCAATTTAACAATATAATTAATATAATTAAATTACAAGTTTGTTTAATCTTGAATTAAACAGACTAAATTTCAGTTCCAAAATTTAAACGCAATGCTGGTTTCATAATGCACGAAGTTTAAATGCCGCAACCTGCAAGCAAGCAACTTACGCAAATAAACGGCCTACTATCGAAGTTCAGTGTAACGTAAATGCAGATATAGCGGAAATAAACTGGTTTGAAAACCCTGATATCTGTTATGAAATGTTATATCGTGACACAGTAAATCTAAAACACTTTGCACTTTCATCGTAGTTTCTAAGCAATTAAGTTTGTATAAATAGAACTTTTATATTTGTAATAAATGAATCGACATTTAATGTTTGGTTCATTTACATCGGTGCTACCTTTTCAAGCCTAAAAGTTATGAAGCGTGAGGCTGCGCTTCAAGGTAGACACAAATAATTATCGTCCCTTTGAGTGAGCTGACTACATTGTCTTAAAACGGGGATGCAGTCTCACCCCTGTGCTCAAAAACGTTAGGAACAAGAACCAGTGCAAGTAACAGAATCCTGCTCTAGCCTCCAGGCAATTTTGTTCAAGTTTATAAGACATTAATAAGACTACTAATAATACTCGTATACGCATCACAAGTGTGGGTTATGACTGTTATGAGTAAGGAGGATGGTAAAATGCTTGAAGTGTTCGAATGTTATTAGGAAAATCTATGGGCCAAGCAAGACAGCACCGAATTAGTGGAGGCCAAGAACAAACTTTCTTCTTCTTCTGCTTCTTCTTCTTCTTCTTCTTCTTCTCCTTTTTAATATGTATAGGCTCATAGCTTGTCATTACCGCATAAAGTGCGGTTCTATAAGTCTTCTTCGGTCGCTTTTTGGGAAGGTGGCTAGCATATCCCGTTCAATTAATAGGAAGAATGCCATTTCTAGGTGTCACGACCACCAAAGGTATTAGTATGATGGCCAAAGAGCGTTTGATGTTACCCCCTACTTACCGATGCAAACGCTTTACCAGCCGACCACACACTCTCTTTGAATTGTAAAATCTACTCAGAAAACCCAGTATAATTAACACGATTAAATATCCAAGGATGAGATAGTTCGGACACTTGTACAGAATGGCAAACAACAGCCTACCAAAAGCAACATTTCAAGCTACCTCAAAGAAGCCCTAAAAGGATGTCAAGAAGTAGGTGGACAGCTGCCATACAAAAAGGCATGAGAGATATGGGTAGGAGAAAATGGAGAGAAGTGGTCGTCAAAAATGTCAACCTTTATTTTTAAGAAAACCGATTGCTCAAAACTTCAGAATTAGATTTGAAAATGTTGAAGACACCGATTTACAGTTCGAACAGTGCGAAATTGTACCCCCATCTCCCTTAACGTATTATAGCTGGTTGTCCTACAGCAAAATGTAAGCCTTAAGGAAGTGGTCTAATAGACGAAGGAAGCATTGCAATCGTGAAACAATCACCTTGCGAGATTTATTGAGATTTTCACGTTTCCGGGTTCATAGATGACGAAACACATGTTTTCTCAATTCCGTTTGTTTGTTTCTCTGTATGTCTGTCTGTCCGTCAGCTTGTTGGTGGTATAGCTGAAAAACTATTTGCTAGCGGAAGACAATATTTTGCAGATGGAGTATATATCTACCTTAATCGAAACCCAATATACTTTCGGTCAAATATATACAGAGATAGCAACCTAAAAAATAAAATGTCTATTTTTGCTTTAATTTAAGAACTATTAGTTAAATCAAAGTGATATTTTGCACGTAGATCAGGTTCTTACCCTTAACAAACATAGGCATATTTCGGACCACGCAGATACAGGGTGAATGCTATTGTCACGGCTTTCGTTGTATAGCTGTCGTAAGCGAATATAATCCGTATCTATGTTCGTATGACATGGCCGTGAACTTCCCTGGTACAGAAGTTATAGCGTCTGGCTAGCAATCGGCATATGCCTCGCTCCGAGCGCCTGCAGAGACTTTCTTAATTTGCAAATCGATGTAAGGCGCATTACTAAGTGTTTACTTTTATTGTTTCAATATTAGCATACTACCCCTTTACAATTTTTTTTAATTTAAAAATAATTAAAGAAGGGAACACAAGATATAAAATGTCATAGCATAAATGCACAATTGTTTTTCATCTAACTCTCTTATAATATTAACTACATTTACATGTGGTAAAACCATATACAGGGTCCAGAAGGTCGACAAATTAATTAAATTTAATCAGATTTCAGATGGCATCCGTATTCTATAGCGTTACAGTTTTTTTAAATTTTTATTAGTGTTAACCTTCGTGTTTCTTTCAAATTTATGACGCTTATGGCCATACAATATTTTCTATCCACGCAACAAAATACGATACTCTTGTATAAACTCCAGGAACATGGGCTATTCCACACACTTTACCAAACGATGTAACACCTACTACAGTATAAGTGGAATATTTTTCACAACGATTAGTTGTCTGAAGAGGCCCACCTGAATCACCCTAAAAAAGTTTTAGATAGATTATATTAGTTTAATTAGTTATAGCTGATCTGTTAATATCTGACAAATTTTGTCGCTTAATAAGGTTACTCTATTCAAAGAAAAACCTTTTATTCCGTTTGAAAGCGCTTTGGAGTACCTTAATTCTGCTTTTACTGTTCTGAACATGTACCTGACAAGTATCTGTATTATTTGTTGTTGATGCAGCACAAATTTGCATTGAATCCACGACCCCATGTTGTAATTTTCTACTGAGATTATTTTTGTAGGAATCGTTGCACAGTTTATGTTCTATAAGAACCACTTCAACTTTTGATAGTCTTTTAGTTCTACCAGCTGCAAGGTTTATTCGCTTCCATCTTGCAGCTGTATACGTTCTCTCTGAGGAAACTGAATTCACAGAAAGGCATGCTGGTAGAACATGAGAATCGAATTTAACTTGTTGATGAGTCTTCAGCAAAGCTATGTCGTTATAATGCGCTGGAGGAGTGTACTTTGGATGTATGTACTTTTCAGTAATATTAAATTCCTGTAGTCGAGCATTGCTATTTTCACCAAGTAAAAACAGATCTCCCACAACGATATATAAAGCATACCCACTGAAATAAAAACGTTTTCATTAATGTTAGATTACCAGGACAAGGTTTCTAAGCTATCTATAACTTTACTGTCAAACAGAGTAGTTTAGATGTTACTTCTAAAAGGATTTATATGAATGCAGCATGACTTCCAACCTCAGTCTGTAGTATATGACATTTTTTATTCTAATATTGCAATAATTGTAGAAACAGGGCGAGTTTGAAAATATAGTACTAGGTATATGCTTGTAAAATTTTGTTCCGTATGGATAGACCACCTAATATATTATATATTATCGTGTTTAAAGCTAAATTTTTTCTTCTTCTTCTTTTTATTCTCCAGATTTTAGAACAAATTCACCATTTATCTACAAGATTACCGGTTTAAAAACCGAACATATAAAAAACATGGTATATTACGACGTTGAAAGTCCTTCGACATCAATTACGTTGACATACAATGACATCATTTGTTTACTAAAAATTAAAAACTTGCTATGTTCGATTTTGAAACCGGTCACCCGGTATATTATTTCTATGCACAGGTAACACTAATTTGACTTATTATTCAAATATTCTACGTTCATTGTGAAAATGAAAGTCATAAAAAATTTGTATATTAAATTATACTGTTCTTTTCTAGATTAACTTCCAACATTTATATTTGATATCTAATTTATATACATATACAGATTTACAACAGCGCATACACGAATGTGTGTAAAATTGCCCTTTTTATAATATTTATTTTTAAAGACATTCTCCACCACTAGCTTGTTTTTATAAATTTTATGTTTTTCACAAGGAACTTCTCTACCAACTTTAATAACTAACCAATATATTCAGACTCATTTTTTAAATTAACTTAAAGAAATTACAAAAAATTATTTACACAATTTTTTTGAATTACACCTATAATTACTAAAAACTGGAAAATCTGAATTTAAAAAAGGTTAATCTTACCGTTGCGTTGCTATAACAGCCTAGATGCATCAGTACTATCCTAAATACTGTTGCAAATCATAGCCCAAAATGTTGAATTTTTGGCGATTATTGTTACTCTTTCTGCCGCCTCATCAATTACTAGGTACCGCATGCACGGCCATAAAATGTATTTTTAGAAATTCTCAAGATTAAGTTAAAAATTGTAGAACGCTCAAGGGCGGGTCTTAGGTTTGGCTGGGGCTAAGACTAAGTTCAGACTGCATAACCGCGTCAGTGGCAACTCAATGATTTACCTGGGCTAATATTTATGCTAATATTAGGGCAAACAAATCTGGATTAACCACACTTAAGTTAGGTAAGGGTAAGGGTTAGGTTAGGGTTAGGTTGAGTTGGGTTAGGTTAAGTAAGGTTAGGTTCTCTAATGAAATGTGATAGCGGTTGCGTGAGTGAAATCATTTTTGTCTATCACTCCACTTTGGAGCGCCGTGATATTTTGCGCCAGAAGCCCATGCTTCTGCTACATTAAGCCACTGTCACCTATAACGTTTAAATTCTGTGAAGTTCTATACAGAAATAGATTAAGTTGTTTTCAAAAATTTGCTTTAATATTCATTAAGGAAATTTTTTAAATCTTATTATTCTTCATATTTTTAATTGGAACTGCACGTTAAATTCATATTTTAAATCCATGTATTCAAATTATCTTCATCTAGCAATGCCCAAATTCACTACCATTCATACTACATCAATTCTATTGAGAAAGAAAAAAATATAAAAATTATTATAACATTTCAGACTAAAATGAATGAAGCTGGAAAAATACATCGAAATTGGAAACCAAATATTATAGTATACTAAAAAAGATAAACACTAAAACAGCTTGAGTGGGGATTGTTAAGCGCCAAGAGAGGCATCTCAGATTTTATTTTTCATATAATTTAGAAAAACACTATAATAGAAGCTATACTCCATTTACTTGACATCTGCAATGTCAGTGTCAAATTTTAAAAAAATGTCTTGACTATACCTAAAAAATAATGTGTTTTTTATTAGACTGTACAGTCATTTGATTGTTAAAATGTGAAAAATAGCAGTGGTGCCAACATAATGTCAGTTTGATAGTGCAGATGTCAAGTAAATGGAGTATAGATGTATCTTATAAATAACAAAAAATAAGCATTTAATGCTGTTGTGGGACTCACTACTTGCCACACGAATACCTAAGGTTAATTATTATAGTTCTAACTTCTAGTATTAGTGTTATCATTATGCCAATGACATTACTGAGCTTTCACTTGAATTCTTCTATTAGAAGAAAATTGAAAAGACGCTTTACATTTTTAGCATATTACCGTATGCACATTGCATTAAAATTAGCATTAATAACCAACAATCACATCAAGCTTTGTTTAATCATTTGTGGTTTTGACTAAGGTTTATATGATCATTAGCAACTTTCCTATTTATGGATGTTAATAACATAATAGCGTACAGTTGTGATTGTATGGTTATGTTTTTCTCATCTAATAAAGATGTTTAATTGAACTAATATGAACCTAAGACATACAAATGTTTGCTATTGTGCACCAGAATTCTTAGCTCCATCTCGAATTGCCTTTTTATAGCAGCGATTAAGTTAGAAAGTCTCCTCCTTTACAAATATTTATTTAAAGTAGGTAACGTTGAAAACCATGGTTCAGTATTTTTATACTAACGTCGATTCCTTTCATAATCTTTCGGCCTAAAACGTCCAATACTTTCAGAATACTCGTAAGTTTCCATGTGCTCGAAGGCTAAAAGTATCTACAAGATATTCCCCTCGTTCTACAGATGTAGGTGTAACCGTATCAAATAAAAAAAACGAATGTTAAGGACAAGGGCTGAAAGAGTTTATAGTAATTGCGTAGAATTGTATAATACGTATATATTGGCACTTAAAAATAGTTTTGATAAACATATGATTTACTTACAATATATATACGTTCATAAAATAAAATTTTAGCAGTTTCAGCATAAAATTAAATACTGAATTAAATAAGAAATTTCATCGCTAAAAACAACAGCCAGTCTTGGCCGATACAAATATTTACTTTAAAATCAACCTGAAATCTGAAATTTAGTACCAAAGTAAAAAGGCATGCATTGTAATGTGTTCATTGTTCTTAATGTTTTACAAAACATTTGACTCATATCTAATATAGTATATACAAACTAGCAGCATTTATTTGTTAACTACAAAAATAACAAAATAAATTTCGTTTTATAATAAAGACAGTCTTTTTATGGCCAAACGATTCCTTCTATCCATCCAATATAATGTGCAACTCTTGTATACACTCCTGGAACATTAGCAATACCACAGGCTTTACCAAACGAAGTGACTCCAATGATTTTATACATGCAATGTTCTTCTGTGCTAACTATTTGAAGTGGTCCTCCTGAGTCACCCTAAAATTGTTAAAAATAAATTGAAAGCCTTAAAATTTCTTATGAGTATCTGAGTATGCATTTCTAGCATTTTTCTCAGTGAATGGTGTTGTTAAGTAGCATCTACAACTAATTAATGAAAGTTCCCAACTACTCAGATTAATTATAACACACTGGCTAAATATTTATTTCAACTGTAGAAAACCATATGGAAAAACTGTTGGCTAAAAAATGTATAATGTGATCATAAATATTTTTGGACAAAGGAGGCTGTGGAATTTCACTTGTAGGTATTACCATAAACAATGTAGTCATCTATCATTTGGCCTCGACAATCAGAAATTTTTGTATAAGTTCCTTGACAGAAGCTTGAATGAAATATGTATTTCTATTCCGCAATTTCTTGCAAGAAAAGAATTTTATTGACAGGCGTCAAATTGATAAATGCATTAATTGTAAATATGGGAAGTCATCGACAGGCTATCTTTTTCAACATGACTCAGAGCAGGCTGTGAGTTCTAATATTTTTTACAGTGTACAAACATAACCTTAAAAATATCACTAACGTCACGTTTGACAGTTGTTTTACTACTGCAAAAGTGTTTACAAGGTTTTGAAAATGTGCCTTCAAAATGCCAAAAAAGTTAACAAAAGAAACTAGCAAACAGTATGTTGTGGCTTTCGTAAGTTTAATGCCAATATTTTAAAAGTAAATAGAAATTTTAAATTCTGAGTTGCCTAGCTAATAACTTAATTTGTAACCAACATCAAAACTTGGTTTTTAACTAAATTTCTCTCTACACTCTTACAGAAAGGTATGGTCAGAACCTGCTCTGAGTCATGTTGAAAAAAAGACTGAAAGACGCTTGTCAGAAAATATCTTTTGTATATTGAAATACTAACGAACTTTTATCTTTACAGAAGTCATGTAAACCATAATATTACTCGTAGTTGTATTTTTTATGATGTCCATTAAAATATATCCAACATTCACATTTGAATTTCTAATCAGTTGGTGTCGGTTTTTATAAATAACTTTTGATGCATTATCTAACCTATAACCTAACAAAACCTTTAATGACTACTGTGGTAGTAGTTTTAAACGAAAGAAAAATTTTACCTGGCATGTATCTTTGACTTCTTTATGTGATCCTGCACACAATTGCGTTTCATCGACAATTCCATATTTTAGACGACCCGAAATATTATTCTTGTATGAACTGTTACATTCTGCATGCGTAAAAGATTCCAATATAACTTTCAGCAAATGGTCACTACTGCCAGACGTATAACCCACTTTACCCCATCCAGAAGCTAAAGCATAATTAAAATGAAGTCCTGGGTTGGGATTTACACATGCAGGTCTAACATATGGATTCAAGTGGGCGTCTTTGTTCAGTTTCAGAAGAGCAATATCGTTATACTGTGATGGTGGCTTGTAATCAGGATGCCGAATTCTTTCCTCTATGTCAAACTCTTGCGGTTCGGCATCGTCCTTGTTATCATTTAAAATCAATTCTCCAAGTCTGATATATCGAGGTTCTCCACTGCAAACAAAAAGACAATTGTCTCAATTTAAGGTTTTACATGTAGTCATACTAATTAATCACTAATCGAACGAAATACTAAAATTGTTGAGTTTATTTCTTTTGGGGTCATAATATGAAAATGAAATCTCAACGACAGCAAATCCATTATTAGATACTTACACCTCTGGTCGTACCACGTTCTAAACATATGCAAATCAGAAATATTAAATATTTTCCAACACTTCCTTATAATGGCGCTATAATTATGGCGATTTCAGTTGTATTATACTGGGTGAGTCATAAGTATAGTAATTAAATTTAAGGGTAGTTAAATGGCATCACACTACAACGCTCCATAATAAACTATACGTTAAAAATTAATAATAATCCCACAAAAACTTGACACATTTGCTTAAACTTATTGATGATCACTGGAATGAATTTATATGAACTGAAGTTCGCACAGGTGATTGCGATAAGACCTAATTTGGATAACATATAGAATCAAATCACACTTGTTTGGGTATTTCAATCACAGTTGGTGCATTTGGTTAATATACTGTCATCTGATTTAGTTAGTGGTTCCCAAAAGTTTGCACTAGACCCTAATGCGATTTGTTTCTGTAAGAAAACGCCCTATTTAATTTAATGGATATGCTTATGAATCGCCCTGTATAGGTCACAACCCACTCCCGTGTCCTTTGACTTTGAATTTTCACAGCTGTCAATACAAAATGTATGTTGCTCTGTATTTATTGAGCAGCTGGATACAATTTTATATAGGTCGCGTATCTTATTACAAATAATTCACTGGAGAAAAGCCCCCATTCGGCCTAACAGTCACGAAGGCTTAACTTTTCTCTCGCAGATTATTTGTATTTTAACTCACATGTAGTATAAATAACTATTACTTGTTAAGTTATGTCAGCTAACTGTAGGAAAGAAGTCAATTAATTTAAGTTTTTGCAATTTTACCGTACGAAGGAATTCTACAGTATTTTTAAAACAGTGCGTTCAGCATAAGGTTATCGTCAACTATAAAAGCTAGAGGTTCAGATAAATTAGACAAAACATTAGCATCACAAATGCTTAATAGTGTATATTAAAATTTTCTTTTGAGAACTGAAATTTTCAGTTTTCGTGGTTAGGGTATAATTAGGTTATCATTAACGATAGCGCAAATTGCTTCTGGTACTATTACAAAGCAGTTTTTATTTTTATACGTCTTCCAGATATTCAATTTAAAGATATTTACATGACTCAACCCATTAAGTTACCAATGTACTAAGAATTGTCCTGGCGAACAACACAAAACAGTCATAATAAATTAAGCTCAGACATGCAATTCCCTAAAAGTAATTACAATTTATAAACATTTTTAAATATCACATAGTAAATTTACAAGAATATTATGTTTTTACTTTATTTGCGGGTGCTCTCTGTTATGGGAATTTCTCTATTGGCATTCCTTTGCTTGTCTGAAGATTTTCCCATTAGCCTACAATATGTAAATAGTTCTTCACTTATAAGTAAGTTCCGGACTGATTTAATGATAACCATTTTCAAGCAAATAGTCAATAGCGTACACTAAATATTTTTGAGAAGATCAAAATTTAGTAAAGATTGTCGTCGCTAACATCAATTTGTCCTTTAACTTTTCAATTTTTAGAGTAATTGTAATAAATACGTATGCCTTATTGCTTTATATCAAAAATATGTGCAATGATTTTTGCAAAATAATTATTAAAATAATTCCAAGTTCCCTGTATGTAATAGTTAATAGTGCGTGAGTAATTGCATAATTATTCTTCTCTTACTGTACTATAATCTATATTTATTTCTGTGAGACCCTTACGAATAATAAAATCCCACTCGCATGTCTCGTAATTATTATCTTAGTTTAAAAAGTCGGCATAACTACATGTGGTGCTTCGCATGAAGTATGGTTAGGTTGCTCTATACAATGACAATCACGCTTCACCTGGTCAACTGCACAGATGCAAATGTGTCATCAAATTTTGCAGTTATCTTTAGGTATATCCAAATTTTATAAAACTGTTGGACGTTATATGTTTTATACTCTTTAATTCAAAATTTGGTTTGGACAACCATTGCAGTTTTGTGAATTTATTGTGTTATCATTAAATATGTCCGGATCCTAGTTATAAGTTTCATGTTTGCAAAAATGAATTTAACAAACCCAGTATCACAGATGCACAATGTACGTATTAAACATTTAAGTTCAAATTTGAAATTTTCTAAGAAAAGTAACTTAATAATGTTAAATTGTTTTGCTCTATTGTTGAGCTACACTCAAAGTGCGAACACAAAAAATTGTTTTTTAAGTCTAGGCCTGGGCAAAATTTAACAGGGACTATTCAATTCACCTGTCATCTGTCAAAAAGTGACCAATGAAAATCCAGAATTTTTACGTTTCTTGACCAATCAAAAAAATATCAGCGGATATATCTTCTTAGAAGGTAGTGAAGTGACTATTTTAAACAAATGTAATTTTTATTAGAAAAAGTCAATATTAGTGTTCTGTTACTATAGAAATTGGGTAGTTTGTTGCTAGATTTACTAAAACTAATTTGAAAAAGTAGTTTGGTTCATTGAATAGTCCCTCGAATGCCATTCTTAGTCAAAGTTAAGTAGATTATTTTTGTAGTGGTATTACTACTCATGTCCATTGCGCTTGGGATTAGGACTCGTCCTAATCGTACCAAAGCGCAATGGACATTCGTGATACCACCGCAAAAATAGTCGACATAACTTTGACTACTCATGGTATTATAAGTGAAAATATACTTTTGCTGAATACCTATCGAATATTTTTTAACCGATGAAGCTATCCAGGAATATCTAGATATTGCCTGCCACTTGTTCGATATAAAGAGAATAAACAAACATAAAGCACCAGGTTATAATCTGATAACTATCTCGTATTACCCCATCTTATGGAAATATGCGCTAATAATATTGGCCCCAAAGCCTGGAAAGGTATCAGAAAACTTAAATTCTTACAGGCCGATTAGTCTCCTGACCTTACTAGGAAACATTTTTGAGAAATTATTCCTTAAAAGACTATTGGAAGATACAGATATATACTACTATATATACTACTAACAGTAGGTCTTTTAGCGCTAGCCTTATGCACTAAAAATGACGTTTTATAATTTAGCGTGTTAAAAGTGAAATCAGCTGTTTACTTTTAGCCATGTACTTCTTTCGTTAGAGGTAAAGTGTCTTTTAAATAATTAAAGCATTATGTAACGAATAAAGTAAATGTGTACATTTATAATTACCTTTGATAACTAACTTTGACAGCTACTAGCTGCAGAAACAGTCACCTGGGTGTCAAGGCCATCTCTTTACTATGACATAAATTATAACTGTCATAAATGTAAACCTTTGTTAAATCGACATTTATGGATTAATAACACTAAACTCAAGGCCGCAGAAAAAATATTGTGCCCAAACTCGTGCATAAACGTCCGCTTTTAGCACTTGTTGCACAAATAGCTATTTCGACCACGATTACCTAAAAGAGGCTATTATGTCAAGAGCATGTTGTTATTGCATACTGTGCAATAAAAATTTTATTGCACACATCTGTCAGTTTATTGCACACATCTGTCAGTTTATTGCACACATCTGTCAAAGCTGTTTATTAAATGTCGTGAGTTTTTAATTTAAAACAGTGAAAGCATACCTACATGTTTTAATGAGTTTTCAATTTAAAATGACGTTGACGTTTTGTAATCTTTTTAGCATAAATATGTGGTAGTCGAAAGAAACTTTTTCACGCGTGTTCAAAAAAGTGGCACTTTAGCTACTTGTATAATTATTATATAACACCTCCTAGTTATAAGGCTATTACTAGATCTATTTTCGACCTCTAAAGTGGCCCATAACCCGTTAATGAGATAAAAACCATGTCACTCACCACTGTATTGTTGGTAGCACTGTCAATTTATGTACGTTGTACCTTAAATAACTAAAAGGACACTGGACTATTTAATAGAATTTAGAGTAGAGTAACTGGAAATTGTACCTTATGATTATTGTATATCCAAGCTGAGACGTTAATAATGTGGATGCGCCAAATATTAAATAATAATAATAGATTATCAAAATTACTAGGTTTTTTTATAAATTGAGAACTTACTTTTACTAAATTCAAGACAATGTCATTGATAAGTTTGAGAAAATACCAAATTATTTGTATGATTTGATAACACTTTATCGATGACCAACTCCTGATCCCACACTATAGAAAATAAATATAATTTTTCTCTCGCTTTATTCATTTCATAATTTAGTTTGGTCGGAGACCTCTATTGAACAAAATGCAGTTAAAATATGTTTGATAGATATGTCATAAATTGTATATTTTTCCCGATAGTATGTTAGAAAATATCCTCTAACATCCCTTGAGCTTTTTTTAACCACCTGATTTATATTGCGTTTAAGCTATTTCAGGAATATTATTCGCTAATTTTTACTGATATAGGTATTACTGATTTTAACTTAAATTAAGTTAGTCCTCGTGTTACAACACTTCCAATTTTGCAAAAGTATAAATCGTTCTCAATGAAAGTGATAAGTATTGATTTTATCCTTAAAGTCCGCATCCTCAAGCAAACGCTCTGGTTAATATCTACTGTATGCCATGAACAAGGATTTAAGATTACTTTTGGTAATTCAGAATAAAACAATATTAAAAATACTTAAGTACAGTACGGAGAACATAAACAAAATATTATAGGAAGCAGCATCCATGTTTACAAGTTAAAAGTACGAGAAAACAAATATTTCAGTCTTTCTTTAGTTGAAAGAATCTACACTACTAACTCACATCTTTAACTACCTTCTGAAATACTTCTTCATTTCTAGCTACGTCGTAAATGTAAAATAACATAAAATCAATACTCACTATTGTTTATCGTATAGACAATGCCCAGCTGTTAGCACGAAACGCTCACTAATTAATGAACCTCCGCATTGCCATAGTCTGGTACCTGCTCCGTCGTCAAAACCTATTAAAGCCTGAAATTTTCTAGATTAGCCATGCATTGCAAATCTTGTGATTTGTGAAGTACCATATGAGGAAATTCCTTTGGTTTGCTTATTTCTCCTCCAACAACGTTTACCACAGCTACAATTGCACATTCTTCTGAAGAAATAGGTCCACTACCAGAGACGAAAACAGCGCCTTCTTCAATTATATATTTAGTGTATTCTTTACATTCTGCAACAACAAACACAGCGATCAGTTTATTCTATAAAAACTAAAACAATATGCATTATACATTGACATAATTTATATATTATCGGTTCTACTTATTACCATTCCTTTATAAACGGAAACAAAAAAAACACACAAATTAGTTTTAATATGCAGACAACTTTCGCGTACTTAAGCTCAAAATTAAAATTATTAAATTAATAGTGATAATACAGTTCCTCTTGATAAATTAACTTACTGCAAAATATCTGGCATTCCAAGTTATCCATAATTAGAACGGTATATAAACTTTCTGTTCTCATATTTTACAGCATTCTATAGCCTTTCATAGCAGCCTATCGATTCATAAAATATTCATTATTAAAAATTTAAAAAGCACCAAATGCTGAATCCTGTATTTTCTACAGATTGAAAACATAGAATTATAAAAATAGAAGTGTATAATATCTGAAAACAATGTTAACAATTTTACCAACAAATACCAGAAGTACATATAGACATCAACAGTGTTGATTCTGGATGATATGCATTCTCATTTGTTTTGCTATTAGAGATTGAATGCGTTAAGTTAATGCAACGTTTCTTAAACATCAGTGCCAACCACCTTGAGGGACGTATAAATCGTTCAAGGGGTGGGGGCAAAAGCATATTAAACATAATAACCTTACACTTATCAAATTTTTATTATAAGTATATTATATGCAAACCAATAATAAAGAAAGCATATTACAGTATTAAAGAACTCCCATAACATATTGAGAGCTGCGTATGAAAGTATTTCAATTAATTGTACTTAAATAACGCTATGATAGTTATCAGAAAGCTAATGGTTTGGATGTGCATCCGTTTTGATACTTATTTATTTTTGTATTTTTATTCTATAGTAGCTACTACAGAAAATGTTATTCCACTAAGATAAGTGAGTACGGGAATTAGCAATCGCGAGGTGCCGTAACTGGGTCTGCTTCAGAATCTTTAATGCGCCCCTTTTAGCTTTCCTTCTTGGATTCACATCACCAACTCTTGATTTTTCCTGGCATTATTAGAGTATAGGAGAGTTAAGGGTATCTCTTTTCATATTCCCTACATTACTCTTCTTGCCCATTTCAACACCCTAGTATTGTATAGTCGGAGAACTAAAGGGGAGAGGGAGTTCTACGAATGAATCTATGGGTAGAACCAGACTGCCATAAGACGAAGACATCGATAGAAATTGACAACGTAAGGACTCTGGCGGTTGATAGTAAACTATGTAAATTGGAACATGAGTTAAAAAAAGTTAAATATGCTATTATTGGATTAAGAACATTCAGGAAGCAAGTAGAATATATTATCACAAATTCAGGGCAATAGTTTATGTATAAAAGGGATAAATATAGTGGAGTAGTTTTTATAGTAACCAATGCCGAATCTCTGTTCGACATAATAGTTTATATCATTCTAATGCTTATAAGAAAAGAACACACTTAAAAATCATCCAAGTATATGTTCAGACTATTACGCGCTCAGATGAAAGATGTCGATTCATTTTACTTTCCAAAACGACAAATTGGACAAATAGTGGAAGAAGTAAGAAGCGCATTATGGGATATAAAAAATCAGAACCCCGGGAGAAGATGAGATAACCACAAATATGATAATCGAAAAAAGAGATAAATGAATTTATTAATATCACACTTAACACACTAGCACTTAAGGAATTGCCTTCCACAAGAAAAAATCTCAAACAAGTCCTATCAGTCTTTTATCGCATATGTTTAATTTTTTTAACAAAAAGAATATATATTGTTATGAGATATGCTAGCTCCTCGTCGGCTGCATAGTCATTAATTATGTATTACAATTGCAGCACGTTGGGTGACCTTATGTTATATATTGGAGTTATCTTATATATTTGAAATAGTCATATAATTTATGTATTCAATATTTTACTTTATGTTTGCCATTTATTAATACAATGCCCCGTTAGTTAAACTGTAATTGCTTTCAAATTAAGTACTCTTATTTCAGGGTGGTTTGCCAGATCTAGATCTCTATTAGTTGAATTTCAAATTATATTTAATGACACTTGCTGTCAAACTGATTTCCACACCTTCTCAAACCAGGTATTGACAAATCTATTTTTACATTGACATAATTATTAATTAATTCATTAAAATAGTTACTGTTTTGTATTTTACTTTTTTCCTATTGCTCGTTTTTAAAATGTTTTGATATTAATTACTAATACAAACTTTATCACTTCTTAAACTCACTCTGCAAATATCCAAACACCACTGCATCCCGATGCTCACATTGTGTGATACCTACAGCTTGTTCCTGTCAACCAATTCCAAGAATCTGCTGAATCCAGCTTCAATCCCCTCATCAAACGTCAACTTGAACTCCAATAGACTTCTGGTAAGTTTCAGCTTTATAAATGAATCTGATCTTATCTTGTTTATTCCTTAGATAGCCCTCTGCCTCAGCAATCCCCTCAGAAGCCTTCCAATTCTAGTAGCACTCCTGCTAACTTCCTTCTAGATGAATGACCTTACTTCCATACAACCACCAATTTCAAAAATAAATATTTAATTATGTGTCACGTTCACCAATAAATCCAATCTTCTCCAATTCAGTAGTTCTCTGGTTCTTTCTATGTAATTCACTGTATTTGTCAATCTATTCACAGATTGTCCAGCCCCAATAAAATTAATATATCACTTTCATTTCTTTACCTCCTAAATTTGTTACCAGCCTTAATATTTGTATTCAACCAAACAACTATACAAATAAGGCATAATTTCTAGTTTTTATTAAGGAAACTTAAATACTTCTAAACCAATTGTACATTTTTCAATGAGTTTATTTACGTAACTAAACTAAACAAAAATTTCATTCCTATTAGATGCTATTCTTATGACACTCTTTTCAATTTTAAATATTATATTATTATAGGATATTCATTCTGATTATTATAACAAATACGTTTGTCAATTGTAACCTTGGCTTGTTCTTTATTAACATTCACTGCAACCATCAAATTTATATTTTCAATTAATATCTTAATATCAAATTACCTCTCTCATTGTCTCAATTAATTTCATTATTACTATTTAAAATTTAACACCAATCAAGATTTAATTATAGTAATCTTTAGAATTTCTTAGTTTTAAATATTTCTTTGTTATGATTGATCATACCACTTCGTGTATCATAATAATATAGATATGATTAACAAACAAGTTGATGATTTATCAGCCTGAAAAGGAAGCAGGCTTTAGAAGGATACTCTACGACAGATCACTGACTTCCTACGGAAGTATTAATTGAAAAGGTTAATTAACAAAATATTCTGATGTACAATGGGCTCATCGACTATCAAACGGCTTTCAACATAATTGACAGCTGAACTACACAACGTACATTACCAAACTGTGAGATGAACAACAAATATAGAAAGTTCTTAAAAGAAATATTATCTTCATAAAAGTACCAATCCAGTGCATCTAAAAAGATATGTGATACTAGAAGATAATCTATCCCATAAATTATTCATCAATTCGTTAAATGGAACAACTTTTTTATTTACCATTTTTTCAAAAACACATCTCAGTGGCGTACACATGTTTTAATGGAAAATTTCTTACATTTTTTAAACTTAAAAAAATGGCAGTAAAAAATGTATTCCGTTTAGTGAATTATATGACCAGTTAAAATTAAATCATCCATTTCTATAATACACTGTATATTTAGAAAACTAAATTGGTAAGAAAAATAGCTTAATGTAAACGGAAGAATGAATCATTTGCGATAAGCGGATAATATAGTTCTTATAGCAACAAATGTTGATCGCGTTAAAGGAGGAATGAACTAATAGAGGGCTGAAAAATAAACTCAAAAACATCAAGGTAATTTTTAAGGAGGAGAATTACATATAAGTCGAAGGAAATAAATAGGAAATATTAAAGCCTGCACATATATTCTGTGGCAAAAATAATTCTCAGTGAAGAAAACCCAATAACGGAAGTAATAAGATGAATATAACAATCTTGGGAAGCATTCCGACAACATAGTTTGATACTGAAAAATATAAACGTCTTACTATATCCAAAGGCTAAAGTATTTAATATGTGATCCTATCAGTAATGTAATGGAGCTGAAAACTTCATCGTGAATGGAAAGAAGAATGCTGGAAATACCATTAAAGAATAAAAAATTAATAATTGGATAACAGAAAAAACAGAAGTAATAGAAAATGTTAAAAAACTAAAATGAACTCATACAGGCAATGTAGCAAGAAATATGGAATAAAAATATATTGGCATGAAGGTTATGAGCATTTAAAACTCAAAGGTCATTAGCTGGCGCTGTTTTTTGTGCTTCAGTACATAAAAATGAGTTCTGTTCGCTTGGTTATATTTTGACATTTGATATTACTTTTGTCTAAAAATGTTATATTTCAGATTTCTATTTAGAAAATACGAGAAAATAGTATACGGCGGTTATTAGAAAAGCGGTTTTACTGAACTCGTATGGCTGTTTAAGAACCCACATACGCTCAAACCAGTCATACTAGTTCAGTAAAACATCACTTTTATAAACTAGTTCCGTAATGTACTATTGTCAATCAATCCAAGTTTCGCCAATTAAAATCCAAGATTCGCCAACTAACAAAATAGTGGTTTTTTTCTGTGCTTTTTGTTAAATCAACAAACTATTCTTCTTTTTACAAGGACTAATTTCTAGTAGTAATCTCAAATGAATGTTTACCAAATCACATTTGATCAGCAAATTGCCATATGAAAAATTTAAAGTCGTACAAAGAAGGTTCCCAAATGATATTCGATACATTTAAAAATATCGCCGTGCATTTTACATTGTTTCCTGTTATTACTAAAAGCAATTAAAAATGTTTAAATGTTTACAGTATTCTGTTTGACCAAAGTTGTGGTGTTTATTCTATATGAAAGTTTTAATTTATTAGTTTATTTTCCTTGCAGCGGGGTATTTACACCTATATAATTTTAGAAAAATATAAGTCAGATAAGTCAGTTCACTACAAAATCTTTCAAAAAGAGTAATGTTTCTTGTATGCCCCAAACGCGCATTTTAAACATTTTCAACGAGATAACGGGTCCACGCCAATTGAGCACCAAGCTCTCGATGTAATAAATGTAGACCGGCGAACTGAGCACCAGGTAGATCAGGCACCTTTTCAAAACGACCCTTTGAGACAGGCGAATTCAGCACTTTGACCTGTCTCCAGTTTGTAATGTTAATCTCTGTATTTCAACGTGTAATTATTATTATTAGCACATAAATAAAATTTTAACGATATCATTAAAAACACATTTGTAACTCGTTTATTATTGGGAAAGCTCATCATCAAAATCATATTTTTCTCCGAAACTCATTTATTATTGCGATAAATGAAATAATATAAATTATGATTTTTCTGAATATACATTAACATAATTATTTATAATAAATTTTTTTCATAAAAAAATACCTACTATGATTTTTTGATTTTTATTTGGCTGAGAAAGATAACTGTTTGCATTAATTCAGCACCTGATAACTTGTTAATTTGTTAATGAACAAACTAGTAATACAGTGCGCAATTGGCTAATCTAAAGTGCTCAATTGGTCGGTCTTCGTTTGGTCCTTGGTGCTCAATTGGTGGGTTTGACAACGGTATGCATTTTTACCTGGGGTAATAAAGTACTCAATTGGTGCCCGTCCGAGATAACAACTGAGATTTGCATAAATATAATAAATTTATAATGGCCATTTCCCAAGTGGTTGCACATTGGCGAATGTATTTTTTCTTAAAACCATCCCTTTTCTGTAATTAGTAACAAAAATAAGAATTAATAGAATTAGGTGGAGTCGTTGGCTGATGACAACTAAGGTGAATACTCGTAATTCCTTATGAATCATGTAATGACAATAAATGATTGCAGCTAACATATTTTTCGGTCACCTGCCGTGTCCGAGCAGTGCAAACACTAGTGCAGTTTTTGCACCCCAAATTAAAATTTCGTATAAATTGGTCTGTCATTTAAAATACATACAATTTCTTTGGAGAAAGTAAGTTCGCTCGGATAGTATTATCATAATTGAAAAGAAGGTAGAATGTGCATCTTTGGAAATACCCGTAGCCTCATCGAGCTAATAGTAAACAATATGTTTTTCAGTTTTTCTAACAATAGATGTTTGGGAATGTCTCAAATTCGTCTAGCAGTGTTATTATTCGATAGCTGGAATTTTTTGAATATCCTTGGCGTAATTATCACCAACAATTGATGTGACTATGTCAATGGCAGCAGAGTATAACTTTTCATTATGGAAGCGGTGGCCAAGTGTTTAGATGCAACTACATAATATAATATTTAAAAGGTAATTTCTGGTTAGCAAACAAAATATTTTGTCTTCAAATAAATCAGGAGTTTAGTTTCAAACTCTTCACGCTTGGTTTTTAAACGTCTTTTCAGTTTATTCGGTTTCATACTGTCAGAAGCCAAACATTTATTTAATCACTTTGGTCGTTTTTCGTCATTAAGACCGTACTTGTAATACCAAACTTTAAATGCTACTCATTATATTTTCTAAACCTGTTTTAGAAATGTTGACCTTTCTCTCTGCAGATGTTCTACGCATACACTAAAAATCGTGTGTGTTACCAATTAAATCGATAGTAACAAAACAATTCTGCCATTGACAACAGTAACAACTCTATTTCCCTACTTGGGTGCCAAAAGTGCCCACTTTCCGCACTCAAACGCGTAACCAATTTTTTGACTCTAATAACCATACCATGATTAGCTAAAACTGACAAATGTCAATTTATTTGACAAATGCCAAATTGAAAAACTAAATTTCTTGCAGAATCCGAAACCGTCATGGGGAAAAATTACATGTAATACGCGTGCTGCAGTGGCCATTGCAAAATTCGTATTATTGGAGCAATCGCTGTCGCTCACGCTCCTTCTTTTATACTTATTAAGCAATAATAGCATATTATACACCAAGGTTGAGAAGTGAACTATTATATACCGAGCACTTTTAAATACTGAGGCGAGTAGCGCCGAAGGATATAAATTGCGAGATTTATAATAGTATTCTCAACTGAGGTATATACATATAATATTTTTTCAGGACTAACATTAAAAAATTAGATACTTGATTGGTTTAGATGTTTATATTAGCCATTTCTAAATTATTTCTTAATATTTTGAAATATTAAGTAGCCTGGGAGTCTAGTTGTCAAACTAGAAAAAGTGACATACGATATTAAATGTTAATTTGCAGAAAATAGAAGCTATTGTGAGTGAAAGTGTAAAAAATAGAGAATGAATGAAACTAATTCAGAAATGAAAGTTTGTTATTGTGGTGATTTGTTGCCAGAGATATCTAAGAGACTCACCTGCATGCATATACTCAGCTAAAAGAATGATGTGAAAGAAAAAAATCCGTTAAAGTAACAAAAAATGTTTTATTGCTATATTTTCAAGAAAAATCTGGCAGCAAAAAAGTATCCACATTGTGGGCAAACTACTCCATGCTGAAGTCAACTCTTTCTATAAAAGAAATTATTGACATTCCAAAACTTTTCAAACTCACAGCATTTTTCAAACAAAAAAACTGTGGCTATCAAGCCAATATCTATCAAAAAAGAAGGTACTTTTTATTTTTCAGTTATTTTTTTTGTAACAGTTATATTGAAGGTTATTTTGGTAATTGAAGTGGACGGTGTCTGCAGGTCAGACGAAATGTGGAATATGGTCCTTGATGATTTAGACATCCGAGGGGATATTGTTATAATAAATTAGAAAGTTTGTTATCGTTGAGCCACAATGGGTTATTTTAGTTAAAAAATATCTAGATAACAGGCCAACTGACGTAAGAAAACTATTTATACTATACCGTATAGGTAAACATATTAATCAAAATATAGGGTACAATACTATTGGTAAAGTGCCCTATGTAGTGGCTCGATATCTGAAATTTAAAAATCCTGAGAGTTATACTGGCCATTCTCTAAGGCGCACGTGCAACGCTTTTAGCAAAAAACGGGGGAGACTTATTAACCCTCAAAAGACACGGTGGCTGGAAGTTAGCTACTGTTGCTGAAGGATATATTGAGAAATCGATAGCTGACTAGACAATTATTGATAACTTATTGCAAAAACCTACCTCATCTAAGGAAAATTTCAATAAACCTTCAACCTCTTTTGCACATCAAGACACTGCCCTAGAAAATTTTGAGGCTACTGATGATTTAGTGCTACTAAGTGTCAACGAATCTTTACAAAATACAACAAGTGTTCACAACACTGTAGTAAATTTACCAGTAGAAAATATTTTGAACTCTATTAATACAGGAAGTGCAGGAATACATATGGTTTGACACAATTGTACAATTAACTACAATTTTAAATAATGTTTTGCGTTTTTGGCTTAAAATTAAATTAATAATAAATGTCTTTTTGTGTTTAATTAAAAATATAGAAAGTTTATTTCAGTATTTACCTAGGCCATTTTTATTATCATTAGTTACATAGGTGTAGAAATATCACTTCTCGTTAGAGAAAAGGAGTACATAATGAGGACTTATCAGGATAGTAGTGAAAAAGCCCTTTCCATACTGGTATTAAAATATACTACTTCCTACGACGGAAAGTGGTCATTTTCTGTATTGAAATGTCAAAAGACTCTCCTATGAGAATCATACTATGATTGGCTAAAACTAACAGACGTCAAATTTTTGGAAAATGTCATCAAATTTCAGAATGAAAAGAAAAATAGTATGAGACACACGTGTAGAAATGACATTGGAAAACACATGTGAAAGATTTATATGAGATTTCCAATGTCATCATTTCCGCACTCGTATTATAATATACTATTTCGACTTAATTTGTGTTTTACTTGGTTAGAGCGGGTTGTCTTCTTATAATACATGATGTTTCCACCGTTACTGTTTCTGTTTAGGTTTTATTTTTCTTGTTAGTGTTGATGGAAAACTGACTACAGTTTGTATAATTTTTAATTAGAAACAATATATCACATTTAACAGTATTTAGAAATATCAAAAGTTAAACTACCAAAATCATTACAATATAGCCTCCATTGAAAGCATATGAATGGTTTACTTGGACCCAACACAGGGTATACAGGTATAGAAGAGGAAGAAGAAGAAGGTATGATTTACACAAGAAATCAATTTGGAAGCCATTTTTTAAGTATTGGGATGGTTTTCCCTAGTTCAATAAAGTGATACTTTGATATATTGTTCAGTTCACTTTTGTGATATAAAAGTTTAAGTTAGGGTTTGGCGAAGGGAAGTGGCCATCAAAACTAGAACTTAGAGAATTAGACTTTAGGTTTAAAAATTATTAAATTTTAATGCTTTTTGCTCATACTTTACTAGTCCTGCACTTATCGAACCTTACGAATATCTTGTGACACTGTCTTGAATATTTAAAGTTTTGCATTTTATTAGGATTGACTATAAGCAATGACTTGAAAATGTTCAGAACCTAGCGATTTTATAAAAGTATACCCAGAGATTCAAAATTAAAAATATGTAGATACTAATTTGTACATTTTGCAAAAAGATGATATGGTCATTATTGTAGTAGTATCTTATTATCTGATTTTGAAATGTGTGTATCGCAGATAAACAATTTTGTCGAAAAAATCCTAATTAGTACCGTAAAACGGGGCAACTTCGTCATCCTGGGCAACTTCGTCAGTTCGGCAACCGATGTACTATTGTGTAAGCATAACCTCAAAATCTACAGTTACCGTTTTGTTTCCATTGTGTTTGCGTCGGAAGTGTATCTATTCATGTAATAATGCCGAAGAAAAACTCAAAAGTGTTGGGAGGTAGGTGTTACCAGCGTTATGGCTCCCAGATAGTTGAAGACGCACTGAAGGATATTGGAAATGTCCTCTCAATGTCGGTTTCCAGCAAAAAACATGGAATACCGCGAACAACGCTTCAAGACAAGTGGCATGGTAGACACATTAAATCAGTAGTCCGCCCAAAAGCCTTAACGACCTTGGAGGAGGCGGAAATTGTTGGTGCCATAAACCAACTTTCAGCTTGGTCTTATCCATTAACAAAGTTAAAAATAAGATTGATTATCAAAGGCTATCTCGATATAAAAGGACATAAAGCAGTGATTTTTCGTGACAATCTTCCTGGTGAAGACTTCATGGTGGGTTTCACGGAGAGAAATAATTTAACCCAAAGTCATTTTGTGCCTTAATATAACCTTAATTTTTTTTTAAATGATGCAATTATTTATGTACCATAATAAAGATACCAAAATGAGTTATCTACTATGACGAAGTTGTCCCTAGAAACGTACAACTTCGTTTAAAGACGAATTTGAGTTAGATGACGAAGTTGTCCAAAAATCAGTATAACTTCGTCAGGAATTGTTTAGCGATTTTTCGGGCGTATGAACGATATTTATAAAAACCAAAGGACGGATAATAATAATTGTCCATCTCTAACTGTTAGGTATCATCTAATTTTGTTATCTTAAAAAAATCCTCTATGGTTACAGCGCGGCAAATGTACAAAAACCCTGACGAAGTTGCCCCGTTTTACGGTATCTTCTTGAATTTGATAATTTTTTTAAATTCTCCACATTGTGCTAGTAAAGCATTTACAACATATTTGACAGCCTCTACTGCAATGCTTTCGGTTGTAATATTACAAAAATAAATCTTTAACCTGCAAAGTCTTAAGATATATTCAATTTCAATAATTGCAATTTAAAAATGTTGTTTTTCCCGCTGCTGATCTGTAAGTCAGTGACACAGCCTTAGTAACAAAACGTGTAAGTCGGTGATTATATTTGTTTGCTGCTTTTTCGTGACAAAAGAACTTAATATTATTATTAAGTTTATAGGATAACTCACGAAAACTAATCCTGGTGACAGGTGACAAACCAAACGATTTTTTCAAAAATCTAGGAAAATTTCGATAAGCAGCGGGAAAAATATAATAAGATAACTCGGAATGTATCGCCTATTAACATTTTCGGCAGGCAACAAGCTGCGACTTCGTCTTGGCTTGTACTTGCCTACCTCAAATGTTAATTGGTCCTTACATTCCTTGTTACTTAAAGCTATTATTTCCTTATCTGATTAAAACTCTGGTAAGCCTAGATAATATACCACTTACTCTGTCGACTCTTATCGCCAACTTTTAGAATTCCTTGCACAACGGGTTTAGAAGTTGTAGCTCTAGTGGTAGATCTAGTAGTAGGGGTGGTTCTTGTAGTCGTAGTACTCCTAGTTGTGGCCACCGTAGGGGGAGGTCGTGTAACTGGTGCACCTCCGACACAGCATACGATGGGTTGAGGACCATCAAATCCGCAGGTTTGGGGAAAAACTCCTGACTGCAGACCTTGTTTTGCAGCTTCACATTTCTCTAATAGTACGCACTGCCCCTGTCTTCCTGTGCTTTGTAGTGTGCACAGATCGCCTGAAATTGGTTACTACCATTAGTCGTATTTTCGTAACATATTTTAGATTGGATGTCTTCCTTATCACTTGAGAAATTATTTTCTACTAGCCAAGAATGAAAAATGTAATACAAAATGTATTAAGCATATATAGTCTTCTTTTGGTCGAACAAATGTTGCTTTTAAATTGCTTCTGTAAAGTAAAGTAAACTATGAATGATCTGACAAGGGCAATTAAGTCACTAACTGTGAAATTATGAAAATGCTTTTGAAATAACTTCAATGAACTGTCAGAGCTATCTGCAAAATAATGATTTACATATGGGATTCAACATACCATTTATTCCTTAATGTAATCCTATTAAATGTCTATAACCGCGAAAATCAAATAATAGTTATTTATTTGTGTTAGGTATATGGATGGCAACGCATATAATTATGATACTAGTGAAGTTATAAGCCACTTCCTTAGTAACGTTAGTAACGAATGAATTTGTTAGTCTCATAAAGTATGTCAGTGTGACACTCAAACTGACTCATAATTTTATCATTATAACACGCTAGCTATTTACGGTATATACTTCAATAAGAACGATTGCGTCATTACCATGATAATGTGACAGTAAAAATAATGTTATAGCTTACGCTCGGTTAATAATTGACTGTTAAGCTAGGAATTTGATCTCATTCTTGGGTAGAATATTAAAATAATAAAAGGTGAGGATACAATTCCCTGAATAAATGTCTTATTTCAAAAGATGTAAAACCGTGGGCTACCATGTGTAGCATGTGAAATATTCCTTGCTAGGATAACCTTAATTGGAACAAAATACTAGTAGGGAATAAATCCTGTAACTCTTACATTTGGTATATATTATATCTGGTAAGTTGTTAACAAAAAAAATTGAGGACAGTATAATATATGCGCGATTCTGTGAAAAACGTTTTAACATTAAAATTTGAGATTGTACTGTAAGAGCGACTAATTAATTTGGAACATTAAGAAGCATATTGGTGAAATCAGTAGCGCCCAATAAGCATTTAAAACAATACAAAGCAATAGTGTATTTATGTTTACCATAGAAAATATCGCCCAAGAAGATATGATGGTCTCTCTTCATCACCAAAATATTGAATTATTTGGTTACCGCATAAATGCAACCTGAACTAAATACGAAATGAATTATTTTACTATCAAAACTAACATAATTGCAATTCCACTATAGCATACCTATCTCAAATTGTTTCCCATTGAGTTTTAAATATGATTCCATAAATGCTGTTTTATACAGTAGGTAACCACTAAGGAATCGTATTTAGAGTATCTGGTCAAATGTATTCTATATGTTTATTGACGTAGTATTCGTAGAATACAGTTTTTAACTCTTTCGAAATTGTGCAGCTAAGCACAGTTCTGCTGAAATAATACTTATATTTCACCGATACAATTGCGCACTGAGGAAATACTTTAAAAAATGGTTTTTGTGCAACAATTAGAATTAGTGCAAATAGGAAATTGTTTTGAAATAATACATGTTTAACAAACTGGAAAAACAGCAAACCCAATTAGAACTTTAAAACTGAGATGAGTATTAAAAAACACCTATATAATATGTATGCTGCTCCACATGTCAACTTACACAAAAATATTGCCCACCAGATTACATCAACTAGTATGTGGTTTTGTAAGTGCGGAAAAGTACTAATTTCTCACAAATGTAGAGTTGACTTTTTTGCACGTTTTAGACATTATACTTTTTTTACGGCTTCCCTTTTTTAGTAATTTTTTGCAAGGATTTTTGGTTTAGTATTTTCAAGTAACAGCTTTAACAATCTTTAAATTTTTCTGATTCTTTGACACTGACATGACATTTGACATGCTATTAATAACATGTAGAAAATAAAAACAAACCTTGGGTTAGTTGATACAGTAGTTGATACGGTAGTTGCATTTGTGGTTATGGTGATTCTCGTTGTATATGCGGCCAACGCCAAAAATGTAAGTATTTCTTAGAATGTCTTTTATTTGCGGCCAGCGTTTTTTACCGTTGTTAAAATTTCTTCACATACTCGTAGTTCATACATTATTTATAATTTCTATTTTGTATTATTATGTCCTAATTAAACAGAGGCAATCGTCAGGTGAATACTGTAATAGTTATTTACGTTGTAAGGCCGGAAAATGGGTGATTAAGGTACGAGTTTAGATATTTACGGGCGAGGCGAGGAACGAGCAGAGTCTGGAATTTCTAAAAAAGTAATTTAATAATATTTTACTGCCGTGTATCGTACAATGATTATTTCATACTGTTTTATACAACATGTTCATTGAAAAAGTCCATGTGGAAATTCAAACGTATGAATATGTTGGTGGCACTCTAAGTCTGTAAAATTCAAGGTTAGCGGGTTAGGTTTTGCGTCAGTCTGTGTCAAAACTGACAGAAAATTTAACCTGATAACCTCGTATTTGACATAGACTTACAGTGGCACCTCAATATTATTCAGCAGTTGGCTAGCAACACTTTCTGGCCTTGTGATGTAATGTTCCACTTTCCGGCCTTGTGATGTAATATTCTACTCTCCGGACTCAAATTAATGACGAAAAGTCGTATTTTCCGGACAGTATGAAATAAAAAAATATACATACGTGCTATTTACAAATATGATATGCTTTGTATAAATCTATATTGCTTTATAATTATTTGGAAATATTTCCACAGGAATTTTACTTTGGGATGATACTAAACAGTGTTGGGTAATATTAATATTAATTTATAAATTGACACTGCCAGTCTCAATCCTGAATAAAAAGTGAGAAGTTTTAGAATAATTAGAAATATCGCTGACCTCAACTGAAAGTCTTGTAAAAGTAGATTTTGACATGTTCTAAAAATGTTTTTCGTGGACCCCATATGCAGTGCTAGTTACTTTGATCGGTGATCGCATATGCAATGACCGCATGTGCGACTATTTCTAATAATCATTTTGCTATTTCATTTGTCTTTCTTTATTTGAAATGAACATAATAATACGATTATTATAAGTAGGTGTTGAATATAAGTCATGTAAATAACATTTTTTTTCTATAAAAATTTTCAAAGTCAAGATGAAATTGGCAAAACTGCTTTTTTTAAATTATTAGAAAATTTATTTTCGCCAGGTTTTTCTGTATACGACTTGTGTCATTTTGACATTTAAAATTAAATTGTCAGCTTTTCTTTTTTGAAAATGAATAGGTGTAAAAAACGGAATCTTTTAAAATTACGTGTAAAAAAGCAATTCTGAAGTATGCAGAGGAACTGTTGGATCTACAGCCTAACATGCCAGAAGAAGAAGTTTACGAAAGATTACCTAAAAAACAAAACTCCTTTAATGCCAGATTTTAAATTTCCCACCTATTTTTAGTTCTAAACAGTTGCTAAAACAAATTCTACCAACATATTTTTTTAAAGGAATCCAAGTAATGTCTATACCCTAAATTCTTTGTCCTTCAAAATTTTTATAGGAAAAAAACATACTTTATAAAAAAGTACTAGAAATATCTTGCACAGCAGCAAATACAAGTAAATTCAACACCTGGACGCGATGACTTATTCGGTTCAAATAGGAAGCATGCCGTTGAAGTGACGTAAACGTAACTTTATAATTGCATAAAAAGTAAAGTGGCAGTTCACTAGCTGTTCAAAATATGTGCGCAAGTGACAACTATGTGCATGCACAGTGCGAGAAAAAAAATTTCACTGCCAATTGCCAACTTTGTTGGCTAGTATTATATCCTATGCGCCATATGGGCCATATAAAAACTATTTGGCGTCGGTATTTGCAACCAGATTAATTATTTTAAAGCAATAATGCTATTTAACAAAATGGTTGTCATAGGTTGGCTAATTTGAAGTACTTATATCAGTTCAAAATAATTGCAGAAGATTCAATTGAAAAACAGATCATGGCTACAAGTCAATTGAAGAAAATTTTTATATATATTTTATGGCGGTATTGTTCTAGAGTCTAGACGGATAAAACGTGAGATATATTCCAACATTTAGAAAATTTTTACAGATTTGCAGTTTGACACGCCATGGCAAATCACGTTGTCGGGTAGCTTCATACTTTTAAATAATTTCTGGTTGCTAATATTTTAGATGTTAGTATGGGCTTTGCAACCCCGAGGTACCAGAGCAAATGGTCCTCCGAAAAGGGGGTTGGGCGTGGGGCCGACTACCCCAGGGGCTAGCAACCCTTTCCCCGGAAAAAAACATAGTTACGAAACCTTCATGTAAACCTCGGATAGGAAAGTGGAGGCAAAAAATGAAGGAGGCCAAGGCCCGATTTGGGCTGTAGCGCCATAGGAGAGAGAGAGAGAATAGTAGATTGTTTTACAAGTTAAGGAAAATGAGATTCTTTCATTGAGTGTAAACGTTTAATTTACGAGCGAGCACAGTGAAGCGAGTGGATTAATTTTACACGCACATGCAACTTCAGTCAATTTTGAAAAGTGGCACTTTGTATCTCAAAATTAGAAAAAGGTATTCATGTAAAATATTTTTAGAATCATCTTGTATTAATCATATTTTTTTCTTTTGATTCATAGGTACCCTTACTATTAGAGTATGTTTAATACCGAGGAATTACATGCATAAACGTAAATGCCAATACGAAGTTTTTATGTTCGGTCTTGAAAATCTACCCGGTTTGTTATATGAAGAAGTAGATTTTCTTAAAATATAGATAAAGTGAACTTATATAACAGACTAAAGAGTATGTTTCATTGCTATCATAAAAAAACTAGGAAACGGTGACTGGATTTGAAAGTTCTCCTAGTATGTAAATAAACGGTATCTTTCGACCGTAGATGTTTTATAATTATGAAAAATCTGAAATAAGGCCTTCAAACAATTTATTGTTGAAGGTACTGTAATAAACACGAAAACTTTAATCGTGAAGGTCATATGCAGTGTAGCAGTATGTCTTATACAGCTCATAGAACATCGAAATCTTGTAAAGCATAATAGATAGATGTTTGGTTAAATATAACAAAATGTTTAGCAAAGTGCTAGTACGATCGACAATCAAATCGTAGAAATTTTGTTTCATATTCACTACATCATAAAAATAGTTATGATTGGTACAAGTCAATAAAGAAGCATTTTATTCATAAGGAGAAAACTTTAGCTCACGAGGCGAAGCCGAGTGAGATAATTTCCCCGAATTGATACAATCTCGTTATTCACGTGTGGCATATAATTTTTTTTCACAAAGCCTTCACGAAAACTGAAGGCAATGGTACTAGTGGGCTTTCAAGGTTGTTATATTAATGTGTTATTCAATTAATTAGATGCAGAGTAGTAGAAAAAATTACTTGTGTTTTTCAATGAGAAATGACTTTGATATAGCATAAATCTGAACTCGAGCAAGTACGCAAGAAACACAAAAACAAGGTAATCAACATATTGCTAATAATCTGGGAAAACAACATAAAGACGATGGTTTTACATTGCGCAATAAACATACAATAATTGTGTACAATCATTATCATTTTTAAAACTTTAATTTATTGAAAGTCCTGCTAATATTTAATGAAAGAATATACTTTTCATTAATTTACGTTACATATTAAAGGTCGATACATTTTCCTTTTATTTAATAAGTAGATGCACGGCTTATCGTTATTTTGCCACTAGCATTATCTTTTTAAATTTTTTAATGCAATAAATTCTGTTGATATTTATTACTAGCAAAAGTAAACCGATCAAATCCAATTTTATTACTAAAAGCACGGCTAATTTCGATGTCTATGTAAACTACGCAGTTCATGTAGTTGTCCTGAAACATTAAAGAGCTACTCCTATAAAACATGAAAGTCAGATTCAAAATTTGCATAAAAAGTACCTTAACAACATCGCTTTGTGCTATAGTTGATAATACCCGCATTGTACTCAAAAATAGAAAACGGTATGATTAAGTTTTTAAACATTCTGTTGTAAAAATTAAACAAACTAAAAATACGTAGAAAGACAGCAGTAGGAATTCTCTTTCCTTCAAGAGAACCCTTGAAATGCCATTTTCTTTTTACAAGTGGTGGCGAGTAAGACCAACCAAAGACATACTTTCCGACAACGTCCGACCTACGTTCATTAATATTTCCGCATGCTAGGAAGAGATATTCTGCAAATGGTGATACGGCGTTACTAACATCAAGAGTGGAGCAAAACATAGACATAAATAAATAGGTTTTCCAAAAAGGCTTCTTCTTCTTGCGTTAGGGCTTAGCCCTGTTTGTTCCATTGCCTCTGTTTCCCTGTGGGTTGTTCTCTTGCAATAATGACGTCCAAGTCTCGTGCAACTCTTCTCGGAGGTCGTTTTGTGTCTGATTTCTGTTTTTGAAATTTATTTGCTGATCTTTCGTGTCGTACCTGTTCAACATGATCTCTCCGGTATCGTATTCTCGATCTTGTCCACCTGACCACATCCTGTACTTCGCATGTCTCACGGATCTTTTCACTACATATCCTGTCACGCAGACTTAGCTCTAGAGTTTTTATCTTGTGGCTCTCATAATTTGTTTGAATTCTGTTGGTTCGGCCCTTGTCTCTGCTGCCTATGTTAACAATGGCCTTACACAGGTTTTATATATCCGGATCCAAAACGGCTTCGAAGTAAATTATTTGGGGCTCAACATTGAATAAGCTATTTAAATAAATAAATGGTAATAAGGGATAATAATAATGTAAATTAGGTAGTTTATTGAATTTCAGATTTCATTTCAGATTAAAATCTCTGTTTCTGTTTACAAGAAATTGGTAATTATCTAAACTAGTTATTAATAAGTGTGCACAAATATTTTTCATATTAGTTGGTACCATTATCGGTGGCTAATTGTTTTCTTAATTCTTATCTGAATAACTTATTAAATATTTTGCAGGAATCAGACTGCTGAGAGTTGCTTGGTTTATGCTAACGCCCGGTGCAGGCTGCGTATCTTGCCGTACACGGTTCAGAAGACTTACTAAATAGGATGGTCTTTAGCACTTGACATGCTAAATAGTTTTTCTAACTTCAGCGAATACACCCAACGTGCTGTATGGAAAATGGACCTAATTTTATTGATACACGTACCCAGGTTGCAATATAAAAAAATAGTTTTTTCAGCTTTTGAGTCGATCCATATGAAGTGATCCAATTAAAATGTTTTTGTTTGCTAGACTATTTTTTATTTTTTTGTATGTTAATCCCATATACATTGGCAGTTCAAAACAGTTCTTATTGTTATCCTAACCCGCTTATGCACATTGGAGACATTAGAGTTAACTTAAATACCTTTGTACTGGATTGTGCTAAAACATTGTAACAAAAACTATTTTCTTCAGAAAATTCTCTTTTCTAATTTTGGTCCTTTACACTAAAAGTGTTTTAAACTCTTTAGACCTTAAATTTTCAATGAAGGAATGAAATATCAAAGTTGATTTTTTTATTACAAGGTATGATAGAGCACTCACCATAGCTAGAGTAATAACATTGATAACTGTTTTCTTCTATTTTTATAAATTTTAGACTGACTGACCGACATACAGACCAATGAACAAAAATATGTTTTTTTTTGGGTTCAGGGGACTCTAAAACGTGAAGATCTGTTGAAAACTTAATTTCTAATTTTTGGAGTGAATTCAATACTTCATCAATTGTACAAGGAAGTAAAAAGTAAAGGCCAAAATTTGTATGGGAATATATCTTGCTTATATCGAAATAATATTTTCTACCCAAATAAATGTACATGATGCAGATACCTACATAGGTACGTTAGAATTAACAGACTAGAAATTGCAATAGCAAGCTAAAACAAGAAAATACTTGAAACCAATGAGAAAATTTATTGGAAATGTGGGAAAATGCTAACAAAAGCCTTGAAATAGTTATTTACCTAACAAGTTCGGGAAGGTAATTTTCCCGAATGAGCACTTTGTTTGCAGCACTACCGAAGGGAGTGCTGCATGTAGTGTGAATTCGGGAAAATTTTTCCCGAAAATGTTAGGTGTTTTTTATAACGAATAACTGAAAATATTTAAAAAAATATATTATTTAGTGTTTTACAACTTTACTGAGTTGACAGCACAAATCACTAAACTTTTATAAGTATCCTAGGTACCTGTTAGCTTTTGTCGACGTTTACAGAGCCTCTGGAACACACAACTGCCTCAGTTTTTGTTGGAAAGTAAAAAGCACCGCAGTGCGGGAAAAGTAACTTTCGGCGCATCGGGAATAACCGGGAAATATGAATTTTGAAGCCACGAGTACAAAAATATTTATAGCTAGACCGGCTAAACTACCAAATGATAATCAATCCCAAAACGTGCAGTTCTAATAATTATTATTATAATACATTATAATTCAATTAATTACCTCTGTAACATTATTGACATTTTATTAATGGTGCTAAGATGATTTGAATGGAGAGTAGGGTTAGCTTTCCTAAATGTTGTAATTTACGAGGAGCATTAGTAGAGGGAAAAGAGAACTTCTTGTTTATCGATACAGTCAGAAAAAACCGGCGACTTCGTAGGGTTTTCTTTAACCTTATAAATAAATAATAATCGCAAGAATCCATATCGGGGCTATATGCTGGATAATCTAGCTCAAGGAATTCTATTTTTGCATTGTGCCCTTGCCTTGCATATTCTTGCACTGTGTTCGAAAAATAGAACCTTTTTTTACAAATCTGTATGTTTTTCCTGTATAGCACGGTATAGTTTCTCAAATGTGATAGCATAAGCACTGGCGGATTGTTTTACTTTTCTCCAGGTACTCAATTAAAAGGGTTTCCTGGTGGTCGCCATAAAAGCTTTCCTGCAGAAATTTTTTGAATGCACCTCGGGACGATGTCCTGCACAGCATGTCTGGATCTTTTTTGTAAAGACAAAATTCTTGCAACCTATCTCACTGACGCATTACTCATCTCAACGCCACATCGGTCTCTGCTACCTTTAAACGTCGATTTTTAAGAATCATCGATTCTGTCTTTCTGCGCCTTTCAGGATTCGTTGCAGTCTTCGGTGGTCCTGTTCTTGGTTGGTCTTTTACTAATTCTCGACCCCAATGGAACTCTAATTAAACCACGAGTAAACTCATCTTTTATGACAAAGTAATACACCAGAAAGCAACAATAATCCATACATACACTCTAAAACGTAGAGTGTCACGATAGAATCATGTTTGTTGTAATATTCATTTATTTCCATCGGAATTGTTTGAAAATAGAAAATATTTTAAATTGTGTAGGACTGAGAGTATTTCAAATGTCAGAAGAATTTAGGAAATATGATTAAATATGCACTTAAACTCATTTAACTTTAGCTTTAGAATTAAATTTATTTTTATAATATAATATAAATCTGGCATTTAGGTATATTGCTTATGTTTATTTATACATGGGGGCCTATAGATAGATATGCATATTTTTTTAATGCTGGTATAAAAAACACATAATTTGTTTTCCTATAATTTTCTTCATTTTATCACACTATTTTACTCCGTTTAACTATAGACGATTACTTTGATATTACAACCATTAGTGCTACAGAAGGAACTTTACTCTAGATATGATTTGTTCTAATCTATATTGCAACTGGCGAGGTTATAACGTCTAATGTTTTTCAAATATATGTTATAAGACAGTTTACTAGATTGATTTGATTGATTATTATTATTTTTGTTATAAAATAACTAACTTACTGAAAGAATACTAGCTCGGATTTCATACAGTGTTATAAGAGTCTAAATTAATCCATTTCAGCTATTAGTTGGCCCAACGTGTATAACGAAAAAAATGTAAAAAAGTACCATCCATGTATACAATTCAATAAAGAAATGTGCTAAAACATCGTCAAATACACCTGCTGTATATGTTAAAAGCATACGATAATTGTACCTATTTATGCAGAGCTACCAGGGATAAATTGACTAAATCATGAACGAATTTCGAATCTTAATGTATTCAGAAATCCCACTAGTCACATATCAGAATTCATGTTGAATTGATTATGGATACTTCCGTTAAAACAGCTTTTTGATTAAACTTGCATGACGTTTAAAATTGCAAATTTGATATTGTTGAATAACTAATAAGAATATCGTTTTAATAATTTAATATTCAACATTAATTAGTTACCGAATTTCAGTCTTCTTGGAATCATGGGTGTGAACTATGAAATATTAAAACAGGTAATGCAATTTAAGCAATTAATTACTTATTTCCTTGACAAGTAAAGCAATATTTCTAGCTCTACGTAGTAGATGTAAGAATAGTTACTTACCTACATAATGTTGACAGTTCACGAACTGTAGCGGAATTAAACAAATTAAACTAGTGGCAAAGTAAACAACATTCACCATGATTCTCTATATTGCCGAACTATAAACTGGAATGATTGCATGAGTGAAGAAGCAACCTTCGGATCTTGTTTAATGATGTTTGGCTAGGAAGGGGAAACTTGACTTACGGTTATCAAATTGCTAACGAAAACTTGACCTCAGTTCTCAGTAACGACACATTAATGTGAACTGGTTTTGTTGATATGCATATCTGCAGACATTCATGTAATTTTCAGGGTAATACCGCTAGCTAAATGCTGTAAACTGCAATTCGGGTCGAAGCAAATAAAGTACGTATATTGACCCCGTTTTGATTTTGCTTTATTCTACTATGGAATTTCCTACAATCTCACGTAATAAAATGACGTTTACAAATTTATAACTCCAAATTCAAATTGAATATAGAATATCTAACCAGTTATTAAGCAATTCTGATAATGTATCTATGTGCATATTTCATCTACGTCAGTTTCCTACAATCCAGTCCGTGATATTTCCTTCACGATGCACGGGAACTCCAGGCTTTTATGTACTTAAAATATTTATTAGTTATAATTCAAATTACCAGTCTGCCGCCATGTCAATAAACTTTTGAAGTAATGGTACCATGTCATAATGCCTCAATCAAAGAAATTATTTTCCAACAAATATTTTAATATTTAGACAAATATAAGCCAACTATTATTTAACCAATAAGAACAACGTTAAAGATACTCTACGAGTTGCAGCAGATAATACTTAGTCATGGTCTAGGCACTCTAGGCCCTTACATTTATTTAAAAATTTTAATCTTGAAATGCTTTGTTTAAGTACGTTTCAGTTAATTATTTTTCTCTTACCATCATCTTCAATTTCCATACCATCTTACATATGTAAGGTAACCCGTAAGGATCTAGCTTCTTAATAGGTTTCCAGAAAATAGAAGTTTATAACTGTACATAACATAAAAACGCACATTATCTATTGTCTGGCTTATCTGTTATGGCATAAACCTGTTTTTCTTAACAGAAATGTCTACGCTAAACAGCGAAACAACATATATGAACTATGTGACAACATAAAGTTGTTAAATGACGAACCATTTACTTCTGTCAAATGCCAGACAAACCATGATGAAACCAATACAAACATATTTGGCACATCTTCAAAACAGAGGACCTTATAGAGGGCAAGTTAGTAGTACGTATACACTTTCTGGTTTGTAATTCGAATTCTAGAATATTTAAAAGAAAGTTTGTGCTTTGATTTTGAACCACAGTGGGTGGCCAAATTATTAGAAAAACTTTGCATTTAATATAACTTTTGAACTGATAATGGCTTGAAACGTAAGTATGCGCAGCTACCAATACAATTTACTGCATTATCGGTTGCATATCCGTAATTTGTGAATTATTGGGTGATTTTAGGCGGGAAGAACTAGCTTGTTGTCAGTTTTAACATTGCAATATAGACCTCACACTTTTGTCAGTTTCATAGAGAACAGTTATATTTTAAAAGTGTTCAGGTACCTATGTAGTTGTGCTTTAAAGCATCGCCGATGCAGTTCTCTATGAATTTGACAAAAGTGTTATATCTGAATTGCAACTTAAAACTGATGTTGAAACAAACTAGTTCTCCCCTCCTAAAATCACCCAAATTTCACTAATATTAAGGATATACAACCGAAAATTCAGTAAATTCTATTGGTATTAGGCAAGCTTGATTGTTTTAAATGGCTCCCGCGATCAGGTTGATTTTTGATCTCCCTGTAAATTGTCCACAGAACTAATGTCACCCCGAACGTCAGCTTGGCTATCTCGATAGGCAACACATTTAACGTCACTTGCCCAATGTTTTTTCGATGCTAATACACACAAAGCGTGACACCGAAAAGCGATTAGGCAGAGAGAAAGTAGACATTTTAGAAGCAAATCCTTCCGTTTAACATTTCGGTGGTGAATCACAGGGGGTTACAGTTTATTTGTATTAAGCAGGTTTTATTTCATCGCTGTTGTTAATATTATTTGTTATTTGTATGACGTAGAAACAAGACATGAAGTAATTCTGGTTGAATATAAACTTTAACAGATATCGATTAATGAAATTGATGAAGAGTTTAAAGATTTTCGTTTATTGTTAAACGTTTTAAGTGATTAAAATTTAAATAGATTTTTCTACCGCTAAAGACACAACACTGGAAACCTAGATTTGACAAACAAATACTTATCTTGTTTTAACAATTTGAAACACAATTTAGTAGAATCTGAAAAATAAGAAATAATTTAAATTGTTCTACTTGAGGAACGTGAAAATTTTTGCGAAACTGATGGATTAATTAAAAGGTTTTAAAATATACAGTGGAACTTCTATATACGAAGTCGCTAAATTCAGGAAAAACTCATTAAAAGGAAATTTCGTAAAACAGAAAATCATTTAAAATAGTATAATAAATGACACTCCGGAAACGTCGTGTGATAATAGTATATTACACAAGTTTAGAAAAGTGGAGTTTTACTAAACGAATATAGCTTGATTGGGTACGAGCGAGCGAAGCTAGCAATTAACCCTAAAAGCTATATAAGTTTAGTAAAACTGTGTGTGTACACTATTTTTTCGCATTTTGTATTAATATTTATTAACAAACATTTATATAAAAGCATTAAACCACATGTTCATTAAAAAGGTCCATAAGGGGCGGCTGTGGAAATTCAAATGTATGAATAATATGTTGGTGACACTGTAAGTCTATGTCAAATTCGAGGTTACCAGGTTAGGTTTTCCGTCAGTTTTGACACAGACTGACGCAAAACCTAACCTGCTAACCTCGAATTTGACAGTGACATTACCATATAGTAAAGTGACACTTCTATGCACCAAAATGCCACTGTATTAAACGATTTTGAATTTAGTAAAGTTCCACATTATTACACAAAATGCGAAAAACACCCTCAACAGTGGAAAAAGTCCGATAAAACATATCATAATAGACCACTGCCGAAAATGACATCATTCAGAGAACAACTGCAACTGGTTGTTTTCCAAACAGCATTTTATCTAAGTGAGCAATTTATTCTATATTTTTACGTGACTAGTCTTTAAAATTGATTTCATTTAATTTGATCAAAAATTTGTTCATATTTAACTTACAATAAATGGAATTTTAATTCGTAAAATAGAGCAAAAAACAAAAAGTAAATTATTCGAACGGCAGAATACCTGTAAAAAATCGTTAAACACAGAATTTCGTAAAACTGAAGTTCCTTAAGAAGTTTCAATGTATATAGAAATTCAGGAAGTTAAAAGTTACTCAAAAACCTGGTGTAATACACGCACACAACTTCCTTTTACAGTGATCTTATAATTAGCAAAGAATTTGATTTTTAATTTTTAAGCATTTGTCAATAATTACAAATTCTACAGAAACCGTACAAAATAGAGCGTTAGTTGAAGAGACAAATTTTCCCTAAACTTTTAAGCAGAATTCAAAAATGTAATAATATACCGGGTGTTCCATTTAAAATAGGAATAAATAAAAAAAGAAAAAAAACAAAAGAAACCCATTTTAGAGGTATTCAACTATCTCACATCAATACACATTAAAAATGTAATAAAAATGCATACTTCCGGTTATGAGATTTGCTTCAAAAGCTTGCTGTCGCATCTAGGTAGTACACAAAACTTATATATAAAGTTTCAACATCATACCTCTTTTCGTAACGTTAAAAATCACTCTTGGACCTTTTAGCTACTTTTTACTTCCCTCGTCTGAAAGACGAAGGAAGTATTGTAATCGCGAAAATATCACCTTCCGAGATTTTTTCAGATCTTCACGTTTGACGAAAAAGAGGTTTTCTCAATTCCGTCAATCTGTCTGTCTGTCTGTATGTCTGTCTGTCTGTCTGTTAGCAGTATAGCTCAAAAACTATTTGTCGGAGGAAGACGATATTTTGCATACATATTATATATCTACCTCGCATGAAACCGGTACAATTTCATACAAATATATACAGGGTGAGCACCTTAAAAAAATAAAGTTTTGTTTATTTTTGTGTTAATTTTGAAATAAAAGGAAGTAATAACTTTCACATAGGTCAGGCTTTACATTTGCCGAAAAAAAGACTCAACCTATAAAGGATAATGTCACAAAAGAGTAAAAATGTTTCAACCATAACACCGCGACGTTCAACAGAGGCGAGCGCCGGACGTATCTGGAAGAGACTCGGCAGCGCAATTGGAATTTCGCTGCAGTTAGATCCGCTGCGGATATGAAGTTATCATCGAGCGATCTGCAGAGCTGCAGATGTGGCGGATTCAAACCCCAGCGGGATACATTTTTTTTTATTTGAAAATGTATTTAATTTATTAGAAACGTGCAGATAGTTTTACTCCTAAGTTAATTTGATTTTTAAATTATTTAGTGTCACAATTTCGACGAGGGAAGTTTTGAGTAAAGCCCTTTACAGATTTTTTTAAATTGTTTTTCGCATTCCTGAGGTAGAACAACTTAAATTATTTTTGCAGTTTTCAGTAAATTGTGAAAATAAGATAAATAGTTGTTTGTCAAATCCAAGTTTCCGATGTTGAGCTTTTAGCGGTAGAAAAATCTATTTTGACTTTAATTTTTAATAGCATAATAAATTAAATTGTTAGCTATAATTTACCAAGGGCAGTGATAATTACCGCAATAATTTTGACAAATAACTACCCGAAAGTGCGTTGCCTAGAAATAACCCGAGGCGAAGATAAGTTCTTAAATAAATTAATAATTTTTACAAAAGCGAGAAGCCATTTTTCTGACAAATTAATTCGACACTTCATTATAATAATATGTTTATTTTATTTTATTTAGGTACTCAGCCAACAGCCTTTAGGCCAATTATAGGCGTCGCACTGTAAGTCTATGTCAAATTCGAGGTTAGCAGGTTAGGTTTTACGTCAGTTTTGACACAGAGGGACGCAAAACCTAACCTGCTAACCTCGAATTTGACTTAGATTTACAGTGGCATCAACTTGTCATAGGATACTACTGAATTTTAATTAGGTAGTTTCCATGCTGATTGAGAATCACCCTAGGGTCGTTTTCACTTCAAGTGTGATCTGATTTGTCAAACTGACTCACGTGATTAAAAATAATCAAATTTGATTGGTCTGCAATATATGTAAGAACTTATCCTTTGAATTAAACTTCGGATAGATGGTAGCGATGGTGGTTCCTTAATTACTTAAAACGTTTAACAATAAACGAAAATTTTTAAACTCTTCAACAATTTCATAAATCAATATAGGCTATGTTATAAGTTTATATTCAACCAGAATTACTTCATGCCTTGCTTCTCCATCATACAAATAACAAATAATATTAACAACAGCAGTGAAATAAAACCTGCTTAATACAAATAAACTGTAACCCCGTGTGATTCACCACCGAAATATTAAACGGAAGGATTTGCTTCTAAAATGTCTACTTTCTCTCTGCTTAATTGCTTTTCGACGTCACGCTTTGTGTATATTACCATGCAAGAAACATTGGGTCCAGTGGCGTTAAATGTGTTGCCTATCCAGAAAGCCAAGCTGACGTTCGGGGTGACATTAGTTCTGTGGACAATTGTACTTGCGTTTCAAGCCATCTTCAGTTCAGTTCAGAAGTTGCAAATTCAGGCCGAACGCGCTAGATGCGGACGAGCAACCGTTTCAAAACTTCCTCGTAGAATGTGGCTTTTACAGTTTGACATTCAGGAAAGAATTCACGATTAATGATGTCATGTTTGTCGAAGAAGGCGATTAACATTCTCCCCAATTTGTAGCACCACTTCATGTTAACGCTTTGATCCATTGCAGTACGATTCACACTGACGACGTTAGACCGCTAGCATCTGGTTCGCCTTGGCTGCCACTGTACTCCCCACTACATGACACATGCAAATACAGGGTGTTTCATTAATAATTGGAAATATTTTAACTGTAGAATTCTGGGCTTAAAATATTAATATTTAACCCAAATCACTTAGAGAAAATGTGGCTTGTTACTGAGATATAGGGTGTTTTATTTAAAAATTTAAAAATGATTTTTCCCCATTACTTTAAAACTATTTGACGTATCCGTATCATATTTGGCAGGAAGTTTAGACACTGTAAACCATGCTAAATTATGTTAAATAAACGTTTCTGGCTACTACCAGAGGCGTACCACAGGGGCAAGTGAGTGGTTGACCCTTCCCAAATTCTACGCCACTGGCGGAATTGCCATTTTAACACAATTTTTCGATTCTCCAATACTTTCTATGTAAATAACATACTCTTCCTTCGTCACGATAACGTCATTATTTTTCGAGATATTTAAAGTTAAACATAAAGCTGAACAGTTATTTTGATTTTAATGTGTATTAATTATGTCGGTGTTTTTTGTCATAAGATTGCATTTATTACGCAAATGAAACTTTAATCCGTATTAACAAAAAAACATAATGTTATTTATTGAAATTTCTTGAAACTAATACATAGATGCATTCAACATAAAAAAATGTATCCATGTATTCGTTTCAATAAATTTCAATAAATAACATTATATTTCTTTGTTAATACGGATTAAAGTTTCATTTGCGTAATAAATGCAATCTTATGACATAAAACACCAACATAATTAATACACATTAAAATCAAAATAACTGTTCCGCTTTGTTTAAATTTAAATATCTCGAAAAATAATGACGTTATCGTGACGAAGAAAGAGTATGTTATTTACATAGAAAGTATTGGAGAGTCGAAAAATTGTGCTAAAATGGCAATTCCGCCAGTGGCGTAGAATTTGGGAAGGGTCAACCACTCACTTGCCCCTGTGGTACGCCTCTGGTAGTAGTCAGAAACGTTTATTTAACACAATTTAGCATGGTTTACAGTGTCTAAACTTCCTGCCAAATATGATACGGATACGTCAAATAGTTTTAAAGTAATGGGGAAAAATCATTTTTAAATTTTTAAATGGAACACCCTATATCTCAGTAACGAGCCACATTTTATCTAAGTGATTTGGGTTAAATATTAATATTTTGAGCCCAGGATTCTACAGTTAAAATATTTCCAATTATTAATGAAACACCCTGTATATACGAGTATATGCATAATAACAATATGCGCGCACGTCTGGCTCATTTCCGTTGGGATATCGGAGCATTCACCGAACTTTTTAGACACACCTCGTATGATATGTTTTTCGGACTTTTTCCACTGTCTAGGGTGTAAATCACACAACGTTTCGGGAGTTTTGATCTACTCCCGTCTTCAGGTGTTCTTGGTTAGTCCTGAGAAGGACTGATATTATACGTTTTTCTACCTAAATTTGTGCCTCCCCCGGGGTTTGAACCTGAAGACGGGAGTAGATCAAATCTCCCGAAACGTTGTGTGATTTACACCCTAGACAGTGTAAATAGTCCGAAAAACATAGCATAATAGACCACTGCCAAAAAAATTACATTCAGAGAACAACACCTCGTATGATCTTCCTTATTAAAGGTGAAAATCTGAGCTATGTGCAAAATATTACTTTTATTGAACTAATAGATCTTAAATTAATGCAGAAATAGGAAGATTTTTTTATGGTACTCGCCCTGTATATAGTTCACCGAAATGTCCTCTGTTTCATGCCAGGTAGACATAACATCCGTATGCATGATATCTTCTTCCCTCAACAATAGTTTTTGAGTTATACCGCCAACAGGCAGACATGCGGATACGCTACGCATACCTATAGACAGGCAGTTTTTTGTCATCTAGCAACCCTAAAAGTGAAGATCTAAAGAAATCCCCGAAGGTATTTTTCATGATTATAGTATGTACTTTCTTTGCCTTTTAGTTACATTGGTTCTATGTGCTGTCCAGGGGAACCGCAGGAGTCTTATATCGAGCCGTCCGGTTTATTAATGTCTTCAGTCTTCAAGCAGGGCCGTAACTAGGTACCTATAGGCCAATTAGGCTCCCGCCAAAATGGCACTAAAAAAAAAGAATTTCTCTCGTAGTAATAAAAAAATAAATAAGTGGGCAATTTTACAAACAAATGCATTTGTAATACGAGTATTAACGATTTTAGCCTAAATAATGCGAATTGCACCCAATCTGGTCGATACATTACATTGCCTTGTGCAATTTGCAAAGGCAATGTTATATGTCTACCAGATTGTAACGGCGTTTGTTTTAGAATTTCCACCTATATCAATCATATCACCTATATCATTAGAATTATTAGCTTTTTAGCCCAACGCATTGGTAGCCTTACTCTAATATACGGATGGGGCCATAATTATACCGGGTGTCCATTCTCAAAGTCGAACGTAGGGAATTAAAATTAGTGCATTCACTCGTTCTTTATTGAAATAATTCATTTTTCTGTAGATAATTTTAACAAACGTTGACAGAAAATACCTGATTTATGCCAACTAATTACCAATTTTTTTGACAAATGCTATCGAACTTGAAAAGCAAGGCATGGCATATTTAAAAATTCTTAAGTTTTAAATTAGTATTTTAAAATAAAAATCACATCTTAAATATTATTATTAGTATGATTTAATGCGTAATAATTTTATCTTTCCATTGATACCATTACTTTCCCTGTAAGTTGAATTGGCGAGCAGGAATCTGCAAAAACGTTCAATACAATGTTAATCGCCTATGTTCGACTTTGAGAACAGACACCCGGTATATAACGCCTTTAAAATTGGCTTACATACTTATATTTAATTCAAACTGTCAAATTTTATTGTTAGATATTCTTTTTATCCATCTTATTTAACTAGTATATTGAAATAAATGAATTTGTGCGTAAAGGTAATGGAATTGTCCAACAAATAAGCTTGCACCGGTCGATTAGACACTTCATCTTAAATCTTTCCTAAAAATAAAATATATTGGAAACAGTTTTAAAGGCAGCAATTTGTTTTTTCATAGCCATACTAAATGAGATTAAGTTTTGATCATACTTGATTTTTTTACATTGAAAAAGCTGACAGTAATGCAGCACTGGCGACAAACTAACTTAAATTTTAAACAATTGTTGGAACGGCTTCACTGATTGCACATATTACATACATTATACATTCGCTGCTTTGGGCTCATCGCTGGTACAGTAGCTCATTGTAACAATCAGAAGAACACCACAGACCGATTTCAGGAGTTTACTTGTTCCACTACTATATAATTTTTCGCTACAATAACTTGCCGCTAGAATTTGTATAATTTAAGACACTTCTGTGAACCTACACGATGGCAACTTTTATTTAAAAAATGTACCCATAATAATATGTAATTATTTGTTAATATTGTATTATTATAACATATTGACATGCCTTAGAGCGCACTATATAGGTGGTCTTATTCTAATTAAAATAATTTTGCATATTTAAAATTGACTTGTACATAAAACAATTACCAAAGAAAATGTTTTCGGCGTCTTTAATACAGACAGCGCGCTGCAAGAAAAACAGCTTTTGCTAGATCGAATTATGGTTGAAGAGTCTTAAACATTATCTACAAAATAAGTAAAACATAGCTTAATGCTGCTAATAATAGTGAAACACTTAGTAATGTGACTCATATAAATTGGGAAATCTAAAAAACCATTGCAGCCGGAGGGATTCAAACTTACCTTCAGTGATAAATACCTATGCTTATCGTTGCGTTATAAATGACGCAGCGGCGTTCCGATTTTTGCCGAAATGCTTCAGATCGGTGCCGATGAAATGGTGAGACAGCGACGCAAGTACATCACATATTCATATATAGGTATTTGTAAAATGTTTTACTCATCCAAGATTTCTTCAGATCTTCACGTTTGGGGGTCCTTAGATGACAAAAAAAAACAGGTTTTCTTAATTTCGTCTGTCTGTCTGTTGCCGGTATAACTCCAAAAACTAATTGTCGGAGAAAGACGATATTTTGCATGCAGATTTCGTTAAAATATATACAGGGTGGGCACCCTTTCTATTTTTGCTCGAGAACTATTACGTAAATGATAGTAATGTTTTGCACATAGCTCAGGTTTTTACCCTTGAAGAAAAAGAGCACATTGTGAACCCAACATACGGTGAACAACTTAAAAAATAAATGTTTGTTACTTTTTGCTTCAAATTAGAAATAGATGAAAGTAATAACTTGCACATAGTTCAGGCTTTACACTTGACGAAAGAGGGACCCAACAGTTACAGGGTAAATGTAAAATGAGTCAAAAAGTGGCAAGAATAAGTGCGTTCAGTTTAATATAGCCGCGCATCACACAGCTCCGAGAAATCCTGGATGGCCCAGTGAGGCAGGCTAGTGGAACCGAAATCGCATTCGCAGACGCTGTAGTTCGAATCCCACAACGGTAATGTTATTTTTAAATTTTAAAATTAATAATATTCGCATTAGCCAATGTTTTCTTTTATTGTTTCAGTATTAGGCACGTTAAGATATTTTTGCCCCTAGTTACCTTTGATTTTTAAAATTGTTTAATGTCGTAACGTCCACTTGCGAGGAAAGTTGTTAGTGAAGCCTTTTACATATTTTTTATTAGAATTGTGTTTTATAATCTTGTTTTCTGTTCTTATTTCATTTGTGTTGCATTTTGTTATTTTAACATTTAGTTGTTTTTTTGTAAAACTTTGGAATCAAAAATGTTGGATTTATTTTTGAATACCTACCAGCTTGTTTTGAATATATTACATCATATATCCGAATATAAATGTAGAAGCCATACAGTAACTTTAGTATTTTTGTCACATGTATCGTTAGTCTACGGAGGGGCGCAAACATGTTGGCTTGCCTACAATAAAAGTCTGCCTAGTTACGGCCCTGCTCTCAAGATCCATGCTTCCACTCCATATGAGAAACACAAGTGTTCTACTAGCCTGCATTTTGTTGCCTTCGTGATGTGGCGATCTTTCCAAATTTTAGTTAGCTTAGTCATAACTGTTTTGGCAAGCTCCATTCTTCTTTTTATGTCCGTTGACGAGTTGCCATCATTATTTATATGAGAACCTAGGTAAACTATTTATTTGACATTTTCTACATCCCGAATGCTAGATGCGGTTTCTAGTTTGCTGGTGCGGTCTATTAACAGTTTTATTTTTTGTCGATTGAGTTTTAGACAAAAGCGTTAACTTTCCTGCTCACACCCTTTCAATCAGCCCCTGTTCCTCTTTTGCGATAAGGGTAGTGTCATCCACGTAGCGCAGATTGCTTATTGTCTTGCCGCCGATAACCATTCCACCTTCCGAGCGATCCAGAGATTTTCTTACTATGTATTCCCCATAAATGTTGAATTGCATGGGCGACAAGATACATCCTTGGTGTACGCTGCGTTGTATGTTAAAGGGTTTAGAGATCTTAAGAAAAATTACCCTACCAATCTCCCTCCTAACTTACAAAATCCTGATCCAATGAACAACTTTTTTATTAAATCCGCAGAGTGGCAGAATACTCCATATACAGCATTACTGCGTTTCTATGTTGATAATCTAAAGGACAATATAAATGAGGCCTTTAAGTTGTATACAGTTGCCAAGAGGGAAGTAGACCGAATTTTAAAATCAATTAAATCTTGTTGAATTACTGCATGCTTCATTTGCTACCCTACATCACCCACATAATAAATTCTTGTATTACTACTGCCTCTTTTCCCAATATCTGGAAAGTAGCGCTTATTATACCTATCCCTAAGACACAGGCGCCCAAAAAATATAAAGATTTACTCCATATAAGTATTCTTCACATTCACAACTGCGTAGCCACTTAACAAAATATAATATTTTTCCTAAGTTTCAATCAGGTTTTAGAAAAGATTATAGTTGTACCACTGCCTTGCTAAATGTCACTGACGACATTTTTAAAGCCATTGATAATAACAAACTCATAGCACTTGTGCTAATTGACTTTAGCAAAGCATTTGATCTCTTAAATCATGAACTTTTACTGGAAATTTTACACTACATTGGATTGGACTCTAACAGCCGTATTCATAGTCGTTCGCCAGCGGCTCGCCGGCGAGTCGCCGGAGTTTCGTTATGAATAGTATGTTGGCGGCACTGTACGTCTATGTCAAATTCGAGGTTAGCAGGTTAGATTTTGTGTCAATTTCTGTCAAAACTGACGGAAAACCTAACCTGATAACCTCGAATTTGACATAGACGTACAGTGCCGCCAACATACTATTCATAACGAAACTCCGGCGACTCGCCGGCGAGCCGCTGGCGAACGACTATGAATACGGCTGTTAGACTGTTGCATTTTTTCATTAATATCTATCTAATCGTTTTCAACAAGTAATTCTTAACAATCAAGTACCCTCTACTCTTGAAGTGAAATCCGGCATTCCACAAGGTTCGATATTAGGTCCTCTACTCTTTTCAATATACCAGTAATTTCTTTCTTTATCTTAAAAATTTCTCTTTACAATATCACCTTTACGCAGACTATACACAGCTAAATATCTCATTTTCTCCTGCTGAAGTAAATAATGCAATTTCTCAACTTAACAGAGCTACCTTAGTAGCTAAAAATTAATGCAACCAATCAATCTGCTTACTTTCTAGGAAACAAAAACCTAAAACTGATATAGACAACAAAACGTACCTTTTGTTAATTCCGCCAGAAATTTAGGTCTTATAATCGATAATAATTTAAGATATAAAAAATATGTCACAAAACTAATTCAAATTGCTTATTGTAAACTGAAAATCCTTTATAATAGTAAAAACCTACTTAATAGAAAACTTAAACTTATACTATGCGAATCTCTTGTATTATCCACAATTAATTTTGGCGATGTTGTTTATGGGAGTTGCTTAGACAGTGTAGACATTCGCCGAATTAAGAAAGTACAAAATGCTTGTCTAAGATTCATTTATGGTATCAAACGTAGACAGAATATTTTTCATACACTTATCAGAGCTAAGTGGTTAAATATGTCTAATAGACGTTTAGCTCATTCCTTATGTTTATATTACAAAATTGTAAACAACAAAATATCACCATATCTATATGATCGTTTGACTTTTCGCACTGATGTTCATAATCTTAATATACGATCTCGTGACCTGTTTACACCTCTCCTTCACAGGTACGAAATTTTTAAGCTTTCATTTTCCCACAACATATTCAGATTATTCAAATCGTTGACTATATAATTTAAATCATTTTCATACACAAAATTTAAAAATAACATCCTAACGTACTTATTTAACATTCAATCAAACTCCGATTGAGCTGTAGCTATTGCAATTTTTCTATGCGAGTTTTTGTTTTTGTTAAGCATCAGCATCGGTATGGCTATTTGGCTATATACCGGGTGACAATGAGACTAGGGCTATGCTTATATCTTATTTATTTATGAATAGATTTAGATAACATTTTATGTGGAAATACTAGAAATAATTTCTGATTGCCCGATAGATATAGTCAAAATGGCCGACTTCCGGTTTCAACGGAAATTACACCAACTTTGATTTTTTAAATAAATTACCTTTTATATTTTGTTTTTCGAAATCTACAAGTCAAATTACATAAACTAGTCTTGCCAACTTTTCATTTTTTCAAACACAAAAAAAATGTTTTTCAACTTTTATTTTTTACGATAGAAGGCTGCGACTTGAAAAAATATGTTCTAATTGACTCTAACAACTAATAATAATAGCTATTTTATCAATAAAGTCAATAACAAATCCTTAATAAAATAACAAAATTTGCTAAACACGTTTTTTAGGAAACAGCCACTTTTTACTCTTTTTTACAATAAATTATTTTGGATTCACCCCAAAAATTCGAAATTGAGTTTTCAACAGATCTTCACGTTTCAGAGTCTCCTGAACCCAAGAATAGTATATTATATCATGAGGGACTAAAGTGCACCATTTAATCTCGCTAGTGGGGTTTGTTGTCTCGAGGTCGAAGCCCGAGGGCAACAACCACTCAAGGGATTTAGGCATTTTAGTCCCGAGGTATATACGCAATTTTTTGCACTTTTGGGAACATTATCATCAAACATTTCCAAAATTTGGAATCTGTCAGTTCGGAAACTGACAATTACAATTTATTAAAAACTGAATTGCAGCATGTCCTGGATAGCCTGAATCAGTTGGCAGTACTGAAGTGTATTGTCAGTATATGTCAAATTCGAGATTTGCAGGTTAAGTTTTGCGTCAGTGTGTGTCAAATGACAAACAAAATCTAACCTACTAACCTCGTGAGTACATAAATTTACCATAGTTACGGTATCATTTTTTACTTTAGTCCCTAGGGATTAACTGAGCTACTTTAGTACTGTTCACGGGGACTAAAGTATCAACTTTAGTCCCGGAAGTGCAAAATAGCTATTTATATATCTAGGGAGCAAAGGTATTCATTTCCTCCAGCGTGTGAATTTAATGCCCTCTGCTAACGCGTCGGGCATTAAATTCACACGCGGGAGGAAATGAACCTTTGCTCCAGTGATATATATATGATTTTTTCTTCAAACGCATGTTCTATTGCGCGAAATTTCAAAAATTTTGCTTTAGCAAATCATTACAGTGACTCTAGATTTCTGTAGTGATATTTTGTCTAATTTCCAAATCAGCATAACGTTGTAAAGCTTTGGTGTGATATCCATGGTAACATAAACACAAATGCGGGAGCAAATAAATATTGGCTCCCGCCGGGAGCAAATAAAAATTGGCTCCCGCTGGTTGGAAATTGACAGTTTTGTTTCCTAAAACTAGGGCGCAAAAGCCGACTTTCTATACAGTGAGTAGAAAAACATGTTTTTGTTTATTGGTCTGTCTGTGTGTCTGCCTGTGAACAGAATGTCTCTAAAACGAAAAGAAGTATGGCATTGAAACTTCATATACAAGTTTTGTGTACTATGTAGATGCTACAGCAAGCTTTTGAAGAAAATCGCATAACCGAATGTAGGTGTTTACTCTCGTGATTTTTCAGTTTTTTTCGATTTTTTCAAAAACGACTTAAACGATTTTTTTCAAACTTTAGATTTTTAATGTCTATTGATGTGAGATAGGTGATTTTTTAGTTGTATAGTACTTCTAAAATGGGTTTCTTTCGTTTTTTTCTATTTTTTTTATTAACTCCCATTTTAAATAGAACACCCTGTATATTGTTACACTTTTGAATTCAGCTTAAAATTCTAGAAAAAATGTGTTTCTTCAACTAACGTTCTATTTTGTACAGTTTTTGTAGAATTTGTAATTTTTAAAAATTTTTGACAAATGTTAAAAAATGTAAAATCAAATTTTTGGCTAGCTATAAGATCACTATAAAAGAAAGTTGTGTGCGTGTATCACACCAGATTTTTTAAATGGCACCTACCAAGGGCCATTAAACAGTAAATTTAATTACCAATCTAGCGATATGCATCATACAACACTTTATTTTTATTTAAAATTGAAGAATAATTAATTAATATTTTTTTATATTTCTGTGTAATTCTTAAGCAAATTTGGCACCACTGTTGTATGTAATTTGAGTGGGAGATTGCGGAAAACCTAAAATATATAGGATGATCCATTTAAAAAATCAAAGTTAGTGTTATTTCCAGTAAAACAGGGAGTCGACCATTTTGATTATACTTGTATGTCAATCCGAAATTATGTCTAGTATCCTTGTATCAAATTTCATCCAAATGCATTCATAAGTAACGAAGATAGAGGCATGGCCCTGGTCTCATTGTCACCGGGTATCTTGAGTTTCTTAGTTTTTAAGCCAGGACCACACGGTAGATCAGCTGTTCGTGTGTTTATACGAACGTACTAAGTGTGGACCTTTCAACCATCTCCAAATAATCAAGTATCTGTACGAATTTGTGTCCTAGGTCTGGTTAATAAATAAATAATAGTTATTATTATTATTATTATTATTATTGTTATTATTATTATCAATCTTGATTATTTCTGTGCTGCTGTTATATAACTCCCTTAGTAGCATGGCGAGGGGTTTCCATGTCCCGTAGCACTTTCCAGCCAATTCATGCAGTCCTTACTGTAGTCGAGAAAGCATAGATACGCAGGTTTCCCAAACCCTCTGGCTTTCTTGATGATTGGCCGTACGTTCATGATCTGCTCTCTGGTGCCTTTCCGAGTTACGGATCTGGGATCTGCCACTCTAAGACGTTTTTGAGTAGAATTTGAATAGAATTCTGAGCATAACCTGACTTGGGTGGGATATCAGTACGATGGTTCTGTAGTCATTACATTATTGTGGGGTGGAAATAAAGTTAATGAACTCCAGTCACTTGGCCACTGTCCTGTTTGCCATTGCAAATTTTCCATAAGAGGGCAACACCTTTTGGCATTTCTTAGAGTAACTGTATAATAGGAGAGTAGAGCAAACGCGGTAAGAGTATTTGATTGGTTGGATCCCATTCTGGAACGTAAGATCCCATTGGAGCTCAAAAGTAAGCGGCGGGCTTTGGATTTTTGAAATCAGAGAGTGACATTAAATTTGTCAAAATTATTCAAAACTCAATTTTCGAACGTGAAACATAAAGAATTTCATTTTGTTATGACCCGGCTGTTCTGTGTGTGAGTGTAAAAGACGTTTTGAAAATGGATTTTATTTACTTAGTATCCCAAATAATCTAGAGAGGAAAAACTTTGGTTGAGAAATATTGGGCGACAAGATTACGGCTGTAAAAGGCTAAGAATATGTGAACAACAAATCAATGGGAAGTTGCAAAAAGTGATCATAAAATACTAAAAAAGACCAAGTAAAATCCAAATTCTGAAAATCATGTAGAAATTTCCCCATCTGAACCTGAACCTTGTTACAAAAAGAAGTAGGTACGACTCTCTGCTAGTTCAGCATTCTAAATTACGAAAAAATAATAAGAAATTAACCCAACTTTTAAATAAAACAAACCGAAACATTTATTTATTAAAGAAAATGCTGATGATCAGATTCCATATTTAACAATCAAACCAAAAAATTTAACAATTGTTCGAATGCAACTTTGGCAAAGTCTTTAGGATTAACATTTTTCTGTGGCACAACTGGGTACAATGATCTAAGGGATCTACCTTTTCCATCTATTCGCACGCTAAATTTTCATCTCCGTCATTTAAATTTTCAGTCCAGCATTTTAACAGACTTTATCTACTTTGCGTTCGTACTGACAGGCGCGTAGGAGCGTTTTCTAGACTGCGGGGGCCATTCTAATTTTAATAAAGACTTCTAACTTGATCCGTTAATACGAGCTATAATATTTCTGATTATCAATTTTTAGTTCAATACTATAATAATATATTTTAGTCATTGGTTACTTAATAAGTACTATTTTATTTAAAAAACACTGGACCATAAAAAAATTTATTAAACAATGAACAATGTGTATTATCAGATTTTCACATAAGCAAAGAATACACATGAATAAGCAAACTTAAATGAATAGACAAACTAGTTTTCAAAAAATAAAAAGGGGGTAAATAAAGATTAGAAATATAATAAATGTATATAAAACACAAATACAAAAATAAATGCAATCAAGAAACTATCATTTAGGAACCAAAAATAGAAATCCTAGTTGGTAAAGCACCTACGAAATCGTTTACAAGATCGTCTAGATCTAGATGTTCGACTTACTCTATATAAGTATTTAATACACATATATGATTCAGTCGATTTTGGGTCATGGTGGAGCGCAAGTAATTTTTTATTCTTCGCAACATAGAAAAACTACGTTCAGCAGTTGCACTAGTAGCCGGAACAACTAATAAAAGTCTAATAAGATGTATGACTTCAGGGAACAAATGTTTTGTTTCTGCTGTCATGCCCTTTAATGCCTCGACGATAGGAAAGCGATTGGAAATTTTTATTGTCGTTAATTTGTAATATGACGTTGTGTTGTACTTCGTATCTATTTTTGTCAATTCCAAGTTTATTTAATAAATTGCGAGTTTCCGTGCTGTCTTCAAACTTGTTTAAAATAATTTGTTCCATTAGCATTAATTGTTGATATCCAGCATGATTGAACCGCTTTTTTATTTCATTTATTAGTAGCTTCAGCGTACTTATGCGAACGTTTTGTCCGTCCGTCCGTCTGTCTGTCTGTCTGTCTGTCTGTCTGGATCGCCTGTAACTTTCGAACGGCTACAGATATCGAAATTTTGAAAGGGGGCAAAGTTGTTGCTAAGGTCCCGAGCACCTTCATGCGCTATTTGGTTTTGACGAAAGGTGGCGATTTTCCACTTTGCAAAATTTCCAAGCATTGTAGCACAGTGGCGGCTTGTCCACTTGGCGCCATCTACAGAAGTTCGGTGGTCACGTTTTGAACTACACATTCTGGGTGCACTATAATACTTAATGTTTTCGCAGTGCTGAAGCTACTCTTTAGACCTGTACTTGAGCAGTTTATTATAGAATCACAGGCTTCGAAGTACGCAACTCGACACATGTCTTTGGCTGTTTCAAAATGATGTCCAGGAGTAGATGCGACACTGTAATATAATTTTTTAGGAATTGTTCTTTTTCTAGGTAATGTTATTGGATCTAGTTCTAATTCTCTTTGAATGCTGTTTACTTTTATCCATATATCTTCGAAAGATTTATCGTTTCTTATGCTCTCCAACTGCTTCAAAACCAAATTAACTGCGCTCTGAGATCCAGAGAAAGTCATAGTTTTCTTTTGTAAAACTACACTTAATTGTTCGGTAGGTTCAAAAATGATTTTACAAACTAACAGTGCAAAGTAGTTAATTGCCTTTTGAGTTCTTTCCAGTAAACCACTTGCTTTAGCTGCTATTGGTTGTTTGGATTGCGAGAGTAACTGAAATTCTTCTAACAAAATGGGATATGTTTTTATGGTATTATTTATAGCTGCCAACCGCACAGACCATCTTGTAGGACAAAGAGGGCGAGGATTTCCAAATTGAATGTTTTTTTTCTTTGCAGAGTTCTTTAAAATCCGCCATTCTTTTTGGGGGGTCCCTTAGCACCACTCCAACATCATTGAGCCATTGCATGGTATCTCTCAAAAATGCAACAGTCCTTACTGCATCTTGTAATGCTAGATTTAAACGATGGTTACTACAATGGACGTATGGAGCCAGTGGTTGCAATTCCAACAACCTAGCTTGTACACCTCGATAAGCCCCAGACATATTGGCAGCTCCGTCGTAGCATTGTCCCCGTAAATTACTTAAAGGTAGATTAAAGCTGGTCAAACTATCCAAAATTATATTTTTTAAGGCCTCTCCAGTAGTTGAACACGTTGTATATAAACCTAGAAAGCATTCTTCCACTTCTATCTCTTCAGACACTGTTCTTATACAAATAGATACTTGTTCTTGGTTGCTAATGTCAGAGGTTTCGTCAACTATTAAACTAAATTCGGCGTTCCTAATTTTAGATAACACTTTGCGAACAACACAATGTGCCATTTGTTCCATCATCTCATTTTGTATTTGAGGTGATAAAAAGTTGTTTCTTCGTTGTATAAAGGTGCACAATTCTGGACAGTCCCTGATTCGTAATTTAATCAGTTCCTGGAAATTGCTCTTTACGTCAGAATGCAATCTGATTGCAATTCCTTGTTTTGCAAGGTATAACAGCGAACTAAAAATTTGTTTGAGAGCATTTCGTGCGACACGCTGATCCTGATGGGAAGCTGTATTTAATTGTGAAGTAATAGACGTTTTTCCAAATTGAGACAATTTTAGAGTAGCTTCTTTGTGAATACTATACTACTTTCGTGCATTATAAACCTTTCTATGCCTTTCTTCCAATTACTGAATCCAGATTTTACAAAACTAGTCTCATGATTCTCAGATTCAACACACTAGCTTTAGCACAAGAATGACAAACAACTTTTGATATGCCAGAATCATAATGGATCCACGGAAATTTTTGAAACCATTCGTAATTAAATTTACGTTCTCTATTTTTTATTATTTGGCTAGGCATGTCTCCAGGTTGAAAAGGTTTATCTGGCAACGTGCTTAAATCTACAAAAGCTGTAGTACCTTTTACTAGTTCTACGCAACTGGATTTTTCGCTTTGGCAAGTAGACTCAGTAGACTGCATACTACTCCTATTCTGGCATACACTTGCACTACTCGTACTTGCTTCAGAATCATCGTTTACTAAAATAATTTAGTTAGTTTTAACTACAGAAAGACAGAATTCCCCAATAAAGTTTACCTTTTCTCATTTTATTAGGAATTTGAGTTAAAAACTCGAATATCTTTTTCTGTGCCATAATTGATTTCTTCTTTTCAGCTACAAACAGTTACAGACCTCAGCACAAACGCGAATGAGGCTGATCGAGGAGAGGCAGTGTTGCTAACAGTCGATAATCGGTTTCCACCAGAAGGTCAAATAAAATCTACCAGAATTCCACTAATAATAATTTTTTTTTGACAGAATAATTATTTATTCACAACAGCACAGATAAACAAAAGTAAAAAAAAATAACATTAACATTTAAAATATTTATTTTCTATTTTTATTAAAAATCGGATACATAAACATTACAGCACAAACATACAGTTGCTGTTAAAGGTGTAGATTTCCAATTATGTTGCTTTAATTCACTTTTTAATACAAATATTGAATATTTTATTCGTTAAAGTCTCATTAACAAAATGCAAAGCGCAAGTGACGTAAGATTCGTGAGAGAACCCTTTTATAAGCTATTTTTACATGTTTTTCCCCTAATTACGAGCAGATAAATTGAAAAAATCCCCCATTATGTATTTGAACCAGATTTTTTTCCCGCAAAATGCTATTATACTTACTTGAATCATAGTCAGCTTTATCAGTTTCCGCTACGCGTCAGTGGGTATGAATGAAGCTGGCCATGCTTCAATAGTGTTGACATTGCTTTTCACTACTAATTTCTAAAATTGAAGAAAAATACCAGGAATTCGCTAAAAAATTTGTTTAATCTACCAAATTTTCTACTATCTACCAGATTAAAAATTAGTCCACTAAATACGTGTTTTATTCTACCAGATTTAGTAGAAAATCTACTAAGTTGGCAACACTGAGGAGAGGTGACAAAACTTTATATTGCACTTGAATGAAATGCATATTATCCCTATTCGTCCAAGTAGCTATTATTTTAAGCAGATAGACATAACACGTATTAATTTTCCACATAATAAATCAATAAATGTATCTTATCAGATCCGCGCCAATCGCTTGTTCAAAAAGGCGGCTAAAATCTTAATAGTATCTTATGGAAACAAACCTTGCAGTTGCAAAGGAAATACCCGATAAGAAAAGTGTTATTATAGTAGCTCCATTTCAATTATATCCGACCATACCAATTACTTTCTGGAATAGTGAAATTTAATATCGCTCACTCGGCGGCGATAAAGAAAAGGCGATTTATTTCATTACAATTCAAGTTCATATTATGTTCCTGTTAGTGGTTATAAGAAATACGTAAAATTATAAATTATGATGAAACTAGAAAAAGATATTTTTGAGGAGGCCAGGCCCCTCTGAAAATTATTTGAGGGGGCCATTGGCCCCCGCGGCTCCTACGCGCCTGCGTACTGAGGCTATTACGATACGCGTTTGCGACACAAAGCGATGCTATAATAAAAATACTAAAAATTTTAATTTTTTTGCTTAAAAAAGTGGCAAAGTAGATAAAATACTGTATGATACCTCGTTTATAAGGCATTTTGTAGCTTCTTATAAAACTCGTATCATAATATACTATTACATTATTCAAGAATAAACTTTCTAATTGCAACACCAAATTGAAAAGATTGTATACTAACTTTAGATGAGATAGAATTAAAAAAGTAACACTACCAAATCATGAGAATAGTTTAGCTTCCAAGGCTTTAGCATTCATGCCAGGTGGAAAAACTACAGTAAGCTTAATTTTAATTTTAATTTTATATTGCATTTAGGGGGTGTTTCAAGCAGATTGAAACAAACCGTTGTCTATTATTTCACAGCAGATAGCAGTAATGGAGCTGTATTGGCTGACATTTATTTAAAATTGTTGAACAAGCTACCAATATAGGTCTTCAGCCCTCAAAATTAAATAACTAATAATATTAAACCTAATTTATCTAAGCATGTAATTAAGTGTAGTTTTTTATTTGGCAATAAATTGCTTTTTGCAATTTATTTATCTGTCGGGCACTGAACTTGCTGCTTTGGAAGTTCGTCCTTTCTTATATTATCCATTTCGGTTCTGTTTGCAATGCAATCCCAGTGTCAAAATACACATGTTCTTTGGCGGGAATTACGGTATACATAATACTAACATATCTTAACAAAACAAGCATTTAAATAAGTAATAAATCTGTAACTACATTATTATTTCAACTATTCAAAATGTCGATTATTTCATCTCAATAGAACTATAATCAAATAAACACTCAAGCTCAAACACGCATCCACAATACTAAATTGATTTAGTCGACTATGAACATTATGACTAACTTCACAGTATGGATCCCTAAATGTCATCGTTTGTTCTACTCTCCTATTATACAGTTACTCTAGCATTTCTGAGCTCACATTATCTTCATTTGCTCTTTGTTGCTTTTTAAGTATAGCTTGCTCGACTTCTTTTAATACATCAGGTGAGGTAAGTAAGAATAATAAACATATTTTTGAGAATTGGTTTAAACTCATTTCTAATTATATAACCAACCTGCATTATTTGCCTTGGAAAATAGATAGCATAACCTGTATAACCTCCAATAAATTTATTGTCATTTGACACAATACAAGATTGATTAAAAATCTAAAGTTTTGTAAAACTTTCCATTTTCTTAATTAAAAATGTCTTTACTTGCACAATTACTGAAAAATCTGTAAAAAGCATTGCACTAAACTTTCCTCGCAAGTGGAGGCTTTGAAATAAAAACAAAAGATAAAACATAACCTCAAATGTAAACCTCGTTTAAACACTGCTAAGTAATTTTACACAGCTAAATTGAGAAAACTGCCATGACTAACCTTCATGTAAAGAATATGTGAACAGAGTGTAGGTGCACCATGAAAGAATGTGCAAAAGTTATCTAGCTAGGGTGTTTCGTTTTCTACACTAACACTTAGTCAGGATTTGGACTAGGCAAAACGTGTTCTTCAAGTGGGGACCTAAAACCATTGTTTGGGCCGTTCTACATAATTCCAATGTACAATAGGTCCAGTAGACCGTTACCCACATTTTATTATTTAATGGCAAGAGTTCCATGAGCTAAAAATTATTTTTTGCAATTAAGTTATTTGTGCGACTAAAGCAAACAGTGTGAAAATACAATTTAAATTCCTGGAATTGAATTTAATAGGAGCTTCAGAATACTTCGCGGAGTGGTACAATACAAATTAAATCAGGAGTTTCCAGTTTAAATTTTTATGTGAGAAAAATGCTACTGATAAGAGGTTTATAAATATTTCTCTTTAATGAAACACCTTGAAATAAATTGCTGAGATTATGTAGGTATATTGACTGTATTGTATAATATACGAAATGAATATGCAGTTTATTTCTATATAACGTTCTATTTACAATAAATATTAACCGAAATTAAGAATAAAAAGGCATTGCTGCTATGTGAATATTATTATAGGTATTAATATTAAACGCTATAAATAAGTAGTTTTTGTACAGTATACAGCGTGTTACTAAAATGGCGGAAACTTCAGGTGGCAATAGTATTCGTAAAATTCTATGTCAAAAATCTTAATACTAAAAAATGTTGGATTAGTCTTCATGAACAATCACGAGGGGTAGATAGAACACATTTCTTTTTCAGGTGAAGTACCGTTTCAGTTCTGAATATGTCAAAATATCATGAAAGATTGTTCCAAATGTAAAATTATGGCACCACGCACAATTTCAGAAATATCGGTGTAATTTTATGAAAAGTAAACCGATATTTCTGAAATTTTGCATGGAACCATAATTTTACATTGTGAAAGACTTTTGTTGATGATATTATGTCGTATTTAGAACAGAAACGTGCTTTACCTGAAGAAAAAGTCTTTGATCTACCGTCTGTGGAGGCTCATGGAGACTAATCTAACATTTTAGTATTACGGTTGGTACAGTAATAATCCTCCATGTATATTTTACTTTATTTTATTTGTAGAAGTTTCAGATTTCTACTGTTATTTTAGTTTCAGTTTTTTAAAGAAGTGTTCTTACTGTTGAATTCTATTACTCTTAAATCAATAAACTTCACAAGAATATGTTGAATCATATGCAGGACCCTGGGAAATAAATGCAGAAGAGAAACCCACGTTAACTTTTATTATACAATTGCAATACTTCAGGGTGGTAGAGCCTGAGTCATATCAAAGTCAGACGATTATAAAATTCAGACAGCAGAAATGAAATTTTTTAAGGTCGGTTAAAGAATGCAATAAGAACTCGTACGCAGAAATCATATCGGCAAGTACTATATACTATATAGCTACGCGACCACTAACAGTAAATTATTAATAATTTGTAATCCATTAGTACTGTCCGGAAAAACTATATGACTCACTGTTCAATTATGTACTATTATACTATTAATCATGGCCATAATAGCTATGAAATGTTTGACAGTGAAATCGACCGAGTACACTCACATTCTACAATTAATTGATGTTAGGTTGGTGGCCTATTCGTAAATACGTTAATACAATTAATAACTGCGCCATCTACTAAGATTTGTATGTAACTGCAGTATCTATCTGCGGCTTTGTTAATGCAGTTCTGTCTGTTTCTTCAATTATTAAATGTTAACGTATAGAGTGTGATTTAAAAAATTGCAGCACATGAAATATTTGTATTAATAGTATTCAGTAAAATAATCAGAATTGTCTCACGGCTATTTATAGAGTTTCAAAATAGAGGAAAATAATAAAAAATTGGTTTCGAATATTTAATTATAGCGATTTGTTTAGAAGTGATTTGAAGAGATCACGTATAAATAATGTTACGTTTGGTCAGTTCTATTGTATGGAGTTGAAGCGCGTTTAGGAAAATAGAAGCCTTTGAAATGCGGACATATAGAGGTCTACTAAAGGTGCCCTGGACGGATATGGTGACTAACGAAGAAATATTGAGAAGATTGCGAAAAGACCACGAACTGTTTACAATAGTAAAACAGAGGACGACCGCATACCTCCTACATATCATCAGAAATAGGAAATACAATCTTCTCCAACTACTGTTCGAAGGAAAATTTGAAGGAACAGGGGAGTACACAGAAAGCAGATGTCCTGTGCAAAAAATATAAGGCAGCGAACTGGTTTAAGATCAATAGGGGAACTAATCAACACCGCAAGAGACAAAGAAAGATTTAGAAATTTGGTTCATCCAATGAAGATATTGGATAGGCAGTATGAGAACAGAAGAAATGACTATACGTATACAGTGTGTCCGCGGATTGAGTTCACATAAGGTGTAAATGACAAAAAATGTTCGATATGATGTTAGTATTCTAGGAATCGCACCTGCTTGTTCTCAAACCAAACCATACAAACATACTAGAAAGGAAATTTGATATGTCAACCCAGAGAGCAAGCCAGATTAAGAAAAGAATATAGCGCAATAGAACACTTCAACACAGTCAGACAGTTTACAGAGAAAAGTATCGAATATAACTCAGATGTATAGGTGGCTTTTATAGATTTCAAAACAGCATATAATACAGTGGAAAACTTGGGCAATAATTAATGCAATAAAGAATGCCAGAATTGACCAGAAGTATATCGACCTAGTCCAATACATTACAACAAAGATACAATGAGAATAAAAACTCACGAAACAACAGATAAAATTAAAATACGACGAGGAGTCAGACAAGGCGACATCATTTCGCCAAAATTCTTCACGCTGGTATTGAAGAATGTTTTCAAGAATATCCACTGGGAACAACGAGGAGTCACGATACAAAGAAACAAAGTAAACAACTTGAGATTTGCTGATGATGTCATCGTATTTGTGCAGGACAAAGATGAACTAAAAGAAATGTTAGAAATGAATATAAACAAAACCAAAATTATGCCAAACCAACAAACAAACTGAAATACATTAATTTATTGTAGAAAGAAAACATAAATATAGTGGACGCTTACGTATACTTAACGCAAGAAATAACGCTCAAGAAGGATAGTCAAGATACAGAAATAAAAAGGCGAATAAGACTACGCTGGGCAACCTACGAAAAACTAAATTATGCGATGAAAATGAAATTACCAACTAGACAGAGAGCCCAGAAAAGGGAAAACTGGAAAGACATGAAACAGGTCTACATCCAATCGATGGAGAGAGGCTATCTAAAGAATTATGGATACCACACCAAATCTTTACAACGTTATGTCGATTTGGAAATTGGACAAAAACGTCCCTGCAGAAATATAGGGTCACTATAATGAATGTATAAAACAACATTTTTCTATTGTGATTTTTTAAGGTTATTCTTGAAGCACTGTTTTAGCGAAAAACAGTGTTTTAATAGAGTCTCATAAAGCATTGTTTTTAGTACCATTTCACCCATAAAGATTGCTATTCATAATAACAGATTGAAGTCGATAAAATATATTTCTTTAGTAGTTCTTAATATTCGCCGAAGCTTCAAATGCTAGTAACAATAGTAATAAATCACTAACATATTTTATTTGAGAAGTAATTAATAACTCGAAAATAATTAATGCTGAAGGTAACACTAATCAGATAACTTGACATAACCTATAAAAATTGACATGTTTCCCAAGTGTTTTAGTTTGTAGCAGAATTATGGTTGTAAATATTGATAGTAATATTGCAGTTGCTGCCAGTATTCATATTTATATTTGGAATTTCGTATCTTTACGTTTGTGCTGGAACTTGTGGCTGAGGCTATCAAAGCCTGAGGTCTACTCATCAAGTCCTTCCGAAGTACAGAAAGAACAGCTAAACTAGAATTTACAGCTGAAGTGGAGGGTATAGCTGAAGTAGAAGGTACAGCCTGAGAATATCCCGGTGCCATCATTTTTGCAACATAATTTTTTTAAGAGAGGCCTCGATGTACCCCTCCGCCATATTTGCAAATTAAGATGCTGATAAGCCCCTAAAACAGTGTCCAGAAAACAATTAGAATAGATTTCGCAACTTCAAAAAAGGTGCAATTGTCTTTGCGATTTTCTCCATTTTATTAACCCCAATCGGTTGCTGGGTACACCGTTCATTCCGATAATTCACAAAAAATCTCTGATGGTTTGTATGTTCTGGCCGAAGGCTAGCATATTCTTTTATAAAATTAATCCAACTACGTTCTGTTATAGCAAATAGTCCTGGCGTATTGGTCTTGGTTTTTGGTACACGTATCAAAATTGTGTTTGTTTTGTATAAAATATCCGTTGTTAACATGTTGGTGAGTTCTTCGCGGCGAGAAGCTCCATAGTAACCCATTATTAATGCAGCCTGAAGTGAAATTGAATGTAAAAAGAAGTTTTGTTATTATTAAAGAAGAAATACCTTTGTTACTATATATTGCAATGGTTGCACTTCTCTACATTTAAATCCTATATTTAATTACTTTAATATTACTTAATGCAATTTGAGACCCTTAATAGGGTATGGGTCGTTAATTTAGTTATCTGTTCTTTGATATTCTAATTTTATATGAATTTTCAACTATTGACTGCTACTAAATGTCAGTTTGACTTTAAACCACTATCAAACAATAATCAAATCAAAATGACAAATACTCTTTCTACTCACAAATCAAAGACTCAATTCACTAAAGTAAGTACTGTGTTATGTTTATTTCAAGTGTTTAATTGTCATTTATTCAATATGCTTCTATAGGACTAAATTAAAAACCAACCTGATTTCCTCTTATTTCACTGTTATTCACATTTAACACCACTGCTCCTGACGTTCACAGCTAAGCTAATTAACAGCCGAACCTCGATACTCCTCCAACCAACTCGAACACGTCTAAACCCCAGGCTCCTGCACGTTACCGTCAATCGAACAGCCTCCTGGTAAGTTTCCACTAACAGATGGTATCCAAACTAATTTCCCATTGGCCTCAGCTCCTACCTTGTAGTAACCAACCCAAATCAATCAGCTACACTGGCAACTATCTTCAAATGATTGATCCGTCTTCCGTATAAACACCAAATCCCGCAATTAGTATAACTTATTCCTTGTACGTAGTAAATCATCCAATTCTAATTAAATATTATTTTAGTCTTCTTACTTGCATCTAATTAAACCATATTCTATTATCTTTTCAATGACTGCACACTTGTATCATATCATGATTATATTTTCACTTAATTTCACCTAGCAGATTTGTTAAAAACCCTTTTATTTGTATTCAATCAAATTATTTATACAAATAAAGGCTAAATTTCCAGTTTTTATTAATACAAAATTATTTTTTCCAAAAATATGTTAACATTTTATGAGTTTGTTATTATCACTATTTTAAACAAATTTTAAAATTATGCTAGCTACAATAAATTATTAATGCACTCTTTTTTAAAATTAAATGTTCTGAGTTTTACCATTGATTAACTTTAATCAATGGTTTTACCCACTACATGCTATATTCTAGTAGCAAGCATATTTGTCACATGATAACATTATATTATCTTTCATATTAACTTTCACCACCCTGATTGAATATTCAATTGCTATAACTTAACAAAATTAAGTATAAATTGTCTCAAATTTAATTTCTATTACTCAATTCAACTTAACCAACAATCTTATTCAAAATTTTCTAAATTGTATTATTTCTTTTAATTTTTATTTAATAAGTGACCTATGTGTATCATAATAATATATTTTGTTTGAAGCTTCCGAAATAAATCGTTCTATTTGTTCTGGTTTTAATATCTTTCTCAAATATTTTGATATATCGATGTTGTGACGGATGTTGATCATTGTTCGTAAAATAGAATAATTTGTCCAAAGAGTAGAGCCTTTCTTGTCACTAATGGATAGAAAATACGCTATAAGCACATTTTCTGTAGTTCCTTTAACTTTGTTTTGGAGATTTTTTTAATTCAATTTACATGTTCTAAAAAATCTCCTCATTTAGGCAACATTAACAAGATTTTTGTAACAGTGATTCATTAACAGGGCTAACGAGTAAACTAAATCCCTTGACCAAGGTGAACCTCTTGATGTGTTGTAGTTTGATTACTCTAAAGCATTTGACCAAGTGGCCATCGAACGTCTGCTACTAAAGCTTGAACATATCGGTATAAGAGGCGATTTGTTAAGATGAGTTTCCGACTTTACGAGAGGAAGAAAGTTTTGTGTGAGGATCGCGGATACTTACTCAGAATATTATCCCGTACTAAGTGGTGTGCCGCAAGGTTCCGTTTTAGGACCTATTCTTTTCCTAGCATATACAAGTGAATTAACGCGCAATATCTCATCAAATATAACACTATATGCCGACGATACCAAATTCTTCGGGAACCCAATCACGGATGGTTTCTCCTTAGACGATGACCTTAAGCGACTACAAGACTGGTCAGCGAAGTGGCTATTGACGCTTAATTCCTCGAAGTGTAGTGTCCTGCACTTCGGTCATAATAACCCTAAGAGGGAATATATTGTAAATGGCATGATTTTGAAGAGCGTGGAAACCCAAGTAGACTTAGGTGTCTCTGTCTCGAGTGATATAAAATGAAGTGCGCACATAATTAGTGTAGTGAAAAAAGCAAATAGTCTAATATACCTCGTTAAATGTGTGTTTAAAACCCGTCACCCTCCCTAGTGCTAAAAATGTATAAAACTTACATTCGCCTCCTGTTAGAATATGCTGCTCCGGTGTGGTGCCCGTATCTTGTAAAAGACATTAAACTACGTATTAAAAAAGGTACAAAGTCGAGTGACTAAAATTCCGCTTAGTTTACGAAATCTTAGTTATCCCAAAAGATTGTCGAAGTTACACTTAACTAGTCTTAGAGTCAGACGTTTGCGAGGCGATCTTATTGAAGTCTTTAAAATATTAAATAATTCTTACGAGTGCAATTTATAATTTTGAAACGCAACTCCAATGTCCATCTCCGAGGTCACAATCTAAAACTGAGCCGTGATCGCTTCCATGGGAATGCCCGCAAATTCTTTGTATCAAACAGGGTTGTGGAACACTGGAATGCATTACCTAGTGCTGTTGTAAATGCAAGGAATTTAAATGTTTTCAAAAATATGCTTGATGAACACTTGAATGCAGCTCCATATGTTAGTTAAAGTATCTACGTGTAGCTCAACTATAGTAGTCCTATCATCTCATTGTTATTTGTTCTCAGCTTTTTGTAGAATAAGTCTTAGTTAAGTCGAAATTTACAATGTTTTGCATACTTGTATAATTTGTAAGGGTCATTATCGGCTTTGCCGCTTACCCTTTTATTCTTTAATAATAATAATAATAATAATAATAATAATACAATGAAAACTTCTGTACAGAATTTCCTTGAACAAAATCTACAAGTAAGGATACAAATAAAAGAAATTTGCAAACTAGGAGAAAGAACGTGTTTAATAACACTAAACAATGATCAAGACAGCAGACAATCACGAAAAACAAGCCAAAATTAAAAAATCTTAGAGACACAAAGATATATATTAACAATGACCTAACAAAACAAGAAAGGGAAATACAAAAACAAATGAGAAAAATGGCCAAGGAAGAGAAAGACAAGCGATATAATCATAGACGGACTTCAATGGAAGTGGGACAAAACTAAAGGAAAAATGAACAAATATAATCCAAAAAAATCTGTAAAGGCTTTACCCAGAACTTCCCTAATCAACATTGTGACACTTAATAATTTTAAAAATCACATTAAGTTAGAAGTAAAAATATATTCACGTTTCTAATAAATTAAATACATTTTCAAATAAAAAAAAATGTATCCCGCTGGGGTTTGAACCCGCCGCATCTGCAGAACGCCCCTACATAGAGATTCTGCAGCGATAAAGTCAACTACGCTACCAAGTCTCTTTTAAATAAGTTCGGCGCGCGCCTCTCTTGAACAGAACGCTGTTATTGTTGAAACGTTTTTACTCTTTTGTGACATTATCCTGGATCGGTTGAGTCTTATTTTCGACAAATGTAAAGCCTGACTTATGTGAAAGTTATTACTTCCTTCTATTTCAAAAGTAACCCAAAAATAAACAAAATTTTATTTTTTTGAGGTACTCACCCTGTATATATTTATATGAAATTGTACCGGTTTCATGCGAGGTAAATATATAATATGTATGCAAAATATCGTCTTCCTCCGACAAATAGTTTTTGAGCTATACTGCCAACAGACAGACAGACAGACAGACAGACGGAATTAAGAAAACCTTTTTTTCGTCATCTAGAGACCTTGAAACGTGAAGATCTAAAGAAATCTCGGGAGGTGATTTTTTCGTGATTACAATACTTCGTCTGAAAGACAAAGGATAAACGGAAAAAAGACCTGGCGAGAACAAAAGATATGAAAAATGGTAAAACGAATAAACAAAAAAGAATATAGAAGCTTGATGAAGAGAAGAAAACTACGAAAAGTAAAGAAGAAAATAAGAAAGTTTGAAAATTAGGAACATGGAATATAAGAAGTATTAATGGGAAAGAAAACGAATTTGTGGAAGAATTTGAGAAAGCCGGATTAAATTTTTTAGGAATAACAGAAACAAAGAAAAAAGGAAATGGAAGAATAACTCTACAGAATGGGCACACCTTAATATATAGCGGAGTCACAGCAGATAAGAGGGCGGCTGCAGGAGTCGGATGCATAATACATAAAAGGTGGGAGCACATAATATATAATTGGGAGATGCGAGACAAAACACTTAGCATGAAGACGATTATAATAGTATATGGACCCGACGAAGATGAGAAATCAGAAAATAAAGACATTTTTTTATTTGAAAATGTATTTAATTTATTAGAAACTTGAAGATATCTGTACTCCTAACTTAATTTGATTTTTAAAATTATCTAGTGCCACAATGTTGAGGGAAGTTCTGGGTAAAGCTTTTTACAGATTTTTAAATTCTGTTCTCGTGAAAATGTATACGTTTTCTGTAAAGAAAATGCTGTAGATATCTGTACATACCATCGTTTATAATTTCCGGAACCGGAAAAATCAAAGAAATTAGTATCTATATGAAGCAGGATTTAATTAACCACTATAACAAAACATAATTATGTACCAACGAAATCATAGCAAACTGAGACAGATAGGCAGATACCCTTGTTTTCGAAAAGTGTAGTTTAGAGGTGGCATTTTGGCTGAACATTAATAACGTTCAGTTCAGTCAAAATTTAAAAAAATCCACATGGAGGTCGTGCCAAAAAATTAGTTGCGAACATTGTTTATGATCGTACTTGTGAAAAGATATACAATTTTATTTCTGAAAGCTTAAAACCTATAACTCAAACCGTATTGGCAACATAACTGATTTTATTTTTAACAGCGACCCTTGATAATAATATACGTTTCATTAAACCGCTATGCGTAAACGGTAATTAAAAATCGCTGCAATAATAAAGTACTTGGACAAATTTTATATTTGATAGTTGTACATAAATCCTCTTTTGATGCTGCTAAATGTAGTCTTTAATGGCGAAGCCTATTACTTTAATATTTTGTTACAGAATGATATTCGCTAGCAATATTTTTGTGGCGAACTAATTGTGGATAATAACCTATATCATATAAATAGATGAATTGCATCCGTATGAAGTGACATATAAAATGTAATCCAAGTTGATATAATATAGCGTACTTTTTTTCAAAGCACTTGGATACAGGACTCTGGATTAAATAAATTATCGTTTCCCAAGAAATACAAAACTATTTTCTCAGAAGAAGTTATTTACAGTGCTTTATTTATAGCAGTTAAATGAAAAATAACGGTTTCATAAAAGCACACAAATCATTTCAACATTTGTACCTTCTGAACATCTTTTGTTAATTATATTTTTTCGTATTTAGAATAGAAATAGTTATTTGTGCACCAAGTGTTGAAAGTAGCCCGTTGTCGAACGAAAACGACAGTTGCAGCCTTAAAAGAAAATTGAGTGCTTCAATTGCTGCAATTGCTGAAGTTCGACAAAGGTCTTTCATACACACTACTTTTTTACTTCTGCAAAGCAAGGAAGATTAAAAATACAAAAATAATTATTTTATTTTAAAAACAATTTGACGTTTTTCATCATGTTTCATAATACGAGTATTTTGAGGAACGTAAAATGTTTTGCTTTACCCGAATACAAAATGTTTGTTACCTACAGCCAAGTCTTCCTTGATTTGGAAATAATCGGATATATACTTGAAATTAATTTCAAGCCAAGCAGGGCTTAATCTCCAAATATAAAATTGGAAATCTAGAATTTGTGGTCAATTGTACCTCGTGTTGCATTAACCCATGGACACATTGTGGATAAGTTGGGTTTATATTGGTGCTAGAAGTTTGTAGTTAAGCTATTACTTATTACTGATAAATGAGGAGTAGAAGCAAGAACGTGCATATCAGCATTGTAAAATTGGTGTTGTAAACTTAAGAGTAAAGATGATCAATGAAAGAACGTTATTAGCATGTTTCCTATAAAAATTGATGATCTTTAAAAGCTTTACGTTGTTAAGACTTTTGCTCAGTACTAAAATTGGCATAACAAATTATTACCATTAAAGATTTTATTAAAACTGTCTTTAGGACAATTACTCTATAAATCCAGTATTTTAACAAAATTAGAAATTAAAAATTCATAGAGGAAATAAATTACACAACCTCTTGGACGTTAGAGGTACGTAATACGAGGGCTGTTCTATAAATTGTTAGTTGCAAGAACACTACGAAATTAAAATTTTTTTTTTAATTGTTTTTCAAAGTATTCCCCCTTAGCCATAATACACTCCTTCATTATTTGAAACCACTGCTCGAAACAGGTTGAAAACTTTTTTTTTGGAAGGTCGTCAAAAATTCGCTGAAATTCAGTAACTGCCGCATCGGCGTTAGGAAATCTCTTACCACGCATGGTTTTTTTAATCAGCGGAAACAAAAACAAATCGTTCGGCGCAAGGTCTGGACTATATGGTGGGTGAGTGACTAGCTGGACTCCGGATTCGTGTAAAAAATTTAAAGTTTTTGCTTCCGTATGGGGACTTGCGTTGTCATGGTGCAATAAAATTCCAGGCAAACCAGATCGTGGCCGATCACTACACAATTTTTGGAAGACTTGTGGAAGGCAAACTTCTATATACCAATCAGCAGTTACAGCTTTACGATCTTCAAGAGGAATTACTGCGATTGGTCCTCTGTATCTGAAGAAAGCTGCAATCATCTTTTTGTTTACACTTTTACTGCGACTAGCTTTTGTTGGAATATCCTCATTTTCAAACACCCAAACAGTCGACTGTTGTTTCGTTTCAGGATTATAACTATATATCCACGATACATCGGCCGTAACGATATTAAATACCTGCTTTGAAGATCCTCCATCGAACTTTTCTAACATAAACCTGCACCAGTTTACCCGTGCTTGTTTTTGTTCTTCGGTTAGCAAATACGGAATCCACCGACTTGCCAGCTTCCTTACGCCCAGATGTTTATGTAAGATGGTATCTACTGCAGATGATCCAATCCCTAGTTCTTCTTGAAGGTCTTTATGGGTGATATTCCGATTTTCCTTAATCAGCTTTTCGGCAGCAATAACGTTTTCAGCACAAACAACGACTGTTAGTCGTCCAGGTCTTGGTTCATCTTCTAACGTACACCTTCCACGGAACCAGTAACTAATTGAGGATAATGAAGGACTATTGTCGCCAAAAGCTGCCACTAAATTTTGATGACTGTGGTCATACGTTAAACCTCGTTTATAATCGTAGAACATCATAGCCCGAAAAGCACTTCGCGGCACTTCCATACTGCTTAGTGGAGATCAAACGAATTATAACAATCAAAAATGTATATCTCTATAACCTTTAACTTCAATCTGGTAAAATTGCAGCTGGAAACTGTCAAAAGAATGGGCTTTCAATTAATGCAATTGTTTTTGTTTTTGCTTGCGTCCATGGCCTGCTACTAACAATACACCGAGCAGCCCTCGTACCTAGTTACATTTAACATTTTTTATTGTTTTAGGTAGTGTGGATTATTGCGGTCAATGGAACAAAAGATATGAGATCATTTACATTGATTGATATTCCTGACACAAATACCAGTGGAGCATGTCTACGGTGAGAATTAACTGGTTTTTAGCTTGAAAACTTGAAGATATGAGATCATTTACGCTGATTGGTATTCCTAGCAGAAAAACCATGTACAAGGAGAGTTTACAATTTCAAGTGAAAACATTAACATTTAGTACAGGCGCCAGGGAATTTTTACATGCAATTCTTGGTACCAGCATTTTGTGTTAATGGGTGGGTGGGGGGCTGTGCTCTGAGTCTAATTTTAAGTTTTCGGGTCGATCGGAGAAATTGTTATTCCGCAATATCGGAAGAAGTGTTGAAAACGGTTTTTCAGCAATTTCTCGTTTCCTGTTGCTCTGGCACTAGAATTGCATCAGTACAAGTTTGTAGTTTATGAAATTCCTCACAACTTTTGGAAATGCCTTTTTCTCGTGCGCTCAACAATTTAAAAGTTGTTACCCCATAAAGCCAAGAAATTAAGGGTTGAAATGGGTTTTACGTAAATATATCGCTTTCAGTTAATCCTACGATAAAAAATACTCTTATATTTTTTGTAGAACAACTAATTTGCATAAAATTTGTGTATGAGTATTTTTCCATTTGGACAATTATTTACCGTTCTACAGCGCCGCAAATGTCGCAAGTCACGTAAACCGTACATTTAGTGTGCACCTTCGAACGGCCCTGTTCCTTCGAGTGTGTCGCACCAACTGTTTTCCACACCACCTTTGAGGTACAGCTTGTGGGCGTTTTTTTTTACGTGGTCTCCCCTATAGGCCTAATCCACGAAGTGTATTTTTACACTTCCCTTGGTCTTTTTGATGGGCCGGGTTCTGCATCGTCAATTCCAGTCATTGCAGAATCGTTGATTTTGTCGTCCTTGTTAAGTTGTGTTTCCCTTGAAACAAACTCGGGAAGAAAAAATATGTCATCGTCGTAGCTGGTGTGGTATCCGTCTTCATCTGTAGCAAGCATTCTGGAGATTTCTTGCACGTTCTCACAGGATTCCCCGGCGCATATGGAGCAAATGGCGGTGCACTTTAAACCCGCTTTGCGGCAGCCACAAGCCTTTCCACATTTGGTCTTACACCCGCATGAAATTAATTTAATTATTGCAGTAGGCGCGGGAGGCTCAGTGCTAGGCACCGGTGTAAACGTACGGCCACGTTTCTTCCAGCCCCATCTTTCCGCGAGTAGAGTGTCCGGAATGCGTGCATCCTGGCCGTGTCTTTTGTAGGTGGCAGGGATGCCAGATTAAACGTTGACTTCGCAAGAGATTTCGCGAAGTGTTTGTATCGCAGCAAGTTGATTGACTTGTCTTTATGGATGTCTCCACCGTACAACGCAATAAAAAATTGCTCTCCCGCTAATGCGATGATATCCGCGTCTACATCTTTCTGTACAAAGCGATTCACTGCAGATTCCAGGCTAGGTGTCTTTTCTAGGGTTTCAAGAAATTTCACTTTGCCCATACCGTAAGCAGCCGATGTTGTGTCACAACCAGAAAATGCATGCAAAAACAAGATATGCTTTGATACAGCATCGCCGTGTTTCACGCATGATGTATCCTTCGTATTCAGTTTTCCGGGCTTGCAAAGAAAAACACACTACAGTCTAGATTCAAAAAATTAATCAAATAACAGAATAACCGAGTTGATTGTTCTTCACATGGTGAGTCGTGAATCGTTCATTTTGAATATAAATTTTTATTTTGTTTAAGTTTAGTGACACTCTACCCGCGGGAAGATGGGGCTGAAAGAAAAGTGACCGTACGTTTACACAGGTGTCTAGCACTGAGCCTCCCGCGCCTCTTGCAATAATAAAATTAATTTCATGCGGGTGCAAGACCAAATGTGGAAAGGCCTATGGCTGTCGCAAAGCGGGTTTAAAGTGCACCGTCATTTGCTTCCCGCCGGAGAATCCTGTGAGAACGTGCAAGAATTCTCCAGAATGCTTACTACAGATGTTGACGAATATCACATCAATTACGACGACATATTTTCTCTTTCCGAGTTCTTTTCAGAGGAAACACAACTTGACAAGGGCGATAAAATCAACGATTCTGCAATGAGTGGGATCAACGATGCAGAACCCGGTCCATCAAAAAGACCATGGGAAGTGTGAGACTGTTAGAAATACACTTCGTGGAGTAGGCATATCGGGAAAACCACATAAAAAGACGCGCTACAAACTGTACCTCGAAGGAACACGGCCGGCCGTTCGAAAGTGCACATTAAATGTACGGTTTACATGACTTGCGACATTTGCGGCGCTGTAGAACGGTAAATAATTGTCCAAATGGAAAAATACTCATACACAAATTTTATGCAAATTAGTTGTTCTACAAAAAATATAAGAGTATTTTTTATCGTAGGATTAACTGAAAGCGATATATTTACGTAAAACCCATTTCAACCCTTAATTTCTTGGATTTATGGGGTAACAACTTTTGAATTGTTGAGCGCACGAGAAAAAGGTATTTCCAAAAGTTGTGAGGAATTTCATAGACTACAAACTTGTATTGATGCAATTTCAGCATCAGAGCAACAGGAAACGAGAAATTGCTAAAAAACCGTTTTCAACACTTCTTCCGATATTGCGGAAAAACAATTTCTCCGATCGATCCGAAAACTTAAAGTTAGACTCAGAGCACAGCCCCCCACCCACCCATTAACCCAAAATGCTGGTACCAAAAATTGCACGTAAAGCCCTATTAACGATTTCCCTGGCGCCTGTACTAATTTTGGATCTCGTGGAAATAGTTAAGTGGAGCGGAAAATATACACTACAATTTATAGGTACAATTAACATTGAGATACTTAAAAGAATGTCGATTTCTTGAAATTTCAGAATCCTGCGAGTTTCACCAGACAGTGTGTTACATTGCTATTAAGTTACATTTAGTTTGAGGTTATGACTTACATCAGAATAATACCCAGTATTTCAGTAATGCAGTGATGCGTTTCGATGTCAAAGACTATACATTTTAATTAAGACAAAGTTGTTTTAACACATAAGCTCAATATATGAATTTGCCTTTCCCAAAATTACTTAAGTAGCTATTTTGTTTAATATTGTTTTTTTTTTTATAATTATACGGTGTACTTCCTGTGAAGTTAAATTAGAACACTTACTGATTGCTATTATAAAGTAAATATTTCAAACATAATTTCGCTTGTGTAGATGGGAATTTGGAATCGATATGTACTATCGCGGTCAAAAAAATTTGCACGATATTTAACCTAGTTACCTGGTTTTATTCACAATGGCTTAGTGTGTATCTGACTAATTGTCATTTTTCACATTTTGGGGTTATTGTTGTATTACTAGCTTATTCACGTTATGTTGAGAAATGGTGCTTCTTCCGCAACCAACTTCATCTGCCACACGCTGTAGTGATCATCCCTCTTCCAGTTTTGGGATAGCAAAGCCTTTTTCGGTCTCGCTTAGAACATGATTCAGCGTGTTAAGTTTTAAAGGCAGAATATCAATTGCATAACTGATAGTTGAGTGACGTTAATCCACTTGATAAAACCATATATACACAAGGCAAACAAACCGTACGAAATGTTATTACCTCAATAGTACAACACTATGTAATTTTGATTCAAATTTCAACTGAAACAATTTCCGTGTGTCCAGTCCAATCATCCAAAGCTAGTCTTTCTCAACGGTAAGAAAATCGCCAGATTTCAGAAGTTTACCTTGAAAAACTCTCACGCCATTTACAACTCTGTCATTACAAATAGATTGTGCATTTAGGTACAAAACCCTCATGCAATTTCAATCGCGTTGTATTTACCGTGTTATGGGAATAATCTAGTAAGTTCAGGACAATGTTCTGTTATCATATAAAGGTTCACCGTTGGCTAATCTCTCAAAATCAATACATAGCGTGACTGCTTGGATACAACTGCCGGCTCACCAGCTACAGCTACGGAGACGGCGTGTACAGCTCTTTAAAATACTCAAAACGGGCCCCAACGGTATTTTTATCAAATAACGGCAAGTATATCCCAGCATTCGAACAAGAATAAGTAAACTCAAGTAGCACAATAAACCTGAAAGAGAAGCTCAACGGTCGTCAACGGGTGGCAGTAACAAATAAGGCCATATTGCAAATATCACAGTAGAATGTCAGCATAAATTCATAGTACATAAATTATATATGTATCACAATAGTTCCAAAAATCAGAATAAGTTATTACCAATAGCAAATTACACAAACATAATACTCACAGTTGTACATACAATCTAGCAATGCTAAAATTGCACACATTAAAATGGATGAAAAGCAGGCCGCTCTGCCAGCAGATGTTTCGTGCTTAGTTTCGGAGAAATCACAAAGCGCGATTCCAGAACGTTTGTTCTCCAATTCGTACTGCCGGAAGCTGGTGGCTCAACGCGATTCGCACCACGACGGCAAGGGCAGAAGTTAAACCGAAAGAATAGCCTCCGTATCGGCTCCGAAGGTCCAACATACGCCGGCTCGAAATCGCATGAAGCTGTGTCCGTAGCAGCAATAAATGAACAGCTGCAGCACTGCCTCAGATCGGATTTTTAGCACAAAATGCTTGGCTCTCCAGCACTAGTTGCCTGGAAAATCTCCAGGCCATGTGTCACGCCACGTGGTTTCATACAAAATCCGCAGATTGCGTAGGAAATAATCTTCCTCGACGTGAGCACGGGGACATCGGAATCACTCAACAGTGTAGGCTTACATTTCACAATCAAAAGAAACTAACTGTAGCCTCATAAAATCCCACCAAAGCTCTTCAAAATGCTAAACAACCAGGTCGATTTGACGGACGAGAGCGGAAAGGAAGCTCGAAGACAAAAGCGTAGGCCCAGGAACATATCCCGAACAAGATAGTCGAAGTAGGCGCGACTACAAATCGCGCGAACGGATGCGCCACAGCGCGGACTAAATACCATCGAATGCTAAATTGAAAGGCGGCGCAAATGAAACGTAACAGTTTTTTCAAAATGTTGACAAATATACGAGGATGATTTGACAGGACATGCGACTCGACTGGTAGTGCCCTCTATCGGTAAAAATTAACATCATTTTCGAGTTCCGCCATCTTTTTTATGCTGACAAGTGAAGTTTAGTTGATCTGTGGGGTTCAGTTAAGAAATTGCAACGGGTTAAAGACGACGCTTAAATGGAAAATCCTAAAATGGATAAAAACGCTATTCGTGGTGCGATTCAATATTTGTTTTTTAAGAAGCTAAACACGGCTGAAATTTTGGCCGATGTGAAGCAAACATTGGGTGACAATGCCCCTTCGAAAGCAACGATTTGTCGCTGGGTTGCACGATTTAAACGTGGTGATTTGAGCATTGAAGATGATGAACGACCAGGACCATCAAAAAAGGTAACAACCCCAGAAACAGTCGAGCAAGTGCATGATATTGTTTTGAAGGATCGAAGAATAAACATTGACGAGATAGCTAGAATCATAGGCATATCAACTGAGCGCATACATCATATTTTGCAAGTAGAATTGGGCATGTCTAAGCTGTCAGCAAGATGGGTGCCGCGCTTGCTGAATGCTGATCAAAAACGAGAAAGAGTGCGAACATCAAGCGACAATTTGAAGCTGTTTAACAAAAATCAGGTTGATTTTCTGCGCCGCTTTGTTACGGACGATGAAACTTGGATTCATCACTACATTCCCGAATCAAAACGCCAATCTCAACAGTGGAAACATCATGACAGTCCTCAACCAAAGAAGACGAAGTCGTTTTCATCGGCCGGGAAAGTAATGGCTACGATTTTTTGGGATTCTAAGGGGATACTTCTCATCGACTATCTCACAAAAGGCCAAACCATCAACGGAGCATATTATGCTGCACTTTTGGACCAACTAAAAGCAGCAATTGCTGAAAAAAGACCCGGAATGGTTCGAAAAAAGGTGCTCTTTTGTCATGATAATGCTCCTTCCCATTCCAGTCGCATTGTTCGTGGGAAATTGGATCAACTTCGCTTCGAGGTTATCCCCCACCCACTTTACTCACCAGATTTTGCTCCGAGTGACTTTCACCTATTCCCGAAGCTCAAACTTTTCCTTGCCGGAAAGAAGGACGAAGAAGTAATTGCTGTAACGGAGCAATATTTTGACAGCCTTGAAGAAGATCACTACAAAACGGGCATAATGGCACTTCAGAGTCGTTGGTCCAAGTGTGTTGATGTATGAGGAGAATATGTTAATTTTTTTTTTTTAAATAATGCTCTAACTCATGCCTTTCATTTCGAGTCTCACGTCCCGTCAAATCATCCTAGTAATTGTACATAAGGTTTAAAGCGCCAGCGTGGTCGTGTGATTTAGGTAATTTGGCTGCGGCGCTGAGCTAAGAAGTTCAATACTCACACCTAGCAACCGGCGAACGGTCCGCCCAGTCCCTTTAAACAATTGGGTACCGAAACCGCACTTTCGGGAGTTAAAGAAGTAAGGCAAACGGCGACTGCGTGATGCTAATCACATCACCCAGTACACCGTTAGGGGGTTCTAGTGTTCTAAACTATTGAGTTTTGGGAGAGGTAATAGGCGGCTCTAACCCACCGAGTCTCCGGCCAAACTTCTAAATAGAGTATAACGCCCAGAACTTTTACTTTACTACTTAGTCAAAATACTCGATGCTGAAATCTACATTGGCTAGTAAAGAAAATGTATTCATAAATCGTATCAAGTTGGTTGCGCTTCTAAAGCAACGGACAGCGGGCTACAAACCTAAGAAGTCAGCAAGATTAACACGGAAAATATCAATGTATTTCGTTAGATGCGTCCGATGACACGCTGCTTTATGACAAAGTTAATAAATAACCAAATTCTTTTCCGTTTATGTAAATGAAAATTGAGTGTATCATTGTTACTAATTTCAGATGTGTCTAATTCTTGGAATTGCAAGCGCTTGTCGATGTGACGAACAATGAAGGTAGATGAATGTATGTAAATATGCAGCCAAAATAAAAACACCGATGTCTTTCTGTTATAAGGGAAATGCAGTGTTCAACCCATCGGCTACAACTTTCAAATTAGTAGGTATGTACGTTCACGAAGTACCTACAGTTACTCAATATCAAAACTTGTGCAAAATACTGTTTTGGTTACGTCGATAGCACTTTCTGAAAGGTTCGTGCCCTATTCAATTCAATACCAGGAAGAAATCTAAAAAAATCGTGACGAGCGAAAAAATAACAAAAAACCTGTTCAACTAGAGATACGATTACTTTAATATCTTCCGCAATTCTGCTGTATGTTCAACTTCCGATGCAGACATAAAAAATGCTAATAATAATTAACATTGCAAATAATGAAGGTGTAATGATATTAAAATGGGCTTTATTTACGAGTATTGCCACATTTCATTTTGTTTATAGTGCACCCCCCCCCCCCCTATAGGAAACATTACTTTGTTTACTAGCTGGAAACAATGTTCAACTTTCGACTTCACAATAAAATTCATCATAGAGATCAGTGTAACGCTAATATTAATCATTCTAAAGATCGAGTAGGTTCTGGCCGTTATGAAAATCGATTTAATTATGTTGTATTAAATATTTATAATAAATCAATTCAGTAATTTTAATCTAATATAATGACATTTTGTTGTCGTTTTCAACGTCAAAATTATGCATATATTCGCACTAGTTGCAATATGAGATTTCATATTGATACTAGTGCTAATATGAAAATTTAGAACAACTTTGTAGATTTAAGTAAATTTACTTACTATAAAAATTAATATCACTCAAAATTACAGAAAATCTTGTATGGAACACGTTGCAAAGTTAGGGTTTTTCACACACAACGTGTTGCCCAATTCGCTAGCGTTCGTAGCGCAAACTTCACGTCTAGTGTGAAAAATACTTTCATTTTGCAACTTGATACGTAAATAGCTATTTTTGCACCGACGTTAAACATGCCAATCAATGTCGAAATTTGACGTTTATAAAATTCCAACATCTGCCGTATCGAAGGCAAAATGACCATATCGAATGCATGAAGGGATTTCGTTATGTCAAAATATTTATAATTCATGTATTTGGTGTGCTTTTAAAATCGAACGAAAGACACGACGTTCGCAGCACGATATGAATTTTTGGCAGATTAACAAATATTCTTGACATAATACAAAATCAACCTAATTATGATTGAAGGTACCTATCATGAAATTTCTTACGCCTTAGATATGGTTCTTTATGCGTTCGATACGGTAATTCTTCCTTCGATACATCGGTTTGTTTAAAAAAATTTTAAACGTGAATTTTTGACGTAGATGAATATGTGTAAACTGTCAAGATTAAAGGTGAGAGTGCAAACATATTTTTCAATCTGTCAAAAATTTATATCATTAACGAACGGTCAATTAGTCTCCTGAAACAGCCGAGCTCAAGTCATAACACTAATTTTTACACACTAAATACATAAATAACTATTATCGGTAATTTTCAATAAATATTTCAGTTTTCTGCACTTATTAGGAAAAGTAGTAGGAGAGACTGGGGAGAGGGTGCACCAGAAAAGATAACGAACAAGCTTAAATTTCTCGCTTAGAAATTTTTGAATAAATCGCCACATCGCATACAGTCTGTTCAGTAAACATAAAAAAAACACAAAGTGGCCTTTGATTTCCAAAATTTCATGAGTGTACTTCCAGAATTTATCTTTGTCTAGGAATGTACTTACAAAAAGTTACTAAAATAAATATGTTAAGGGTGTGACATTTACATCCCATCTGTCATAAATGTTGTAATTACCAACTTTTACTGATATTATGTAAATACTGTGTTGGATGCTATTGACGTAGCGTTTATTAACACAACACCAAGATCTGGAAGAACTTCCGAATAATTTTATTGATGAATTCGGTTATTAGAGGAACACCTAGTTCATTGTGAATTTGGGTGTTACTCACAAACCACGGGCACTTTATAGCGATTCGAATCACTTTATTCTGCACTGTTTATAGTTTTTTCATTGTTGTCTTCGACGTATTACGCCATATAGGGCACACGTAAGTGAGTATTGGCCGGAGAATTGCTTTGTATATAAGAACAGAGCAGTCGGTTCTGAGATGAGAATTACAGTTCATTAGGGGGTATAACATACCCAATCGGGTGTGGCATTCATTGAGTTTATGGATGATGTGAAACCCCCAGTTTAGCCTAGCGTCCAAATAGATGCCTAAATACTTTACTGCTGAGTCCTTGGGGTTCCATTTTATCTCATTATTGTCTATTTTAATTGTTGGTAGTTGCGCGTATTGTTTGAGAGTAAACATTTTCGCTTGGGATTTGCATGGGTTTATTTTTATTTTCCACTTGCTGAACCACCCAAGCGTTAAGTTAAGAGAGTGTTGTAGGTGTTCAATAGCTGTTTCGGCACTGTAGCTCTGAGTTATTATCGCCGTGTCATCGGCATACATGACAAGTGTTGAGTTATTAGCTACACGCAAGTCGTGTACATACAGATTTAAATAATGTTGGTCCTAATAAGCTCCCTTGGGACACCCCAGCTTTTATGGAGTTGCTACTGGAGGTTGTTGTAGTTATCCTAACTCTGTATGTTCTGTTAGACAAAAAGTAGTGGGTAATCTTTATTAGGTAGATCGGTATGTTTAACACGTTCATATTATAAATTAGCCCCTCGTGCCAGACCTTGTCGAAAGCTCTTTCCAGATCCAAGAAGATACTGGCAGTGTACTTATCTTCGAATTCTTTTTCAATTATTTCGCTTATCCTAAGCAGTTGGTGGGTGGTTGAGTGAGATGAGAGAAACCCAAATTGATGTAAGGGAATTATGTTTTTTCCAGTATTACTTCTTGAATTCTAGTGAGAATTACTTATTCAAGAAGTTTGGCTAAAGATGATAAAAGGCTAATGGGTCTGTAACTGTCTGGTCTGTCCTTTGGTTTGGCAGTTTTATAGATAGGGAGTATAATTGCAGTTCTCCATTGTGTCGGATAGTATCCAAGTCGAAGAGAAGCATTACAGATCGAGGTTAAGTAGGCGACAGCCTTCTTAATTAGTTGTTTTAACATTTCGTTATTATCCGATTGGGCCCAGGTGCCTTACGGTTGGGTAATCGTTCAATGTAAGATTTGAGTTCTTGGGTCGTAGCTGGGACTATTGTTAGATTTTCTTGTAGGTGTAAGTTTTCAATTGCATTTGAAACTTGGTGTTCGAGATGTTCATCGTATTCGACTATGTTAGGTGCAAACACCTGATCAAGATGTGTTGCTATTAGGTTTGCTTTATCAATGTCAGATGAATAAGTAGCATTATTAACTGCCAGAGGATAGATGACATTCTTTTGCCGTAATAATCTTTTGGTGGCCAACCACATAGATGGTTCTCGGGGTTGCATTTATTGGAGATAGGAGCTATATCTCCGGATTCTTAGGTTGTCAAGTTCTTGTTTGACTGAATGGCAAAGCCGGTTATATAAAGTTTTAAAGTGTGGCAGGCGAATTCTCTGCCAGTATCTTCTGTATCGATTCTTCAGTTTGATCAACTCGAGTATGCAGCTAGGTGTTTTGATGTAGTCAGTAACTTTTCTGTGTTTCCAGGGTGTGGTAGATTCTTGAATGCTTTCTTGGATTGCAGACGTATAATGCTAGACAGCATGATCTAAATCCCTAGGTGTTTCGATAGGATTCATCCGTCTCAGCTTTTAGTCAAGGGTCGATTGGAATGTTTCCCAATTTGTTTTTCCGTAAGCAAGTTTGATGAGAGGGGGTGTCGTTTCTGGAATATTACACAGTGAGATAATTACAGGGAGATGATCAGAGTCTAATTCTGTAGTTACTGTTTGGAATATTGGGTCACAAAGATTTTTATGTAAAATTACGTCTAGAATATCGGGTTGGTGATCAGCTCTATATGGATGGTAGGTGAAATCTGTTGGTGCTGAAAGCAGTATACCGTGGTGGGTTAGTATGTTGTGTAATTTGATTCCGTCCGGATTGCTAGCCCGACAACCCCATATTGTGTTCTTTGAATTTAGGTCTCCCAATAGAAGAATGGGTTCGTTACTATTGAAGAGTTTTCCGATTTCATCTTCTAGGAGCCGTTTATTTGATGGTTTGTATGCAGACGTGAGTATAAAAGAACAATTATTTTTCATAATCAGCTTAATGGTGGTTAAATTTCTTTTTAATTTCAATTACAACACCGCCAGATGCAATATATTTTTTTGTATTAGTTAGTGGTTTACTATTTGCAATCTGTAAAATCATTACAATAAGTAAATGTGATGTGAGTACAGTATTGACATGGATTTACATGAGAGTAAGGTACTATAACCTTAACCCTAAGTTTTCTTAAAAGCTACGTACAACTTAAATATATCCTAAATAATACATGTTATAACTACTTTAAAATACAACTTAATTAAATCTTAAATAATGCATGTTATAACTACTTTAAAATCTAACAGGCAAGTCCAGAGGTTTATGTGTTTTTAAACGTTCAGTGTTCATACTGTTATCAAGGAGGTTTATGGCTAAGGTGTTACTGTGATATCCCAACTTGGTTAGGTAATTTTCGCTACACTTTTTAATTGTCTGTTGCACTGAATCAACTTTCAAATCACTAAGAATATCAACATTTCTAATGAAATATGGGGCGTCACACATAGCTCGTAGCACTTTTGCCTGGAATCTTTCTATAATTGCGATATTAGAGTTTGCTGCTGTGCCCCACAGCTGAATACCGTAGGACCAAATTGATTTAAATGCAACGTTATACACTAATAGCTTGTTCTGTAGGGATAGCTTAGACTTTCTGCCGAGCAACCAGTAGTGTTTACTAAATTTAGCACCCAGCTGTTTCCTCTTACTCATTATATGCTTTTTCCATGTGTGACCTTTATCCAAATGCATGCCCAGGTATTTGACCTCTGTAACCTGTGGTAGTGGTGTATTATTTATGTATACTTCCGGTATTGTTCCTCTGCATTTGGTAAAGGTGATGTGAAGAGATTTTGCTTCATTGATCTTTATTCTCCATTTTTTACTCCATTTGTCAATACGGTTTAAATGAGTTTGTAGCATACCAGCAGCTATTATTGGATCTTTATGTCTGCACATAATTGCCTTATCATCGGCGAAAGTGGCTGTAAGTAATTTTTCGCTGGTAGACATATCAGCTATATAAAGGCTATATAGAAGAGGTCCCAATACACTACCCTGGGGTACTCCTGATTTTATAGGATGGAGTTCTGTGAGATGTTGACCATATTTTACTTGGAAAAATCTTTCTTCTAAATATGCTTTCAACAGAACATAATAAGAGTGTGGGAGAGTACTTTTTAATTTAAAAAGGAGTCCATCATGCCATACATTGTCAAATGCCTGTGTGTCGTCAAGGAAGGCCGCTGTGCAACAAGATTTTTCTTCGAAGGATTGATTAACATAATCTACTACTCTATGTACTTGCTGTATTGAAGAATGTTCTTTTCTAAAACCAAACTGATGCTCTGGTATTAAGTCTGAATCTTCAACGACTGACATAAGTCTTCTAGCGATAAGTTTTTCAAGAAGTTTACCTAGTATAGATAGCAAACTAATCGTTCTATAAGAAGCTACTTCATTTGGCGGTTTGCCTGGTTTTGATATCAGGATAATCGGAGCCACCTTCAGATGCAATTAATGTGTCTCTGTCCTTCCGATACACCTCATAACCAGGAATACGGAATTTTTCCGTGAAGCTTATAATCTCATCGATTTAAAGTTTGAAGAACCTTTTGTTCATCAAAGTTACATTTTTTTGTATAAAATGTGGTGTGTAACTTGTTTCATACACTGGTTACACCACATCAGGCATTTCTTAACTGGTTTTATAATTAGCTATTTTCGCAGAGTTATACTACTCATATATGCAACTTTGGTTTCTGGTCTGTCAGTAGTCTGTTGCAAATTATCTTGTCAAATAAGTCAGTGCAGGTTTTTTCTAAATCCATGACATGAAAATAAATTTGCGTTGATCGGTTCTTCAGAACCGCAAGAATATTTAAGTTGTTTTTTTTCCAGTTATGGAAATATGTAAAACTACGTACACTGTGTATAATTTACGGTTCCAGCAATTTCGTCATTTAAAGAAACTTGAAAAAACTTGATTAACTTATAAAAATTTTAAATAATGCCCTCATCAAAGCTATATTTGCCAACAGAGCATGACATGCTTAACCTAAGCAGTTACAAGGTGTTCGTTCAATTTTAGTGTAAGTTGAAGACCAACACAACTCGAAATCATAGCTAACCAATTCATAAAAATAAAGCTATCCAAATATAAATAGCTCTACTTCCTCAGAGAAATCCCTTGAAGCTAAATTCACTACTTTTCTTAAATTAGATAATTGAAATATTAAAATCAGACTTCTTCAAACAGTAGTACAAAATATTTGGAAATCAAGTCGAATAACACAGTATTGTATTTAGATTACGTTTCTGAACTAGCGCAATATAGTTAACTTCATTACAGTAGTCTACAAAACAGTTACTTTATACACACAGGCAAGTTCAAAAAATACTTCTCAATGGCACAAATAATCAAAATTATCTCAGTAAAGTCCCGTGGAAATACACATTATAAATTGTATTGTTGTAAAAAATGGGGGAAATATATTATTGTTTTACATTAACTAATTTTAACTGTTTTCTTACTATCTACATTTTAATTTTAAGGAATAGGTAGGTAATGGTGCTATTGATTCCTTTATTATAAATATCTTGAAACATTAACGGGACTATAACATATTTGAGTTTACATTCAAAGTTTCCATATCAGAGTGTTTTAATTATGTAAAAGGGGTTTTGTTTTGCATTGATAACAACGAAATTATACAAAAAAGAAAAACACTTTTTTCACTAACTTCCTTGCAAGTGGTCGTTACACTGTGAGATTTGAGGGATGTAGGAAACATTTACAAAAATTGTTAGTGTTTCCATGCCAATGTACTTACTTCCCTAGAGAAGTCAATTATTTGCATCCCGCTTTTATTTTAACTGTCGAGATGAGATGCCATGTCTGCCATTTGGTTAACATAAAGAAAACCATTATCGCTCGTACTATTATCAATTTTTAATCAGAATATAATTTTATGCTATTACCATTTATTTTACATAAGGAAATATTGGTAGTGAAAAAAATTATGTACTTTACACAGGATATCGGAAGATTTACACTACCTTAAACTTTGCTACCCCTGTTCGCTTCGTTCACTCGGGCATCAAACCGTCATCGGTAGTGTAAATCTTACCTACAGCCCTTGTAAAGTAATATACTATTTACTCTGTAGTGCAAGTGAAACAAACATTATAAGATTTAAATGAATACTATAGTAGCGGTTGAGATGTTGAACATTTTAGCTATGTTAACCCAATCTCTATCTCTTATAGTGTACGAGAACCCTGTGTTGCCGATCTGTTCTGAACACACCCTATAGTTGTTAAATCTATAGTCATAGATTTGGAAAACATAATATATTACTATGTAGAATAATACTTTATTTTGCTATTATTATATGGTGTATATACGGTATATCTTATACAAGGCGTTACATTGATACTGTATAACATTTCCTTTTAAGTTTCCTGGAGTTCACTATATTGTCAGTGGGGCCTTACTAAGGGTACAAATCACTTCCATCCATTCAACGTGTCTTGGAACTTTGACACACACATACAATTTATTACGAAAATCGCAGGTTTTTTCAAACGAAGCAATATTAACTATTGCGTACATGCACTCTTCCACACCAAAAACTGTTTTTAGAAACCGTCCTGAGTACATAAAGCAGTAAAACAATAAAATTAATGGTAAATTTATGTAACAGATTTTGTATTTAATACGATGAAATATAGTCTAGGAGTATTCTAAACTCGAAATTGCATGCTCATAGCTTTTTTCCAATGTAGAATTAATGACCTGCTTGTAAATCCGATAGGTAAGTGTTGTTGCACTTGTAGAAATAAATTTTACGTGCCAGTTAAAGCAATAAATTAGAACGTTAAGTGGTGAGTATATATTACTAAAACCACTTCCGACTCATAGTATGTAATATATGTCTTGCTTCAGAGACATTTAGTGTTTTATTGATATTTCACCAATATAATAAATACAAATAACATTAATATGATAAAATGTGCATCTCAGATTTGTTTTATGAACTAAATATTTTGGACTCCGACTATCGAAATATGTTTTGTATGTAAGTTTTTTGTTTAATGTTAGTCTGGCCGCATTTCTAGTGAATCTAGATCTTTCATTATTCCGGTAATTTCATTAGATATTCCTTTTGGGCGACATATTTCCATGATACTGTTTAACATGCTTATTGTTTTCTAATGACTTTACTGTTAACTGACTTCTAATTGGAAAGTTTTTGGAGCAGTATCAGTTGCTACAGGTTTTTGATTTTTACGTTTTTACTTCCCTCATCTAAAAGACGAAGAAATTATTGTAATTTATGAAAAATCACCTCCCGAGATTTCTTCAGGGTCCCTAGATGGCGAAAGTTTTCTCAATTCCGTGTGCCTGTCTATCTGTTGGCGGTATAACTCAAACGCTAGTTATCGGAGGAAGACAATATTGTGCATGCAAATGATATGTCTACCTGGCATGGAACCGAAAAGATGTCGGTCCAATATATACAGGGTGAGTACTTAAAAAAATTAATTTCGTTTGGTTTTGCGTTAACTGAGAAATATATAAAAGTAATAATGAGCACATAGGCCAGGATTTATATCTGTCGAAAATAGGGCCCGGCAGATACAGAGTAATGTCTTAAAAGAGTAAAAAATTCTGAACTATAACCCCGCATCGGCAAGCCAAAGAAGCTCCTCGATGGCCCGCGAGATCAGAGACCGTTCGCATTCGCTGTAGTTCGAATCCTATCACCGGTAATTTTTTTTATTTGAAATATATTTAATTCTCTTTGCCAAGTGTTTTTTTTATTGTTTCACTTATTACGAATGTGAAGATATTTGTACCCCTATTTTCCTTTGATTTTTTAAAATTGTAGTGTCACAACGTCCACTTGCGAGGGAAGTGCTAAGTAAAGTTATTTTTACAGATTTTTGCATTTCTTTCGCTATTTTCTCATTGGTAAATGTTGCTACTACGTTCTGTGATGGATTGTAGTCCATAATTTGATTTATTCTATTTTCGTTTTCTTTCTTGTTTTCATATAGTGTGCTGAAATATGTGGTTTCCTGTTTTTCTCATATATTCCTTATTTGTATATAATCATTAACGTTATTCTTTTATCTTTTAATTATATCTTATATCTTCCGCTGTGTATATATTTTTGATATTTCGTGGCTGAAATTAGTTCTAGAAAGGGTTAAGTAAGTGAATTTTAATTAATGTTAAAGTAACAGCCACTACGTGGCACATTTATTATAAAATTCGTATTTCTAAAGAATAAAGGTTATTGTCATATGATCTAGGAAACGTATCGTTATTAATTTTGAGATAATCTGCTGGGTTTACTTTTACATATCTTTCCCATATTGAACACTGGATTCGTGAATTCTATAATTTGGATCAGTGATCGTTTTTTTATTAGAAATAAACTAAATTATACTTGCTCTTCTTATTTCACATTTTCTTTGAAATATTGGTCGCTTCCAAGTGTACAAGGTAATATTCAATAGTACAGACATACTTTACATTGTTTAGTTGCAATACGCGTCTGCATACGTATGTATTTGTAAAGAATAACTTAAATAATGTGTATTTTCATACTTCAGACTCCAATTTAGAAATAAAGCTGGGCAAACTGCGGAAGTCGTAAGTATAACTTTTAAAGCTAATTTACCAAAAACAATTGCTCGTATGGAAAAACATTAAGAGACCTTTCCTGTAGGAAATTATCCAGAGTGTATTCTTATACATAAATGTTAATGAGCAAAGCAGACAGGAACGGCCATAATGTAGGTGCAGCTTAGTTATTTTTTCGATTAATATTCCTAAACTATTTAATACAATATCGGCAATAATGTTGAACCGGTTTAGTAAACCAACTTTTAATAACAATAAATGTTTAGTATTTGTTCTTTTTAGCCTAATGGAATTTTTAAAAACTACATACTGATCATGCAATATACAGGGTATATCAAAAACGTATACATAAATTCTGAGGGGTGGATCCTGGGATCAAAAGGACCACACTTACCTATATGCAAAAATTATTCAGTTCAACATTATGTTAAAAAAGATACTAGTTAATAATAAGGAAACGCATTTCATTTATTTAGTACTTAAACCGTTGAAATCACAAAAATAGAACAAGAGAGATAAAAACTATGCAATTAATTGATCTTTATTTTAAAAAATTATTGCAGCATCTGACTGCACCATTAAAAATTTACAATGTTGAAGATCAGCTGGAAATCAACCACTTGCGCAACAGCGATGACTTCATTTCACTGTTCATTTGGTTCTTAAATGGAAAAATCTGGTATGTTCTAAACTCTATCCTAACGAAATTATGGGAACTTAATTTTTTACATTATTGTATGTACTACCGTTATAAATCGTTAATTTCTTCGATATAACTTAAATCATTGAAGTAGATTGTTTAGACTTCATGGTGAAACCTGACCATCATTTTTACTTCCCTCGCCTAAAAGACGCAGGAAGTATTTGAAAAGCGAAAAATCACTTTAGGTGATTTCTTCAGATCTCCACGTTTCAGGTTCCTTAACAGGTTTTCTCAATTTCGTCTGCCAGTCTGTCTCTTGTCGGTATAACACAAAAACTACTTGTTGGAGGAAGCCGATATTTTGCATAACTCAAAAACTATTTGTCGGAGGAAGACGATATTTTGCATGCAGAGTATATGTCTACATAGCATGAAACCTATAAAATTTCGGACAAATATTATATAAGATGAACAACTTAAAAAATAAAACTTTGTTTATTCTTGCTTTAACTGAAAAATAGGTAGCAGTAATAATTTGCACATATATTGGGATTTACCCTTGATGAGAATGGGACCTAATAGATATAGAGTAAATGTTGTAAAAGACAAGAAAGTGGCCAAAAACCAACACGTTGTATTTAAGGCAGTCGCATCTCACAGATGCGAGGGATCATCTGTGGCCGAATGCAATGAACGGACGCTTTACTTACTATTGCCAAACATTAACTCTGCATCGCAGGCGTTGAAGTTCGAATCCCACCGCCCGTAAAGTATTTTTAAATTTGAAATTCACATTACCAGGCGTTTCAGTATTAATACGAACGTGGTGATTTGTTTACCCCTATGTTCCTGTGATTTTTAATATTATTTAGTGTCCCACTTGCGAGAGAACTTCTGAGTGAAGCTCTTTACATTTTTTTTTTGTATCAGTTTCTTAACGAAAATTTTAATTTCCGTTTCGAACTTAACTTCTCATATTACTAACATAGCTAGTTGCGTATTTGTTGCTTATTAACGTAATGTGCTTCTGTTTTGTCTAAACGACGATTGCATTGGTTAATCACTTGACGTCGCGTCGTAATAATAGATTCTTCCATCCGAACCTATTCTGACTAGATGAGGCAACTGGGTCGAGGCTGATTTTTTTTTATTGCCAATATTCTGATGGTGTTAAAAAGGTAAGGTAGATTTTTAAATTGCTTAAAATGTTAGTGTTGCATGTTTTACAAATAGCTCGTATTGAATTTTGATGACACGTTACCACTAGCAATTGCAGGCGTTGAAGTTCGAATCCCACCGCCCGTAACGTTTTCTTAAATTTGAAAATTGTTGTAATTCACATTACCAAGCGTTTCAGTATTAATACGAACATGGTGGTGATATGTTTAACTCTATGTTCCTGTGATTTTTAATATTATTAAGGGCTAGTTTTACAAACCAAGGATAAAGTTATCCGGGGAATAAATACTCTAGAAACGATTGCTGTAAGAAAGAAACTGTGGCAATTACACCTCGGATAGCTTATTCTGGGTATATACTTGCATTGTAGAACTGGCCCTTAGTGTCCCACTTGCGAGAGAAGTTCTGAGTAAATGTCTTCACAGATTTTTTTCATTTTGTTGCTTTTGTTACTACGCTTATTGATCTCTTGTTGACAAGGAGCTAGTCCTGTCCGACTCATCATTCCTCAGCCTACACTCCAAGATCCAGAAACATGAAATTCTGAAAATATATTCCTTCCATGACGTAAGCATTCACTTTTTCGAAATTCAAGGCATAAGAAAGTAAAAAGAGGTAAAATATGTTTATCTACGACCACTACTAAAAGTAAGCCTTTTAGCACTAGCTTGTTTCACTAAAAGTGACGTTTCATAGTTTAGCGTGGTTAAAGAAATCAGCTGTTTACTTTAAGCGCATCTGTGGTATAAAGTGAAGTGAGGTTATACACCTACAATTTCGAACTGGAAGTGAAGTTGTAAAGTTATTCTAGTTACTTCTTGCGTTACAGGTAAAGTGTTTTTGAAATAATTAAAGCGTTATGTAATGAATACAGTCAGATGTGGAGTATTAATAATTACCTTTCGTAACTGACCTTGACAGTACTGGCTTCGCAAACATTCGCCCGCGCGCCAAAGCCTACTGTTTATTATGACATAAATTAGAAGTGTCGTAAATGCAAACCTTTGTTAAATCGATATTTATGGATTAATAACAGTAAAATTAAGGTGGTAGATAAAATATTGTATGCAACGCGTGCTAAAAGTCGTTTATACACGAGACATGTTTCTTGTCTCGTGCATAAACATCAACTTTTAGCACTTGTTGCATAAATAGCTATTTAAGGAATTCCTCAATATCTCTTATAAGATATCGAATTGATTTTTACTTCCTTTTAGGATAAAGGAAGTATTGGATTCACCCCAAAAATTCGAAATTGAGTTTTCAACAGATCTTCACGTTTTAGAGTCCCCTGAACCCAAAAAACCTATTTTTTTTTATTGGTCTGTCTGTCTGTGTGTCTGTCTGTCTGTCCGTGAACAGAATATCTCAAAAACGAAAAGAGCTATGGCGTTGAAACTTCATATGTAAGTTTTGTGTACCATGTAGATGAGACAGCAAGCTTTTGAAGAAAATCGCATAACCGGAAGTAGGTGTTTACTCATTTTTCAGTTTTTTTCGATTTTTTCAAAAACGGCTTTAACGATTTTTTTAAACTTTACATTTTTATTACATTTTTAATGTGTATTGATGTGAGATAGGTAATTTTCTAGTTGAATACTTCTAAAATGGTTTTCATTTGTTTTTTTTCCTATTTCTTTATTAACTCCTATTTTAAATAAAACACCCGGTATATTATTACATTTTTGAATTCAGCTTAAAATTATAGAAAAAATTTGTCTCTTGAACTAACACTCTATTTTGTACCGTTTTTGTAAAATTTGTAATTTTTGAAAATTTTTGACAAATGCTTAAAAATTTAAAATCAAATTTTTTGCTAATTATAAGATCACTGTAAAAGGAAGTTGTGTGCGTGTATCACACCAGATTTTTACTTATAGGGTTGCCCATGCAAATCCATTACTACATAATTCAAGATTTTGTTCTAATAAACCCCTAAAGATGCAAATCTGGATTCTGGGGTGAATTATAGAAACATTCGTATCTCCTGTCGTTGTTAAGTAAGAACATTATTGTTTGGCATATATATGTATTTTGAATTTTTTTAGAAATTCTTTAAAGAAGCATTTACAATTTCACACCTAAATCGGTAATAGTAAAAAGGGGTACGACTTTTCAAATACTGAAAAATCAGAAACGTGAAAATTTGCATCTATTGCGTAGACAGTCACTAAGGCGGAGTTTTCCGAAATTTCAACCCCAAGAGGTATAAACGAGGTAAAAATGGTTTTCGATTGACTGTGGTTTTATCCGTTTGACGGACACCTGGGTCAAGCCGTTTTCCGGAATTTTAATAATTCACCCCCCAATTGGGTTAAATTGGGTAGATGTGTTTTACAAATCGGGTGAAGCTATTTTTATGATAGCTGTGTTTTACTAAATAGCACTACAATATAAAGCAGGAACTACTGCAAGTAACTCCTGTCAGCATTTTTTCGGAACTCACCGTCTTAAAGGGTTAAATGGAGTATATCTGTTTTTCTAAATATTGCACGGTAACTACTACTGCAGGCAGGAAACTAATGAGTTTTTTTTTACAAATCGAGTCAACCTATTTTGTCGGTTTTTTTGGAATCCACTCGCCAAAAGTATTAAATGGAGAGAATGTGTTAATCTAAAGATCGCCTTAAAGCGGGAACTACTGCAGGAAGAAAGTTGAAATTCGTCAAATCAGTTTTTGTTACCAATGTGGTGAAACTATTTGGTCGGCTTTTCGAAGTTTCCCTCCGAAAAGGGATAAATAGGGTGGATGTGTTTTTCCATAGATCAGCACAAGGCAGTAAATACTGCAGATATGAAGTTGAAATTCGACATACTTATTGCTTTTAGAAATCGAGTTTTTTTCGGACTTACCCCCTAAAGAGGTTAAATGGGGTAGATATGTTCTTCTAAAGATAGCCATAGCGCGTGAATTACTGTATGTAGGAAACTTCATCGAAAATAACCTTAGTAGCAAAATTGGGCTCGCAAAATGCCAACCATTGTGTTGTTTGGCAGTTATTGTGATTACGCTTAAGCTTACGATTTAAGGTACGTAGGTACTGGATTTGTTTTTAGTGAAAGTGTTACTACAATCCTTAGGGATCCTGCAGGTTTGATAAAAGGTTGATAGATACTTGCACATTTGAATGCATGAGTTTGATTATTGTTTGTCATATTTCATCACTTGGAATTTGATTTTGGACTTTTGACACTCTTCCTTTGAAGTGTGAATTTTGATATGATGGACAATATCTTTCCACACACATCAAGCAACAAAGTTCTATCATTTTGGACGTTCATGTTTTCTAATACGATTAATATGATTTTCACTTTATACATATCCAAGCTCCCGATAGCCATTGGCTAGATAGACTTCTTAGCACTAGGGTTTGGGAAGACTCGGGCTTTTCGAACCCGTCGAGTCCGGGTAGAACAAGATATATGACCTTTTATATAATGTTCTATTTAAGTTTATTTTTATTTTGCTACAATTTTACAAGTAGGTACCAAGTATTACAAAAAAAAATTTAAACGTTGGGGTTTCGCCGAGTCTTAGACCGGGTATCTGGCCCGGGTATTCCTAACTGGACTCGGCGGGACCGGGTACCCGGAACCGAAAAACCCTACTTAGCATCGTTAGACATTTTGAAGGCTGTGAAAGCCGTGCATAGCGCAGGTACTCTGCTAGTTGCTACATATTTGATTTTTATGTGGCATTTTAATACTCTAGAGTTTAGTAAAAAAAAAGTCCACTTTTGCTAGTGAAGGATGCACCAATATTCACTTTATTTATGGATACTGTGACGAAAATGAAACAGCAGCAGTTGAGCAATATAGCCGGCGATTTCTTGCTCGAGGAGTACATAATCGAACATTAATATTAAAATGATCGGCTTTTTCTAATTTTGTTTTCCAGCAATCATGATGTACGTTAGGTTGTCTACGCCTCTTTTTCAATTTTAATTTTCAAAACCGCTGGCTAAGGATTTTTGGTTATTTTGATATCGGGTATTTCGAATTGTCAATATATAGGGATGGGAGGGGGGAGCATCCATTTTTGGAGATTCATTTTTTGGTGGCTTCTTAATTGCCACTCTAAAAGTGAATTTTACCCTTCGAAATCATTGAAAATCGAATTCAGCGTTGGTTTTGTAATTGCTGAAATTCGGCTGGTTAAAGCAGGATCAGACAGTCTTTAAAAGAACAACCCACCGTGGCTACCTATCGTCTCAGGTATGTAATTTAGGTTCCACGTTGTTTAACGTACATACGAATTATTTTATATATTCTTCGAATTCGAGACACTAAAAGCTCAGTGGCACATTGAAGAAGTGATAGAACCCCATGCCATTCCCTTTTTGCAACGGCTGGAAAACCCGCTTTTCCAGCAGGATATTGCCCGCCCCATGTCGCAAGAGCTTCTTTAAACTTCTTTGATGAAGCCCATGTTAACCACTGTGACGGCCATATAGATATTTTTACTTATCGCCAATCGGGCATGTGTGGGACATGATGGAGAAAATATGAAAATATGTCGCTGTTTGTATATAGTAAGTAGAATTTCTTCGTTTGATATTTAGTAATTGCGTATATAGTTGCAACATAATAAGTTTAATTTGATTTTAACATTATTAAAGGCGTCTAGACAGTGTATTTAGACATTTTATAATATTCTTCATTCACTTTTTATTTTTGTGAGGGTGTTATTTTCAATTGTATCTAGTTAGGAATACAAATATTTTATGTATGTACTTATTTTTAAAATAGGTAACACGCACTGTACGTTGAAGGAAAAAGTATTCTAAGTGTTTTACAAAATTGCTTAATCTACATTATACCAGGGAGGAATGGCAGGAAAAGTTAATATTTGTTGGAAATAATTGAGGGGAATGTAGTAAAAGTGGAAATTAAAAATCGAATTGTATGAAATTCATAGAATAGAACACAAAATGACGAAAATATATTCGAGGGAATATATATAGGAGAAATAATGACGACTTGCATACAAAAAGTAACCCTCAAGGATGCTAAAGAATTGTTTACAATTATATAAAACTGTAAGAACGTAGAAATGCTATATTTTTATTTACTCTTAATTAGTTCTTAAGAATTGCAAGCAGAAAAATGTGCTCGTAAATGGTAATACGCAGAAGAACGCGTATGACGTCAAAATATGACAAATGGTGAACAGCCTGTATTTATAAATGGCATAAAACCAATTACCAATAGTGCACCTATAATTGAGATTTTGATCACCATGAAATTTATATCAGGTCTGTTATAATACATCGCTGATTGGCAAGCCTTCTATAGATGGCCCGAATTAATCGCTATTGTTGAGTTTCACCAGCATCATTTAATTCGCCGCTATGTGGCTGCCTTTGGTTTTAATATCTTTATTTACACGTTTCCAAACTTCCTTAACCGTAGGGGAAATAAGCAAACAAAGTAAGTAGAAGATTAAGAAAATCACTTCAGAAAATTTTATTTAAACATTAAATTTGCATTTACAAATGTAAAATCCTGTGTTCACTTCCTGCATCAACATTCTAATAATGTGTTCATCTTTTAGAATGTGAGGAATATTCTAAATTCGTATATTCCCAACAAGCCAGTCCAGTGCTATTACCAAATCCTGGTCAAAACTCTGTATCAGAATGCGGAATTGTTGAAGTGCCCTTAATAGTCGGCGGAACAAACGCCCAAGAAAAGGAATTTCCACATATGGTATTGTATTTTAATAATCTTCATGAAAAATTACGAACATATTTAAAAATATCTGGTGTGGTACACGCACACAACTTCCTTTTACAGTGATCTTATAATTAGCTAAAAATTTGATTTTAAATTTTTAAGCATTTGTCAAAAATTTTCAAAAATTACAAATTTTGCAAAAACGGTATAAAATAGAGTGTTAGTTCAAGAGAAAAATTTTCTCTAGAATTTTAAGCTGAATTCAAAAATGTAATAATATACCGGGTGTTCTATTTAAAATATGAGTTTATAAAAAAAAATCTGGTGTGATACACTCACACAACTTCCTTTTACAGTGATCTTATAATTAGTCAAAAATTTAATTTTTAATTTTTAAGCATTTGTCAAAAATTTTCAAAAATTACGAATTCTACAAAAACGGTACAAAATAGAGCGTTAGTTGAAGAGACAAATTTTCTCTAAAATCTTAAGCAGAATTCAAAAATGTAATAATATACCGGGTGTTCCATTTGAAATAGGAGTTAATAAAAAAAATAGAAAAAAAAACAAAAGAAACCCACTTTAGAAGTTTTCAACTGGAAAATCACCTATCTCACGTCAATGCACATTAAAAATGTAATAAAAATGTAAAGTTTGAAAAAAATCGTTAGAGCCGTTTTTGAAAAAATCGAAAAAAACTGAAAAATCACAAGAGTAAACACCTACTTCCGGTTATGCGATTTTCTTCAAAAGCTTGCTGTCTCATCTACATAGTACACAAAACTTATATATGAAGTTTCAACGCCATACCTCTTTTCGTTTTTGAGATATTCTGTTCACAGACAGACACACAGACACACAGACACACAGACCAATGAAAAAAAATATGTTTTTTGGGATCAGGGGACTCTAAAACGTGAAGATCTGTTGAAAACTCAATTTCGAATTTTTGGGGTGAATCCAATACTTCCTTTATCGTAAAAGGAAGTAAAAAAATAGAAAGAAAAACATAAGAAACCCATTTTAGAAGTATTCAACTGGAAAATCACTTATCTCACATCAATACACATTAAAAATTTAATAAAAATGTAAAGTTTAAAAAAAATCGTTTGAGCCGTTTTTGAAAAAATCGAAAAAAACTGAAAAATCACAAGAGTAAACACCTACTTCTGGTTATGCGATTTTCTTCAAAAGCTTGCTGTCGCATCTACATAGTACACAAAACTTATATATGAAGTTTCAATGCTATACCACTTTCCGTTTTTGAGATATTCTGTTCACAGACACACAGACAGACAGACAGACACACAAACAGACCAATGAAAAAAAATATGTTTTTTGGGATCAGGGGACTCTAAAATGTGAAGATCTGTTGAAAACTCAATTTCGAATTTTTGGGGTGAATCCAATACTTCCTTTATTGTAAAAGGAAGTAAAAAGCAGTAATTGTATCACGACATTACCAAACTTGCTAAAAGCAATGTTTGTTTTTGAACAATTTGAATCGTAGGTGAAGCGTCACAGGGAAACGAACATGCAAGTTTAAGTGGGTAAGGAAGGGTAAACCCAAATGCAACATCCAGAAAGTAATTAAATTTTTCAATATACGCAGCCACATATTTTATATTCCATTGACGTTTGACTGTTGAATAATCACATTTGGTAGAAATCAAAACCAAAATACAATTTGTATGATCTTTCTACAGTAATCTCGTTTAAAGTTATGCAGTAAATCGTGTTAGACAAGATAACAAAAACCACCTGTTAGAAAAAATTGAAACGCGTTATGTATTCAGATTTATTTCTCTGATCATGTGACATGTGTTCCGTTTAAACTACCTAACTTTTATACTTTTTTATTGATTATAAAAGTTTCACTCGTTATTAAACAAATAATGGAAAAAATAAAGTAAAGGCACTTATACTGTTTAAAGAAGAAACATGACCTAGTAAATAGTAATATTTCCTTGTTTTATTGTCACATATATAAATATACGCCCACCTTGCATTTATTAATTATTTATTTACGACCTCAACTACACTTCAAAAGAAGCTTACTAGAATATTTTTAAATACATAATTATTCTTTAAATCAAAAGTTTATTGTGTGATTCTTTGGTATTAACAATTTTATTGTCAGTATCAGCAATTTTAATAAGGCTACTTCTACTGTCGTTTTCAAAAATTACTTTACAGTGGTGGTTCGTTTTCCTATGCCAACAGCGTGTATTATTTGTGTAAGCAAATATTAAAGTGTATCATTTTTATAAAATGTTATATTCAAAATGAAAATAAGAGATTTAAAAGGTAATATATGCTCTTACTGAATTCTCTCTATACAATGTACATACTTCATGTCGCAGTAAAATTGCTATTGTTGTACGAAGTTAACCATCATGGTAACATTATAATTACTTCGAAAACCTATTTTTAGAGCTTAATATTGAGATTAAAAAGTAACCACAAAATACGTTAGCTCGATAAGATTTGCAAAAAGTCCATTTCGGAGGAGTTTCTAACGACGAAACAAATTAAATAAAATAAATTATGTAGACAGAAGAATGTAAATACATATCAATTATTGCATGGTTATTAACATAGTCTATGTATAATCTTTAAGAGTTAATCAAATTATACTTTGTCCGTTAAAAATTGTTCATTCCCATACAACATGTATAAATGACAATTGGCAATGCAATTTATTGGCACACTCTTAATATACATTGCAAATTGAATAGAAAGGTACTATACATACCTTCATACATTATTGACCATTGTTAAAATAATTTGCCAAACAAGGTCAGTGTCAATCCATAAATGTACAATATCCCATCAATCATTTTAATACGGTATGCCGCTACTGCTTTTTTCTTGCATTACAAAACTTTGGATGCCTCTTAAAAAGACACTTTATTAACGATCATGTCTGGACAGATAGTAATGACTATTCACAAATTATACGTTATTAATTCAAATAGTTTCTTGGTCGGTTCCAGCTATATACTACTCGTAGAACTGCTTTTATTGTTGTTGAAATACCTTTCTATACTGCCCAAGAATGAACAACAAATCTTTCTGTCTTCTATTCTAATTTTTCTGTTTCTTACCTATTTGGAATTATTTAAAAAAATTAATTTGTTGCTTAACACAAAGGTTTTGTTGTGGAGCTGTGATTATTATCTGGATGATAGAAGTTTTCTTATTTGCATTTCAACCATTTAAAATAATAGGTAGCATTTAAAATTTTAAGTTTTGACAAATGTTCAGTGTTTTTATAATATTTTGCATTAATGGTTCAAAAGCTAACATGATAATGTAAGTACAATAGGTAAGTGGCTTTTTACTATACTGGAGCAAAACCATGTTGAAGTTGTAAACCAAAAGCAGTCTTAATTAATGATTATCTGACTTGATGACAAATATATGGATTTCGCAGTAATAAATGCATACATTATAGTATAACCAAAGTAATTGCAAATGTTATTATTAATTTTTCACTCTAACATGTTATAATAAGAAAAAGCAGAATACTAAATAATTTTTGGTTTTTTATTTTAGGCAATTATTGGGTTTGGTCTATCGGCGAACGCTGAAGTTTTCTGGCTATGTGGAGGGGCTCTAATTAGCGAAGTATTTGTCCTTACTGCTGCTCATTGCTTAAACAGCAGAGAAAAGTAAGTCTTAGTCCAACATTTGGACAGTAAAATATTTTTTTTAACTTTAGCTGTCGTAAACAACTTTAATAAATATCTCTGCTTAAAAATAACGTTACACCCATTTCAAATTCAGGAATTTCTTTGATTTTTACTTCCCTCGTCTGAGAGACGAAGGAAGTATTGTAATCACGAAAAAATCACCTTCCGAGATTTCTTCAGATCTTCACGTTTCAAGGTCCCTAGATGACGAAAAAGAGGTTTTCTTAATTCCGTCTGTCTGTCTGTCTGTCTGTTGGCAGTATAGCTCAAAAACTATTTGTCCGAGGAAGACGATATTTTGCATACATATTACATACGTACTGGAATAACCTTCATTTCCACACTTGGTAGAGAAATAACTATTTTGATACTTTGATGAGCTAAAGACCGGATTTTTAGGAAAATGCCTAATTTATTATATTGTAAAGACCCGCTTGAAAATGCGACTTGTATACGGATTTCGAAATTTTATTTGATTTAAGCTATATGTACAAATAAGTGCGACAAAATTAAGGGGGTGATTCTGCATGGAAAAATAATGATATTTTGTTATATAAATGTATATTCGCAAATGCTTCGTTTCCGAGCCACAGTTAGTTAAAGTTTTTCTTAAAAATTGATAATTTTTTTATTGCTCTGAAACCGGTCAAGATATGCGCAAACGAAGTTTAGTGGGTTTTAAGAGGTACTTATAGCGCATTCTTTGATATGCAATTAAGAATTTTATATTCATCATTGGCGCGCATACGGGTAATAATCCCGATATTTTTATAGAAAAAAATGGTACGCCACTGAGATATTTCAAAATAAAAATTATTTTTGAATTTCTCGTTCAATTTGTGACAAAAAAGCTTTCTTGTCATTTTTTTTGTGGGTAGCGCCATTTTTATGCAAAAAATAAGACATCGGGATCATTACCCGTATGCGCGCCAATGATGAATATAAAATTCTTAATTGCATATCAAGGAATGCGCTATAAGTACCTCTTAAAACCCACTAAACTTCATTTGCATATCTTGACCGGTTTCAGAGCAATAAAAAAATTATCAATTTTTAAGAAAAACTTTAACTGTGGCTCGGAAACGAAGCATTTGCGAATATACATTTATATAACAAAATATCATTATTTTTCCATGCAGAATCACCCCCTTAATTTTGTCGCACTTATTTACTAACACCCTGTATATTAATTATGCCTTTATTGACTATTTCAACGAATGCAGAAAATAATTCTTCTATTGAAGTCTAAAATGCCTACAGTCAATGCCTACCGTGCCTATAATATCAATTTCACTGTCTAAGTGGGTATTTTTGTTACCAGTACCATTTGTATTTCACCTTTGATTGTTACTGTTTACTCTTAACGTTCCATAAACGAACGAATTGCAAACTTATATGTATATAAACTTTTACTCGTATACTACCTATCTCGTCTAAAAGACGAAGAAAGTATTAGAATCGCGAAAAGATCACATTCCGTGACTTCTTCAGAACTTCACGTTTTGGGGTCCTTAGATCACAAAAAACAGGTTTTCTCAATGTTGTCTGTCTGTCTGCCTCTTTGTATCTCTGTCTGTCTCTAGCCGGTATAAGTCAAAAACTATTTGTTAGAAAAAGACTATACTTTTCAGGCGGTCTATATGCCATCCTAGCATGAAACGCAGATAATTTTGGTAAAATATATATAGGGTGGTCACTTTAATAAAATAAAACTCTGCCTATTTTACTGTAAGTAACTCAAAAACTATTACGTAAATGAAAGTAATATTTTGCACGTAGCTCAGGTTTTTACCCTTGACAAAAATGGCATATTTTAGACCCAACATATATAGGGTGAGCATCTTTAAAATGAATTTTTGTGTATTTTATCTTTGATTAAGAAATAGATAAAGGCAATAATTTGCACATAGCTCAGGCTTTACGACGAATAAGTGCGTTGTGATAAATGTAGCTGCATCTAAGAAATTCAAAGCATCCCCATGGCCGCGGCAGCAAACGCCCGCTTTCTATGCGGGCTGCCGCCGATCATTGAAATCGTATTCGTGGCTCGTTCGCATGCGCTGAAGTTCTGAGTAAAGCTCTTTACAGATTTTTTTGTTATTAGATTTCTTAACGGAAATTTTAATTGCCGTTTCGAACAATTTCTCATGTTATTAACATCTAGCATTATTCGGTAGTTGCGTATTTATTACTTATTGACATATGTGCTTTCGTTTTGTCTAGACTACGATTGCATTAGTTAACAACTTTACGTCGTAATAATAGATTCTTTCATCCGAATCTATTCTGACTAGATGAGGCAACTGGCTCAAGGCTGTTTTTTCTTACCAACAATAGTCTTTAAGCAGATAAGGTAGATTTTTAAATCATTCAAAATGTTATAGTGTATTGCTTTTTTTTTAGTTCTTCCTTGACGTCCTCGCGGAAAGGTCACATTTGTGCAGAGTGCAATTGTTGATATTTTGGAAGTGCTTTATGGTGCGAGTGTTAATTTTAACTAACACGATACGAGTTAAATTTTAATACATAAAAATGAGTGACCCGCCTTCCCGGACTTCTGATTACAGGGGTCCCGGAGATAACTTCAACAACAACGAACACCCTCCAAAACAAACCACATTTTCCTCTATTGTACAAACACAAAATTCCGACCTATTCCCTAAAAAGGAGCAAGCTATAATAATCGACACTCTTGACGGTCTGGTACAAAAAGATTATCTAAAAGCTCTTGGAGCAATCATTAATCCCAGTCACATTAGATTCGCGTCCAAAATTTCTAACAATCGTTTCTGTGTATACTTATCTAGTGAACATGTAGCACAAGAAATTACAAACCAGCATAGTTACTTATATATAAATAATACACGATTGCCACTCCGTCGACTAGTTACTCCAGCTAAACGGGTCATATTATCTAATGTTTCCCCTACAATCCTTCATAAAGTAGTCGCAAATGAGCTGCAAAACAAAGGAATAAAGCTGGTGTCACCTATAAGCTTCCTACGTGCTGGAGTATCCGAGGAGGGATACGCTCACATTCTAAGTTTCAGAAGACAAGTTTATGTAGCCCAAACAGCAGCAGATATACCCGAATCGCTACTAATTTATCACGACGAGACAGCCTATCGTATATTTTTCACAACCGATTCGATGCTATGCTATAACTGCAAACAATTAGGGCACATTGCTAATAAATGCCAACTTTCCCAAAAAATCTCACCTACTGAAACTCCTGAGAGTATCATTACCAGCAACGAAAAAGAAAATGATGAACAATTCACAAGCAAAGCACTCAAGCGTCCGTTATCATCAAACTTAAGCGTATCTAGTGACTCACCCGATATTTCAGCTAATACACTATCAGGACCAAATTCTGCAGAACCAAAACCGCTCACAGAAGAACCAATATCTATAAAGCCACAGCAAACTAAAGCAACGAAAGCCAAAAATTGTAAACTTCCGGAAAAAAAAGAAGCTTCAAACCTTACAATAACCAAATTGCTCGCCCCGACAAAAACAGTCATAACCGAACATCGTGACTCTTTTGTACTGACTTATGACTTACTCGTAGACTTCTTAGAAAATGTACAAGGATCACCTGACCCCTTAAATATACACTACAGATATTAAGGCATTAACTCTTATGATGGAAAGTGTGTATCCATGGGCGTAGCCAGGGAGGGGCAGGGGTGGGCAGTTGCCCACCCCTAAACATTTTTAAGAGCAAAACGCAGTTGATTTATAATCGTTATTGCAATTCACATTATACAACATAAAAAAAAGAACCTACGATCTGCAGCAGATTTGCGGAAACTGATGATATTTCAACTTATAATTTTTGTAATTTGTAAAAAATAAAATAAAACTATAATAATAATAATAGTTGATTGTGTAATTAAATTTATGCCCCCCTCTAATTGGAATCCTGGCTACGCCCTTGTGTGTATCCACATTTAACTCAACGATCCATCAAGAATAGATTTACAAGAATTATAAATAAACTACCAGCAACAAATACCTTGAACACAAACGAAGATAACATGACCGAAACTCAAAGTGACTGCTCCGTCACATCTGATATTGACACCGAATCAAACTTTTATTAACAAAATGGCTAATATAATACAGTGGAACTTGAACAGACTCACTGCACGCTTACCTGAACTATCGCAACTTATATCTAAATAGTCACCTACTGTTCTATGTCTTCAAGAAACAAATTTTAAGGAAAATTATCACCACAATATTCGGGGATACACGATCTTTTATAAAACAGAGTTAATCAAAACATAGCTAGCGGAGGTGTTGCAATATATGTAGCTAACAAGTATCATTGCAAGGAAGTACTACTAACCACAAACCTTGAGACAACGGCGGTCACACTACTGACCCCACAAAAGCTAACTATATGCAATATGTACTTACCAAACAGTAAAAAACTCGATAAAGAAGATTTTGAATATATAGTACCACAAGTATCTTCTCCTTTTATAATTGTAGGCGACATGAACGCACATCATTTCCTCTGGGGATCCACAAAGCTGATGCGAGGGGCCATATCATTGAGAAATTCTTACAAAACACTATACTACTCAATGACAAACAACCAACCCATTTCGGCTTCGCTACTGGAGAGTTCGCAGCTATTGACTTGAGTATATGTTCAGCAACTATTGCTACACATACAAGGTGGAAAGTTATTACTGACTTACATGATAGTGATCACTTTCCAATTCTAATAAACACAGGGAACCATAAACGAATACACAAAAAGTTATCCATAATGGAAAATTGACAATGCTGACTGGAAGAAATACTCAAAATATGTTGAACAACATCTTCCATCTCTTGACGATACAAAGCAGATAGAAAACATAGTATCCGACTTTACCCATCTAATAATAGACGCTGCCTCAACTTTTATAGGAAAAACTAAGGGCACGATAAAAATCAAACCCGTACCATGGTGGAACAGCGAATGTAGCGAAGCAGTAACGAAAAGGAAAAAGGCCCTCAACTTGTGCAAAAAAGGTCAAACAATCGAAAATCTTATCCATTTTAAAAGATGCAGAGCAAACGCGAGAAGAGTTATTAGGGCATGCAAAAAGAAATCATGGGAAACCTACGTGTCAACTATTACATCATCAACTCCTCCTACTAAAGTCTGGAACAAAATCAATAAAATCAAGGGCACATCATATTCTACAGAAATTACAGCACTGATCAAAGATGGAAACATCACGACATCAACAGCCGAAATAACTCAACTACTCTGTGACAATTTTGCTCATAATTCCAGTGATGTTAACCTTAAAGCAGAATTTGCTCAACATAAAATTTATGGTGAAAATCAATGAAGAATCTATCAACAATCCCATAAATGAAGAAGAACTAGCAACAGCGCTTAAATGCACAAAAAGTACCAGCCCAGGACCCGATGAAATTCCGTACAGCTTCATTACTAACCTACCTCCAGTTGGAAAAACGTACCTATTAAAAATTTACAACAAAATTTGGCCTAACCACACTTTTCCCAACAACTGGCGAAAAGCAATAGTGATTCCGATAGCGTTAACATGCACGATGTGCAAGATTCTCGAAAAAAATGTTAATTCAAGGCTTACTTGGTTTCTAGAAGCCAACAATTTATTAACAAGTATTCAAAATGGCTTCAGAAAAAATAGATCAACTACTGAACATCTTATACGCCTGGAAACCGAAATACAAGAAGCATTCATAAACAAACAACAAGTGAAGCTTCGATATAGAAAAAGCTTTCGAAATGACCTGGAAGCACAGAATCCTATTATCATTATCTCAATGGGCAACGCAAGGAAAAATACTGTCGTTTATTAAGAACTTTCTAGAAGACAGAGTGGAATTTCTACAATCTCAAATTACACATGAAAAACCTAGAAATTGAATATGTGACTCAAATGAAAATTCTAGGAGTTATATTCGACCAATGATTGACATGGGCAGCTCATCTAAATCATCTAATACAGCAATGCATCAAACGACTTAACATCATGAAGGTTCTCACGAAGTACAACTGGGGAACGAACACACTTGCTTTACTACGAATATACTACTTGCTAATTCGATCTAAACTTGATTACGGGTCAATAGTTTATTGCTCTGCTACTCCTTCAGCATTAGCAATTCTCGAACCCATTCAAAACACTGCAATCAGAATAGCTACCGGAGCACACCGCACCAGCCCCATAACCAACATGTTACGAGAAGTAGCGGAGTTACCACTACAATCGAGAAGAAATCAACTTTCCCTGACATAAGCTGCTAAAGTTTCGACAAACGAATCCAACCCAGCACATAAATGTACATTCTCAAGGTGTCGTAATACATCACACCAAAATGTTCCTAAAACTAAAATCCCTTTCTACGAGCGCATACATAAATTACAAACTGAAATAGCTATAACAGTAAAAAATATGATCATAAAACCTTCCACTGATATTCCGCCTTGGACCCTGGCTTTTCCTAAAATAATCCTAGACCTAAACCAATACCCTAAACCGGAAATCCATCCAAATCTTATCAAGTGCGGATTCTATTCCATCATCAACAACTTCCCCAAAGCAAGAAAAATTTTTACTGACTCCTCCAAAAGTAAATCTGGTTGTGGAGCAGCTGTAATAACCCCACATGGCCCACTTATGTTTAAAACACCAAGCAACAGTTCAATCTTTACAGGAGAAAGGGTCGCCATCTACAAAGCTCTCCAATACATAACAGAAGCGACGGAAAAGGAGTGGTTAATAATAAGGGAATCGTTAAGTGCCGTTCTAGCCATAAAAAACCTAAATACTCGCTGTGAGATTACTGTTCTGATCTACAACACACTACACATGATATAAAACCAACGAAAATCTGTAAGTATTATATGGGTACCATCACACATTGGTATTTTGGGCAATGAAGAGGCAGATACAGCTGCTAAAGCCGCTATATTCTCGGATGACACGGTGAAATGTATGACAACATCAGATTTGCGAATTACCATAAAAAAAACTTATCCGACAAAAACATTACCCCAACGAACAAACTGACAACGAAAACGGACAACAGAGACAATAATTAGTCAACGATAGCAAGTGCTTTCCAGCTATAAATTATCGGTCAAGAAAGAATCAAACCGTCCTAACTAGGTTAAGAATCGGACACACAAGGTTGACTCACGACTACATACTCAACGCAACTGAACCACCTACGTGCGATGTCTGCAATACATCTGTCACCGTAAGCCATCTTCTGCTCGAATGTGCGAAATACAAAAGTTGCCGTGATAAATACTTTTCCGTCAATAATATTAGTGACATTTTGTCCCAAAACCAAGCAGCCGAAGAAAAATTACTACAGTTCCTAAAAGACTCTAAGTTATACAATAAGATATAGATATAGTGTAAATATTGTACCCGGTGCTAATGACCCAGTAGTCGACGCACCGTAAATATTTAAAAAAAAATTTAGAAAACTTTACAAGAACAAAGGAGTCCACACCAATATTCGCTGTATCATTTGCAATAGGTTCATCGTCTTTGTCCGATGCAGAATACACACTTATATCGTCAGAGTCGGTCAACTCAACTTCTAGATCACTGTCACTCGAACTTTCTTCAGATTCTTAATATTTGGTTTGTTTTTTTGCTGATGTTTGTATATGAGCTAGGCAGTCTACAATTTTTTTTTCATTAAGCTGTTTTTGTGAGCTAGATTTTGGAGATTCTTTCAATTTTTGTTCTTCTTCAAGCATTTTAAGAATCGGTGCGCTGGTTAATATTTCAGTTTTTTTCTTTTTTCTTTGGCGTCTTTTACCTGGCTCTGAAACTGCAGCGGGAAATGGTTGCCAAACATTGGGAGAAATAAACTGCTTTTCCGGAGTTCTACTTTGTAACGCTGAAGATGTTGATGGTGTGTTTTCAGATAGCTGTTGTTCGTTGTTAGGCTTGTCTTCCATTAAGTTAATAATTTCCTGCTTGTGTTCTTCACTTGCATTCACTATTGTTTAATTTTTTTTCTATTTGGATATTAGTTACAGATACTGCCGTGAAACCTTCATCATTGAAAATGCTGTTGTTAAAAGGATATATTCCAGTGGACCGAAAACCAGAAACACAGCTGCGAAGCGTGAAAGCAAGTGGATAAGAGTGTCCTAAAATGTCTGCAATGTCGTAGATACTAATTCTTTTTCCTGGATTGTTAAGCAGCTTTGGTTATAAAAATTTTTCATTGCAAAATAGACACTTTTGTCCAATGGCCAAAGTTTATGACTAGTATGTGGTAGTAGCGTTAATACTATTATGTTATTCTTCTTCGCTAATTTTATAGTCTCTAGGCAAATATGAGTTTCATTGTTGTCCACGATTAATAAGACTGGCAATTCAAGCGTTGGTTTAGCAGGCTTTATTAAGTGATTCAGCCATTGCACGAAAATTTCAGTAGACTCCAACCTCATGGTGATGCTGTACCAACGGTTCCAGGTGGCGCAATTTTTATCATGTAATCTTTGAAGTTTATTCTTGGGAATATTAGGACTAGCGGTATATTATTACCAATAGCGTTAATACAGCCTCACATGGTAACTAATGTGCCTCGTTCACTTGATGTGATGTGACCAACTTGTTTTTGTCCTTTTCTTGCAACAACCTTTCCCGTTTGTTAAACTGCAGTGAGGGCTGTTTCGTTGGCATTATAGACCTGCTCATGTCCCAGGTTATACTTTTCATAAATCAGACCAAGATTGTTGAAAAACTGCTCCACGACTGGTTTATTGAACCCCATGGCTCTGCACAAAGATGTAGCTTGTGCTGCTCTTATGGACAACTCTTTTCTCCTTTTCATAAAGCCGTTGAATCATAATCTTCCTGCAGTGCTATTTTCTCTCCAATAAGCATGCATTTTTTTATCATTGGCCACTGCTAAGTCATAATCTAACTTTCGAGCACATTTAGGGTTCATGCTATGATGCAGCTTTGCCATTGTTTGGAAATAATCGCTCAGAACGTTCTCTGCTTCAGGAGAAAATATTTGATTGACACGATAATTGGGAGCTAGTCTTGGTGCTCCTTCCAAAATTTAATAGTTCCAGTCAATATCTTCTTTTTTATCGTTGCACCTCTTATCATTTAGCCGAAGTGTAGTTCGTGAAATACTGTATGTAATAACCGCACCTTTAACTGACAATATACCATTCGCTACATGGCGAATTGCGTTGCCCATAGTTTCCGGTGGAGATTTACAAATTTCGACATTTCTAACTCTTTGACGAGGTATTTCCTTAGATAATTTCTGACATAAATAATATCTAAATTTGTGATATTGTACGAAATAATACTTTATATACTGAGATGGTATGAGGCCCACGACTTGGTTCTGTTTGCAGTGCAAGATAATTGACCGATTCAATAAGCACAGAGTTGGGATGTTTTATCTAATTGCACATTTTAAAACTAAAGTAAAACGGTAAATGCATTGATAATGAGATGCGAAAAAGATTAAATTAGTTGTAAAAACGTACGCAAAGGCAAAGCAAATTCAAAGGGTTTAAATTAGCTTGTGACTAAATTAATAAAATTCCAATAAGGTTTGTGCACATGCAAAGCCAGACCAATTTATAAAATTTATTTGACACAAAAGGTTGTTGGCTGCATTATAAAAGTAGCGTAGTTTGTTAAGTCAAAAGCAAAAGATAGTGAAATTAGTAAGCAAAGCAGAAAGGTAAATTAAGCAGAATAATATAATAGAAATATTGCAAAAGAGCAATTCTAGAAGGCAACAGAAGAGAAAAGATAATGACGCGAACATGGTGAACTCAAAAATCAGTGCATTTAAAAATAAAGTGTAATAGTGCAAAGCAGAGCAATGACATAATAAAAATAAAAACGTTTGTGTGAGCAGCGCTACCGAACGATTTAGTTATAAGATTAAAGACAATAATTTAGTTTTAAGAAAATTGTAAATATAATTTAAGTACTCAAATTTACTTCCATTTGGAACCTTTCTTTGCCAAAATTAATTTCCTTTAACATAAGAGAATCATAGTAACCTAGCAACCTGATGCTGTTTTGTTGAAAAAACAAAATAGAACAATTGAATTATTTTTGACGTGATGTTTGTTAGATTTGTGCTCCATTTTAAAATACAGATTTATACCATTAAACGAGCATATTACCAAAAAAAAGAATTGCCTTTTATTGTGCCCATCTTTGAGTACATGTGACAGTGTTTGTGAAGGCCTCCGCAGCACTAAAATATAAAATTCTTCAATCGCTTCTCCGAGGACATCGGCTGCCGTTCAGCTGCGGTTTCTTATAATCGTTCCCGGAAAAAGTAAGAATCCAGAGCCAGAGGCCTGCACTGCATTACGTCGGGGAGGACTGCAAGAACATCACGGACAGCATCTGCAACGAGGGGACCGTCTCCAGCAGAATATCCGAGCAGCATTCACAACGGGCAGCTTAGAAGTCTGCAAACGAGGTAGGATAAAGCCTGCGAATTTAAGTGTGGAATGTCGGAAATGCATTAAAATCCGAGGTTAAACCTTTACGGAGTGGCTTAGCGTTTTCCCGAGGGCCCAGTTGCTTCGGTTTTTCCAAAATCGAGTAGTGTCGGTGGATTGTGCGGATTCGGCTGAGAACCGTTTATATAAACTTTCAGCAGAATTTTTACCAGTCATCTAAATTCATTTTAAATTTATTGTTTCTACTCTTGTAACTAAAATGGCATTTAAAATACTAACATGCACGTCGCTAAGTGTCCTTTTAACCACGCCTTCATAACCTGTGGCTAAAGAGCCTTTTAGTCATGGGCTGAAGTTAGCAACAACGTTTTAGTCATGGGGTGAAGTTAGGCTTAAACAGTATTTGCTTCATTTGCCACAGCCAAAACTAAAATCAAATTAGTTTTCAACAGTCAACATTGACGTTTGTCGAGCATAATTTAACATAACCTAATATTCAAAATCTTAATGAAATCATATGTTGTTATATTGTCTAAATTTGTGGTCGTAGAAAAAGTATAGTATGTAACTCATTACATAAACTCGTTTAGACACTCGTTTATTAAACACTCGCTGCGCTACGCTCCGCTAGTGTCTAAAAAAACTTGTGACTAAAGTGACGTTTATAAAACTTGTTACATAATATACTATTATAGGTGTTCCCTGTTGTTATATACGGTTATATTAGAGGGTTGTTGGGAAACAATTTGTTTTAAGAGTAAATCATTGTCACAGAATATCTTATAAAAATATTATATAGTCCTACAATCTTCAGCATTATGGAAACGATAAGAAGCTGTTACAAAATAAAATAGTTTATTCAGACACACAAATGTTGTTACGAACTATAGAATTAAACATATTTGAAACAATTGATTTCCTGCTTTTATATTGTCCAAACTTTTGAAATGGTAGGTCGTGTTGTTATTTATTTTTGAGAAAATTTGTGTCTTAATTAAAGTTAGTGTGTTGTGAAAAACATTTTGCCCATGCTAAATTTAGAGTGCTCTAAGGATGAGAAAATATAATTTCGTAAAAAAATTATTAGAAATTGGGAGTAAAGGTAATAAAAATACAAACAAGAAAGCTTAATAAATGTTCTTTAGATAAGGTACAGTTACTATAGAAAAGGAGATTATTAGAAATGAAAAATATTAATTTTTAATCTGACTTGTTCAGCTGCTGTATGTTTTCGTTACTTTTAGTTGTTTATTTAGAAAATTGAAGATTTTATAATATTAAGTTTAACAAGTTTATAACTTTAATATGGCCTTGTTGCGGGACCATCGCGTCTCGAAGTAAGCTTTATCACAAAAAAACTGAAATTTATATCCTTGAGATAATTAAATTTCAGTAGTAATCATTAAAATAGGGGCCAACATTTATTGAAAATGTGTCACATAATTTACCCTAAAATATGTTCAGCATAAAAATTGCTTTCGTTGTGGATCATATAACATAGTTCTAAAATAGTAACTGGCTCCTATAACCATCGACGTATTATTCCTTTGTCATGATAGAAAATATGGGTTATTTGTCAAAAATACTTTAGGAAACCTTTAGAATACGTTAGAACATTGTTTTGTTTTATTGATATGTTTCCAAACAGTAAAATATTTTATTATTGCTGCATACAAGTCACAAAGCTGCTGGTATAAAACTGTTGTGTAATTGTTCTATAGCAAAATTTAAAAAAGCTTCAATTAAATGATTTTATAATGCCGTTACTAAATTCTCTTACGGGTTTGTAAGAGTTTCAATAGGCTTTATACAATATCAGGAACAATTGAATTATTTTATGAGAGGGGGCCCATTTTGCATTTATACTTGCTATGGAAACGTTTGCAAGATGTTTCTGAGAATAATATTGTTTTATAAAATTTGTTTCAGAAACATTTAGGCAGCTTTTATAAAATACCCAATTGCTAGTTGGGTTGCATTCGGACACCGAGAACCTCTCCCATCAGTGGGATGCGGTCCCTTAAGTACAACGCATTCATTTTTGATCGCCTTTGTCTCTTTTACGACATTTATCTTGTATTTTTTTAGTCGTATTTTTGTCAGAAGTAGCTTAAGCTTTGTGCAAATTATTACTTCTATTTATTTGTCAGTTAAAGAAAACATAAACAAGATTTTATTTTTGAAGGTCCTCATCCTGTATAATTTTGTCCGAAATTTTGCCGTTTATATACCAGGTATGCAAAATATAATGTTCCCCAAACAATTAGTTTAGAGTTGTACTGGCAACAGACAGAAAGACAGAAGGACAGGCGTAATTGACAACACTTGTTTTTCGTCATCTAGGGACCTTGAAACGTGAAGATCTGAAGAAATCTCGAAAGGTGATTTTTTTGCGATTACAATACTTTTTTCGTCCTTTGGGCGAGTGAATTAAACATCTTCAAAATACGGAGAAAGATACATTTAAAACGTAGGATATAAATTTGCTGTTTATTATAGTAAATAATAATATTAATTTTCAAGAGATGGATAAGATATTTTGGCATAAACGCTGATAGTTTATTGCTATTGAAAGTTAACTATATTTTATTTTTACAATTATAAAGCACTTACGCAGTCCTTAATTATAAATGCAACTGCATATTACGTATACATTCTTTTTAGATTACTTATTTTACATGGCAATGAACAAACATTTAAAAACTGTAATTGAATTTGAAATATCTATTATTATAACTAACATTCCTACCCGCACGTTTATGTTATACAAGACATCTCTTTATGAACTTATGCTTTGTACTGAACAACTTACATTTATAGCTTTCTCAGCATGTGTTACAAATATTGCAATTGATATAAATAACATGAACGAATTTAGTGGCAAGCTCTATATATTTTCCCATTTTATTACAGATTTAACAAAATAATCTTAGGTTATTTTTATTTCTCATACAATATCAAGTATAAATCACTTAAACCTGATAAATCCACTGTTATTTTAATTAAAAATAAAAATAATATGTTTACTTATCTATATAAATAAAAATCAACTGCCGCATGTATGCTACATCATCACTGGAAAACGGCTCGACCGATTTGGCTCATGTTTTTTTGTGTTCGCCATTGTCATGGCAAGGTTTGTATGAAAGAAAATTTTGGGAAAATCCACCGGAAAAGTCGTAAAATTCGGAAAATCAAAAAGATGATTTTGTATGAGATTTCGTATGTTTTCATTTCTGAATGGATTTTCGAAGAGAAAAATGGAAAAATCGGAGTGGAAAACTCGGAAAATTGGAAAAATTGGAAAAAATGTTTTTTTCAGGATGGAAAAAACGGAATAGAACCATGGAAAAGTCATGTTTCAAAACATACACTCATAGGTTCACGTAATATTATTCCCGGGCAAAGCCGGGTAGGTCACAGCTATGATGTATACCAGAAATAAGCAAGGATATTTCGAAATCCAACCCCTAAAGAGGTAAAATGAGGGTTCCAATTTTGTATAGAAAAATAATATTAAATAGACATTTCGACTTAAAACACACACGTATTTCGTGATTTTCCGAAAATCAACCGCTTAGGGTGTCGTTATTGAGGTTTTTTGGGACGTTGATTGCGAAAATGACATTTATTTTTAAGTCCAAGTCCATGACATAAAATTTAAACTCTATAGTGGTGAAACGGGGTTTCAGAGACAAATTATTTTTGGGCAGAAAAACGTTTGCCGGATCAGCTAGTTATTCATAATTATCTTCGCAAAACATGTATAGTTGCCAAAAACAAATATGTTGAGAATTTAACAAAATCCAAATTTGAATTTTCTTCGGTGGATTTAATTGAAAACTATAGTACGATCAAAAATTATTTTTATCTAGTATGGTCATGAAATAGTTTCTAATTTATGAATGCAACTATAACTCATTTAAAAATCAAATGTCAAGTTTGCCATTTTTAAGTGTAAATGTAGTTGCATTCATATATTAGAAAGTATTCTGTATATACTGAACCGTAATTATAAGTAATAGATTACAGAAACGTTTTAATTAGTAGCAATTACGGCATAAGTACTTTTCTACATAATAATGAGCTGAAGTTCAACTATGAATTAGTGAAAGTATAACGAATATCATAAGGCATTACTTAATGACATTGCCAAATTTAGTTTACTATTTAACTATTTATTATCTTATCATGTCGAAGAGGAAAGGCGGCTTTTTTAAGACCGAACTCAATTTTCTCCCTGCACATTCAATTAGAACGAGATGGAATCGTTATATTTTCACATAAAAGTTATCCAATATTAACGCTAAGTACACTCATTTTCTACTGCCTGTATCTATGAATTGGCTAATATGCTAATATAGTGTTAGTTATTCATATTCCTTTAATTTTGAAGATAATATTTATTTTGTATTTATGTTTAAAGCTATATTAGGGTGAATATTCTCTATAATTAATTTGCAGGTGATTTTATTCAAAAGTTATATTATAGTTATTTATGTATTAAGGGCGTAATCAATAGATTATAGCACGAGGAAATGTTTAAAGCTCGACGCGAAGCGGAGAGCTTTACATTTCCCGAGAGCTATAATCGTGATTAGGCACGTGGTACATAAAACGTTTTATTTCATTTTAGTTTTCAAAATGGATAAAATCCAAGGATTCAGTATTTTGGCTACAGACTACTGCGTCGTCGTTGTGCTGGCGCTGTGCATTTCTGGTGTGCTATGGTTTCTATGCAGATTGTTGGTGTTGCTACACTACATTGTTGGTGCTTGTTATACTGCTTGGCAACTATATATATATGGCCCTAGGGCTATAAAAGCCATTTTACGCTCTGTATCGAGGGCCAATAAACAAGATTATGGTTCCAAAATGAAATAAAATATCTTTAGAAAATTATAAGAAGGAATAAGACAGTAGGAACGTCTTTTTCCCATACCCACATACGAAATTGACAGTTTCCACATCCAGTCAAGTAGCCACGAAAAATTACAAGACGCACATTTTAAGATAAAAAATTAATGTGAACACAAGAGGAAATCGCACAATTAAAAAACTATCAGAACATAACACAAATATAATGGTGTGAATTAATTACAGGGAACAACAAGTATATAGTCGTAGATACAAGTACTAGCTGACCCGGAAAACGTTGTTCTGCCCAAAAATAATTTGTTTTTGTACACACATTTTCTGAATATGAGCCAAATCAGACCATAAATACACATTTTCCTAAATATCTCGACTCCAGCGCCACCTACCGGGTCCATTTTTCGTAAAAATATATCTTTCCACGCAGCTAAGATATATTCTAAATATGAACCAAATCGGACTATACAGGGTGTCCGGAAATTAGGAGCACATATTTTAAAGGGCGATTCTACGTCTAAAATAAACCCCAATTTCCTATATAAACGTATGTCCAGAAATGCTTCCTTACAGAGATACCGGGTGTTAAAGTTTTAAGGAAAAAATTGTTTTTTAATCATATCTTTTACATCACTCGAGATATTTTTATGAAAGTTGGTACACGCCTTTCGAGCATCAAAAGGCATAAATTTTCAATTGATTAATTTAAAATTGTCAGTAAAAAAATTTTTCAATCCAAATTCAAATCTACTTACTATTTTTTTGCGTCTATTTATTTCAGTTCAACACTAATTAGGAAGGCATATTTTTTATTACTTAATACACAGACAATTATTGAAGTAAATGAATTTAACGAAAAGTGTAGTATTTATTAGATAAAGATACTTAATAAAATTCATATGTAACTACAATAGATGCTCAAAGTGTTGGCCTTCCATTTCCACGCATAAATTAAGTCTTCTTAAAAAGGACTGACGAACTCCAAAAAATAACCCTTGTTTTTGTCTGATAGCTTCACAGCTGTCAATAATTTTCTGCCTAAATTCTCCATGGGTATTTACTGGTGTTTTGTATACAAGCGCTTTCAGGTATCCCCAAAAAAAGAAATCCATAGGATTCGAGTCCGGTGACCTGGCAGCCCATTCCACAAATCCTCTGCGCCCTATTCATTTGTTACGAAAATGTTCATCAAGATATTCCCTAACTTGAATTGAAAAATATGGTGGTGCGCCATCTTGCAGCCACCACATTGAATTTCGTACTTGAAACGGAACATCTTCTAAGGGCAGGGGTAAATGGTTTTTAAAAAATCTAAATAAATTTCACCTGAAAGCCGATTGGGGAAAAATGGGATCCAATAAATGGTCTCCTACTATACCTGACCATACATTCAACGAAAATCTATCTTGAAATCCGCGTTCGATTATTACATGGGGTTCTCATCATTCCAGTAGTGGAGGTTGTCTAAATTAATTGGACCTTCATGACCAAATGCAGCTTCATCCGTAAACAAAATATTAGATAAAAAGTTTCCATCGATGTTATGCAGATTTCGAATATGGGCACATAATTCATACGACCTTCATAGTCTGCTAGTAATAACGCTTGAACTTTTCGATAATGATATGGATGAAGCTGCTGCTCACACAAGAGTTCATGGACAGAACTTTTCGGAATGTTTTCTTCTAAACCGACTTTCCTTACACTGTTTCCCGGATTTTAATCAATATTATTTAAAATGCGCATTTCTACTGCCGGAGTACGTGTTCTTCTTGGTCGCACCGCATAATGTCGACTTATCTTAAATGCCCCAAATTCTCCTAGCCTTCTATGAATTCCCGTGAACATCCTGGGTTGTGGTATTATTCTTTGCGGATATGCCTCCTGGTACATACGTCGCGTTGCTCGTGCATTTACTCGGGCCACACCGTAAAAATAATGAATATCACTTAATTCGATAATTGAATAATTATGATTCATTATCAGTATTTTTTAAACAAGAAAGAATTTCACAGCTCCTTTTAACAATGTCAAAACTAACAAGTTATTTTACTTATTAATTACAATTATTGAATTTCTATGACAATTTTGATAGTTTTGTCTTTACCAGTGACACAAGCCTCCCCAGATTTTTCATTTTTTTTAAGCGATGGTTATTTCTGGCATAAAAATTATTTTTATTTTATTACAAACAAAATTAACATACATTTTTATACACATATATAGATAAAACACAAAAATTGTAAATAATATTCTGCGTGTCAGAAATAAGGAATGTAGTAGGACATAGAGAAAAGTCTGTAAAATACTATCAAAAATAGATGGTGTCCAGTTCCAGAGAAGCCAAAACTGGAATGACTAAGAACGACATGGAGCAATAATATGAGAAAGGCGTAAGTGACAGAAACTTACAGAAGAAGAATTATCGAGTTGGAATCGATTGTACCAAAGAAGCCTCTAAATATGTCTGCCAACTCTTAATTTAATTTTATTGCTATTAATAGTTTTTTTTATTAACTATTAACTTCTTGTTAAATTAATAACGCAGTTGTGCATACCTACCTTTCGGTCAATTGCGCATGTTCTTGGGAAGCTTTCACTAAATATAATCAGTTTGCTTCTTAGATGAACTTTCTATTAATACTTATGCATATGATTTCAGAGGACCGGCGCAGAAGGTGAAACTTGGAGTAATTAATTTAAATTCCAGCGATAACTTACAAGAAGTATTAGTATCTGCTCGAATTCCTCATCCTGAGTATAAACCACCAGCTAAGTACAACGATATTGCTTTACTAAGGCTCGTAGATACAGTGGAATTTACAGCTTTTGTCCGACCTGCATGTTTAAATACAAATCCAAATCTTCCTGAGACTAAAGCTATTGCGACAGGTTTTGGAAAACTTTCCTATGGTAAATATTATGTATTTTGAAAAATGATCTCAAAAACGTCTTTATTTTTATTTAGTACAGGCGCCAGGGAATTTTTACATGCAATTCTTGGTACCTGCATTTTGTGTTAATGGGTGGGTGGGGGGCTATGCTCTGAGTCTAATTTTAAGTTTTCGGATCGATCGGAGAAATTGTTTTTCCGCAATATCGGAAGAAGTGTTGAAAACGGTTTTTCAGCAATTTCTCGTTTCCTGTTGCTCTGGCACTGGAATTGCATCAGTACAAGTTTGTAGTTTATGGAATTCCCCACAACTTTTGGAAATGCCTTTTTCTCGTGCGCTCAACAATTTAAAAGTTGTTACCATATAAATCCAAGAAATTAAGGGTTGAAATGGGTTTTACGTAAATATATCGCTTTCAGTTAATCCTACGATAAAAAATACTCTTATATTTTTTGTAGAACAACTAATTTGCATAAAATTTGTCTATGAGTATTTTTCCATTTGGACAATTATTTACCGTTCTACAGCGCCGCAAATGTCGCAAGTAACGTAAACCGTACATTTAGTGTGCACTTTCGAACGGCCCTGTTCCTTCGAGTGTGTCGCACCAACTGTTTTCCACACCACCTTTGAGGTACAGCTTGTGGCGCGTTTTCTTTTACGTGGTCTCCCCTATTAGTCCAGGCAACGAAGACGAAAAAAAGGCAAATAGGGGAAATAATTCATGTAGAAGCCAATTTTGGCACAGTTGTAGGTGAAGGTGTCCTGAACAACATACCAAAAGTACTGATGGGTGGGGGTGGAGCTAAGGGAGAGGGGTGGTCTTTAAGAGTGTCTTTTCTCATTTTTTGTTAATAACTCGAAAACTACTGACTCTAGCCAAAAAATGCTTAATAATGAATTATTCTTCATAAAATTCTCTACAAAAAAGGCCCTATTCATTGTTTCGCTAGGATCGATATTGACGGAGATATGGAGGGGGGAAAACGAATTTTAAAAGAAATCCTATTTTTATTGTTACAAATCAAGTTTTCATGATAAATGAACTATGCTCTGACTACATATTGTGACATATTAATATTATTGCATAACCGCGTCACTTTCATAACCGGGCTAAACAATGAACTGAGCACTGATCTCCACTTGCGCGACGTATACTGTTCCGACCAGGCATTTAGTTGTTACTTACCGGTATTGACTAAACGCTCGTCCCTTTTTCAGTTTACATTCAGCCACCTTGTTGTTCGTAAGTCTTCAAAACATCTGCTTTGCACGTGCTTGAGATTCTTAATTTCCAGTGGGTTCTGCTTTGTGACTATGGCTGAGAAGTGTTTAATTTGTGAGGGCGAAGTTGAAAATGATTAGTGTAACGTCGGAAAAAAAGGAATGATTGGATTAGTGAAGGCAAGTGAGTTAAGGAAAGATGAGAAAGCGACAAGTTTCAGGAGTAAGACAAGTGGTGTTGTTCACAATGCTTGCAGAAAAGAATACGTCAGAAGGGAAGAGGGCTGACAAAAACTTCGGCTGACATCAACTTCAATGAAAGCACAACCATAACAGCTCAACAGGAACATTTTCTTGCTAATGAAAGGAACAAAACAAGACTTATCCATCTGCTGACCGAAAAAATGGCAGCGACAGGGATTGCAACAACTGTTGTTACAGGGGATGCTGATGCCACTATTGTAAGGTGCGGGTTGGATAAAGCGGTTGTACATCCAACTGTAGCAACAGTTTGGGAGGATGTGGACTTGATAGTTCTCCTCATTGGATTGACACCACCATCTATCAACATGTATTTCGTGAAACCAGGCCGTGAGAAGGTGGAGATCAAATTGTTTTCGGTGCGACAACTTCAACAGCTTCCATTCGCCAAGACGATCTTCTCCATAGCTTCTCCGGATGCGACACTACCTCGGGGATACATGGAAAGAGCAAAGCGGGAATCGCCAAGTTCTTCACAACAAATCCTGGCCTCACCCATGACATCTCAGTAATATTCACAGATCCCTCATCATCACCTCACGATATTGAACAGGCTGGCGAGAAGCTTTTTCTGGCTGTATATCAAGCGCCTGCACATCAAGAAAACCTGAACAAACATCGGTACTCGGCATTTTTGAAAGCGTCAACGAATCCCAAATCAGACATGGCCACTCTTCTTCCCACCAGAGGAGCTTCAAAGCAACACTCGCTCAAAGTATATCTACAGGTAAATCCACTTACATATAGTTGATAATTCATAATTACAAATATCAATTTGTGCTAAATATTTACGTTGGTCTGCTTAATTTCTTACAGATACAACAGTGGCTTGGCAACCCCCTACCACCCTCTCAATGGGATTGGGCCAGGGGAGAAGATGGGATCCTTATCCCAGTTACCACGAATGACCCTGTGGCTCCCGACTCCGTTTTGAACACGATCTTTTGCCGATACACGACTGGGTGTGGGGTGTGCTGCTGCTGCCGCAAAGCAGGGGTTCCCTGATTTGGTGCCTGCGGTGTTCTGCCTCGGCGCATGTACGAACAGAGCCCCCCACGAAGGCAGCAGATGATAATGATGATGTCAATTTAGATTAAATTAATGCTCAAAATACTTTTTTGGAAAACATTTAATGTTTAACAATAAACATTTCATTTTTAACAATAAACATTTTATTTTTTACGATAAACACTGATGTATTAAAAATTTTCGTTTTCTCCCCTCCATATCTCCTTCAGTATCGATCCTAGCGAAACAATGTATAGAACATTTTTTGTAGAGAATTTTATGAAGAATAATTTATTATATAAGGATTTTTTGGCTGGAGGCAGTAGTTTTCGAGTTATTAACGAAAAATAAGAAAAGGCACCCTTAAAGACCACCCCCCTCCCTTAGCTCCACTCCCACCCATCAGTACTTTTGGTATGTTGTTCAGGACACCTTCCCCTACAACTGTGCCAAAATTGGCTTCTACATGAATTATTTCTCCTATTTTTCCTTCGTTGCCTGGACTATATAGGCCTAATCCACGAAGTGTATTTCTACACTTCCCTTGGTCTTTTTAATGGGCCGTTTCTGCATCGTCAATTCCAATCATTGCAGAATTGTTGATTTTGTCGCCCTTGTTAAGTTGTGTTTCCGTTGAAACAAACTCGGGAAGAGAAAATATGTCATCGTCGCAGCTGGTGTGGTATTCGTCTTCAACTGTAGCAAGCATTCTGGAGATTTCTTGCACGTTCTCATTGAATTCCCCGGCGCATATGGAGCAAATGGCGGTGCACTTTAATCCCGCTTTGCGGCAGCCACAAGCCTTTCCACATTTGGTCTTACACCCGCATGAAATTAATTTAATTATTGCAGTAGGCGCGGGAGGCTCAGTGCTGGCACCGGTGTAAACGTACGGCCACGTTTCTTCCAGCCCCATCTTTCCGCGGGTAGAGTGACATTTCCAAGCCACGATTGAACTTGATGGTATGTCCGGAATGCGTGCATCCTGGCCGTGTCTTTTGTAGGTGGCAGGGATGCCAGAGTAAACGTTGACTTCGCAAGGGATTTCGCGAAGTGTTTGTATCGCAGCAAGTTGATTGACTTGTCTTTATGGATGTCTCCACCGTACAACGCAATAAAGAATTGCTCTCCCGCTAATGCGATGATATCCGCGTCTACATCTTTCTGTACATACAAAGTGATTCACTGCAGATTCCAGGCTAGGTGTCTTTTTTAGGGTTTTAAGAAATTTCACTTTTCCCTTACCGTAAGCAGCCGATGTTGTGTCACAACCAGAAAATGCATGCAAAAACAAGATATGCTTTGATACAGCATCGCCGTGTTTCCCGCATGATTTATCCTTCGTATTCAGTTTTCCGGGCTTGCAAAGAAAAACACACTACAGTCTAGATTCAAAAAATTAATCAAATAACAGAATAACCGAGTTGACTGTTCTTCACATGGTGAGTCGTGAATCGTTCATTTTGAATATAAATTTTTATTTTGTTTAAGTTTAGTGACACTCTACCCACGGGAATATGGGGCTGAGAGAAAAGTGACCGTACGTTTACACAGGTGTCTAGCACTGAGCCTCCCGCGCCTCTTGCAATAATAAAATTAATTTTATGCGGGTGCAAGACCAAATGTGGAAAGGCCTATGGCTGTCGCAAAGCGGGTTTAAAGTGCACCGTCATTTGCTTCCCGCCGGACAATCCTGTGAGAACGTGCAGGAATTCTCCAGAATGCTTACTACAGATGTTGACGAATATCACATCAATTACGACGACGAGATATTTTCTCTTTCCGAGTTCTTTTCAAAGGAAACACAACTTGACAAGGGCGATAAAATCAACGATTCTGCAATGAGTGGGATCAACGATGCAGAACCCGGTTCATCAAAAAGACCATGGGAAGTGTGAGACTGTTAGAAATACACTTCGTGGAGTAGGCATATCGGGGAAACCACATAAAAAGACGCGCTACAAACTGTACCTCAAAGGAACAGGGCCGTTCGAAAGTGCACATTAAATGTACGGTTTAAGTGACTTGCGACATTTGCGGCGCTGTAGAACGGTAAATAATTGTCCAAATGGAAAAATACTCATACACAAATTTTATGCAAATTAGTTGTTCTACAAAAAATATAAGAGTATTTTTTATCGTAGGATTAACTGAAAGCGATATATTTACGTCAAACCAATTTCAACCCTTAATTTCTTGGCTTTATGGGGTAACAACTTTTGAATTCTTGAGCGCACGAGAAAAAGGTATTTCCAAAAGTTGTGAGGAATTTCATAAACTACAAACTTGTATTGATGCAATTTCAGCATCAGAGCAACAGGAAACGAGAAATTGCTAAAAAGCCGTTTTCAACACTTCTTCCGATATTGCGGAAAAACAATTTCTCCGATAGATCCGAAAACTTAAAGTTAGACTCAGAGCACAGCCCCCCACCCACCCATTAACCCAAAATGCAGGTACAGTTGCGGAAACATAAACCGGGACAAGTTCTGTAGGGTCATTTTTTACTATTTGAACGTTGTAATGTTGCCTTCCTGATTTTTTATGAAATGCTTTCTATTATGTGTCAATGAACAACGACGAACAGGTTAATGCAGTACAAGAAGCTTGGGATAGCATCGAAAATGAATTTATTCAGACAATTTAACTTCGGCAAAAATTTTGTGTCCCGCTTTTTATTTCCGCAGCTGTACCAAGAATTGCACGTAAAGCCCTATTAACGATTTCCCTGGCGCCTGTACTAATTATAAGTCAAACGAAAACACCATGGTAATGAAAGCTGATTGTGATAGAAGTAGATTTTGACATTTGTCAACTTTATAATTTAGAAAGGTTTTACCTCGGTTACCATACGCATAGGGTATTTAAAAACAATTAATTTAACACATTTCTTTATATATATAATTCTTCTGTACGTGTGTATGTCACTGAACTCCTCCTTAACGGCTTGGCTGATTTTGATAAAAAATTTTGTGTGCGTTTGAGTGGGTATCTGAATGGTTTAGATTCACAATTCGACCCGGTGGGTGGCGCTGCAATCGGGTTCTAGGAATTTCTTTTCTATTTTTTGACGAATTTTGTTTAACTTTGTTTAAAGATTGCTCGCATGTCAGAACATATAACTCGAAAATTTTAACCCCCCCTCCACCACTCCCAATATTTTTAAAATGAAAAAATTTAAAATTCAAATATCGAAAAAACGTTTGCTGAACCCGCTAATAGCAGACAAACCAACGTTCGGGCAGGACAACGCCTGTCGGGTCCGCTAGTAAATATATGAAATCATATACGATGGTATCACTGACTAACTGTGAAATATCACATTCCAATAAAACATATATTGTTAGTATTTTTTATTTTCTGAATATACATATTCCAAGTATATCAAATTTATAAGCAGCATATCTATGCAGAAGTGATTTTACAAGAAACGTTCGTTATTTACGTTATTTAATAATTTTAATTTGCAGAGTGGCGAAATACCCAAATAAGAATATGAGTTAAGAAAAATAGTAACCACCTTACTTATTGTTCTTTGTGTGAATATTATAATAAAAGTGGTACGACCGTTGCATGTATTGCCACTTAGTTTAGCATTTGCAATGGTCTAACCGCGTACATCTATTTTTTAAATATTCCTTGTTTAGAAAAACTAATTCATGGGTATATTGTTCGAGGCCGTGACGCTGGCTCTAATGGAAAATTTTCTGCTAGGCCATTCCAGAAAATAATAAGTGTCAAAAATATTTAAATATATATATTTTACGTTAAAATCTATTTTGGCGAGACAGTTCCATCAGTTTCAAAAATGCCTTTGCAGTGTTGCGTATCAAGCTGCAAGTCAAATTACGCTTCATCAGTTAGTCCATATTTTCTGTCAATACCTACTTTAATTTTATATTTAAGTTGATATTACAGATCTGGTTTTCCTTAACGGAAGACAAAAATTATGCTAGAACAGAACTGTTCTCATAAAAACAGTAAATAGATGGTCAACTGTAAGTGGAATATTAGCTAATCATTCATCAATTTTCCGTTGACTTGGTCAACTTCTGCATCTCTTCTTCATTTTCTAAAGCTTCAAGAAAGAAACACAGATCATCAGCTTTTTCTTTACGAATAACCAAATTTAAGTTTGATTTAAAGCCAAGAAGTGGACTACTATTCGGATTTCACCTACGCATGAAGAATTTTCTTTAAATCCAATATTATGGTACAGCACTACGATGTAAATTGCAACGATTTTAATAGTTATATATGGCACAAGTGAATAAAGAGACATTTATCCATAAGAGGAGAATGTTAGCTGACTCGATTTTGCTTCGCTTTTCCTGAATGGATAAAATCTCTTTACTCACGACAGATTGTCCATTTAGTGACCAAAACGGGTATTTTTTTGTAAATTGTTGGCGAAACAATGTTTCCAGATTTCCAAAGGTCACTTTATAGGCCCAGTGTCACGGACTGGAGCAATCGAGCAATATAGACCGCCTGGTTACGCCGAATAATTTGTTTCAGGTTTTTAATAATATTTTTGTAGTAATTGCCATTAATACGTTCTGACAAGTGTGCACTACTCGTATTTCATAAAAAAATTAATTGTCAGTAGCAACATTTTAGCATTTAACATAGTAACTGTTTATTTATTATCGATTTAACCATCTTATATAGTGATGGTACACTGAAGTGTATAGAAATATATTCATGTTTATACGTTATTATTTGTAGTTAATCCGTTAATGGTATGTGGTGGTTACAACAAACACAATATAAATTTTATGAGAGTCGGTTTTAGCAAATGTCAATGTTAACATCATATTGTAATTATTTATTCAATAATACTTTGAGACCCTCGGACGCAAAGCCATAGAGGCAGTCGCTTTTTAAATTCGTCCTGTAAAATAGTAAGTTATTTATTTCATAATAACTTGCATTAAAGTACTATATCAAATATTTCTATAAATTTTACTATTAACCCAAATTTACGGATTAATGTTTTTGCTTAAAACTGACTTTTTGTGGTAATCAGCATCATCATCTGGACAAGACTGGCCGGACATCGCTCTCTTTAGTGGTTTTTGGTGTCCTTCTACGTAGCTCAACTAGCCTCCGCCTAAAACACTTGGTAAAATCGGCTATATCTTGCGGCGAATGAGCATAATGATGTGCATTTGTGCATGCATTTATGTCGCGATTGGATTGCTCTTGTGGCGTGATAACGCCGAACAAATTGATAACGGTGGTTAGCACGTTTTCAAATTATTTGCAGGAACGTGAAACGTAATACAGTTGTTCCTTCCATCGTGTTCTTGGTCTGCTGACTGGTCGTGTCTCTTTGCTGAGTATGCGTCATATCCCTTAGGTAGTCATTCTGTCCCCATTATTTCTAAGTGATCATGTAATTTATTTCTATATTCTTTTCAATAGTGTCAAATACGTTCAGTTTAGTTCTTATATCGAAGTGTTTTTTCTCCTTCTCAGTTATATTGTGCTGTTTCTTAGGTTGTTATCCTAATGTCTGTTGATCTTGGCCCAACACTTGCTGCTATATGTGAGTCTTAGGACCGATACGATTTTGTATACCTACTTGGATTGGTGTCTCAGGACATATTTTATTTTTAAGTGTTCTACTATAAACTATAGCATTCATGTAATTTTTGTATCTTCTTGTGTAAGCCTGCTGATGTGATATATGATTCAGCACGGCGTAGGTATTTAATAGTTATTTGTATACCTAAGCCGCGAAATGACTGTTTGGCGTACCGAGAAATGTTTGGCGAGCGAGGCGAAGTCGAGTTTGCCAAATTATTCCTAGGAAGTCAAACATTTCGCGAATATGATATAAGTACATCCCAATTTTTGTTTAACCGCAATGCATAGTATAACGAAAAACATATTATTAATTTTTTGTTCAACGGTGCCGAAAGGTTTACAGCTATTGTTGTCAGTAATGTTGTTATTAGTAACGGCCGGGAAATTTGTTTTCACGGCAGACAAATAATAACAGCCGCAAAAACGAATTTTGCAGCTGCAATTAGAATTTACTTTTCCGCAAGGTTGCACGAAAAGTACTTCACTTGAGTCAACGATTCACTGTTTATTACAATTGTTGATGAGATTGCTTCATCTCCATAATATGCCATTACTTTGGATTTCTTGACCGATTTGTTGTAGTTTATAAATCGCTGTCTGCAGTACCTCTTCCGAATTCGCTGCAATAAGCTGATCGTTTGCAAACAGAAAGGTGATTACACATTTTGGTTTGCTTAAGCCGTGTGTGAATTTTGGGGTGTGGCTGATCGACTGTTTCATTGCTTGACTATGTATAAGGTACTTGAACCAATTAAGGTCACGTTAAGGTTCAAAGGATCATTAGAAGAGAAATATTATTCCAAGCTTTGTATAAATTATTCAACATAAGCAATTGGCCTTATTAGGTGACCCAGGTACCTTATAAGGCCACCTGCAGAAATTGATAAACTTATGACCTTCCTGAAAGGGTGGAGGTTTTTCCACGTATTAAAATTATGGATTTTTAAAGTTTAGTTGAATGGTTTGGTTCTTATGAATGTTTTTAGGTGGCCTCATTTGTACACGAAAATAAAATTGCTATTAAAATTCAATACACTACCGGCACTTATTATTAAGAACACATAACCTCTTCGAACAACACACCTTCGTAACTGCTCCGAAGTTGTAAATAATCAAAAACTCAAAATACTACCATTAAGCTGACATACCTTGGTAACACTGGTCCAAAAAAAGTATCTGAATTGATTTTTTCCAATAAAAACACACTATTATTTCGGAAGAAACTCGTTAGCCGGAACCGCTTCAAAAAACAATACAGTGCCTTGATAGAGACAGTGGCGACAATAGGCACAATTTGCCACAAAATGGAGGCCAATGGCCTACTAACTTTAATAAATTGAACGTTTTTAAATGGCCATGGTTGCACCACCAGTACAGTGACTGTGCTTTATATGAGACAGTGGCTACAATAGAGTATATTCTTTTTTATTGGTCGGTCGAATCGGCCGCCATTGAGAGGCAAAATTTGTTGATGCTTTTGTTTGTTTATACCAAATCGAGGTTAGCAGGTTAGGTTTTGCGTCAGTTTGGGTCAAATTCGAGGTTAGCAGGTTAGATTTTGCATCAGTTTGTGTCAAAACTGACGCAAAACCTAACCTGATAACCTCGAATTTGGCATAGACTTACAGTGCCACCAACATATTATTTATACGTTGTGTAACCATGGCCATTCAAAAACGTTCAATTTATTAAAGATAATGGGCCATTGGCCGCTATTTTGTGGCAAATCGTGCTTATTGTCGCCACTGTCTCTATCAAGGCACTGTAATATAAAGTCACTGTAAAAACAATGTACTGTAACTCCCTCTGTTGTCGATTTTTTGAAACCATCTATAGAGTCAACTCTTAGACTAGATAGGTATATTTTATTGTTCTACAGTCTACACGGTTTTTGGGTCAATCTTGTTTTCTGTCGCTAGGTGGCGTATGGCCTTATAGGAGCACTGGCCTTATTTGGGTCAAGTACCTTAGATTGAATAATATTGGCGGTAAACTACATTCATGTCTTAATTCAAAATATAGTTTTGGTTTTATTGGTGTTATTCCGTAAGCATATCTTTAGGTTCCAATATATATTTCGGATTGCTTACATTAGTTGTAAAAGTATGTCTCATTTTTACATTATCTACTAGAGCGTTTTCTGGTAAGCGTCTGCTACAGAAAGCTTTTGTGTAATTAACAAATGGCACATGAATTTCTTGATTGCGTTTCATTTGTTTTTTTTCTTTAAATAGAAATCTGCCTTTTCTGAGCTCCGTTTGCCGCTGCAATATTATGCTGTTTACTATTCTTTGTAATGTATTTGTAAGAATTTTGACGTATATCTCATAAGCTGTATTTATTAGGTTTATTTTACTCTCATTATTAAGAGTGTCATTGCAATAATTCAATCATCAGGAATGGTGCGGCTTTTCTATCATTTATTTAAAAAGCTTAGATACCTGAGTTTTAGTTCTTCTGCAACATATTTAATCAGTTCACTTTTCGACTGCTTTCCATTTTTAGTGCCTCTTAGATCAGTGTTGCTTCCATCGGGTCTGCTTTTGTATCTTGTGTTATTCTGGTGTTTCTTCTTCTAAGCTTTCCATATACCAACATCAATTTGTTAGAAACTACAGACATATTTGTTACTAAGCACTATTATGTGATTATGTTATATCAGAAAATTACAGCAAACAGGACTCTTGATTTCAGATAGATTTATTTTTATATCGGCACTATCTTGTTATCCTAATTGTTAAACAAATGTTACGAATTAGACATCTAGGTTAGGAATTAACTTTGCATTTTATTAAAAATATTTGTTATTAAAGCGTGATTTGTATATCTCTTATAATACGAGTACATACCTCAATATCTACAAATATTTAAAATGTAATATATATATATATAAATCTCATCAGATATTAATATATGGTTAAATAGCAATTTAAATTATTGTGTTTTAGAATCTGAAAGTGGAAGTAGTAATCTTATGAAAGTACAGCTGAGCTTGATACCAAATGCACAGTGTGCAGAAAGCTTTAACTCTGGTTCGGAAAAGTTTTCGTTGCCACAAGGTGTAACGACGTCAATGCTGTGTGCTGGAGAATTATCAGGTGGAAAGGATACATGTCAAGGAGACTCTGGGGGCCCTTTACAAACAGTTCTGAAAGAACCGTATTGCATGTATAATTTGATTGGAGTTACTTCGTTTGGGAAGTTTTGTGGATTTTCCAATTCACCTGCCATTTACTCAAGGGTATCCCATTTCTTGGCCTGGATAGAAAGTACAGTATGGAAATAATTAAAATTAATATTTATGGTGTTGTGTAATTTGTATTAGGTATATAACTTATGTATGTTACATTGTTTTTATCTTTAAACATCTGAAGAAAATATTTAATATGTCTTTTATCAGAAACACACATTCATGTATTTTGGCTTGATATAAATATATGTTTTATAAAACATCATATGCATGCCCTTGCGCTTGTCTTTTAACAAATATTTTTTCTGTAAATCCATGTAATAACTGTATTTTCCTTAGATTGAAATTTAGTAGAGCAAAAAAAGTTTTCTATACACTATAAATGCAAATTATTAGAGGGTAATTGTATTGCGACATTGATTTACAAATTAGTGTTCCTGTGTAGTTACAATGAAAAGAAGCATGTTGTAAGAGGAATGAACCTAGAAACAGTTTCTTAAATACTACACCAGTTGGTAGTATAACAATTGGCTGTATAGCATAGCTACTAAAGAAATAAATATGTTTACAATTTTGTTACTGTATTTGAAATGATTTTAATTTCATACCTTGCTACAACTCAGATTTATAATGTAAATAATTTAGATAATAAGATAATCCCAAAACACCTATACATTCGTTTCTGATTTCTGTAGTGTGTTGCTAAATTTGCCAGTTAGTTATTGAGCCAAAGGAGGAAGGTGCCTAGAAGCGTCACTGGTTAAAAACAATCCAAACAAAAGGCCTAAAGATGCAGCCATAAACTCTAGACCGCATAAAGTTTTCAAAAGCAAAAGAAAAACAAGCGAAAATTGCTCAAGCCCACAATATTTATTATCCAACCAAGAGCATATAACACAAAATTTTGTACCAAATAGGACCAGGTAAAGTATTGCTGTAAACCTTGGAGCATTGAGAAATTACAAAGAACATCTACTTTTGTGCTACCCAAATTATATTGTTAAAAACTGCCGAAAATCCCTTATTATTTTATTGTTCATTGAAATGTTAAACAGTGTTTAACATAATCGCGTCCTCGAATGTTAAGATACATTTAACATGCATCCACTCGCGTCCTCGAATGTTAAGAGACATTTAACATGCATCCACTCATTTAACATGCATTCACTATAGCAACATCACACATATTCATGGTAGTCCGATTTCGATTTAGCAGTTTTTAGTAATTATTATTGATTCAAAATTATTGCCTCAATGAACAATAAACTAATGAACGCATTTCGAGGGGAAATAGTCTTAACATTTCTCACAGAAATTGTGCTCGAATGTTAAGACTGGGTTACCCCTCTGTTAAATCATTTTGCTGTCGCAGATGCTTAATCGCATTTCACGCCGTTAGTTAGGTCATTTTGGTATTTTAAATAGCCGCCTAGGCTTTAGAGCAGCGTGCCCGTATGCTAAGCCCTTTTAGTTCTTTATTTGGCTCCATCGCCTAATTTCAGAATCACGAGTTCGCACATATTTAGCCCCAAAAGCAGTATTTTTCGTCGGTTGGAGCTCCCCTCTGATGGCGTTTTTCTTCGAATTCCGAATCTTCTAGAAAGCACGCTGTCGTGGCGTGATACCATCGTGGCCCGCATTGGCTTGTTTCATTCTATCGCCTTGCGATTCGCTGTGGTTTAGTCACGTGGGGGACGCGGCCAAGGTGACCTTTTGCCGGCGCTTCCCTCGTGGCATTCAGCCGAGAGCCGTCAAACAAGTAAGAGGTCGGATAGTGTGTGTGAGTTCGTGCGACGCTTCCGCCCTTGGCGGGGGCGTCAGCCCTTTTTCCCGTCTAGTGCTGCTTCAGCAATCTTGTGATAGACTGTTTCGCCTTAAGTGGCAGTTGTCCGCAGCCCGTGGCAGAGAGCGCTTGTGTGGTGGTTGTGAGTCGGAGTTTTTCGAGTTGTCTTCGGCGTAGCGTGGGTGTTTTTGGAGCCCAGTTCCTGCTTCCGTAAGTGAGGGGTCGTGCCCCCTTCATCTCGACCTACGAGGATTTGGTTCAGCAGAACGAAAGTGGCCTCTTTCTTTTCGTCGTCCCGTTGTACGCGTCTTGACGTGTCTCCCGTCGCCATTGAGGCGGTTGTGCATTCACCCCCTTTCGCCGTTGTAGCATCGAAGATACCTGCCACCTACGATTGCAGCTTGTCGCAACTCAACTGTACCAGGCTCCCTCGCCGCCTACGCACTAAGGTATGTGTCTTTAACCTGATTACCGCTGTGAACGCGAGTGCTAATGTAAATCGTCGCTGCCCTTGCATAAGGCAACGTGCATATTTGTACTCATTACTCATTACTGCGCCAGTGCATTCATTCAGACTTGTAGACTGTTCATGCCGCGAATGCTAATGTAAATCGTCGCTGCCCGCCGCCTAAGGCCACGTACATGTTTGTACTCATTGCTACCTATTCCTGCTCATTGCTGTTCACTAATGTTCAACATCTGTCGTTAAGTTTAGAGCGCGCGTGCCAGCTGGTGCCCTTAATTATAGGTTAAGTTTAGATACAGGGCGACGCATTCTGCTACCCCTTTGTAACCCGAAGTTCAATATATGATTGGTTAGTTAAGGGAACTATTGTTTGTTTCGGCTTGTGCATGTTCTGTTACAGATAGACGCCCCTTTATTGTACTGATTATTGTACGACGGAACGAGGAAGCTGTGAGCGTACAGGTGAGTGAGACAGCTGCGTAGTCGCGGTCGGATTGACACCTAATTACAATCCTTGCATAAGGCAATCCCGAAATTGTTATCTGACCTTGCAACTCTTGAGTAATCCTATCGGCGGAGTATTGTGCATGCTTCGCTCCCGTTTAACCGTCCAGGCCCGGTTAGCCGGGTTAAAACAGGCTTGGTGGCGCCCTCATGATTTCGACATACCCTGTATATATTATGCCATCACGCGCTTGCCCAGAACGTATCGTGTGACTCACGCCCGACTCCCTGAGCGTCCCAGCCGTGGCCCATTAGCCTATTCCGAACCGATTTCAGGGCAAGTGTGCCAGTTTTTCAGGACGGATTCCGTGGTGCGATGCTCACCTTGGGTGGGTGTCGTAAAGTTATTTTAATACCGTAACAGGCTAATTTTGACGCGACAACGTGGGACGTTGATGTTCATTGTTGTCTGTTATCATTTATTTTGATGTCGCAAATGTTTTTTTTCGTCATTTCGAAGTGGTATGGACTGGTAAACCGTTTTTTTTCTTAGTAGAATATCTTACCGAGCTTCTTTTCTTGTTTTCTATTTGTCTTTTCCTGTTTTCTTTTGTTTTCTATATGTCTTTTCTTGTCTTTTCCTGTTCTTAGTTTATTTTCATTAGTTTTCTTGACCGTGTATATGTTTTTTCTTAGTTGTCATTTGTCTTTACGTTTCTTTTCTTGTTTTCTATATGTTTTTTCTTGTCTTTTCTTATTTTCTATTTGTAGTTTTGTGTTTTCTTGTTGTTTATCGCCTTTTTGAGTTTTCTTTTTGTGTTTTTCCATGTCTTTTCATATTTTGAGTAGCTTTTTCGTCATTTTTACCGTCGTTTCTTGTTTTTCTTAGGCAGTTCATACTACCGAGATCTCTTGTTGCATTTAGTGCAGATTTTTGTCCCGCATTAGTCGGATTTAGTACCAGATGTTGTTGAGTGAAGGTACCGACCTTGTTTTTTTAAGTCTTTTCGAAGGCTTAGTGGGAGTTTCGATTCCCTGTCGTTTACATTGTTTAGCCTTGGGCTAAGTTGACATTTTTGTTGTACCGAACTGACGTTTGTCAATTTTGACGTTCACGTTAGCGAGGTTTATCGATTTTGACGTTGATGATTACCGATTGTGACAATTTTTTTTGCTATCGTTTGGTGTTGTGTCGCGTTGATTTTTGGTGAGCAGGTTGGAATTCATTTTCACCTTCATTACCGTGTCTTGGTTTGTTGATACGTTTTGGTGTGTTGTTGGTGTGCTTGGGGAGATTCGCTCGTGCGGTTATTACGTCCCTCAGGCCATCTTCTTAGTTGGTTTGGTGTAGTTATTTTCGTTGGCCTTTATCTCATACTCATTATTATCATGTATCGCCCAACCTTGTTTACCGACTTCTTCATGGACACCCCTAACAGTTATCGCAGTGTTTTGCACACTTACCGTTAGCATTTAACGAGTCTTTACCGCTGGTCGGAATGTTTCGTACCTGTTGGCGTTTTGTTGTCATTTACCGTACCCTTTTTGTCTGATGACGTCATGTTGTCAAGTATCGTGTTCTTTGTGAACAGTTTCGTTGAAGCTTCTGAGCTTTGTGTGGCAGTAATGCGCTGCTGTTCGCATGAGGCCTCTTTGGTATTCAAGTTTTCAAGTATTTAAGTATTTAAAGATTTTTGACTTTTTTTTGTAGTGATGCCCTGTTGTTTTCGTGGCCTAGCGCTCTTTTACCGTACCGTTGGCCGTCGCCATTTTCAACCACCTATGTGGGATTACATAAAGAGAGCGTGTTTCTGGCCATTTTGTTTCATGCGGACCCTGTCGTAGTAAGATAGTCCCTTTGGGCCGCATGGAGTTCTGAAAAGGATTTATTGGGCATGCGTCATCGAACGCCTACACCCTTGGAGACTTGGTTCTTCGTGATTTTCTTTTGGTGTTCGGTGTTGGGGTCATTTTCGAGCTCGCGCTTTGCGGTTTAATAGTCGACTTGGCTCCGGCATCGGCATTGATTGAGGATTTCGGTGGACTGAGTTTTTCCTATCACTGATTATGACTATGTTTGACAGTTTCTGTCACAACCATTTCCCTTTTTTTTTGGTGGTTCATCCTCTTCTCTTGGGTACTCATACCAGTTGTGGGATCCACACAATGCGCCGATCTCGTGACGCGCAGCGTGCCCTCTTCAGGTAACCCTTGGGTGGGACTTTGGACTTCCATTTCTATACCCCCCCCCTCGCTGTGTTCTTTTGGAACGGTTGGTCGGAAGTGTCCACAGGTGTAAGACTTATTTTACCCAATTTTGACCCAAACAATTTACGTATTTTCTACTGGCGTATCCAGTCTTTCTTCTTCCTCTTCTCTCTTCCCACCTTTGCACCCTATCTGGTGGCCAGTGTGCGTAATCCCTTTGGGGGTGCACTCTATCGTATCGAATGTTTTTTTTTTGTTTCGTTCGTTTTTCGTTGTTGCGTTTTCGTTTGAGTTCTCGTTACGTTGTCGCAAAATGCCTCGTTGTTTTATAAGAGACTTCGGGGAACTCTCTTTCAAGTAAGGGGAGTGTTAAGTCATTTTGCTGTCGCAGATGCTTAATCGCATTTCACGCCGTTAGTTAGGTCATTTTGGTATTTTAAATAGCCGCCTAGGCTTTAGAGCAGCGTGCCCGTATGCTAAGCCCTTTTAGTTCTTTATTTGGCTCCATCGCCTAATTTCAGAATCACGAGTTCGCACATATTTAGCCCCAAAAGCAGTATTTTTCGTCGGTTGGAGCTCCCCTCTGATGGCGTTTTTCTTCGAATTCCGAATCTTCTAGAAAGCACGCTGTCGTGGCGTGATACCATCGTGGCCCGCATTGGCTTGTTTCATTCTATCGCCTTGCGATTCGCTGTGGTTTAGTCACGTGGGGGACGCGGCCAAGGTGACCTTTTGCCGGCGCTTCCCTAGTGGCATTCAGCCGAGAGCCGTCAAACAAGTAAGAGGTCGGATAGTGTGTGTGAGTTCGTGCGACGCTTCCGCCCTTGGCGGGGGCGTCAGCCCTTTTTCCCGTCTAGTGCTGCTTCAGCAATCTTGTGATAGACTGTTTCGCCTTAAGTGGCAGTTGTCCGCAGCCCGTGGCAGAGAGCGCTTGTGTGGTGGTTGTGAGTCGGAGTTTTTCGAGTTGTCTTCGGCGTAGCGTGGGTGTTTTTGGAGCCCAGTTCCTGCTTCCGTAAGTGAGGGGTCGTGCCCCCTTCATCTCGACCTACGAGGATTTGGTTCAGCAGAACGAAAGTGGCCTCTTTCTTTTCGTCGTCCCGTTGTACGCGTCTTGACGTGTCTCCCGTCGCCATTGAGGCGGTTGTGCATTCACCCCCTTTCGCCGTTGTAGCATCGAAGGTACCTGCCACCTACGATTGCAGCTTGTCGCAACTCAACTGTACCAGGCTCCCTCGCCGCCTACGCACTAAGGTATGTGTCTTTAACCTGATTACCGCTGTGAACGCGAGTGCTAATGTAAATCGTCGCTGCCCTTGCATAAGGCAACGTGCATATTTGTACTCATTACTCATTACTGCGCCAGTGCATTCATTCAGACTTGTAGACTGTTCATGCCGCGAATGCTAATGTAAATCGTCGCTGCCCGCCGCCTAAGGCCACGTACATGTTTGTACTCATTGCTACCTATTCCTGCTCATTGCTGTTCACTAATGTTCAACATCTGTCGTTAAGTTTAGAGCGCGCGTGCCAGCTGGTGCCCTTAATTATAGGTTAAGTTTAGATACAGGGCGACGCATTCTGCTACCCCTTTGTAACCCGAAGTTCAATATATGATTGGTTAGTTAAGGGAACTATTGTTTGTTTCGGCTTGTGCATGTTCTGTTACAGATAGACGCCCCTTTATTGTACTGATTATTGTACGACGGAACGAGGAAGCTGTGAGCGTACAGGTGAGTGAGACAGCTGCGTAGTCGCGGTCGGATTGACACCTAATTACAATCCTTGCATAAGGCAATCCCGAAATTGTTATCTGACCTTGCAACTCTTGAGTAATCCTATCGGCGGAGTATTGTGCATGCTTCGCTCCCGTTTAACCGTCCAGGCCCGGTTAGCCGGGTTAAGACAGGCTTGGTGGCGCCCTCATGATTTCGACATACCCTGTATATATTATGCCATCACGCGCTTGCCCAGAACGTATCGTGTGACTCACGCCCGACTCCCTGAGCGTCCCAGCCGTGGCCCATTAGCCTATTCCGAACCGATTTCAGGGCAAGTGTGCCAGTTTTTCAGGACTGATTCCGTGGTGCGATGCTCACCTTGGGTGGGTGTCGTAAAGTTATTTTAATACCGTAACACCTCTTAATACGTTAATTACTAATCTGTGTTACATGGCCTGCCCATAAGAGTTATCTTGATGTTCTGTATATCTGTCTCCTTGTTTCTAATATGCCTGTTTCAAAATGATATCTACATAAGGCCATATTTACTTTGCGTTCACATCTTAATGTCTCAATGTCAGCAACGTTCAGGGGTAAACATCTTTATTATGTTAAAATTTACTTTATAATGCAGTGTGGGACGATATACAATAAATATATGAGTATATCGGTGATAGTTTTAAGTTTTCTTTTGCTTACTGACGACAGTTATAACATTTTGCAATGACAAGACTTATGTGACAAAGTTTTATGGTTTAGACAGAGATTGTCACAGTTTTTTTACTCAAGAATTTGGTTTTGCTTGACAAAAAATTAAGCTAAAGAAAGTTACTTGACGGTAACTAATATTGTGATAAGACGTAGGTAATTACGTGAACCTTTTGAATAATCAATATTAATATAACAAGGGCGATAAATTTGCACACGCCAAGGGTCGAGTGCTGGTTGCAATGAAAACTGTCCCAAGGGTTTGCCCGGGGGCAGTTTTTCTAAGGGCAACCAGCACGATGACTCTTGGCTAGGGTGACCACTTTTCAATTTATACAAAACCTGAGATCCTTCGTAAGTAAAAATATCTGGTGTGATACAAGCACACAACTTCCTTTTAAAGTGATCTTATAATTAGTCAAAAATATATATTAGTTTTTAAGCAATTGACAAAAATTTTCAAAAATTACAAATTCAACACAAAGTTGAAGTTAATTTAAAAAAAACATTTTAGAGGTATTCAACTGGAAGGTCACCTATACCACATCAATACACAATAAAAATGTAATAAAAATCGAAAAAAAAGAAAAATCACAATAGTAAACACGAAGTATGGTGTTACGCGATTTTCTTCAAAAGTTTGTTGTCGCATCTAACATGTGAGCAAACGAAAATGAAATCAAGCTTGGCTTTGAAATATTTGTTGTATCAATAATATGTTGGTGGAACTGTAACTCTATGTCAAATTCGAGGTTAGCCACTGCCTCCTACACTTATAAGCCATGCTGTTGGAGATTTGGCAACGCTGATCGTAAACCAATTTTTGTACTGTTTATTTATAAAAATGTCTGTTGAAATGTGGCGTGTGATTAAATATTAATATGTTGGAGTGCTGTAAGTTTGACGAAATACATTTATTTATATTACTGTACTGTTCGTGATAAGTGCAAGTAAAATTGCTGCTAGAATTCATGGGGTTTATTAAGTATTTCACTGAGGTAAGTAACAACCTAACCTCATTTTTAGGGCACTTCTTGTAACTTTTAATTTTATATTTAGAATGCCACGAAGACGCTGTCTACCAACCACGACAGTACCTTAAAAGAACATCGTATGCAAACGCTAACATTTTCTTTTCAAATGAACGAGATCCGAAAGAAAGCATGGCTTCGTGCAACAGTACGAGAACGTTGGACCCTAACAAAAAGTTCTCTCGTGTGTGAAATACATTTTAATGGAAAATACATTTGAAAACGTTAGAAATGAGAGTGGGGAAATGCAGAACTGTTGATGCATTACCCTCAATTAGCTGACAAAGCTGTCCCAAGCGTATTTCCAAATTTACCAACATATTGTCGTCGAAAGCGCCTCAAGAAAGGACAAATCCTGAATGCAGAAGAAGACAAATATTGGAAAGACATGCACAAACAGTGAAAGTGTTTTTAAGTGATGACACCAGCAGTTTTTTGAAGTTTACGGAACAATTTGCGTCACACAAATTTAGATGTTACCAAGCAGATAAGTTTATTATGTTCAAATAAGACTATTTACAGCTGTAGCACCATATTTTTGCATATATGTTGTACTGTCAACCAGCAGTGGTGTATAGAAAGTTACAAACTTTAAAATAATTACAGAAATGTTCTTTTATACATATGTTACATAAGTTAGGTTGTTTTATTTTTGTAAATATACTGTTACATGTTTGTATTACTTGACTATGTAAATAAATGTCACCATTACAGAAGCTATCTTTAGTTAATTACAGAGTAAAATTTGATAAAGAGTAAAACTGTGCTATTTAAAACAAAATTATTGCAAATGGAAGTATTGTAATTTAGGATCACCAACTACCAGAGATGCAATGTTGCCAAGTCTAACAGCATGGCTTGTAAGTGTTGGAGGCAGTGGGTTAGCAGGTTAGGTTTTGTGTTAGTCTGTGTCAAAACTGACAAAAAACCTAACCTGCTCATCTCAAATTTGACATAGACTTACAGTGCCACCAACATATTATTCATATAACAAATATTTCAAAGCCAAGCTTGATTTCATTTTCGTTTACTCACATGTTAGATAGTACACGCCGGGCTCCATAGCTCAGTGATAAGCATTCTGGCTACTGATCTAAGGGTCGAAAATTCGATCCCCGATCCCGGTGAGGTTTTAAAAAATTAAAAAATGCGGATGAAAACCTCCACAGAATGCCATTATTTGGAAGTGATGTAAAGCCGTGGGTCCCATGTTACTACGATGTGTAGCATGTAAAAAATCCCTTGCTAAGGTTGGAACCCCTTAGTCTCGGCAAAATTCAAAGTAGGACTAAGGTACCTGGTACTTTGCATGCCTAAGAGCATGTTCATGGGGTTTGCAAAAACTTGCTGGACATGAGTCTCCCCAAAAATACTACTACTACTATTACTAGATAGTACACATAAAACTTATATAGTTTTAACGTCATACCTCTTGGTTTTTGAGACATTCTGCTCACACACACACACACACACCTAACACACACACACACACATACAAACGCGCGCGCGCGCGCACACAGACACACACCAATGAACAAAGACATGTTTTTTGGGTTCAGGGGACTTGAAAACGTGAAGATATGTTGAAAACCCAATTTCGAATTTTTAGGGTGAATCCAATAGTTTCTTTATTGTAAAAGGAAGTAAAAACGGATTTCTTCAATGAAAACTTCAGAGTGTTTATAGAAAACAGAAAGCAAGCAAATAATTACCATGTTTTTATTCATTTCTATTAATGCTTAGCAAATATAATGCAAGGTGTAACTAAAATACTTGTCCATATCGTACGGCGTACTAAACACTGATTGTTTCTGCAAGATCTGCATGTATTCAAAATAAAACATCAACACAGACGGTCACCCTTCTCTATAGTTGCACTGACTAAGTATACCAGCTGCTGCAGGCTATTCTCTATTCGGTTGTACACGCTTGCGAAATAGCATACAGACTCTTAAGATAAATAGAAGGCGATATATTATACGTTTGATTACAATAAGAGAGCATGTGGCCGGCTGGTAAAGTCCTTGCGCAGCAGTCGGCAGGTGATGGGTTCGAGCCCCACACCCGGACATTGGTAATATCGAACGATTTCCCCGGCCGTGTGAAGAAATTCTTCCTTAATTCAAGGGGTTAGGCTAGCTACATACCCCGTGCGCGGTTTAAGATGGCTTATAAAACCACACTCATTGTGTGGAGGTAACAGGTTCTCAGCTTATATTAAGAGGAAGAACAAGAAGAAGAAGATTACAATAAAATGAAAGATTATAGGCTCTCGCCGTGCGTGTGATTTGCGGCGAAGTTGGACATTACAAAATTAGCGTAACCCGGAGAAATTATAAGAAAACCTCGAGCCCGGAGATATGGTGTTGAAACCTCGAGACTCCGGGTGAAACCCTGAGAGGTGATCACCCTACTCTTGGCACGATCAAAATTATATGTAAGTGTGTCGCCCGCCTTTATATTTTGAAGATTATTGCACAAACCCGTGTACGAATTATGATTTAAAAAAACTGGAATTGCTTGTTTTCTGCATTTCTATTTCTAATTATGACACCATCCACGGGGTCAATAATCATCGTTAGGGAGCTTATCGCTTGATAAGCAGCCTACTGACGCTTATCAGGTAATCAGTTCTGGATTGGTCGATTTTTAAAAAATGCATGGTCCTCATTGGATGATATCAGACATGTGACAGTTGTGCGTAATAATCATTAGTAATATAATAAGGGCGAGACATATTTATCGATAATTTTCCATGCGCCAAGGGTCGAGTGCTGGTTGCAATGAAAACTGTCCCGAGGGCTGTTTTCTAAGAGCTGTATTATATGTAAATGTGTTTTTGCGTTTATATTTTGAAGATTATTACACAAAACTCGTATACGAATTATAATTTAAAATTGATAATAATGCCAAAAAACTTAAATTGTTTGTTTCTTGCATTTCTATTTCTAATTATGAAACCATCAACGAGGTCGATAATTAGCACTAGGGCGCTTATCGCTTGATAAGCAGCACAAGGGCGCTTATAAGATAATCAATTCGGAATTGGTCGATTTTCAAAATGCATGGGGTTCTCATTGGATGATGTGACAGTTGTATGTAATAATCTGTGAAATTGCATTCGCCCTGTCCCTAAGTGTAGCATCACGAATTTTCTTGAAGGTTTCCTGTGAAATTGTATTCTGTAGAAATCCAAGTGGACAACCCCCTATAAACTGAAATTACAAGCACGCTCATCTTGTAAATAGGCAGTTACTTTCCCTAGCTTTCTGAGAGTATTTTTCCCTGCCGATAATGCTAAAACCACAGTTGTAACACCTAGCGCGCGTAGGCGGCACGGATCTACACCACTCAACAGTCCCAGCCGACTCCAAGAGAGGGCGCCAAGCGTACCGCTCGCTAATCAAATTCCAAAGGCGCTCGCATAAAGTCTCGGGCCATCAAATCTTCAAACAAGCTTACAGTGATAGCGTCTTTTTAAGAACAACACTGCCAAAGTTAATTGTATTGTATGTGCTAGGCTTTTATCGAACCTGAATTAATACAAAATAAAGTACCTTAAAGGAAGCTTGGGAGATTTTATTTTCTCTCGGCCCTCCGACAAGTGGCGCCCAACTAGTGGAGCCATAGCACAAAACAATTCATATCGGTTCTTCCCTCCGCGGCAAGACGATCACCAGGTCACAGACGCGGAAGTTGGCGATGCCTGAAGAAGAACAACCGAGGGCGGCAGCAATTACGATGGAGGACATCAGGATGCTACTGCAGGGGCTGCAGCAATTTCGAGCTCCGACGTCTGGTTCCTTTTCGCAATGCACAGCCCGGTTCAACGGTAGCACGGATGTACACCCATTTATCGAATCGATCGCCATCTACAAAGACTGCGAGGGCATCAGCGAGGCGAACGCACTCCGAGGACTTCCAATGCTCCTGGAGGGGCCTGCAGCTACTTGGTGGATGAGAGTCAAGGATCTAACAAAAACATGGGAGGAAGCACTTGCTTCACTACATCACACGTATGCACAGACGCAGCCGCCGCACAAAATTCTCCGAGAAATCTTCAGCACCGAGCAGGAGGAGACCACACCCACGGAACTCTTTGTATGTACGAAGCGGGTACTAATTGCTAAATTACCGCCCAGTTGCCGGCCTAACGAAGAACTTCAGCTGCATATGATCTATGGACTTCTGAACCTGCGAGTGGGGAAGAGCATCCCTAGGAACTCGTTCAATACATTCGACCAGCTCCAAGACGAACTCCGAAAGGTCGAAGATTACGAGACCCCAGAAATAAAACGAGACACGTCTTCCTGCACAGCCGGACCAAGAAACAGGTGCACGTACTGCAGGTACTTCGGCCACACGAAGGAGGAGTGCCGAAAGCGGAAGAAAGACGGGGCAAACAATTCAAAACCCCTCGAACGTCCTTCAGCTCCAACACACAAACCACCGGCCGCAGAAATAAAATGTTTTGGATGCGGACAGCCAGGGACTATCCGCAGCAACTGCTCACGCTGCAATCCACGAACCGAGGACACCGCTGATATGGGATTTTATCTTGCCTCCGCCAGCTTGGTGCGACCTGAGAGGATCCGACCGATAGTCCCGATCGTGGTCTGCGAAACGCAGGGAGGCGCATATTTGGACACCGGCGCCAAACAAAGCGTAGCCGGCTCCACGCTATACAGTGTGTTAAGGAAACACAATTGCCATTTCATTAAAAAAGAAGCCAACGTAGTCCTAGCGGATGGTGTTAGTAGAAGACAGCGCGTTCTCAGTACAATCATCCCTGTGCGACTTCAGAATAAAACAATCACGACCGAGTTCATCATCCTTCCGGACGCCCCAAATAGGACTCTTCTCGGAATGGACTTCCTGGAAGAAGCCGGGATGATCCTAAACTTATCCAGGAGATGCTATCAGTTTTCCGAGGACATGAACACGGCCTATCCATTCTTGCCTGAGGCACCACCTTTATTTTTCACGAAGTACCGTCTACAAGATTGCCAGCAGTCAGTGCCTTACGCGACAGCATCTACACCTCCTCGGAGTGACCCTCGATGGTTAGCCGTCAAAAACAAGAAGCTCTTTGGACCGGACTCTTCTCCCATCGCACCCAAGTTAAACCACGAGATCAATCCCGATTAATACGCTATATTCGCGGATAGCATCTCCGAGTTTTACCCGCAAATGGACGAAGGAGCAACTTTACCCAGCCCAACCATTTTCCCACACTCACCACGGAGGATTATGGACGACAAAGCCATGGAATTCTTAATGATCCAGGTGGAAGACCTTGTGCTACGTCCCGAAGAAGGACAAGCCCTGGAGCTACACCACCGGAGAATGATCAACAAGATAATTGAAGCCCACTCAATCGTCTTCCAGCCAGGGGGAGAGGCCACATCATTCGCGGAATACAGAATAGAGACCCTGGACCATCGTCCAGTAGCCGTTCCTTCGTACCGCATGCAGCCCCACAAGCAGGAAATACTGAAAGCGGAACTGCAGGACATGCTAGCCCAGGACGTCATAGAAGAGTGCGAGTCTGCATGGGCCGCCCCAGTAGTTCTGGTTCCCAAACCCAAGGGTGGAGTACGAGTGTGCATCGACTACCGAAATTTAAATAAGGTAACCATCAGTGACAACTATCCACTACCAAGAATGGGCGACCATAGCAGCTGGCCTACCAAATTGGCACCCATACGGTTCGCCATGAACACCGCTCGCTACCAATCAACTGGACACACCGCTGCATACCTCACGTTCGGCAGAGAACTCCGCACAACAGACGATGTCACCAGGGATCAGCGTGCCATCATCCAGTCTGAAAATTTTATACCTGAAATCACGCCACATCTGGTTCTACTAACGGATACCCTCCGCCAGGCGAAACTCATCCAAGAACAACACCAGGACAAGAATAAGGACTACGCCGACGCAACCCGGAGAGAAGCACCGCAGTACAAACCAGGAGATCTAGTACTGATTACGTCACATCCGCTCAGCAACGCTGCCAAAGGGGTAGCTGCTAAATTCATGCCAAGAAAAGATGATCCTTACGTAATACTCCAACAAGTATCGCCAACGTCATACGAGGTTGCCACCAGGGATCATCCAAACACTCGTCTCGGAAAATATCACACCTCGGCGCTACGGCCATTCCAGGGACCCAACAACCAGGATCCGGTGCAGCCGATAAGAAGAAGGGGGAGACCAAGGAAAAACTAATCTTTCCTGCCACCTACGTCGGGACGCCTTGGAGGCAGAGGGGGAGTTTGTAACACCTAGCGCGCGTAGGCAGGACGGATCTACACCACTCAACAGTCCCAGCCGACGCCAAGAGAGGGCGCCAAGCGTACCGCTCGCTAATCAAATTCCAACGGCGCTCGCATAAAGTCTCGCGCAATCAAATCTTCAAACAAGCTTACAGTGATAGCGTCTTTTTAAGAACAACACTGCCAAAGTTAATTGTATTGTATGTGCTAGGCTTTTATCGAACCTGAATTAATACAAAATAAAGTATCTTAAAGGAAGTTTGGGGGATTTTATTTTCTCTCGACCCTCCGACACAGTTAAAATAACGAACTAGTCAGAAATCGAACTGCTATCTTTGTACACCATTCGTCTTGTTACTAGGGTGACCACCTCTCAGGGTTTCACCCGGAGCCTCAGAGTTTCTACACCACGTCTCCGGGCTCCGGGTTTTGTTATCATTTCTCCGGGTGCACTAATTTTGAAATCATGTCTAAAATTAACTTAACCGTCAGTTATACCAATAAAATTAAAATACGTTTCATATACAGACAGACCTCGCCGTTCGCGGGGGTTACGTTCCAGAAGAATGCCGCGAAACGCAACTTAAGAGACGCTAAATTGTTTTTTATGTTTTAATTTTAACTCGCATATAATAGACTAAACTGTAGAATTTAGAATATGATTTAAGATATCAGAAAACTCACTAGAAAAGGTTTTAAAAACTACAGAAAATCCGAAATTACTAAATTTGAAAATTGTAAGCACTATATATAGTATTAACGCCCAAGAGCACTATTTCTCACTCATAAAGTAATTCACAAAAATAGTTATTTATGCAACTAGTGTGTAAAGTAGGTCTTTTTAATCGAGTGCGGAGATTTTCACACGAGGCGCTAGCCGAGTGTGCAAATGGTAGCACGAGATTAAAAAAAGACCTTTTACACACGTGTTGCATACTAGATTTTTTCTACAACCGAACATTTCACATTTTTTATCAATTACTTTATTTATTTTGGTACGGAAGTGGTTGGTTGATTGAAATTAGTTTTAAGTGATCGTGATTGATGAACTATCAAAATTATGTACAATTTTGTCAATAGGCAACCCAAAATAAATTTCACTTTTTATGCACTAGGGTTTGTAAAGAACTTTTGATGCACTATTACTGTTACTAATAGTAATTCATTAATGATGTTAATTTTTCACGATTATTATTGTTTTGTACCTATAATTACCAAAATTCTATTAAATAAATGACATCTTTGTGGTGTTTCACATTATCAACACCTAGAATAAGGTTATGTAAATAGGCAACCCAAAATACATTTTACTCTTTATGCACTAGGGTTTGTAAAGAACTTTTTATGCACTGCTTTTTAAAAAGTGGCACTTTACAAACTAACTAACGTGTTTAAAGTATCTACTTTAGACAAGGTTGTAGAAATAGTAATTTATTATACAAGACGATAAAGTTAAATTTTATCCACGAGTGAATCGTTTAACGTCGAGACGTTAATGATTCAAGAGTGGATAGAAATAACTTTATCGTCGTGTATAATACAATATTTTTTTCTATAGCAAGAACTTTAACAATTTCAAAAGAAAATAATGACAGTTAATCACATTTCAAAATGTCAGTAGCTAGATTGGGTTGCTACGATAATACGAAGCTGTCATATTTAATTTAAACAAAAGTTAGAAAATTAAATTACTTTATCTATCCTTGATGTTAAAGTGCTACTGTATCTACCCTTGCTGTTAAATTAAAACTTGACCTTTTGTTTTGAGTTGATAAAAGATAAGATACTATCAAAGAAAGCTGTGAATTCCGCCAATATCTTCTGTTAACTGTTTTGAGTAACTGCCGTTTTAACGAGTAGCTATAAAATACAAAAGGTAAAGCGCACACATTGGTGCTGAGAAATAAAACTTTAATATTATATCGTTTCTATTGGCATTGTCTGTACACTAAGGTCATATTGAAATTATCGTTCAACTGCAACACATTTTGAATTTTATTTATTATTAACGTTTAGAAAATATTATTTTCTATATAAATTACTTTCTCTAGATTATAAAATTTATACCAAAACGTTTTAAACACATTTTAAATATTAAGAAGTGTCAAAATATGGGTGACTTATAAAACAGGTTGAATCATACTTATTAAGCAATTAACAAATACCTACTTAACCCATGTATACAGTTGTTATAATAGTAATTTATTATACAAGACGATAAAGTTAAATTTTATTCACGAGAGATTCAAGAGTGGATAGAAATAACTTTATCGTCGTGTATAATACAATATTTTTTTCTATAGCAAGAACTTTAACAATTTCAAAAGAAAATAAAGACAGTCAATCACATTTCAAAATGTCAGTAGCTAGATTGAGTTGCTACGATAATACGAAGCTGTCATGTTTAATTTAAACAAAAGTTAGAAAATTAAATTACTTTATCTATCCTTAATGTTAAAGTGCTACTTTATCTACCCTTGCTGTTAATGTAAAACTTGACCGTTTGTTTTGAGTTGATAAAAGCACACTTTAACATGTGCTATAGAAAAAAACGTAATTTTTAGGTAACGCTGAGTCTTTTTTGAATAAAATCGTCAAATCCGTTAACTTGAGAACAGCGGTTCTCAACCCTGTCTCTTGGCGCATCCCTTAGCATGTTAGCTTTTTCTCAGGTACCCTCAAGGTTATTGTATCCATAATATGAGCATAAGCTGTATTATTATAAAATAAAAAATCTTCATTAATAATTGAGGGAGTATTTTGCAAAAATCATAAACAAATACGAAGAATGCCTATACTATGTATATTTTTTGCAATTTAAATCACAAAAATTCTAACAATGCTCGTATTTAAACAAAACAAAACACAAAAATATTCATAAAGTAGCTAAATCTACACCTCAAACATAACAGTTTAGGAAAATAATAGTATATATGTACATATTTTATGGTAAGTCAAATTAGAAAATATATGAATAACAGCACTAAATTTAATGAGACACTAGTCAAGTTATCGGCGATTTTTTCAAAATTTGGTTGTCAGAAAGTAAACTGGCACTTAATATCCACTGAAGTGTCGAGGATTAGGGTTTATGTGTAGCAATATATTTGGCAAAGCCACACTCGCATAAGTCCTTACTTAATTAAGGTTCCAGTAGACGTGCCCAAAATGATGCGGGAGATACTGAAGAAATGTTTTCTTTGTATGTCATATCACAAGAAACATCGATCAGTTCCATTTTTTTCTTTTGTGGCTAAGACAATTGCTTCGCATTGTGGAAAAAGAGTTGGTTATCCACATATAATTTTCTATAATATAACTAATATTATTTTAAACAAAACAAATGAAGTTCGCCATTTTGTATAAACAATCAGGCGTACCCCTTGGAACCGCCCCGTGTACCCCTAGACGTACGACTACCCCTGGTTCAAAATCCCCACACAACTTTATACACTTCTCCAATAAATTAACGCACCAAAAAAAAGTAGCCAAAAGTTTCAAGTTAATTATTGTCGAAACCACTTATCCGATTTGGACGATTTTTTTTTTTGAATGACACGTCGTCTCTTTCAGAAAGTTAGTGTACTACTCTATTCGCATAGAAACTTATTTTTTTATAAATACCGGGTGTAACCATTATAACGTGTTTTTTCCATAAAATTTTTAATACCCTGTGGGGTTCAACAGCTACAATATCAAGTTATAATTCATAGCAAACTCTAGCCTTGTCTTTTTATAACATTTTGTTTTTTGATTTACTCTTTTATCTTAGCTACTGCAAAAGAAACACAATTTTATAGCATAACATGTGTTAATGGAGACCTAATTTAACAACAAAAAAAGAAACAAAATGTAAAGAAAAAAGGTAAACGAAAGTCTCAGTAGCGAGTATTTTCGCCTCTGGCCAGAATAACTTCTAACCTTCCTCAAACAGAACTAATGTTTGAGCACATTCTTCGCGAATAAGATTTCGTGTTTCACGTTGCATACTGAGAAAATTAAAGATTTTGCAAAAAAAACGTTAAGGACTAACACCGAAAACACACTTCTATCAACTACTGCTTTTTGACAGTTGTATTTATCTGATGACAATTACTGTTTCTTTCTGTTTCTCCATAGCCTGCTACTTTAGTGAATTTAATGCAAATTAAAGTCAATAAAAACATGTTATGCTATAAAATTGTGTTTCTCTTGCAGTAGCTAAGATAAAAGAGTGAATCAAAAAACAAAATGTTATAAAAAGATAAGGGCAGAGTTTGCTTTGAATTATAACTTGATATTGTAGCTGTTGAACTCCACAGGGTGTTATACATTTTATGGAAAAAATAGTTATAATTGTTACACCCGGTATTTATAAAAAAAATCAGTTTCTATGCGAATAGAATAGTACACTAACTTTCTGAAAGAGACGACGTGTCATTCAAAAAAAAAATCGTCCAAATCGGATAAGTGGTTTCGACAATAATTAACTTTAAACTTTTGGCTACTTTTTTTTGGTGCGTTAATTTATTGGAGAAGTGTATTATACCTAACTATAGGGCATTCTATTAAAAAAAGGGTAGGTTTGGTTCGCCACACTTTTGTGAGCAACCCTTTATAATAAACACATTTCATTAATGTGCACCTTTAGTACCTACAACTTGTATCCAAACAAATGTTACGTAACTCTCATACTTTTAGAGGGCGGATTTTACACCACAAATTGACAAGAAAGTTCATTTAAACATAGATTCAATTTTCAACTTTTAGGGAGATATTAGGGGGCGGGGGGTTGAAATTGGATTTTTGTCATTTTACTGAAAATTGTTCATGTATGTTCAAATTATTATTATTATTATTATTAATGCCTTTATTATCTTTTTAACTACAAAAAACGTTTTTGATATTTGTGCAGTATTTGTGACAAAAAAATTATTAATAGAAGTGAAAATTGAATAATAATCAAAAATTTTAAAAAAACAACAAAACATTCTGTATTTCTCATTGAAAAAAATCTTTTTTTTTACTCAGGAAGTATCCAGTTTCAACCTTTGTCGCTATGCGGCGCTAACCTGGGGACGATCGATAACCTAGATTCAGACTTCACGTCATCCAACTCAACAGTGCTGTCGAACTGGTTGCCTGTCTACCTGGCCGGAGGAAGCGATTTATTGTATAACAGATCCATGAATTATACAGTATTTTCTTAGCTTAGAAAAATTTTTATGTACAAAGTTATTATAAAGTAAGAGATATATTTTAGCTTATATTCTCAACAAATTAAGCTAATAACAAGGAGTAAACGAGATTGAATTGCTTAAATAATGGATTATTGTATGGCCAAAACTGGTTACCGCAAATGTTGTATATGACGTCTATTTTGTTGGTGTAGAATTACTGATCTTTCGTCCAAAACATTTCTGGTTGAATTTCACCCTTTTGCCCCCTAACTTCGTCTTTTAATTCTTGCAGCGTTGTTGGCCGTGTTCTAAACACAATTTTTTTAATAACTCCACAGCCAGTAATCCGCTAGGTTAAGATCAGGTGATCTTAGTGGCCATAAATTCATAAAATGTCTGCTTAAAATTGAGATAATATCGTTTTGACATCTGTGTCAATAGTTGTCATGACAACATTTTTGTTTTCCACAGATACAATAGAATCCCATTATTTAAGCAATTAGATTTCGTTTACTTTTTGTTGTTGGCTTGATTTGTTAAAATTATATAAGAATTTAAAGTATACCCCTAACTTTATATTAACCCCATGTTTATAAAACAATAATAGACGTATTCATGTATTTCTGTTAATTATTTGTGCTTATTCGAATAGTTAAAGAAACTATGGCCCTCTGTAAAGGGCAAGTAATTAGATGTTGCGATTTGACAACATTTAGTAGACCAGGGCCGTATCTCATAAAACAACTTTTCAACTTTTTATTTTACACTTTGCAATTTTCAATAAATGTCTGCTACATAAAAATATCTTTGGAAAGTTGAAAAGTAAAATTTCATCAGGATTTTGCAAAGTGCAAGTGAACAGTTAAAAATTAACAAAGTTATACTTGAGGAAGCGCAACATTTTTCAATGTTTAGAATTTGAAAACTGCAAAGTGCAAAGTGGAGAGTTGCAAAGTTACTTTATGAAATAGGGCACTCAGTCAAAATATCCCAAAAATCCAGAATATTACAAAAGGTGTATCAAAGAGCTCCAGTACTTTGACATGAATTAAGATAACTGAACTGTTACTCGTAATCATTTCTATGTGCTTTATAACTTGCAGATTCAGCTTGGCGATGACTTTAATAAGTAATTGAAAACTCCACCTGACGGTAACTCAAAATAATAAAAATAAAAAAAATTTGTAAAAAGGATTGAAAAGCAATTAGTGGGTAATTGAAGGTTTGAAATAAATCAAAAATACGCCACACAATATGCAAGGGCGAACGAATTGTGATAAAGGACTCTAGAAATTAGAGCAGGCCTTGATTTAATTCAACAGTGTAACCTGTGATCTACGTTAATATTACTAGAGTCAAAAATGACAAATATTAAACTTCAAATGTAATGAAGGCGTTCAAGAAATTGAACTTTTTAAACGACAGTTTTTATCTCAATTTCTAAAAGATGTACTCGTAATAGTGTATCAAAATATCAACGGACGTGTCATTCTAAAGAAAAGTATTTAGAAAGGCCTGTTCTCCGGCAAAGAAAATTGATTGATAGAATATTTTTTGTAAGTAAATTCTACTTTTTTAATAACCCCTAAATTTTAAATTTCAAGCGTAGTATTAACTAAAATAATAAAAAAATATGATCAATATAGAAAAGAACAGAAGAGAGTGCAAACATTTGAAAACGTAATTAAGACAATCAGCAAGTTATTTCAGCAATGATTGGTTTAAGGAAGTCTTGAATAGAAAGAGTGTTACGTTTAGAATACGCCGCCTGTCTTAATTTCGAATTCGAATGGTATTTTACCGCGCATCGCGTGTCTGGGACATTTGGCCGAGATAACCTCGATGTGCTTTTATCCGGGAAAAGCCGATTGCCGGACTTCGACGCGTTTTTCTTTGCTGGTAGCTTGAAAGTTTAGTGGCGCAGCAATTCACGAGCGTCGGCGATGTTTTAATAGGGTTTGTGGTTGGTTTTATGTGGTGGTGATATTCAAGCCCTCACGTTTTCGTGGCTTTAAGACCCCGAGCTTATTAAAGGAAGCTTTTTCCTACGCTTTGCCGGATTTTGTGAGTGATTGCAACCACGAGCTGTTTTATGTGCCCAAAATCACTATCTGGGCAAGCAGTACCAGGCAGAATTAATGCCCGTTTTTAATTAGCCGCGCCAGCGGAATTTCTGGGCCCGTTCGCCGCGCTGAATTCGGATCGCCGCTTATTTGTTCCCGTTCCACGGCGACTTGCTGCAGGTCGTGCGAGTGGACGGTGTTATGCCTTCACGGAGCAGCTCTTCCTGGTCGCCAGCGAGTAATTAGGGCACTAGAAGGACCCTTATTGGGGGGTTTATTTGATCTCCGGGTTTGGTATCTCAACCCCGCTGCCGCAGCACCGTTTTGCGCTGAGAAAACACCACCTACGGCCGCAGGAACTTCTCGACCGAGAGCTCAAAAACCGCGTTCAGTTTTCTCCAAAACTGAGCCCCAAGACCTTTTGCGGCTTGCTAAGCTGCTTTATTTTAACGTGTTGTAAATTGCTGTTTGTGTCGGAAAACTGTGCGTATATTAGCGCATGTATTAATTAGATTAAAGCGATCCTGCAACTTTGATTTATGCTATTTGTGTGTTAACGATTGTAATCTTCTACTGTGATATTTAAACGAAAGTAAATGATCTTTATTGCCAGTATTTATTTGGAGCTATCTTTCAGGAAGTGTGATATAGCCTGGGTATTGAGTTTACAATTTCTCGTTAGATCACCGGGGTGCATTCGCCGTTACTTCAAAAATTGTTGGCGTTCTAGGCATTCAGTTAATTATTGTTCTACCGTTTCACTTTCGTTATTAAGAACTACACGCCTCCAAAACGCTGAGCTGGCAGAGGCCCAGAATTTAATTTAAAAAGGCCTAACAAGATTTGGATGCTACATAAATATCAGAAAATATTTTAATTTCGATAAACTAGTTACTAAATATCGCAACACAGGAACTTTCAGTTAGAGAATCAAAATCAACATTATATACGATTATTAAGACAATGGAGTACAAATCAAAGAAATTAATAATAGAAAGATTATTGTAGAACAACATGCGTTAAAAGCAAGAAAAAGACAACTTTTGAGGAAACATTTGGCATATTTTGAATCTGATAGAAAACATCATTTTGTTTTTCTCGGCGAGTCGTGGATGTATGAAAATAGTTCACTGCTACGTATAGGGGTGCTCGACACCTATTTAAAGGGGAAACCGAGCAACATAAAAAATGAGGGCACACGGTTTTAGTTTTATGTGCTTAGGAATCTGCAGGTTTTTTACCTGGATGTAATTTGGTACCGGACAACAAAATTGAATTTAGAGATTACCACAAAAATATGAATAGCGAAATTTTTAAGAAATTGATGAAAGATAAATTTTTTCTGCTTTGAATGCATTGGATAGTAGGTGAGTAGTGGTAATGGGCAATGCTCCCTATCATTCCGGACTTGTTGATAAGTCATTCACTTCTAATACTTGTAAACTTGAAATGAAGGAATGGTTAGGAAAGACAAAATTGAATTGGAAGAGGGGTGCCCAAAAAGAAACACGTTGGAATAACATAAAAACTACTTAAGACCGACAAAACCAATGGAAAGAAATAATATATCAAAATTTATTACAGAATTATTGGCATGAAGTACTTACATTACCCCTATGTCGTTGTCAGTGTAAACCTATTGACATTCCATACAGAATTCATTGATAATAAAAATAACTATTTACGTTCTCGAGTAACTTTATTCTAAACTACTTAACCGCTCTTCCTTTCCATTGCGTAAAAGCTGACAGCCTAGCATCGTTTGAATGGGTTTCAAACTACGACATTACAGCTACATCGGTCTCTTCCTTTGTTGACCACTTAGATTTTCTTTAAGTTTCACATCGCTTAATGAAAAGCATAGAGGGGATGTTCGATGGTCTTGATTTTATTTTGCTAAATACAGTAGAATTTAAGTTGCTGTATGCGAATGCATCTTTGTTGTGTGCCCATGCTTGGTATTTCCTCATGAACCCATATCTGATTATTTTGTCGAGCAGGTACATCAAAAAAGGTATGTACGTTTGGTCATCTGAAACAATCTTAGAAGGGCAGTGGTCATTATTTCACAATTCCAAATTTTGTTGATAAATTCTTACACGTTCTGCTTTTTGAAAGACTGTCAGTTTGTGAGGAACAAAATGACTTTCATTTCCTCTAATGCAGGTGATCACCTACGATGGTTCTAAGGGCCCAGGATCTAATCTGTAGATGTTCTGTCATTGCCTATGTAATTTAACCATAGCAACGGCGCGGCGATTCGTCTTACGTTTACAATACTGTAGTGTATTATTGGTGGCACTGTTAGTCCATATCATATTCGAAGTTAGTAGGTGATGTTTGGTGTCAGTCCTGACACAGACTGACGCAAAACCTAACCTGCTAACCTCGAATTTGATATGGAATTTTAGTGCCGCTAACGCTCGCACTCAAGCCAGTCATACCTGTTCAGTAAAACATCACTTTTCTAAACTAGTTGCGTAATGTACTATTATTGTCTTTATCGATCAGTACTTTAATACGAGATATTTTGTATCAGTGACAAACGTTGCAAGGCGGCCCTGTTTCTTTTAATGTTGTGCTGTACTCCCACCTGGTTCAAAATTTCTGTACCAGCGGTATGTCGTAGCCAATATAGAAATCTCGTCACCAAAAGTAGCAATCAAATTTCTTCGGTGCTCATAAACCGTCAAGACCTGTTCAAAATAACAAGCAATTATAATTCGGGAATGCTTTCGCGATAATTTCGTTTTTTCCTATAACTCTTTTACTTAACATATTACATAAACTATTGATGGCAGAGTACTGAACTAAACGTCAAAGTACATGCAATCAATGACACGAAACGACAGTGTACTATTTGTTAATCAAAGCTTTCTGGATTCTTAAATTCTCACTAAATTTGGCTTGGCCCCCGTATTATTAAATCCGTTACCTCAAATGTGGCAAAACAGCATTGACCACTGTGTGAAACTTATCAAAAATGACTGGGAAAAATAGGTATATGGGAATTTTAATTTGCCTGACATTCCTCCAATTATTATTTTCTTAGGGTAACCAGATTCTCCAAGAAATTTTAATGCAGATTGATGAATAAGTGTTATAAACGTGTGAGTATATTTCGGGTCGATAAAAGAAATCTGCAGACCACTAGCATGCAAACTGCAAGCAGTAGTTTTACCTATTGGCTGAAATGTATAATACAAATAACAGTACAATAGAACGTGTTTTGTGGATTATGGCACAATCAAAATCTGCTTACCAACCACCATGTAATATATGAATTTTCTAATTTTTTGCGAGTTTTTTTTAATATATTGCACTAGCTACACTACGGATGTGCCTTTAAATGTGCAGAACCTTCAAATATTGATTTTAATTAAGAATTTTAATTTATAAATTGCATTCTTTTGTATACTAATGTCAATAATTACTTCTTGAAATAGCTCCTGAAAACTTTACAGGGGTGGGTTCTTTTATCTAGTTACTTGTTTCTGAAAAATTGATTTTCTAATATTTCAAATTTGTCTCATACGTCACAACGTATGTCAACCAGATGTCAAAACATTTTTAAAATTCTAATGACAAATGCCCAATCTTTTGAACGGTACACAATAATATTAAATAACACAGTAAGTTCTTGTCTTTTAATTATTTTCACCTTTTTAATGTCTTTATTTATTTTATAGTTAGGATTTGCAAGAAATAACCCACCTTGAATATTCTCCTGACGCAACATTCACGGCAGCAACCTATTTTTGATCTGCAACTCGACCCTTTTAAGCAGCTTCCTGCAATGCACTGCTCACAGACAGACCACCAATCCCGATCGTCGTCCAATATTAGCAAATTACCAATTCTTAACAGCAACCACAGTCAACAGAGCAAACTTGGACATCCACCTGCTACAGTAACTACTTCCTGGAAAGCACCTTCTTTCTCTGATGACACCTTTTTTGGAAGCTCCACTCAACAAGTAAATTGACGTAATCCTATTTTGATTTATGTTATATGTCGAATGTATTCTCCTAAATAAAACTGTCCCAATATGACTCCTCAATTATTCACTTGTATATAACAATTCTTCTATCCATTAGGTTTTACCACATACCAATTATTTTCTTTAGTTAATTCTTCACTTCTCTTAATTATTTGTTAATATTTTATTTTTAGTCACAACGTATATTTGGACTTTACCCTTTTTATATTAGCCAAACATTTTCTCAATAAAACAGGGTTATATTCAATATTTTAATTAGACCAAAATCGTTTTTCTACATACTTTTTTGTTTGTTATTTTTTTTAATCGGAAACCATTTTCCTAACGACTACATTTTCATTATTTATGCCTTCTAGTCTTATCTATGTTGATTTAAACCTACTAAATATTATATTATTTCAAAATTAACATTTGTCATCGATTTTCAAACTGTATTTTATCAAATTTTATTTTAATATCAATCCACCTGTAATTTTCAAATAGCTGTATTTCAGACACAAATCTACCTTATTCCCAAATAAATCCGAACCATTTTCATCTTATTGTAATATCCCTATTTTAACAAATTCTAATTTAAACATGAGCTTGTATCATAACAATATATATCATGTTCGTCACATGTTATAAGTTGCAAAGCTGCTGTCTCTTTCCCAATTTGTGTACTAGAAAGCGCCTGAATTTTATATCTAATTGAAATACGTTATATTTCCACATATTATATTTGTTTCAAATGTTATGCATGTAACATGTTTTTTATCACATTTTATTGTATGATTTCTAAATTATCGTTTCTTCGCTAACCTGATCTCTTTTCCATAATCTATTTAATAATTAATATTAGTCATAAATAAATATTTAAAATTTAACCTGGTTGTCTGACTTTGACAATTATATAGTATTAGCAAAGAGCATATAATTATATACTCTTTGGCATTAGTATGTCATTTTGCCGTTGGTAAATTTTAATATGTGTTACCTGCGCTTTCTGCGGTATATTGTAAAATACATTCTAAGACAAGGACTGCTCGAATTTATATAGTTCAGAAACGGATTGTATTTATAAACCATTTTATCTGTCCATGAGTAAAGTAATTTGCTAAAATCAATAACGGTGCCATTTAATCGGTGCTATTTAAAAGTTAATTAACATTTTCGGATGGTATGAACTTGAACTGGAATATCCGATGTAATGCACAACTTGATAGTGGTCTGTATATTAAGTTGCCTAACTATGCTGTGATATATGTACTTACGTATTAAAAAATTAAGATTGTATTTGGAAAATACATGGGTTTCTTTGCAAATATTTTAATAAAATTGCATTAACGTAATCAGTGGCTTCTGTTATGTAGTAATCGACATTATTTGAGACTCAAGTTTATTACGAAGGGCAGAGAGAAGACAGTGGTCGAAACTGTAAATCATTATAGACGGCAACAGTTAGTATCTTCAGCATAAAAAGCGAAAGTCTTTTGTATAAAAACTATTTCAGAAACACCGTTTTGATTACTTCTGTGGAAACTCTAAAATAAGTTTTCTCAAAAATGCAGATTAGCCAACTAAAAACCAATTAGTGTTCCGTGTTTAGAAATAGCGAGAAAATAAACATATTGGAAAGTGTGGCTGCTGAGCTGACTTTAAATTACATGAACATGAACCATTGCTATTATTAATATGTTCTGTTATGATTAAATAATAATATATGGTCTGCACGTAAATGAAATATTTAGTTCCAAATACATATTTCTTATGAAACACTTTAGGTTCAACAAACACTATTTGTTGTTTGGAATATCTATTAGTTCTCACATTTTCAAGGATAAGTAGACAAAATACTTCACCTGCAGTGTCCCAAGCCCGGGTAAAAGAAAAGAATTGTGACACAGAGTTTCAGCTACCCTACATATGTAAAGATCTGTAAAAAGCTTTACCCAGAACTTTCCTCGTCGATATTGTGGCACTAAATAATTTTAAAGATCAAATTAAGTTAGGAATTCGAACGGCAGGCGTATGCAGTCTCAACGTTTTGTGGGATATTGCAAAAGAACGAACTATTTCTACCTGAGCTACGGAGTACCGACCTTTCAAATTTCTGCGTTGCAGCTGTATTAAGTAACGCACTAATTTGGTGCTACTTTTTGTATCGTACAACATTTATTCTGTATTTATTGGGGCCCATCTGTAGTAAGAATAAAGCTCAGGCTAAAATTTTATTTTTTTAAGGTACTCACATATATTTATTTATTTGAAATTTCCTCGGTTTTATGCCAGGTAGATATATAATGTGTATGCAAAATATTGTCTTCCTCCAACAAATAGTTTTTGAGTTATACCGCCAACTGACCGACATACAGCCAGACAGACAAACAGACTGAAGGAATTGAGAAAACCTGTTCTTCGTCACCTAGGGACCCTGAAACGTGAAAATCTGAAGAAATCTCGGTAGTGGGTGTTATGCTCATTCGACCGATGGAGATGAAACCACAAAAGATAAATGTTATGAAGAACTGACGGAAGTATTGGATAATACAAGTAATAGAAAGAAGATTATAATATTAGTAGATTTTAATGCCAGAACGGATAGTAAGATAGGCGACAATGTATTAGGGAGACATAGTGAGGATAGAATGAATAAGAGCGGTGAAAGACTCATCGAAGTATGTGAACAATATACGCTAAAAATATTAAATGTATTCTACAAACACAAAGATATTCACAAGTACACTTGGATACAGTTGACGCGATAACTACAATTAATTATAGATTATGTTATTTGAAAGCAAAGCTGTAAAATACAAGTAGCAGATGTAAGAGCTCGAAGAAGATTGAAATGCGCGTCAGATCATTACCTTGTTCGATCTTAACTGTACTTACCGTATCATAATATGACTCAGTCCAAGGAATGCAACATCAAACCACAGATCCATCCATGCATTAAAAACATCGAGGTGCGATATACATAGTTTGAATGAAAACTCTACAAGTTTTTGTATATGGAATCCGCCTCAGTGCATATGTATAACGAAGTACTCGAGAAGGTTCTTGAAGCAGCTCACGAAACCTGAGAGAAGTAAAACATAATACAAATAACAGAGAGCTCTGGTGGAGTAAAGAAACAGAAAATATGAGGGAGGAGAAGAGGCAACTTTACCAACGGTGGCTGTCAACCAATGACATACACGATAGACAAAATTATCCACACAGTAACAAAGAAGTTAAGAGAGTTGTAGCAAAGGCAAGGAATGAGATCAGGCAAATTAGATGTAAACATATTGACAACTATTTGGGAGCTGCAAGTTCTAGTGAACCTTATAAGACAATAAGGGCTGTAAGGACAGATACTCGTAACAAAGAGCATAGTAGTATGCTCACTGAAAAATCGATTGAACACTATGAAGAATTATTATCAGAAAACAGACCTCAATTCCAAAGAAACTTAGAGAGTGAATATAGTGAAATCGATAACTCTTTTACAGAAGAAGATGAAATAACTGTCAAAGAAACAATAAAGTAAGAAAAACGGAAGAGCACCTGATCTGGTGGGTTCCGATAGAGCTTATTAAACGAGGACCAGAAAAAATTTCCGAACTGCTTAGATATATATATGTTTAATTCATCCTAACAGGAGATCAACTGCCGGATGAATGGAACACAGCATATAATTATAACTAATTTATACAAGAAAAGGAACATAAACTCAAATTAAGAGCACTTAGTGTTACAAACTCCATACAAAGGGTTCACGGAAAGATGATTAAAAAGTGAATAGAACATGAAATAGAAGACATAGAAAAACAAAATGGATTCCGTACTGGACGATCTATTATAGGCAATATATTCTGCCTAAAACAAGTTATGGAAAAGAGATTGGCACGTAATCATGAAACACATATAGTATTTGTGGATTTGACAAAAGCTTACGATAGTGTTCCGTTATTCAAGCTCTGGGAAGTACTGCAAGAAAAGAGACGTAAGAAAGTATAACAACAAATATCCCGTGAAATTATAGTGACAAAGGTACTTCAACGGGGTTGCTGTATTGCAATATTTTAAATTGTACATAAACACAGCTCTTGAACATTCGAGGCGAAAATGTCGAAAGATGAGAGTGCTTATAGCAAATAACATATTATATACATTTTGCCGACGACCAAGTTATTTTAGACAAATGAAATGAATATCCAGTACATGCTACAAAAGTTGAATGAAGAATACAAGTGGGGATTAACAATAAATACCTGTAACACTTAATATATACAGGGTGCCCAACTTAAATGTACACAGCTCTAAGCAGGTGAGTATGCAAAACACATTACATTTCAATGTAGTAACAGTCTAAATGTAATGTGTGTTAGATACTCACCTGCTTAAAGCTGCGTACATTTAAGTTGGGCACCCTGTATAGTCGCCGGTGGCACAGGATCACATTGACAACTAGATACTGGCACTATTAAAGCTACAACATGTTTTCTAGGTGGAAAAAATACTGGAGGTAGTGACGCTGAAATAAAAAACAGAATAGGGCAGGATAAAGCAGTAATAAAATAGTTCAACAGATAACGAAAAGAACAAACATTATGATGTACAAGACAATTGTTGAAAGCATAAGCAGATACGGAGCAGAGTTGTTGGAAATCAATAAACAAGATACATCCAAATTAAGATCTATGGAAATGGATTACTGCAGATGGTGCTGCGAAGTATCTAGAATAGATCGTGTACCGAATAAGGAGATACGAGAAAGAATGGGAATAGATATTGATGTACTAATAGAGACCATGAACCAGCAAACGGAGTGTTGGTAGGCCTCAAAAGAGATGGAGAGACGATGTTAAACAAATTGCCAGAATCCAGTGGAGAAAGACTGCAGAAAACAGAATAGCGTGGAAACACTTAGAAGAGGCCTTGATCCGGCAGTGAATGTACACGGGATGACAAGAAGAAGAACGTAGAACTAAAGCGACCGAAGTGGTGGGGACATGTACAGGGTGGGATCTTGGAAACCGTAAGAGATACGAAAAAGTTTAAATTATGGCAAAGTTGGGCATTTTGACGTAATTTTTGCCTCGTAATATTCAAAAACTATAAAACATGAGAGATACTCATTCTTGAAATTACGCGTTTTTTTAAAATTAAAACACAAAATCTAGCTTCGTATTTAAAAAAAATTAAGTTGATGATGGTAGCTGGAAGACGAAACGTCGAATATAAAATCTGAAAGCACCAGCGTGTAGTGCAGGAAAAGTGATCATGGACTTGTTAAATTGGTTTTGCATTATCTCTTTAAATAAAGTCAGGAGCAAGAAAAAACAAATTTTCAAAATTTCGGTTTTTGTCGAATATCTTCGGAAATACTCGGAATTTTCGGAATTTCAAAACGTAATTTTAATAAGTTCTATAATATCAACTTTGCCATGATTTAAACTTTTTCGTATCTCTTACGGTTTGGAAGATGCCAATGGTCACCCACGAATTTTTGACACCCTGTACAGAGAATGACGAAGCAATGGCCAAAGAAGTTGTGGATATGGGTTCCACCGTATAAACGAAACAACGAAAGCGAGATCGAACAAAGCGAATATGGAGAGATGACGTGGAAGAATCGATGGTGAGTAGACATCTACAAGAGAGAGAGAGAGAGAGAGAGGGTTGGAAGGAGAGAAATAGATGAGGACTAGGATGCGAGAGGCGGTCACTGCCGTAGTTCAACTTGCTTATATGTATGTACCGGGTAGTTGACCATACCTCTGAACATAGGCAATTTACATGGCTTATCACGGTTATGCATATTCCTGTATTTCCTGCTCACCATTTTTATGGAAAAAAATGGTAGTCGTACTAAATTAAAGAGAATAATTTTCCGTGTCGTTTAGTATTAAAAACTTATTCGATAATGTTAATTGCGCATAAAAATATTAATTTTAAAATTTAGATTTTCCCAAATATAAGCGAGGGCAACAATTATAAATTATAGTCACTTTTGTTACCGAAGTAGTTAATTTATTATATAGTAATCATACGTTAAATACTTTTTGCTCCTGTCAGTATCTGACTTTCAGCTATGTCAACACTATGATAACGGATGTATTCAGTTGTGGATCATCATGACTAGTTGCAATTTTTCCTCTTAAATTTAGTATCGTTTTTCTAAAATATAAAACGCGATAGCGTTCTATGAATAACATCAAAACTGTGTAATAAGCTACTAGTACTTCCAATCTGTAATTTGATTTCTTATTGCTGTATTATTTCTCACATTCTTTTTAAATACCCGAGTTTATATAAGTAGTGGGTCCAAAATATGGAGATCTCGTAAACAGCAAAAGATAACGATTCGATTAAATTAAGCAAAATGTGCAGTGGTTTTGTCTGTGCAGATTTCAAATCTACACTAAAATAGTTTATAGATATTTAAATATTTAAGCAATCTGCATTAACTTCGTTTTTTAAACCGGCCACGAAGGGTGCCATGCCGTGCTGGAGCTATTTCTCTCTTTTTTCTACGATCGTGTCAAAATGACACCTTTGCTCAGTTTTTAGTGTCAAAAGTGACGTTTATAGCACTCTTAATATTAGTGCTCGAATTACGTCTTTTTAACACGTTGCCATTGGAGGCGTGTTTTAATAATTTATTAAAACTCGCTTTGCTGTAAGTTTGAATGTTAACATAACCTAGAATATCTAACACAATGTGACGGAAAAAGTGTCACCGAACTAAGTTTTATATTTCTGTTACGATCGTAGAAAAAATAACGTACGATACACGTGCATAAGAGCCATTAAAGCACTAGCAACGTTAAAAGCACTCCGCTAACGCGTCGTGCTCTTAAACCCGTCGCACGTGCTTTAAAGGCGTCCTTATACACTAGTATCATAATATACTATTTCGCGATACCAGATTTGATTAAGTTTAATTTTAGAAATAATAAAGTTCGAATTAAAAAACTAATTTTGGATGGAAATAGAGAAAAACAGAAAAACGCCTACTAGTGGGGTTTTGAAAGTTTCTGCGTTAATGTCTTATTTAAGAGCTTTATGGTGTTTCGATTTGCAGTTTTAACTATTTAATGCTAGTATGAGTATAATAATTATTATTAGTTTTTTATGGTTGCTGACCAGTATTTTTCAATTGCGGACAGATGTAAAAAAATTAACTAGCATCAATAGTTTAAAAAAAATCGATATTTACAGAAAAATGTGTTTCGATGTCAAAATCTATCATATTAATATATCTACATATACGTGTAATCTGCGAGCGTGTGTCAGGCTGCACAGTCATAGTAAATCAATGAAGAATATTAGCAGATTAAGGAAGTCTTGTGAATAAAATGTTAAAGCCAGATTGAGATCCTAAAGCTATAGGAAAACGCAGAACCTCTGCTTTTGAAGGCCATCGTGGAACTCAAATAAATAGTCTTCTACATACAAAAATATAACACAGATTCGTTTACTGAACTAAGTAGAGCAAATACAACTTTTTCATTTACTTAAACGACATAAAGAAGAGCAATTCAGATGGAAATTTGTACGGTTTTCTCAAACAAAAAATCAGTAGTACCCAATATCATTATATTCTAGTAAAGCAATGCATTTAAAATCCTGATAAATAAGGAGGTTCGTGCTGAATTTATTTAGCAATAGCAAGAGCAACTAACAACTTTAATTTTATTCTACTTTATTGAAAATTTTCTCAAATTCAGAAAAAAACACAAAAATAGTATAACAATTTAGACATAACGAGCATAACTATGTAAATTTAAAAGTGGTATAATATTAGAAGAAGAACTTGACTCCCTGAATATCAAATAGGCCTAGCGCACGTAGTCTTCAACATTTGTATAGTATCTCTGTTACCTGTTGTCTAATCGTTAAACTTTTATCAATATACAAACCATGTTTAACGTTTTTATATTGCCAAATTGTAACAAAACACTTGTTATTTAGTATTGCACAGAAATTGGTTAACCTGACAATCTCCAACTTCGCTTTAATTTAGGTTAGAAAATGTTCGTTCAGAATATTTAAAGCATGTGTTTAATATTGTTGCGGGTGGTGACTCTGAGATCTACAATTATAACCTCGAGACTAAACAACAATCAAGTGTTTGAGTTGTTTAAAATGAGACTATGGCAGTAACAGTTTTTCGCTGTTAAAAGAACTAACCAATAACTGGATGTTGCTTTCTTAAGACGCAGTGGGCCAGTTTTAGTATTTCCTCCCGACAATTGTAAAACTGCAACTTGTGATTGGTATACTGAAGTTTGCTTTTCTCAATACTTTTGCACATTGTATAGCAATCGCTGAAAATTTTTTTATATGGTCATTTTTGTACCATGATAATGCAACTCCTCATAAAGCCTAAAAACTTTAAATCGGAAATCTAGCCACTGAAGCTTTAAAAAATAAATGGTAAAGGATTTCCTGATGCACATGGGCGGTTACTGAATTTCATCAGATGTTTGAAAACTGCCTCTTTTGAGAAATGATTTCATAGAATGAACAAATGTATTGTGGTTAAGGGGGACAATTTGCAAAACAATAAAGTTATTCTGTTTAAACTTATATTGTCTTATAATTAACAATTAACAGAACAGCTGGTGTAATATAATAGCAACACGAGTTTTACAAACTTTGAGTAAAAGTTAAAGTTTTTAGTTATTTTTGATGTAAGTTTCTTATGGATATCCGACCGCTGTGAGCCAAGCTTAACGTGTTCAGGTATTTAAGACTAAAATAAAGTCGAATAATATAAAAAGGATGCCAATACAGATGAAATGATACATCAATCGATTTTTATCACATCCTGTATAATTTATTTATGTTAAGAAGTCTTAGTAATCCCTGTGAATTAATATTTATATGTTTACATGTTCTGCGTAAATAAATATATTCTACGGTATTTAAGAGCAATAAGTAGGGTTAAAATAATAACGCGTTAAAATTATTTGCAAGTAAAGTGGGTAATGAGCAATGATACTTATTTCTACTATCAATTCAGGTCAAACACTAAAACCACAATGGAACTAACAAATTTACGGAAACACGAATACAATCATCTAATCCTAATGTGAATTACTTAATTCAGATAAATACTTCTACCTACTCAAGTACTCAGGTAATTTTACTAACAACCTTTGAATGGAGGCACACTAAGTTAGTTACAGCTTGTTAGTACAACGTGTTAAGCAACTGTAGCAAATCGAATATTTTTTTAATAAAACAGCATACAGATAATAACATCCAGCAACAAACATTAAATACTTCAAATAAGAATGTCTTTTCCTAAAAATTAAAACGTATTAATTAGCTCTTCTGCCATTGGATGACCAAACTTTGACTACTTACATAATTATGGTAAGTAAAAATGTGTTAAAAATGAATCTACTGCAACAGTGATTCGACCAAAACATTTGATTTAAAGAAATCCATCGATTACTAAAAAATAAGTGTTGTGTGTCTATAAATTTTTATTTGAAACACAGGACGTTAAGTATATCATTTTTAAGAAACACAGTTTTTCTGACATAATTTTCCTATTCTTGTGTATTTTTATATGTTGTAGTAATTGTTTGTCTTGGGCTAAAACATATTTTTATAGTTGTCTTTGTTCTCTTCAGTTAGATATCCTCCGTATCTTTCCAATGAAAAATGGGCCTTATTTTTTGTTTTAAGTTAATACACTATGAATTATTTCTTCATGTTTCTTATAATATTACAGAGTAATTTTACTCTTTAATGTGAATATTCGACAGAAGAAAAATATAACTTTTTGTCAGTCCTTATAAAAGTGTATCTCTTTCACTCATTTTCTATGTCAAAGTGGCATTACAATTCACAAAAATTGAGTGCGTTTAGATAAGGTTTATAGGGCAAGTACGTCTTATGCAATATATATTTAATCTTTCTTTTTTTCAGTTACCCAGCTTTCTGTATTTTAAGTAGAAAGCATGCAGCAAACGTATGACGTAACAAACGACATTCATTCATTATTCTTTAGACAATGAAAATATATTACAAGCCATTTTTGTTTTTCTGTATCTGCCAAGAGTTTAATATATGTATTACAGTTTAGTCATCACATATCGTAGGCAGTGTAAACCTGAAGTTGCATGACAATTGATTTAACAAACGCTGTAAATATTACACTCAACACGATTCTACTATTCCATTTCTATCGTGTGATTTCAAATATCGCTTTAGCGATCTTAAAGGCCATTTATCTATTTCTGAGTCGTTTGTGTAAATTACGATATTCAAGTTAGTAACTCATTATGTGCAAAACAATTTGCTCGTCTCTTTGGTACTAAGTCATAAAATATAATGCAAGATCAATAAAAATTTCACAGCTTATAATCGTAAAAGGTATTCTGCAACGTATAAATTTTGTCAATTAAAGGGATATTTACTAAATGTATCTCCATAGATATCTGATTGGATTAACAGATTGAGGGGAAAGAAGAAACCATGAATAAAGCCTACAGTTTGAAGCCGCTTAGATGCAACACAAGGTGTGCCGACCAGTTGCTCTATAAATAGCCTTGCACTCGTTAAAAGAACTGTAAACGTCTGGTAGATGGAATAAAAATATCCGGGATCTGCCCTACACTATCTTAATTTATAATCAGGGGTAACCCACGGTAGGTTACTATCAATCAATACAACAACCTGAAATTTAAGATCTCTATAGGTTAACGTCCGAGGTTAGTAAACCCACTTAATATGTTAAGCAATTCCAACTTTTTAATTTCAGTAATTATTATATTTTCAGTCCTGTGGTTTTAAAAATTGTACGGGTAATTTGTAAACGCATTTCACGCAAAGGAGTAAACAAGACAAAAATTAACTAATCAGATTAACTATACAATAAATAAATAAATAAATTCCAAATGTATACAAGAAGACTTCTTTTGAAATTTAAATATATATTTCATTTTATTTATTTCTTCTTACAATAAATGACAATAATATATAATCAGAACTTTCTTCGCCACATGAGCCAACCGCCTGGCCTATTTGTGATACAGAGGAAAACAGAATTATAAGATAAATGAATTAAATCGCTAAGTTAATTAATGTCGAGGTTTTTAAAATAATATTAAGTGTAAATATGAGTAAACATATTGAATAGGTACAGTACATAGTTTCAAATTACAGGGTGTTCCAGAAATAAGCGCTCAAAAACAGCCCATAACAGGAGATGAGTTAACACAATTTCTGAAATAATAGTAATTGGCTTGTGCACTGCCGAATTAAAAATTAGTAAAGTTTTACCTAAAATGCATTGCAGCTCTTCTTTTTACTTTGTATTGTGGATAACCATAGCAACATTACATAATTTTATATTTAATTTAATAGCTATTTATGCAACAAGTGCTAAAAGTTTATGTTTATGTACGAGACATGAAAATTAGCCTTTGGCTTCGTTTCATAACATTTCGAGGGCAATAACACTTTTAGAACGAGTTTGCATTCAATATTTTTTCTACGACCTTACATTTTTTGTTATTAATCTATAAATGTCGATTTAACAAAGCTTTGCATTTATGACAGTTATAATTTGTCATAATAATGAAATGTCCTTGACGCGCAGGAGCATGTTTGTGGAGCCAGTACTGTCAAAGTCAGTTATCACAGGTCATTATAATAGTACACATCTGACTTTATTCATAACATAACGCTTTAATTATTTAAAAAAGACTTTACCTCTAACGCAAGAAGTAAACAAAATAACTTTACAAACTCACTTCCAGTTCGAAATTGTAGTTTTATAACCTCACTTCACTTTTAGCACATGGGCTAAAAGTAAACAGCTGATCTCATTTTAAACGCGCTAAATTCTAAAACGTCACTTTTAGTGAAAAAAACTAGCGCTAAAAGGCCTACTTTTAGTGGTGGTCATAGAAAAATGTATTTATAGATTGACAGTGTTTGATATTTATGGGGATCGAGCTATATAATTTGGAGCACAAATAAGTTGCATGTTTAAAGTTGACTTAAAACATCACTAACATTATTTTAGAAGATTGGAAAACAATAACAATCTCAAAAATAATCTGTTATGCGTATGTTGGAACTAGCATCGCCATAGTTTTACAATTTAATAATATTTTAAAGAATGGCTGACAATTCAAATCACAGGCTCCAGCAGTTTAAAAAAATTGCTATATTAAAAATTATTTTTTGAGTACCTAACGTTTTTAAATATTAACTGTCTACAAATTCTAATAGGTGAACTTTATTTAAACATAATTAAGTTCAACGTGTTATGCCAACTATACATATTAGTAATAGAGACACAATTGAGAATATACTTTAGAAGTTTATTTAAAACACATAATTATTTTGTAGTCCCAAATTTTTCCACAAGTGTATTTCCTTGACCTTCTAAATCTACAAAAATCACGTGGAACCTTCAATTTTGCTGTTTCATAATTGTTATTTGTTTTTCTCTGGCAGCCAGCAAAATGACAATTCTTAAAGTGACAACTAAAAATTAAATATTGATTACCTTGAAACTGTCATATGACACGATCTATCTTCCCATTTAAAAAATTGACGTTGTTAACGTTTGTTTGACAGCAAAACAACACATGAAAATTACACAAAAAATGAGTTTTCAATGAACTTGAAAGATTGTGAAAATATGTTTACGTTTTGACTTCCTTTTTGGCTCATCTAAGTTTTTCTATAATCTGGTGAAATAATTAGTTTTTGGCAGAGCTGCTTTTTGAGCTGGTGCAAATTCCACACTTTTGACCTTGTTTTCATGCCCTAACCTTAGTCAATTTTCTTAGTTTTAAAGAGTGTCCTTAATTCGCACTTCGTCCTTCGCTTATCAACCCACTTTGATTGCTTGGAGTTATTCGTAACGGATATACAAATATGAAATTTGTATAAAGTGCAGCAAGACATATGGTTAAACATATATTCAAACGTGTCATAATTGTTGTGGAGGACCTGTGGTTTTACGATGGTACTGGGTTTAGATATTCAGAAAATTTCTAACTATACATGTATACATACCGGGTGTCAACGAATTTATTAGACAAGTCATATCTTCTAGAGTATTAGGTGTATTAAAATGAGATTTGGTACAGGTAAATGGTATAGGAAGAGGAGAATTTTCGCGTATTTTTCACTTTTCGGTCACTTCCGGTTTCACCGGAAATGGCTCCGATTTCGAATTTTTAAATGGAACACCCTGTATATTTTTGCATATTTGGATTTCAGAGACAATTTTGGATCAGAATGTGACATTTTAAAAAGTTTTTAAGCCTACTTGATTTTTTTAGAGCCAGTTTTAATATGGCATCTAGGTGGCCATGATCAGACGCAAACTAATCTAAAGACCTCAGGTGATGTCAAAAAATTACAATCGCAAAGTTTGAGTGATTAGTATGATAGATAGGAATAAGACAAGTTGGCAAAAGCACGTTTTCTTGTCTAACTATTTTTGTTCAAATGGCGACCCTTTTTTGACAAGCACTTTCCGAAAAGAGAATTTTTTGGCGAATCTAACGATACTAATTTATTTGCGATTGGATTAAAAATAAGCTCATAAGTTAAATATTTCTAAGCAAAATACTAGATAATAATTTATTTACTTTTGTCAAGTGTGCCATGGATAAGTTTTTAAAATGTCACATGCTGATCCAAAATTGTCTCAGAAATCCAAATATGCAAAAATATACAGGGTGTTCTATTTAAAAATTCTAAACGGGAGCCATTTTCGGTGAAACCGGAAGTGACCAGAAAGTGAAAAATATGCGAAAACTTTCCTCTCCCTATGCCATTTACCTATACCAAATATCATTTTGATACACCTAATACTCTAGAAGTTATGACTTGTCTAATAAATTCGTTGACACCCGGTATTACGGGTTATGTCTCCTTGGGGCATTCGTATCAAATATGTGAGGTGGTCAGTGTAACCGTGATCAATAATATTTACCAAGCCCTGCTTGGACGATATATTTAGCACGCTGTATTAATCATTTTAGTAAACAAGTTTATTTTTGGGAGTACTACTTTTAAAAAGCCAATATTTTACTCGCTTATTTTTTTATGAAAGTATCTGTGGTTACTTAATCTAACAAGTTCATATATTTTGTGCCAAAGGCTAACGAAGCAAGTTCTCAACATTATCAAGTATTGCGCCTTCTAAGACAGTAAAGTAGTGCAATTCTTAGTCAATAGTTTTGCTTTACAACCAACTTATACTGTGTTTCTTTCTACCTGCAAGGCAATAACTGTACTCGACGATATATTTTTTAATTATTTCTGTATGCACTAAGAATCTTTAAAACTATTTGCAATACTTTACGGCGCTGATAGAAAAAAGCAGCAGTTGACAACCATATATGCTTGCTCAAAAAAACAAAAATCATTATTTAGCTTCCATTGTACTGGACGTTTCAATTTCATGGCCTACCGAATATGCATTAAATAAGAATTTATATTACTAACGTTAACTGTGATAAAGTGTAAATATTTCGAAGGGTAAAAACATATTATGCTATTTGATGGTGTCAAAGCCAAGCGAAACTTTAAGATCGTAACTCAAAAACTATAGGCAGTAAATTAATTTCTACTAGGCTAGATTGATCTACGTAAAAAACTGTATTAAGCATCCGTACTTTAATTGTTGATATTTTTAAAAGCAAATAACTGTTGAATTTTAATTTTTTCGATTGTAGATCGGAAACCAACCACCATCGTGTTGCTCTCGAAAAGTTGACCCCAAATGTGCAAACCGTTTTTCTTTAGCTCCGAGCTCCAATACTAACGGAGATATTCATTTAATCCGATTGAAAATGGGACACCCTGTAGATTATAATATCGAGAATTTAATTATTTATAACAACTGTATACATGGGTTAAGTATGTATTTGTTAATTGCTTAATAAGTATGATTCAACCTGTTTTATAAGTCACCCATATTTTGACACTTCTTGATATTTAAAATGTGTTTAAAACGTTTTGGTATAAATTTTATAATCTAGAGAAAGTAATTTATATAGAAAACAATATTTTCTAAACGTTAATAATAAATAAAATTCAAAATGTGTTGCAGTTGAACTATAATTTCAATATGACCTTAGTGTACAGACAATGCCAATAGAAACGATATAATATTAAAGTTTTATTTCTCAGCACCAATGTGTGCGCTTTACCATTTGTATTTTATGGCTACTCGTTAAAACGGCAGTTACTCAAAACAGTTAACAGAAGATATTGGCGGAATTCACAGCTTTCTTTGATAGTATCTTAAAATTTTTTTGCAGATGGTAGGAAACTCTCCTAGGAGTGTAAGATATAAAGGTTGCGTTTTAATAGTACACATATCATAAATATATTAGTGTTAGACATACCTACACTATACGAACCTACAGAAACTTCAGAGGATGAGAAATTTACTTCTATTCTTTCAAGAAGTACGCTTCTTGTACTAACGATAGAATCTCTAACTGCTTATTCACAGCATTAAATAATACTGTTCTGATTTCTATGCAGCTCTAAACTTATCTACCTTGTTCCACAAGTCTGAATGTAACGAGCTGCTTTATCAACTGTATTTACCTACAGTTATTTATGTGTTAATTAAAATTATAAATGAAACTTATAAATTAGTGGGAGAAGTGCCATAAAGCTCTCTTTGCTACGCAAATGCTCGTACATGTCATTATTGCGGTAACCTTACGATGAACTTGTAGATCAATCATATTTTTCATTAGCATCACTTCTATTTCTGCCAGGTATATATTTTGGATATAACTAAAGAGTATTTTATGATTATGAGTTATTTTTGTATATTAGGCGTACAATACTATAAGAAAATCGATTTTATAATTATTCATATCAAGCAGAGATTTATAGAAAAGTAAAGATTTAGTAATGCAATGTAAAATTATATACAGCATAATGCTTACGCTATAAGTCACTACTTCCTATATTTAATAATCGGTGGTATTTCGGAACTATACAGGATGATGTAAATATTTCCAAACTGTCCTAATAAAGAAATAAATAATTATATTAATAGTTAATGAAACATTATCATGTAGTAACTTCCATACTGTTTTCTTTTGAGTATTTCGCCACACTAAAAAGTTTAAATATTAAATTACCTAACAACTTATCGGGAAAAACTTGTATTCCCCCCTACACCTGAAAGTAATATTTTAACTTAATAATAAATTAAAACTTGATTTTACTGAAAAGCGAAATCTAACCATCAGGAAATTCCTTGACAAGTGATAGCCGACTTTTTTTTATCTAAATCGCCAGAATAGAACCATACGAATTCATCCTTTTTAACTATCTTATTTATTTAAACAATTGTGTAACTAACTAGTTTGAGAATATGTCCAAACTTATAAAAATAAGTAAAAGGGTTACACAAAAATGCTTAATATAATTAACAATATAAATAGTACGAGGTCCACTAGATAAAATTCCGAAAAGACGTACATAAGATAACAAACTATGAGAGATTTTAAGTCATTGTTTTTCAAAATATTCGCCTTTACATTGTATGCATTATTCATTCTATTAAACCAGTCCTCAAATACCCGTGACCATTGCTCTCGAGACACCTCAGCGACCATGTTATTATATGCCTCAACAGCTTCATCGGGGAGTTCAACCGTTGTCCACGCAATTTATTCTTGATTGTAGGGAATAAATAGAAATCACACGGTGCCTATGGGGCTAGAAGGTGGGTGACCCGGTAGTTCCACATTTACAGAGGCCAAAAATGCCATTGTTTGAGCAGCGGTGTGGGATGATGCGCTGTCATGATGTAGGATTAGGCGACTGCTGGTAAACACATGGTGGAATACCACTCAGCGTTTACTGTGCGGCGATCTACCAAAGGAATTGTTACAAGATGGCCTGATGGGCTAAAGAACGAAGCAACCATTTCTTACTTGCACTGCGAGATCGCATAAATTTGGTTGGCTTTGCTCCACCTTGGAAGATCCACTGTGCCGATTGTTGCTTTATTTCCGTTTTATAACAATAAATCCATGTTTCGTCACCGGTGACGATGTCATACTCATGTTTTGACTGACCACTTGCAGACCTCTTCAGCATTTTCCTCGCACCAATCCACACGTGCTAGTTCATCCAAATTATGTGGGGACCCAACGTGTACATAGATTTTTGGCACCCAAGGTTGGTGAAGAATTGTTTTGATTGCAGTCCCCAAGATACTGAAGGATGCCTCAATTTCAGCATAGGTGATTCGCCGGTCTTGCTCCACGAGGCGGCGTACAGCGTCAACGTTTTTATCAGTAACCGCAGATTTTGGACGACCTTCACTGACTTCGTCATTAAGAAAATTTCGGCCACGGCCACAAAAGCATTGCGAAGTCATTCGATGCACTATTTTGGAGTGAGAAACTATTTAAAATCGTAAAAAATAATCGCGCGATAATCGCTTCGACTTAGTTCCATTTTTCATACAACTCACAACAGTTAAAAGCTTATCACGTATGAACCGTAAACAATTTTCTCAATCTGTCAACTTCAGTTGTCTACTGAAATGTTGTTGTTTCATGTCACTCTTATAAAAAATTGTGAAATCAATTTCTAAGCCTACTTTGCGGAAATTTATGTAGTGACCCTCGTATATGTAAAGTTGCACAGTGAACATCCAATAGTGCATACTTAATGTAATTTACCGGTATCAAAAATCGATCTTGAATAGCTTCAAAGTTGAAATTCTGACGTAACCCAGCAATAGCTTTTTTTACTGTTTCTTAATTCCTATAAAGAAATGATTACAAATACAGGATAAATACCATTTAAAATAAAAAATTCCAAAAATGGATAAATAATATCGTTACTAATAAATACTTATACCCCAAATTCTCAGATTCTTTGTTACTTAGGGAATAAAAAAGAAACACGAATAAGTATAACCTTCAACTTTGAAGAGTTATTCATGCTGTTTATTGGGTATTTCGCCACCCTAAAAAATGTGTAAAGAACTTTATTCAGAACTTCTCTCGAAGTGGACGTTGTGACAAAATTAAAGGAAACAGAGGTAAAAATATCTTCATCTTCCAAATAATACCTAAACAATAAAATGAAAAACTTGGTAATGCCAATTACACAATTAATAAAACCATTACATGTGGTAATTCGACCTTCAACGCTTGCAAATCCGATTTCAACGCTTGGCAGTAGTCCGCAAGCAAATCGCCCGTTCGTTGCATACCGCCACGAAAGACCCCTCTGCGCAAAACGGTTGCCTCAATAGAACACATTTATCGTTGAGCCTTTTTGTCTCTTTTACAGCATTTTTCCTGTAGGTGTTGGGTCCCATTTCCGTCAAGAGTAAAGTCTGAGCTATGCGAAAATTATTACTTTTATCTATTTCTCAGTTAAAGCAAAAATAAACAACATTTTATTTCATACCAGGTAGACATATAATCTGCATGGAAAAAATTACCTTCCCATATTTCTTCAGATCTTCACCTTTTAGATAATGAAAAACAGGTTTCCCCAATTACCTTCTGTCTGTCTGTTTGTCAGCCGCTTACCGGTATAACTCAAAAAGTATTTGTTGGAGGAAGACGATATTTTGCTTGCAGATGATATGTCCCCCTGACATGAAATCGAAAAAATGTCGAACAAATATATGCAAATAGAAGACAAAAAAAAATAAATTTGGGTTATTTTTGCCTTAAGTGAGAAATAGATAAAAGCAAAAATTTGCATGTAACTCAGGCTTTACTCTTCATGAAAATGAGACCCAACAGATACAGTAAATAATGTAAAAGATACAAAAAGGGTAAAAGAAAAATCCGATGTATTTAAGACAACCGCATCTCTCAGGTGCTAGGGTCCTCCATGGCCGAATGCAATAAAAGGGCGGTTTGCTTGTGGGCTACTGCCAAGCGTTGAAATCGTAATTGGCAGAAAATCAGACGTTTGAATCCCACTGGTAATGCTTTTTTATTTAAGAATTGGTGTAATTTGCATTACCAAGTGTTTCCTTTTATCGTTTAAGTATTATTACAAACGTAGTGTTTTTTATTTTTAAAAATGTTTAGTGCCACAACATCCACTTGTGAGGGAAGTTTTAAGTAAAGCTCTTTACAGATTTAGTTACATAATGTTCACATTTTTATAATACTCGTTAACTTCTGATAGAAAAGTTGTTTCCGCTGTAGTACACCTTAATCAAGTTTTACTTCGACACAACTAAAGTATTTGCGACTACTTTATGCACATTTACAATTTTTTTCGCAATCTCTGAACCAGTCGGGACCAACCCAATGTTATGTAAAAGGTCTCATGAAATTATATAACCTTCGTAAAGAGAGCAACCGTTTTGGAGTTAAAAAATGTCGGAAATTTAAGAACAGTCTAGTATATCACGCCGGTTGGATGTAAACATAATAACTCGGGCATGGCACAACTTATCAGGCTGATTTTTTCCAGTGTGTGTCTAATATTAATGCAAAGAATTGAAAAGCTGTAGAGTTGGATCGGTCATCTCAATAAAATACCTTTGACGATCCTACAAAGATTAGTTCTTCTTTCAAGAGTAATTTCTTTCACTAGAGTATGGGTTTTGGGATTGTGCGCAACTATTATGAAGACAACTTGTATTAACGACATATCCAAATTATTGTGTGCCAAAATGTCGCTTACAGGTTTGTACCGTCTCATGTAGTCTCAGTATATCAACGTCTATACTATCCTTCGATTTGTAATTATGTAAAATATGATTAATGCATGCCTTCTTGTCTGCAATGGCATCGACTCTGTGCCAATTATATTGTTGTTATCCTGCACTTGCATTTATCTCTTAGTTTTTACTGATTTTTTCATTTTAAAACCAATTTATAATTAATTGTAGTGCTCATTTAATTCTATAGCATAAGTTAAGTACTAAAGCGATCCTGGTATCTTCAGATTGTCGGTTTTTATTTTTAGCTATACTGGTATATTATTAAACTATTTAATTTTTAACACTATAGAGAACCAATCTTCTGTAAACTTTTATGTACAAATAAATTCTAGTACCGGCTCCATTAATTTACATTTGTATATTTTCGTGGTTTTCTTATAGTGTTTCTTGATCTCTTGGCAAAAGCGATTGCTTCAGAGAATACAAAATATTTATTTTGGCATATTAAAGCTGGTCTAGTTAGGCCAACCGTTAATTTTTATATAAGATCTTAGAACTAGAAAATTATTCAAATACTAAAGTCACCCAACGGTGTTCTATCATTTTCCTGATTTTGCTTTGAGACCATTAACATCACGTTACGTAGTATATGCTTTTAGCCACTAAGCTATAGCACTAGTTCCAAAAGTTATCAAATATAAACATTGTTTCTTTGTTGATTCAGATAGGGGTTTTATGTAGGTAATAATTTCTACCCCTTTTAGTAAGTATTCTATCCGGGAAAAAATATCTTCCAAGATTTCTTCAGATTTCTCGTTTCTTTTCGTTCCTAGATGACGAAAAACTTGTTTCCTCAACTCCTTCGTCCTCCTGTCTGCCTGTTGCCGGTATAACTCAAAAAACTATTTGTTGGAGGAAGACGATATTTTGCATGCCGATTACATGTCTACCTGGCATGAAATAGAAAAAAAATCGGTCAAATATATACAGGGCGAACACATTTAAAAAATGAAACGTTTCTTTTTGCTTTAACTGAGTAATAGATGAAAGTAATAATTTGATCATAACTCAGGCTCTACTCTTGAAAAAAATGGGTTCCAAAAGATACAAGATAAATGTTGTAAGAGACAAAAAGTGGCAAAAATTAAGAGCGTTGTGTTTAATGTAGCTGCATCGCAGAGATCCGAAGGGTTCCGTGTCGCAGGATAGGGACGATGGGCGCGCTATTCGCGGACAGCCTTACCGCAGTTCAAATCACGGCTGCAATATTTTTTAATTGGGAAATTAATGTAATTTGCATTATCAAGCGTTTCCTTTTATTGTTGTAGTATTATTATAAATGTTAAGATATTTTTACCCCTAGTTGCATTTGATCTTTCAAAATATTTAGTGTTACAACTTTCACTTGCGAGGTTCTCAGTAAAGTCCTTTACAGATTTTTTGCTATTGATAAAATTATATTTAATTTTTACATTTAAGAATTTATATTTTATGGAATTATCTTACCTGTACCGTATTCTATTTTTAATCTTCATTCGTTTTCAGGTTATTTAATAATATAAATTTTCTACATTGGTAACGATAAATCTACTTTAATTATTCTTATGTTTTTTAATCATAAAAGTCGAGATAAGCGGGGTACCAGATATTTTCGATACTGGTTGTTTTAGACAAAGCCATACTAAAAAAGTTGGTTAGAGCCAGAACTGGGCAGTATTTGTATTTGTAAATACTTTTTTTTATTTAAATACTTTGTAGTATTTAAATACTAAGTATTTAAATACTTTTTAATGTACGGTATTTGTATTTCTAGGTGCAAATACTTTGCAAAGTATTTAGTATTTAAATAAAATTTTGGCAGTATTTAAATATTTTTAGGATATTTAAATAGTTTTACAGTATTTAAATACTTTCAGAGTATTTAAATACTTTCAGAGTATTTAAATATTTTCAGAGTATTTAAATAATTTGGGAGTATTTAAATACTTTGAGAGTATTTAAATACTTTCAGAGTATTTAGCTCCTTTTTATTTCTTCAAATGTATTTCTAACTAGTAAATAATTTTTGCATAGTTTCAACGTCTATCAAAATCCGAAGTTTTTACTTGAAACGCGAACACGTGTAGTGCTTCAGGTAAACAACCACCCATGCTAGAGCGAAACAGAAACCACCAGGCAATTGTGGGCCTGAGCAAGATGCATAAAAAGCCGGTTTGACGGAGTGACGGAGTGCCATTCGATTATTTCGATATTCCATGTTTTGGCAGCGCGGAACAAATAGTGGTGTTTCCTCTGTACCTGTGTCGTGATTTGTGGTAAACATAAATTACTATTACAGTAAGTATACCTATATTTAATAGTACTATTAGTAGTTCATATTCAATATACGCAATTTTATGAATAAAATATTTTATGGATTTTAAGATTTTCTTTGCCGAAATATCCATAAAACACCGGAAACCAATATATTGTTTCCTTTGGAGTTTTCAATAATTCATATACAATAGTTTAAGCTATGTCATCTTTATTATTTGGCTTAATAATAGAATAAAAGGAAATTTAGAATTTTAAATTTAATTTTGAAAAACTGTTTAACTGGTATATACATGTTGTTACTATTTAAATATTTCGTAAGACTTTTTACATTTTAGTGATATCTAAATACTTAGAAGTATTTTAAATATTTTTAAAATATTTAAATATTTTTAAAATATTTAAATCTTAAGAAATATTTAAATATTTTTAAAGTATTTAAATACTTTTAAAGTATTTAAATACTTTTAAATATTTAAATACTTTTAAATTATTTAAATACGTTTAGAAAAGTATTTAAATACTATAGGTATTTACTATTTAACTACTGTTTGCTCAAAAAAAGTATTTAATATTTCAATACATTTAATTTTCAAAAAGCATTTAGTATTTAGTATTTTAATACTTTTTAAAAGTATTTTGCCCAGTTCTGGTTAGAGCTAATTATATTAACCAATAATCTTTGTGCTTCTACTGATGCTAGTGAAATGAAACCCAGGCTTTCACCTCCATTTCTCAAACAATAGGTCGTTTACTTTCGCAGTAATCAAAAGCCTTACAATGTGTTAATCTCTCGGCATTTATAGGTAGTTGAGGGTAATCCTGCTGATACTAAATATGTACTTAGTTTCTTATATATTTTGGATAATTACCTTGTACGCTGATCCCAGTGGATATTTGTTAAGATAAGTTATATTATAATAGAATGTGAAATGTTTCAATTATAAATTAAGCTTTTCAATAAATGCTAAAGCTATTTAGTAATTGTAAATAGTACACGTTTATAATGTTGTGCTATTTTAAGTTTGCTTGTGTTAAAGCATATTGTAAACTCTAGTTTGATATCACTCCAAAAATACATCAGTATATAATGAACAGCTTTCGGGATTCCTTCTGAATGGGCTTCTTACGAAAGTGAGGGAAATAGTGATTTATTCTATGTCAATAACGACACTGTCCAATCTTGGAAGACGTTCATTACATAATGATCATTATGCGAATCGAATATGCAGTAAGTGCAAGTCAGTGGAACTAAGTTAACTAATGCTAAGCTCTTCTCCATCTCCCTAAAACACTTTCCCGCATTGTATGAATTTATTATAATACCAAAGAAGCCTTCAGGTTTGCTAGATGTAGCCTTCCCACGTGTTTTACTTTTACTGAATTTTAAAGCCTAATTTGGGTTGCTTGGCAGTGACGCAGAACGCTGCCATTTTATGTGTAGAAGTAGACGTTTGTAGGTAAGTTTTAAGGGCATCTTCTATTTACGTAGATATTTTAATTTAAAGAACTACCTTCCAAATTTAAAAACAAAATTAAATAGTGTAAGCACTTTATCGACACTTTGTCACATTGTTGGCATGGAGAGGTTTTTATCATGCGCTCTTTGGGACGCCCGCTCTGCGTAATCTGTGGAAACACGCTTTCAGTATGGTGTGTTCAGCTTTAGAGAATTAGCAAACAAGGAGGAAATTACTTTAAAATCGAGTCGGAATTTTATAAGTACCGTTAGTGAAGATTGTGGATAGGGCAGAAAGTGCCGATAGTGTCAAAGGTGATAAAAGATAGAAATTAACAACATTAACAAATCTTGCTGGGATCTAGATTTCAACTCTTGACCTAACAGGGTAGTTACGGGGCTGCTTAATGTCTATTACTGGCATTCGGAATACAAATCGACAAAGTCACACGAAGAAATGCCAATTTTGGCTAAAATCTGTTCGGTTATTCATATTAATATTCTATACAAACTAACGCATGATCTTGATAAGTTATTTAGTTCTCAGTTTATCATGTTGAAACAATAAAGAAGCCAAACTGCGATCGATTACTAATAATAATCAATGGTAGTATAATCGCAGATCAACCCCCTTATCATTTATACACCACGGTAGCTCTGAAATGTTTGTACTTACCGCAATGACCTAACTAACTCAATCTCGGTGGCCTTGGGTCGCAGATTCTTATCATCAGCTGTACTGCTGCAAGCTCTTTTAATAAAAAACAGGGCGCCAGAAATCACAGATTTCGAGAAATAAATAAAATCATAGCAAACAATTAAGTTTATTTAATTAACCATTAGTGGTTGCCTTGCAACATCGGTATTAAGTCCTTAAATTGATTGTCACAGTATTAAAATGTCTAAATACAGTATATTACTTATGCAGCAAAAAATATATGAACCTCTTTTGGGCTCTTGGATTGAATGTGACCACAACTCAATGAAGGAGTAAGCTTACCACTATCATATGTTTTAACCGTTATCTCCATAATGATAGTAAAATGGCGTGAGGGCACTTTTTACAAAGATTCTTAATAAGTATTCAAATGAGCATTTTGTGATAAATTTAATTTGTGAATCGTAAATTTGTGAACAATTAGTACATGGCAGTTTATAATAGATTAAATTTGTAAATCTTAGATTTGTGAACAATTAATATATTGCGTCTTAACGTAGATTAAATTTGTAAATTGTAAATTTGTTAGTGGTGGTGAAGCGTCGTTGGAATCGATTCAGCCAACAATTCATGGGCGGACGGAGTTATCAACAAACGTTGAAATAAGACTAACCTGGATTGTGACAAAAAAACGTCGCATGCAGGCGATGAATTGGTCCAGCGTTCCATACCAACGGAAGCACCGACCTCATGGCCGAAATTGATAATGGTACGGACAGTCCTTGTTACGAACTGGCAAGCTCAAAATAACATTCCAGAAAGGAGTTGCGGGCCCAAGTAATTAATTACGGTGTCAATTATGACATCAAACGTATCGTCGATCAGGAGACCAAATAAGAAGTCGTTTAAAAACGGCGTTTAAGAGCTAATAAGAAAAGAAAAATTACTAAACTTGAATATCAAACAAAGTAGAGCAAACATACCTGATTTCAGTCATCAGCCCACAAACAAAATTAAATAATTGAGGTGCAATATAGCACACAAGATGCCTTCTTGGAAAGAGTTGCTCCAACCAAAAGCGAAAGTTAAATGAAATCGCGGACGGAAAAAGACCGCTGCGGCTGGCACATAATGATAAGGAATTATTTGGGAAAACCGAAATCAGAGAGCTCGCGCAAAGCAAGTTTGGTATCATTTGAAATACAGCAATTCATAACTCGAGTGAACATACACAGGCTGGCCCGGAATAGATGAATAAATGACGAAACAAATAGCCGGAGCTAAGGATTTGTTTCAATGTTTACATCTATCCGGCGTGTCATACTCGACATTTATTGATTTTTCAACATTTCTTTAACGCAAATGCGGTTGCTGTCTTTACAAAAGTTATGTAGTTTTGCGAGACCTTTCATACAATTTTCTGTTCGTCGCGTTTGATTCAGCAATTTCGACAAAAATTATAAGTTCGTAAAAATGGTCTAAATCGAAAGCAGTACTTCGGTAAATTATGCCAAAGTAAAATACATCTTCTAGTATACTTCTAAAAAAACATTGTTTTCTTAATAAATCATAGATTTCAATCTAGCTGAGTACAATCAGTTTCAAAATACAATTTAATTGCTATATAAAATAGTATGTTACTAAATGTCTACCATCAAATTCGTATATTGTGTACAATCTATACGTAGAGTGAACTACAGAAATTTAGTAATTTAATAAATATTTTAAATTATATGACAAATTTCATATTGCAAAGTTTGCTAACTATAACAGTAAAAGAAATGTAACAATATCAAGCATAGTATTTACAAGTTAAAACACACCTTAAGATCTAATTTATAATAAAAAATGTGATTACATTTGACTATTACCTGTTTATACTGTATTAGTATATAAACCTTTTTTCGCCAGGAGTACCTACTGTATGTGTATAAATTTCGCCCAATAGCTGGACCAAAAATCGCGATTATCTAACAGATTCATACTCGTATATTAATTTAAAACGTCGACTTGTGCAAGCCATGTCTCCACAACTTTCCCCATAACTCTCCGAGTTTGTTTTTAAAACTTAATTTGGACCTTAAGAACTCATTGAGCCACTAAAAACTATAGGACACATCGATAAAAAAAAATGTGTGCACAACGAACCCTATTTCATTTCATCGCCTATAGTTCAACTACCATGTACTATTTTAGTAATTTTTGGCTTTAGGGGCTGGTCCTATGGTATGTACTAAACTCCGATAAAAATTTCAACGTCTTTTAGAAACGTGAAAAGCTGACTTTTCTTAAAGCCGCCATATTGGATCCGGAATTTTTCAGATTTGGAATTCTGTCATGAACCGTAGGCCTCAAGGAATGTGTGTTCCGAATTTCAGGTTTTTAGGTGATGGGAAAGTGCAAAAATGAGTCGGTCACCTTTCGTTGCAACAGACTCATTTCATCCCCTATAGTTCAATCTAAATGTATTACTTTGGCAATTTTTTACTCTAAGGGCTGTTCCTATGGTATGGACTAACCCCTATAAAAATTTTAAATTTGTACGTCTTTTGGAAGAAGTCGAAATACTAACTTTTCTTAAGACCGCCATATTGGATACACCATACAAAATTTTCCGGATTTGGGATTTTCCCATCAACCTTAGCTTACAAGAAATGTCTGTTCCGAATTTCAGCTTTGTAGCTGATCGCAATGTGCAAAAATATTGTGAGCCAAGTTGCTAGTCTGCTGCTCGGGTCTGCCGCTTACAGCAGCTTGAATAACTGAGCCACGATCGTGCTCGAATTGTACGAATTTCTAATGCGTTACAAAGACATCATATAATTCTGTCCAATTTGTGATATTTACCCTGTATCTGTTAGGTCTCATTTTCACCAATGATAAAGATTGAGCTATGTGCAAATCTATTTTTATCTATTCTATTTATCTATTTCTCAGTTTTATTATTTTAAGATGGTCACCTTTTATATATTTCTTTGAAATTTTCTCGATTTTATGCCAGGTAGACATACAATATGCATGCAAAATATTGATTTCCTCCAGCAAACAGTTTTTAAGTTATACCACCAACAGGCAAACCACAGACAGACAAACGAATTAAGAGAACCTGTTTTTTGTCATCTAGGGACCCTGAAACCTGAAGATCTGGAGAAATCTCGGAAAGTGATTTTTTCGCTATTACAATACTTCGTCTTTTAGATGAGGGAAGTAATAAAAGGGATATTACGAGCATCAAAGTGAGCTTGTGATAATTAAGAACATCCAGAATCTGGAAAAGCTGTAAAAACTTACCCAAGTAAATCAAATTGCAAGGAACAGTAAGTAAACAAACGTATATAAGATCAGGTTAAATTATAACAAAAACTTAATATAGACCGAAGTGATAAAACCAACATTTAAGTAGCGTGGTAGTATAGGCAACGCATACAACAGAAAAGCATAATGATAGTCGATGATAGTTGATCTGTGGATGATGGCTTACACCAAGCGCAAGCAAAAATAGTCAACACATTTAACGAACCAAAGAATTCAAAATAGCATAACATAATACGTAGATACAATTTTGAATATATACTACACAGAAGAAGATGGACTCAGACGATTACATGACACACGAGAATAAAAGAAAGAAAGATGATATTGATAATTTATTTCAAAACTTAGAAAGACATACAACACCCCGACTAAAGGGAATGATTCGAAAGATAGCGTGAAAGAACAGATGAACGAAATTCTGAATTTAGTGAGAAATTTGGCAGGTGATATAAAAGAAATGAGAAGAGGCCAGCATACCGACAACGAAGAGATACAAATACTGCAGGAAGAAATAATAAATATAAAAGACGGGCAAGGAGAATTCAAGAAAGAGATAGAACAACTGAATGATATTAACAAAGAGGACATGAAAAAAATCTATAGTCTAAACCAAGAAGTGCTGATATCAAATGAGAAAATAGAAAAATTTGACGGAGAGAAGAGAAGAAAAACGGTACTTCAAGAGGTAAAAATAGAAACAAGTAACTCCAAAGTACTAAAAGAGGGAACATTTTTTAGAAAGGAAAATGGGTAGTAGTAGAGTCGGCAAGGAAATTAGGAAGGAAAGCCTGTTTGGTTAAAGTAAACAGCAAAAGTGATAAGAGCATGGTAATGAATAACAAAAACAAATTATGAAATTGTGGGGAGGCAGTTTACATAAATTCTGATTTGACAAGAGAGGAAAGAAAGATACAAACAATAATTAGAAAAGTCACTAAAGAGCAAACAGCTAAAAGTAAAACAGTTAAAATGGGCTTCCAAAAAACTAATAATTGACGAGGACTACGCCACTGCATTCTTATAAAAAAGTGCCTTGAGAATGTAGAAATTATTTTTCTCTAGTTTCAGAAAATAAGAGAGATATAGTCACTAAACGGAAAGTAAAAAAATGGAACATAAGTTTATAACTCGAAACAAGAGACGATGGCCCATTTTTGGCTTTGTCCATTAGCTTTTCTCGAAAAAAAAGGGATCGGGGATAGCGGGTTTATTTTTCCATATCTGCTATACTTATCTAGATGTCCTATGAAAACATCGAAATTTCCCCTACCCTGTATGGTGTATTTAGAACTAAAGCGATTTTTTAATGACTATTTCCCGCATCTCTTATTATCCAATCAAATGCCCTGATTTCTCAAAATTTAACCACTCACGTGTTTTTATAGTGGCAAAACATCAATATTTTTCTTTGGAATTTTATCAGTTTTTTTTACTACTTGTATCTATGGCAACCGCCAAATATGTTGTGTTAATCAAGGTGGTATTTCAAAAACGATATTTAAACTGTCATTGTGCATCAGTATAAATGTCAAAATCAACCGATATTTGGGAAATAGTCCACAAAATATATTTCGGGCTCATGATTTTGCTCGGAAAATGATTTACTCAAGATTTGTTGTTTTTGGGAAATGCCCCTCGACAAACTAACTTTGACAAATTCTCTCGCCTTCGGCTAGTTTGTCTTGTGATATTGTCAAAACAAAATACTTTCCAAAAACATTTTTACCGGCAAAATAATTTGCCCTTAATACATTATTACTGATAATAATTGTAGTAAATTCATTCATTCATAATCTATAGCCTCTTTTACCTTTCGGTGTCGAGGACCATTCATAAATACACCTTCACAAAAATTGATATGTGCTACCAAATTCAAAATTCAATTACTCCAGTAATGGTTCCAAAGTATTATATACAAATTTAGAGGCGCTTTAATTATTAACACATTCAGTGTGTCCTGTTACTTTGCCATCGACCTTGGCGTGCGTCTAGAGACTCGAACCATGTTTCGCTATGTGTCATGAGACGTCCGCAATTCGTCAGGTAGGTACTCGTAAGGTAGGTAAAGGTTCAGGGTCATTTCAATTCCTCCTACTGGGGGCGGGCTGCTATAGGGACCTTGCGTCCCTCTTCAGCCAAGAACAGGAATTATAGGATGGGTGAGAGAAAGGAGGGGTGGAGAATGGAAGAGAGGTCAGGAAAAGTGGAGCAATACTGCCCCGGCATTCGCCTCAGAGAAAGTACTCTGTTGACTCAGGAAAACCCAGAGCAGACGGCCAGAGGAATCGAACCCGCTACCTCCCGGATGCTAAGCAGACATGATAACCCCTAGTCTGCAGAGTTCGGTTTCGTCAGGTGAAAACAGATTTCTACATACTTTGACGTGAAAGTAGATAATATATTGATGTTATGAAGTAGTGCGCTCTGTTGGAGAGTATTCTTTAAGTATTCTTCAAGTGCTTCAGTTCACCCCAGATGTCATAATGCATAACAGTCTTATGACGACAATCTTCGGTTGAAACTTATGAAGCATACCCAAAATCCAAAATAGTGACCGCGCTGTACAGAAGCGGTCGTAATTTTGTGACGCAAATTGGTAAAATATGAGCGAGTCACGAGTGGCTCGAAACACGCTAAACCTTTTAATGAATATAAGGCAAATATTTTGGCTACTAACAATTACAGACGAAGAATAAGCTCCTAAACTAGTCTTGAGTTTACACATAAATGTGAACATAAAATGTTAGTTAGTTGTGAAAAAGAGAAATTTATAGCTCCGTTACAAACTAATTTATAAATAAATCAAAGTAGGAAAATTATGAGATACACAATGAGTAGGACGAAATTTAGTGCCAACATTGTGTTACAAGATTATCAAACTCAAATATCTAATTTTCTTGGTATAAGAAATAAATTTAGTCATCACTTCGTTATAAGCACTGAAAAAACAGTGTAACAACGACTGTCTAGCCAGTGTACCACTTCGAAGCAGTTGTTTCTTATTTTACACCAACGAATAGTAAAAAAGTTATTAGTATCATCATAATGTTGAAAAATAAAAGTAGCTGCTAAACTACTAAAATACTAATAGTATATTATGTTATTGGGAGTAAAAGTGATACTTTGTGTAGCGAGACCGGACGCGTTTGACTGACCAGCGTAAGTGAGTCCGAGGAGTCCAGGCGAGGCACACAAAGTCACTTTTACTCGAATAGCATATGCTATTTAATTTTCAAACATCTGAACAACCAAATAAATATATATTTCAAACATTTCCTATAGAAAACAATAATTATTATCGCTAATCGAAGTCTACGTCAGTTCTCGACAATCAAGAAAGTCATTGTCAAAAATATTCGAAATCTAATCAAGTTTTGAAGTACTTTTACTCCGCCGTCATAAAAGTAACCACTTTTCTTTTGAAGTAACCACTTTTATGCCTAGGCATAAAAGTAACGAATTTACCTTGTCTGCCAAGTCATGTAAGTTGTCATTTCTATGATGTTTGAAAATAATAGCTATTTACAACATTAGACCGACAGCTAAGCATTTATGGCCGAGCTAGTACATCACGGTCGAGCCCGTCAGGAGCTTTCAAACTGCTGTGCTTCGTGTTATAGATTTGGTAACAGTAAAGTGTATTGTTAGTGGAACTGTCAGTCGATGTCAAATTCGAAGTTAGTAGGTTAGGTTTTGCATCAATCTGTGTCAGATGTATAACACGAATCGCTGGCATCATTAAGTGCTATTAGAGTAGGTATACAGAGCAGCTAGGAAAACCCCGGCCAGTTTTCTTGCGGCGGTCAAAAGATGGCGCTGTAGTATAGAAAAATTTAAGGTCACTATATCAATAAGGTACCGCCATTCCATTCCTCGCTTGAGAATGTGAGAAAATTGTGAGATAAGGATAACAAATACAAATTTCCCAAGTGCAATAAGGAAGACACTAGTATTTGGGGATTTTCTTTTTGGTGTAATGGCACTTGTAAGGTGAGGAATCTGTTAGGTTATGTGTTTTTATCCCCAGTTGGAGAAAATTTTGCGACAAGGATAGATATAAAAAATCACTAATGGCGGTACCTTATTGATATAGTGACCTTAGAAAAATTAGATTAAAATACTGGCAACAGCACAGAATTCAAGTGGACTACTGAAATTAGTTCATGTGTATTAAAATATCTGAAGCTACTCAATATGCTTTAGTTATTAAATACGCCCCAAATTAAATCAAAACAACCAAAACGCAAAAGGAAGAAATTCAAGAATTTAAACATCGACAAAATAAAAGAACCAGAACGCTAACAAAACTAAACTTTAAAAAAGTAAGTGCTCGAATTGATGTCTCATATTTTTTGAACAAATTTGAGTTCTTCGTGGGATAGTTCTACAAATTTCAGGAGTGAAAGATTGGAATGCTGCTTCAATAAAGACCTTCAAAGTCTCAATGTCTTCCTTAACGTTGTCGGCATAGACCAAATCTCCAACAATTCCCCATACAGGGGTGTTAATTCACATGATCGCGCAGGCCACTCAATCGGGCCCCTTTGACCAATCCAAGATTGATGAAAGTGTTCGGACTATAGCGTAATGAGTTGGGGTGTCGTTGGAAAATTATATCTGGAGGACATTTTCCTCCAGAAAAAAAGGGACCAATAATTCCTCCAGACCAAATAGCAGCCCAAACGTTAATTCCAGGCGATCGAAAATCTTTTGAAGTTTAACATGGGGATTTTCATCAGAATAATAAACGCAGTTATGGCGATTGACACGTCTGACCACAACAGTCCATCCAAAAAAAAAATTAAGGTGATCTTCATCCTCCAATAAATTCCGAAACCTTTCGCAAAACTGCAATCGATTATCTGGATCATCTTCATTCAACGAATACACTAATCTTGGCTGATAACGTTTTAAACCAATTTAATTATTTAATAATTTGTATAAATCGCCTGCTAATTCCAAATTCTAGTGAAAATTGTCTTTGCGGGGTTGTTGGCTCTTCTAATAGGCGGTTGTGAATTTCTGCAGCGTTATGAATGGTGGTGACGCTCCTTGGGTATTCACTTATCTTTTTCTGTAGGTTTAAAACATCCCCATGCTGTACAAATTGTTTGATAATTTGATAATTGTAATTATGCTACTACAAGCTGGTGGTGGTCGATTCGTACAAGTTTGACACCAACGATGTTGCACTATTTGTACTGCCATTCTGGTAGAATGACACATTTGCGCTTGGTAAAACCATTTCACAATAGTAATACATAGTTGGAGATTTGTATTTGTGTTAATAGTTAGAAAAGTGGCCTAGGTTTTCCTCGCCACTCTGTATAATAATATAGCTACTTAAGTTCTACTGGCCTAGACTATGAAAATATATCTACTGGACTCGTTAAGCTTATAGGTAGTTACTACTAGACCAGTATACAAAGTTTTTTTTTTCGTATTTTCGTATTCTTCCCTTAACTATCAAATCCACAAGTTTCAAACAGGACAATTTCCCAAATAACTAAAAACAGCGGTGGTAATTACAGTTCATAAGAAAGATTATGAAAGCATAGTAGACAACTATAGGCTCTCCATTTTAAGTATATTTATGAAAATCAGAATTATCAGCTTCCTCACAACTTGTAAAGTTAACTATCTCATTCACAACACGATTTTTGTTAGCGACAATCAACTGCATGTATAGTGTACTCATAGAGAAAGTTTACAAAATAATGGACAATAGAAAACATGTACTTCTAAAAATTATGTTTATATTTGAAGTTTTAATAGCTCTGGGTTTTAGAAATATTTTCTACACGCTATAATAGCTATTTACGATATTAGGCTCATATCTAAATATTTATGGCCGAGCTAGTACATCACGGTCGAGCCAGCCAGGGCGAGACACTTGAACTAGCTGTTAACTTAACTCTGTCTAACTTAAAAAATACAGTTCTCTGGATTCTAAATCCTTTTCCTCCGTTGGGCTATGAATTACTGTTATACTTAGTTTTTCATACTTTCCCCTTAGTCGTAAGCGACACATCTCTTCCGATATCGGACTGAAGTCTTAACTGCCCCTTCAATCATAAAATCTGTTCCTAATTTTCTGTTCCAGCCATTACTCTTAAAGAAAGTATATTCGTCTACATCTATTATTTTAATACTTTTCTGTTTTGTTTCCTGAAGTTCTATGACATCGATGTTATATTTCTTTAAGACACTAACTAGTTGTTTCATTTATCCTCCTTAAACTTACCTCTTACATTCCATGTAGCTAAATATGGGTGTAATTTTCTTTGCTTTGCTTTTTTCCCTACTTGTTTATTTGACCCATGTCCACCATCTCACCGTTTCGTTGTATGTACTTCTCTGATTTCAAGTTGTTTTCTTGGGTTTTTGGTGATGAATGGTAACCTTATCATTCCACAGATGTTTTCCTATTAAGAAGTATTTTCCTATATCTAATTTTAATCGTATTTCCTTTAGCATGCTCTTCCCTCGATATTTTTCGTATTTGCGTTTTTTGTTGTAATTTATATTTGTTTTTAATAATGTCCAGCTTACTTTCCTTGCTTTCGAATTCTACAATACACGTACCTTCTCTGATTTTGTATGTCTTTTTTATGTGACGGTTCATCTTTAGCTCTTGTGCAATGATGAAATTTTTCACTGACTTTTCACTATTAGTTGAGAGTTTTGTCAGCCTCGAGACCATGATATTGTTCTTGGTTTTGCCTTTTTCCACTCTTCAAATCTATTGTAAACGTCTCTTTTCTTTTCAATTCTCCCTCATTCTCAAAATATTACGAGATATAGCTTTGCTAAAATTTAAAAAAAGTATTTGTTTTTTGGAGATCGCTTTCAAGCTATATTCAAAAGTTGAAAAATCCCAGTAGTGCAATGAATTTTTTAAAATTTATTTCTTATGACTTTCTTCTTTAATTATATATTTGGTGATCATTCTATTATATAAGCTTTTCTTTAATTATACTGGGTTATTATTTTCAGTCCATAACAGAGGACGTACGGTGGCTGTTGTTCCTATCTTTTAGAAGTTGGTTTGTGTAATGAATTCAAATTATTCCATTGGGGAAAACGTATTTATAATAAATGCGTTTTACAGCGTGTAAGTTTAAGGCATGTGCATGACTTATTTTCCGTTAAATTTCCAAGTAGCGCTATTCCACCAGCATTAACAGCACACAAGTTAATCTGCAAATCTGAAAATGCAATTGATGTAGCACCAGAAAGTAAGAGAGGTGCTTACTTTTACATTTTATTTAGTAACCCATATCTCCAAATTAACGAGTAATGACCAGACCAGATTTCCAAAATGAACTTCAACAACTCAGAAACAACTGTCAATTTTCAAATATCTTTAGGAAGAATAGTCCTACTTAACATATGTCCTATGTGACGGATTGAATATGATCACCCGGCGTATTTACTCTTAATACATTTTTACAATTACCACAACTGCGACGCCATTAATTAATTTGTTAATGCACCCTAATTTAGAAATAAAATTAAAGCATTCAGAAATGTAATAAATATTCATTATAGGTTGCAACCCTAAGGCAATATTCAAATTGCAGTAAGGTACTTGTTTTACAACAAGAAACTATTTAAAGAATTTGACTAGCAGGTTATACATTAATTAGCAATTAGCAGGAGAAATGTAGTCTAAAAATATATCTTAGTTATAGTACTTGAATACGCACCTATTGTGTTTATCTGACACACTTTAGCCTTACTAGACACATAGTTATACGAGTCTTGCGCAAACCTTGAATTACTGCATTTAATATTACCGTTCCTCGTACTCATGTTGTGATTTAGTTTCAATTATTTCTTAGAAAAAATATTCTCAGAAAATATATCCTTTAAAAAAAGTAAAGCTGTCAGTCGTAAAATCTAATTAATTTTTAAATTACTGTCCCTAGCAGCTGCACTTCTAATTATGCAAGCTTATTAAAAATAATGTTGCAGTTTGATGTTTGACGATCATTCTGAATAAGAAATTGACTAAAATTTGCATAAAAAAAGGTTTCTAGACAGTTACATTATTAGTTTCTTTCTTATAAATATACACATTAATATATTTTTTTAAGAATAAAACCACTTTTTATTTAGGTGGGTCGTTTACTATGATAGTATATTGGTAGTAGAATTTGGATTGCACAGCTGGAAGTATTAGAAGTATTGCCTAGCAGAAATATAACTAATATTAATTTCTAATTTTTGCCATATTAAAAAGTAGAAATACTGTCAGATTTAGAAAATTGAGCCAGATTTTTAATTGTGACTTTAAGTTTAATATACGTATTTTAAATACGAGTATATTTGTTCTTTTAAGTTTTTGTATTCAGTATGTTGACTTGGAAGGCAGAGCATAGTATATTTAATGATGATTTTTGAAGTGTAATAATTCCACATTACTTTTTTATATAGTTCCTCAAACGTAAGATTAGTATTTTACAAGTTGCAGAAGGCATATATTTAAACACGAATTTGAAATTCCGAAACGAGCCGCATAGTCGCGAGTTGAGGAACAAATTAATGCTTGAAGGACCTTCTGCAACGAGTGTTTTATACTATTTTTTCTATTTCGCCGCTTTATACCATTTTATAAATTAAAAAATAGCTACTTATTCTAACACTCAAATGACGTCATTTGGGTGCTAGAATGGAGTTATTCTAAACACAAAATAGAAAAAATAAATTTATGATAGATCCTGGCATTAGTTAATGGTCAACAGCCACACTTTTAAAGGTTAATTCTAATTTATTAAATTTAATGGTAGGTTGATCGTTTGTTTTTAAAACTGTTAAATAAAACTTGTAGATTTGTTTTCCGTACGTATTTATAACTCTATAAACAGTTCCTTTGTTTTTCCCGAGTAAAGAAAAATTATAAATCCCTTTATACAAACCAGTGTTGTGCCTGTCTGTGTGTATGTTTGCGCGTGCCACGTTTTTATCGTACCGTTGAGGCGCATTCATCCGCAATTGGTCCTGTTGTCACGTGCCCTTCATAATGCAACAGTTAGCAAGTACGTTAGGTATCGTTCTTATTGCAGCAGATCAACTGTTTAATTAACAGTCGATTTTTTTCTGGGAGCGGTGATTCAAATGCTAACGACTACAATTGTTTTATAAATTAATGTAATTCGCATTAATAAGTGCTTCTTTTTGCTGCCTTAGTATTATTAGCAATATTATGATATTTTTACCTATTTTGCACACAATTTTGAATACTTTATGAAGTACTTTATCCTTATTAAAGATGTTAAAATTATTTTAATTACAAGTAGGGCCACCTATGTGGTGGGTTAGAAATCTAGGAATAACATAAACTAATGTAGTAGGTACTTCTTGAAAAGTGTCACTGCTAATTCACCTATTTTCCGTATCTTGGTTTATGTAATAAAAATTAAATCAATTTTACATTCAATAACATCAAAACATTTCAAATTTGCTGCATATGAAAATGCTGAGCAAAAACAATTAGTTAAAGCGTACAACTTAAAGCAGCCACATTACAAATTTGTAAATTTTCTCTCGAGGCTATCTAAATTTGAAGCTATACATCTTAAAACGATTTCCTTAAAATTAGCATAAACTATATACAGTGTGTTCGCGGATTGAGTTGACATAAGGTGTAAATGACAAAAAAAATTCGAGTTAGATGTTAATATTTTAGGAATCGCTCCTGCTTGTTCTCAAACCAAGATTTTGATAAAATAAAATTAATTAATTAATATACAGGGTATTTTTAAAATACATTTTTAAAAAATGGCTAAGAGTAAACTCCCTTTATTAAAATAGATAAAAAAAAAAACTATTAATAAATGATGTTTAGAATTCAAAGTAATGGCAGACTTTCAATTTTCCGACAAATCGGTCTACTTACGTTTTATCATGGCTGTAGGAGGCACTCTAACCGGTTTATGAAGATGTTAAAAAAATAATGCAGTGCCTCCCACAGCTACGATAAAAGGTATGTTTGTATAAAAAACCGAAATACATTTAAAAAAATCAAAGTAGACGTATTTGTCTGAAAATTGAGAGTCTACCATCACTCTTAATTTTAAACAACTTTCCTTAATACTCTTTTTTGTTATCTCTTCTAATAAAAGTAGTTTACTCTTGCCCAATTTTTGTAAAAATCGATTCAAAAACACCCTGTATATTAATTAATTTGATTTATTTTCTCAAAATCTTGGTTTGAGAAGTAAGAGCGATTCCTAGAATATTACTATCTAACTCGAAAATTGTTTGTCATTTACACCTTATGTGAACCCAATCCGCGGATACACTGTATATTGTGCTAAAACAAGAAAACATTTTAAAAATTGGATTAAAGCGTAACTTGCAATTTTACTTTCCCCAGATTTGCCTAGCGTTAGATAGTAAGCTATGTTTTGGGGCATTCGATATTGGGCTATTAATAGGTATTCAAGTGTCAACCTCACCTATAGTTCCACAGAACACCACGATATACTATATTGGCGCTAACGGAAGTTCTGGCGACCGAGTATGGGCGGTATATTACCATTTCCGTCAGCAACACTTCCATTTTCACAAAGACGTGGTAGAAAATTACCTCCTATAGATTACATAGATTTTACTGAAAGCCGAGTCGCGAGTTCACATGCGCCACTGAATTAGCACCAGCTGGGTTGAGTTCGAAGTTGAATACTGAACAACCAGAACAGCCTATCCTACATCTCCAACTTTAATTACAATCAGTGTACCAGCTGGAATACTTGGATAGGACAAATTTGCTATCGGGAGGGAGATAAAATATCTTTCCGATTGGATCTCCGGAAGAGGGTACCCAGTAAAGTAAACCATCGAAATGTTCTTAAAAGGAAAAGAAGTACCCAAACCAAAGTTCCAAATTTTGCAGCATTGAATGCCAGAACGCTAGCAGATGGAGCTTCTTCTGATCACCCGGAAAGAAGAACCGCGAAGGTGTCGAAAGAAATATATCGCCTTAACGTCCATAAGTGTCTATACCCGTTTGGGAAGGGATATCCTAGTATATCATGGAAACTGCAAGGGGTAGAATTTGGCATGCGGAATGAAATCCTATATTGTCTCAACAAGAACAAGCCGTAACAAATACGTTTTCCCAACAACGTGATAATTTTACAGATAGCTGGCGATATACCGGCTGATCACTGGAACCTACTAGACGCGATTTGGTGTGGAATGCTGGACATATCATAGGCCAGCTAACATGAAACTGTTGGGTCTTAAATTTTATGGAGAAGCATCCAAACCAAAAAGCCGAATCTATATTTAGCGAATAAGTGACTCAGATAAGCTGACAAAATCTACAGAATGAAGGTACAACAAGTTCCACCTATATTAAACAAGCAACAGCCAATGTAGATAAATGTTGAATCTGAAACATCAGTGAATCCGAAGTCGGTAGAACACATTAGGGGCGAAACTCTTGGCAGGGTAACTTCGAGTGTCCAGAATGTAATCGACCCGTAACCTCATATGACTCCACAGTCATCGTCGTACGCACTGTTAGGATAGTATATGGCAATACTTTCCCATTTGTGGTATACACTCTGACCGTAAATATTACTACTATACGTATACCCAGAAGTGGGATCACGACAATAATAATAATAATAACATGCTGCACATGTATTTCTGAAAATTTTCAACCATTCAAAAATGCGCACTTTAATAATTTTTAACGTTGGATTTACAATTCATCATGCGATCTGTTAGTGGGTAGTTGTAAATTCCAAAATTTAGTAAGTCAATCTTATCTTTCTGTTTGTATATCTAGTATATCATCGCAGATAATGCTGTTCACCTACTGAAATGTAAACAATTGCCTACGACCTCAATTCTAAAAAAGTACGCATTTTAATCTAATCGGTAACTAATCGACTTGATAAAAACTAATTCCTTGTTTCCGCCAGAATACAAACATTCTAAGGAAAACACGTTAAAATGCTCTTATTGGCTGAATTTCAAATATATATAACAAATATTCTATGCATTGTATTCTCTATATTATTAAGAATTAACAAGTTTAATTTAAAATTAGCTACAGGACTCAATTAAACATACATTCAACACAAATTTTACTTACTACTATGCGACTATTATTTCAACTGATAGCATAAAGCTTTATTTACGAGTAAAAATGTTTGAGGTCTATGCGTTCTTGAACAGACAGGGCCCCATTACTATCTACGCTTAAGATCAAACAAGTACCTACCCTGAAATGAGAAGAAATAGATTGGATATGAAGTGTGTCTAACGGCATACGAAACATAGGGAAACGCCAATGGTAAATTTTAGTAAAGATCAACAAGGCTTGTGCGTGGTTTATTGTGCGCAGCGATGCATTTATCGGATCTATCCCTTTGCCTACATAAAACACTTCATGTGCATCGTTCTGTTCGAGTTATGTATAGACGTTCAGTTTTGACCAGACAATCAGTTTTGATGACATTATAATTTGCAATTAGTTTCGTCATTTTATTTTTATATCTAATAAAAATAAACTAAATATGACGGTTATATTCTGGTAGACTGATCAGTTTTGGTTCTATTATAATTCACAATTAGTTTTCGCTTACGGTGCTATTTTATTTTTATTTATAATAAAAATTAACCAACTATTATAACTGCCATATTCTGGGACTTCGTAATTTTTATACTAGCGAAAAACTTTATTATTATAAATAGTCCTCAACAATACCATTTCAATTGTAGAGAAACTCCTGTATTCAGTGGAATTCCTGTAATTGTCATTAAAAAAACATTACTCGACTAACCTAATGAAAATCGTAATTTATCTTTATATTAAATTAATAGATTCGGCAGCGTGGTAAGTCATGACCAACTGCAACGGTATTTGAATTATAATTTAGCCAGAATTGAGTAATCTACGTCGATAAGACTTGAGCAGAACCATGCAAATTAATGTATTTTATAGGCAAATGCATGACTGCTCAGCACATGCCATGCACGGGCCTCGTCGAGTTTTAGAAAAAATTACCAGTGAAGTTTCCGTATGGTTGGTATACCACAGTGACACTGTATATTTATTAACGTGAGTATATTGCCTGTGGTCGTATATTTATAGGAAAAAGATATAATGAAGAGTATAAAGAGCAACTTATGCTTCCATGGGTCGCTATTTGAAAAAGTTTAGTAATTCCAATTTCAGACATCGCTTTTATGAACTACATCGACTTATTTATTTTACCAGATCAATGTGTTACGGATGCCAAAAGATGTGGTTCCGTAGTTATAGTAATACTTTTTTTGTTTCATATGATCATAAACTGCCACCCATGCTTAACTTGTTATTCTAAACTATATTAATAAAACGTGTAGATATTTGACAAGCAAGAGCAAGTTTTTTTTAGATATTTAATATAATTTTTACTTCCTTTTACTATAAAGGAAGTATTGGATTCACCCCAAAAATTCGAAATTGAGTTTTCAACAGATCTTCACATTTTAGAGTCCCCTGATCCCAAAAAACATATTTTTTTCATTGGTCTGTCTGTCTGTCTGTCTGTCTGTCTGTGTGTCTGCCTGTGAACAGAATATCTCAAAAATGAAAAGAGGTATGGCGTTGAAACTTCATATATAAGTTTTGTGTAGTATGTAGATGAGACAGCAAGCTTTTGAAAAAAATCGCATAACCGGAAGTAGGTGTTTACTCTTGTAATTTTTCAGTTTTTTTCGATTTTTCCAAAAACGGCACTAACGATTTTTTTCAAACTTCACATTTTTATTACATTTTTAATGTGTATTGATGTGAGCTAGGTCATTTTCCAGTTGAATACTTCTAAAGTGGGCTTTTCTTGTTTTCTTTTCTATTTTTTTTATTAACTCCTATTTTAAATAGAACACCAGGTATATTATTACAGTTTTGAATTCAGCTTAAAATTTTAGAAAAAATTTGTCTCTTCAACTAATACTCTATTTTGTACCGTTTTTATAGAATTTGTAATTTTTGAAATTTTTTGAAAACGCTTAGAAATTAAAAAAGAAATATTTTGACTAATTATAAGATCACTGTAAAAGGAAGTTGTGTGAGTGTATCACACCAAATTTTTAATTGTAAAATTCACAGGTTTTGGACTTGCACCGTTTATAGCAATCATTTAGTGGTTTTCCTATATTTAAATATAAACGGGGCTGCGCGCGCTATTGCGCGGTCTATCCTATTCAATTTACCACCATTTTTAGGCCTATTAAGTAGGGCCATTCAGTTCTGTTACACAATCACAGAAAACACAACATTTCGCATGACAGGAAGCAGAGGGTTCTTTTGTGGAGGAAGAAATAGGGAAATACCCGTCCTCTAAACCAAGAGGAGGTGGTGAGGTGGAAGCTCACTGCTTTCACCTAACCGTTGAAAGGCTCCAAGAGGAGCTATCGGACTACTAATTGTCGACATGATCTAAAAAAACACGTCAAAAAAGTCCCATACGATCAGCACGTCATCGTATGTGCATCGAGATGCCAAATTTGAAAAATCTCTGCTAAACATTTCGCCAGTTTCGCCAATTTTCTAGATCAGTTCGATTATCGATCTTACATCGATTTTTCGATTCTTAATCTCATTGCTTCTGCCGAGTTATTGGTGTCACCGGTTTCATGCCAACAGAAGGCGAAAAAGGAACAATGGTTGGCATCTCGAGACAACATGGATGACAGCAGATCACACGAAATACACCACACAAATATGGCAAAAATACACACCACGAACTAACGTGTTGACAGGTACACAGTCCAGTGCCTATATTAATGACAGTGTGGTCAATTTTGGTACTGTTTCTGATTGGTTGATTTAAAATCCGCCATTAAGAGTCGTTTCAATGTCCTACTGAATATTTTTAGCAGTGTAAGCATATTTAGTTACAAAAAGTTACTAATGTCAAAATAAGACGTTGACATTTTATAAATTATCGAAAGTAGCTCAGTTACTGAACACGGCCTAAGCATCAAAATAAATATTGTATCATCATTGATGTACACTTGTGTTTTATACACAAAAATAAAGTAAATACGAATGAAAAATAAACTTTAACCAAGCAATAATTTTGACTTTAGTAATATTTTGTTACTAAATGTCACTGACACCGTTAAAAAGATGCACATGAAAATTCTGTCACAGTGTAACAAATGGAGTGAATGCGGTACAGACAACTCCTGCAGTTTACACAGGTATTTGTAGTCATATTTCAGTAATATTTCAGACGTTTTCAACTGAAAACCATTATTGTTAGTTTCAGTATCACCGTTTTAAAACAGTTTTTTAATAAAACAGAAGCTATTTGTAGATAAACACCCGTGCAAGTTTTAATGGATGTTAACCATCTAAAGGAGATCTGTTATCATTTGAAAAGAGAATAATTGCTTAAAATGGGGCCCTCGGGAATCCGCCCCTCTCCAAGGGGGCTCACGGGGCTCTGTCCCTCTTCAAGGGGGCCCTCAGGGCTCCGCCCCTCTCTAAGGGGGCCCCCTGGGCTCCGCTCCTTTCCAAGGGGGCTTTCAGGGCTTCTCCCCTTTTAAAGGGGGCCCTTAGGGCTTCGCCCCTCTCCAAGGGGGCCCTTGGAGCTCCGCCCCCTGTAAGGGGGCCCCCGGGGCTTCGCCCCTTCCCAAGGGGGCTGTCGGGGTTCCGCCCCTCTTCAAGGGGGCCCTCAGGGCTTCGCCCCTCTCCAAGGGGGCTATCGGGGCTCCGCCCCTCTTTAAGGGGCTCACGGGGCTCCGCCCCTCTCCAAGGGAGCCCTTGGAGCTCCGACCCCTCCAAGGGGGCCCCCGGGGCTCAGCTCCTCTCCAAAGGAGCTGTCGGGGCTCCGCCCCTCTCCAAAGAAACTGTCGGGGCTCCGCCCCTCCTCAAGGGGGCCCTCGGGGCTCTGCCCCTCTCCAAGGGGCGCTCGGGGCTCCGCTCCGGTCACGAAATCGAGGCAACGGCGAAATGAATGCAAACGCAAATGGGGGACATCGCGTCTGCAATTGTCGTGACACACACGTTTAGATCGTTCTCCTTTATTTATATGATTACTTTTTACTAACTACTGTAATAAACACTCGATCATGCAATAAAGCAAACACTCTAGGCTACGGCATTTTATAATCACATTAGATGTCTCCTGTTATTTATAGTGAGCCAGTTAAAAAAGTTGAGCACTTTACTTTTAATTTTGAAAAACTACTATGACAAAAGGGCTGTACATACATGTAGTCTGTTAAACTAAGCACTGAAAATGGCATATGGGAATAAACCTAAGAGGGCAACCAGAACGAGTATTCTTGGTCAAAAGGCCGAACTGTTCAAATACAATTTGGTTGTGCGGTAAATTTAAAAGCAATTGAATTTAAAAGTGCCCACAAGTTTTATTAATCTTTACGCTTGCTACAACCACAAATTTCTTCTGCTTCAATCGTACATAAGATACCAATAGAAGTATTATTATCGATATAGAAGCTATTGCGAGTACATGACTAACAAAGATTTACGTAGACATATCTCCATACAGTTTGCTTAGATACAGCACAGACACCAGTAAATTTATCTTTATATCTATACTTCACTTCTGACAATAAATTAGTTTATGCCCGATATACAGATAACTCTATCAGTGATTTGTACTTCACAATTTAAAATTTAGAAGGTTCTCAAGGGTAGATTAAAATTCTAAGTGTAATAATGTTTTCTTAATTATATTTTAAAATAACACACTATACTTAAGGTACTAGCTATTGACTACGATATTATTACTAGTTTTTGAAGGATCCTTTAAAATTGTATAGGGTAAATTTTATAAAAAATGGCGACTTTTGTAACAGTTCTTTTCGGAGGCCATGTAGAGACATAAATAAAGGTACTATCGAAGATTTGTAATTTTGCTTCTAATACTACTTTATTCAAAGAACTTTTATTACTATTTTCACATTCCAATAATAAATAATAAGTTTTACATTTACTAATAATTTCGTAAAAACTATATTTACGGCAAGAAATTAGAACTACTAGCCAGGGCTCCGTTAATCAATATAGCAATTTAGCAAACAGAAAGTAATATAGACTTACCTTGACTAAACAGATGCTTGTCCTACCTAAGAAAATAACTACGATTAACGAGATATTTAATATTTGGGAATGTAGATCAGTAAAAGCGTGAGAAAAATTAGTTTTACTATACTATATTTAGAACAACATTAAATAATTTAATTATATAAAATTTACACACTCTACTGCATAACAATTAATTATATTGACAGGTAGAGTTATTCAATAATAAAATCATAAATATTATGTTTACATTCCACCGACGAGTTTTCAAACATTGTTTTCTAAAATATAATAATAATACAACCCAGAAACACATGAAAATGATATGTTTTGAAGTGTTATGTGGTCATGACAGATAATAAAGTTAATTGTGTAATAATATGGCAGAAGAACCAATCTATTCAATAAATAACAACGCTCAAATCAGCTGATGTGCATTTGCAACAATTCCTTTCGGTGATGTAAAACATTTGATAACGTTGTGATTAAAACTAGAATGCCCATTACATTATACCAGTTTAAGGATGGTCAGTGACAACTTTGTAAAGTATTTTATTTGTGTGGTTATTTATATCACCTTTGATCACTTAAAACACTTGAACATCAATTGCTATGGTTATGTAGACTAATGCCAACTAGAAATACTGATTCAGTTAGCGAAAACATCTGTCGTGTGAATTTCCTAGACTATACCATTCATGATGATAGAAACCAATAGAAACGTGTAATTTTTCTGACTTTCTATGTAATACAACCATATCGATTATATAAGCCTTTATATAACCGCTATAATAATAATCTTTGCATAATCGCAGTATTACAATCGCATATCCTGGACTAAAAAGGTGACAGGTATACTAAAACAATTTTACAACTACATAAATGAATTAAAAAGTGATAGGTAAACAATAAATTATTAAATGTATGGATTTTCTGTTAACTATTCCACGTATTGCCTTATGGGGCAATACGTCTCGTATAATCGATTATTTTCGATCGTCTAGTTGTATAATATATGAATATACAGGGTGTTCAAAAAATATACCGACAAACCTTTAGGGGTGGTAGGGGACATCAAAACAAACATTTTTGCTTTATAAACATATGTCCAAAAACGCCTCATTTTCGAGATACAGGGTTGTTCAATTTTTTTCCCTCGAAAACGAAGCAAGATACGCAAAACCCTCAAGTGAAAAAAAGTTGTGTTTTTAGTTGATTCATCTTAAACAAAATTAAGAATTGCAAAAAAAACCACTGAGTGTTATTTTTTTTGCATAAACACTAACAGGTTGCCCCTTGAGCGCGCCCCTGGAATTACTGTATGAACTGTAATAAATCCAAAAGATGATTCATAAAGTTACCAAAAAACTGTGAACATTCATTAAAATCGGCTGAAGCGTTTTTTTCTACAAATTTTAACACCCTGTATCTCGAAAACGAAGCGTTTTCCGACAAATGTTTATAAAGCAAAAAATGTTTGTTTTGATGTCCTCTACCACCCCTAAAAGTTTTTCGGTATATTTTTTGAACACCCTCTATAGCCAAATAATTTCAGTATTATGACACAGAAAGTGTCTTTGTAAATTCTAGCTTATGGTACCCTTATTCATTTCCGCAACTTCTATAATTATTTTACTGCTGCGTATTTAAACAAGTAGACAACATACTTCGACGTTAAATACGAGTATATTTATTATAAAATAACTAGTTACACATGGCAATTAAAGTATTTTTAACTATTTTATTGTTAAATTTAACAAACGCCAATGACAACATCAAATATCATTGCTGGACCCTAATTTTGACAAGCTAGAGCAGAAAGGCAATCATATTATACTAAGTTTAAGCAATAGATAGGGTAGAGGTCTCTCCCACATAATATATTGGCGCTAAATTTGACTAGAATGTTGTTGTTGTTAAGCAGGTTGTGCACAGTTTAATTTATTTGAAATTAAAACACTTGTTAAGTCATTTTGCTGTTTCAGATGCTTAATTGCATTTCACGCCGTTAGTTAGGTCATTTTGGTATTTTGAATAGCCGCCTAAGCTTAGAGCAGCGTGCCCGTATGCTAAGCCCTTTTAGCTCTTTATTTGGCTCCATCGCCTAATTCCAGAATCACGATATCGCACATATTTAGCCCCAAAAGCAGTATTTGTCGTCGGTTGGAGCTCTCCTCTGATGGAGTTTTTCTGAATTCTGAATAGCACGCTGTGGCGGCGTGATACCAGCGTGGCCCGCATTGGTTTGTTTCATTTAGCACGCTGTGGCGGCGTGATACCAGCGTGGCCCGCATTGGTTGGTTTCATTTCATCGCCTTGCGATTCGCTGTGGTTTAGTCACGTGGGGGACGCGGCGAAGGTGACCTTTTGCCGACGCTTCCCTCGTGGATTCAGCCGAGAGCCGTCGAACGAACAAGAGGTCGCAGAGTGTGTGCTTTCGTGCGGCGCTTCCGCCCTTGGCGGGGGCGTCAGCCCTTTTTCCCGTCAAGTGCTGCTTCAGCAATCATGTGATATACTGTTTCGCCTTAAGTGGCAGTCGTCCGGAGCCCATTGCAGAGAGCGCTTGTGTGGTGGTTGTGAGTCGGAATTTGTCGAGTGGTCTTCGGCGTAACGTGGGTGTTTTTTTGGAGCCCAGTTCCTGCTACTGTTAGTGAGGGGTCGTGCCCCCTTCATCTCGACCTACGAGGATTTGGTTCAGCAGAACGAGTGAGGCCCCCATTCTTTTCGTCGTCCCGTTGTACGCGTCCTGACGCGTCTCCCCGTCGCCATTGAGGCGGTTATGCATTCACCCCCTTTCGCCGGTTGTAACCGAAGGTACCTGCCACCTACGATTGCAGCTCGTCGCAACTCAACTGTACCAGGCTCCCTCGCCGCCTACGCATTAAGGTATGTGCCTTTAACCTGATTACCGCTGTGAACGCGAGTGTTACTCATTACTACTCATTACTACGCTAGTGTATTCATTCAGACTTGCAGACTGTTCATGCCGTGAAGGCTAATGTAAATCGTCGCTGCCCTTGCATAAGGCAACGTGTATCTTTGTACCTACTCATTACTACGCTAGTGTATTCATTCAGACTTGCAGACTGTTCATGCCGTGAAGGCTAATGTAAATCGTCGCTGCCCTTGCATAAGGCAACGTGTATCTTTGTACCTACTCGTTACTACCTATTATTGCTGTTCACTAATGTTCAACATCTGTCGTTAAGTTTAGAGCGCGCGTGCCAGCTGGTGCCCTTAATTATAGATTAAGGTTAGATACAGGGCGACGCATTCTGCTACCCCATTGTAATCCGAAGTGAAATATATGATTGGTTAGTTAAGGAAACTATTGTTTGTTTCGGCTTGTGCATGTTCTGTTACAGATAGACGCCCCTTTATTGTACGGATTATTGTACGACGGAACGAGGAAGCTGTGAGCGTGCAGGTGAGTGAGACAGCTGCGTAGTCGTAGTCGGATTGACACCTAATCACAATCCTGGCTTAAGGCAATCCCGAAATTGTTATTTGACCTTGCAACTCTTGAGTAATCTTATTGGCGGAGTATTTTTGCATGCTTCGCTCCCGTCTAACCGTCCAGGCCCGGTTAGCCGGGTTAAGACAGGCTTGGTGGCGCCCTCATAATTTCGACATACCCTGTATATATTATGCCACAACGCGCTTGCCCAGAACGTAACGTGTGACTCACACCCGACTCCCTGAGCGTTCCAGCCGTGGCCTATTAGCCTATTTCGAACCGATTTCAGGGCAAGTGTGTCAGGTTTTCAGGACTGATTCCGTGGTGCGATGCTCACCTTGGGTGGGTGTCGTAAAGTTATTTTAATACCGTAACAGGTTAATTTTGGCGCCCGCATGTGGGGCATTTGTTGGCCTTTTTCTCGTTAAGCCCACCCGTTGCGCGTCTTAATTTTGGCTTCCCAACGTGTGGGCCTGTTCTTTTCCGATATTCGTCTTCTCGTCAAGCCCCTTTGTTGTACGTCTTAATTTTGGTTCCCTAACGTGGGGTTGTGTCTGTTTGGTTCTGTCGTCAAGCCACCCGTTGTGCCTTGATTTTGGCTATTCCAACGTTTGGAGCCTATTGGTGCACGACAACGCTCGACCTCATTTTGGGGTTTTCTTTTTTTGCGCTGTGTGTCTTAATTTTGGCGCGACAACGTGGGACGTTGATGTTCATTGTTGTCTGTTATCATTTATATTGTTGTCACAAATGTTTTTTTTTCGTCATTTCGAAGTGGTATGGACTGGTAAACCGTTTTTTTTTCTTAGTAGAATATTTTACCGAGCTTCTTTTTTTGTTTTCTATTTGTCTTTTTCTGTTTTCTTTTGTTTTCTATATGTCTTTTCTTGTCTTTTCCTGTTCTTAGTTTATTTTCATTAGTTTTCTTGACCGTGTATATGTTTTTTCTTAGTTGTCATTTGTCTTTACGTTTCTTTTCTTGTTTTCTTTATGTTTTTTCTTGTCTTTTCTTATTTTCTATTTGTAGTTTTGTGTTTTCTTGTTGTTTATCGCCTTTTTGAGTTTTCTTTTTGTGTTTTTCCATGTCTTTTCATATTTTGAGTATCTTTTTCGTCATTTTTACCGTCGTTTCTTGTTTTTCTTAGCCAGTTCATACTACCGAGATGTTTCGTTGCATTCAGTGCAGATTTTTATCCCGTATTAGTCGGATTTAGTACCAGATGTTGTTGAGTGAAGGTACCGACCTTGCTTTTTTAAGTCTTTTCGAAGGCTTGTTGGGAGTTTCGATTCCCTGTCGTTTACATTGTTTAGCCTTGGGCTAAGTTGACACTTTTGTTGTACCGAACTGACGTTTATCGATTTTGACGTTCGCGTTAGCGAGGTTTATCGATTTTGACGTTGATGATTACCGATTTTGACAATTTTTCTTTTCCTATCGTTTGGTGTTGTGCCGCGTTGATTTTTGGTGAGCAGGTTGGAATTCATTTTCAGCTTCATCACTGCGTTTTGGTTTGTTGATCAGTTGTGGATTGTTGTTGGTGTGCTTGGGGAGATTCGCTCGTGCGGTTATTACGTCCCTCAGGCCATCTTCTTAGTTGGTTTGGTGTAGTTATTTTCGTTTGGCCTTTATCTCATTCTCATTATTATCACGTACCGCCCAACTTTGTTTACCGACTTCTTCGTGGACACCCCTAACAGTTATCGCAGTGTTTTGTACACTTACCGTTAGCATTTAACGAGCTTTTACCGCTGGTCGGAATGTTTCGTACCTGTTGACGTTTTGTTGTCATTTACCGTACCCTTTTTGTCTGCTGACGTCATGTTGTCAAGTATCGTGTTCTTTGTGAACAGTTTCGTTGAAGCTTCTGAGCTTTGTGTGGCGGTTATGGCCTGCTGTCCGCATGAGGTTTCTTAAGTGTAAAGTGTTTGAGTATTTAAAGGTTTTTGACTTTTTTTTGTAGTGATGCCCTGTTGTTTTCGTGGCCTAGCGCTCTTTTACCGTACCGTTGGCCGTCGCCATTTTCAACCACCTGTGTGGGATTACATAAAGAGAGCGTGTTTCTGGTCATTTTGTTTCGTGCGGACCCTGTCGTCGTAAGGTAGTCCCTTTGGGGCCGCATGGAGTTCTGAAAAGGATTTATTGGGCATGCGTCATCGAACGCCTACACCCTTGGAGGCTTGGTTCTTCCGGATTTTCTTTTGGTGTTCGGTGTTGGAGTCACTTTCGAGCTCGCGCTTTGCGGTTTAATAGTCGACTTGGCTCCGGCATCGGCATTGATTGAGGATTTCGGTGGACTGAGTTTTTCCTATTACTGATTATGACTATTTTTGACAGTTTCTGTCACAACTATTTTCCTTTTTTTTTGGTGGTTCATCCTCTTCTCTTGGGTACTCATACCAGTTGTGGGATCCACACAATGCGCCGATCTCGTGACGCGCAGCGTGCCCTCTTCAGGTAGCCCTTGGGTGGGACTTTGGACTTCCATTTCTATACCCCCCCCCCTCCCTGTGTTCTTTTGGAACGGTTGGTCGGAAGTGTCCACAGGTGTAAGACTTGTTTGTACCCGATTTCGACAAAATTTACGTATTTTCTACTGGCGTATCCAGTCTTTCTTCTTCCTCTTCTCTCTTCCCACCTTTGCACCCTATCTGGTGGCCAGTGTGCGTAATCCCTTTGGGGGCGCACTCTATCGTATCGAATGTTTTTTTTTGTGTTTTGTTTCGTTCGTTTTTCGTTGTTGCGTTTTCGTTTGAGTTCTCGTTACGTCGTCGCAAAATGCCTCGTTGTTTTATAAGAGACTTCGGGGAACTCTCTTTCAAGTAAGGGGAGTGTTAAGTCATTTTGCTGTTTCAGATGCTTAATTGCATTTCACGCCGTTAGTTAGGTCATTTTGGTATTTTGAATAGCCGCCTAAGCTTAGAGCAGCGTGCCCGTATGCTAAGCCCTTTTAGCTCTTTATTTGGCTCCATCGCCTAATTCCAGAATCACGATATCGCACATATTTAGCCCCAAAAGCAGTATTTGTCGTCGGTTGGAGCTCTCCTCTGATGGCGTTTTTCTGAATTCTGAATAGCACGCTGTGGCGGCGTGATACCAGCGTGGCCCGCATTGGTTTGTTTCATTTAGCACGCTGTGGCGGCGTGATACCAGCGTGGCCCGCATTGGTTGGTTTCATTTCATCGCCTTGCGATTCGCTGTGGTTTAGTCACGTGGGGGACGCGGCGAAGGTGACCTTTTGCCGACGCTTCCCTCGTGGATTCAGCCGAGAGCCGTCGAACGAACAAGAGGTCGCAGAGTGTGTGCTTTCGTGCGGCGCTTCCGCCCTTGGCGGGGGCGTCAGCCCTTTTTCCCGTCAAGTGCTGCTTCAGCAATCATGTGATATACTGTTTCGCCTTAAGTGGCAGTCGTCCGGAGCCCATTGCAGAGAGCGCTTGTGTGGTGGTTGTGAGTCGGAATTTGTCGAGTGGTCTTCGGCGTAACGTGGGTGTTTTTTTGGAGCCCAGTTCCTGCTACTGTTAGTGAGGGGTCGTGCCCCCTTCATCTCGACCTACGAGGATTTGGTTCAGCAGAACGAGTGAGGCCCCCATTCTTTTCGTCGTCCCGTTGTACGCGTCCTGACGCGTCTCCCGTCGCCATTGAGGCGGTTATGCATTCACCCCCTTTCGCCGTTGTAACACCGAAGGTACCTGCCACCTACGATTGCAGCTCGTCGCAACTCAACTGTACCAGGCTCCCTCGCCGCCTACGCATTAAGGTATGTGCCTTTAACCTGATTACCGCTGTGAACGCGAGTGTTACTCATTACTACTCATTACTACGCTAGTGTATTCATTCAGACTTGCAGACTGTTCATGCCGTGAAGGCTAATGTAAATCGTCGCTGCCCTTGCATAAGGCAACGTGTATCTTTGTACCTACTCATTACTACGCTAGTGTATTCATTCAGACTTGCAGACTGTTCATGCCGTGAAGGCTAATGTAAATCGTCGCTGCCCTTGCATAAGGCAACGTGTATCTTTGTACCTACTCATTACTACGCTAGTGTATTCATTCAGACTTGCAGACTGTTCATGCCGTGAAGGCTAATGTAAATCGTCGCTGCCCTTGCATAAGGCAACGTGTATCTTTGTACCTACTCGTTACTACCTATTATTGCTGTTCACTAATGTTCAACATCTGTCGTTAAGTTTAGAGCGCGCGTGCCAGCTGGTGCCCTTAATTATAGATTAAGGTTAGATACAGGGCGACGCATTCTGCTACCCCATTGTAACCCGAAGTGAAATATATGATTGGTTAGTTAAGGGAACTATTGTTTGTTTCGGCTTGTGCATGTTCTGTTACAGATAGACGCCCCTTTATTGTACGGATTATTGTACGACGGAAGGAAGCTGTGAGCGTGCAGGTGAGTGAGACAGCTGCGTAGTCGTAGTCGGATTGACACCTAATCACAATCCTGGCTTAAGGCAATCCCGAAATTGTTATTTGACCTTGCAACTCTTGAGTAATCTTATTGGCGGAGTATTTTTGCATGCTTCGCTCCCGTCTAACCGTCCAGGCCCGGTTAGCCGGGTTAAGACAGGCTTGGTGGCGCCCTCATAATTTCGACATACCCTGTATATATTATGCCACAACGCGCTTGCCCAGAACGTAACGTGTGACTCACGCCCGACTCCCTGAGCGTTCCAGCCGTGGCCTATTAGCCTATTTCGAACCGATTTCAGGGCAAGTGTGTCAGGTTTTCAGGACTGATTCCGTGGTGCGATGCTCACCTTGGGTGGGTGTCGTAAAGTTATTTTAATACCGTAACACACTTCTGAGTTTTCTGTTTGTACCTTGTAAAACAAGTTTCTCTAATCTAGGCTCCTCCCAGTAATTTCAATTTTCTATCTGTTCGTTAAACGAAGTTAAATAAAAAACAGATATTGAAGTATAAAATTACGAATTTTGAAAAATGTTATGGTATTATTATGGTGATACGATCATGACGTCATAGATCACGTGATACTAACATTTCATTAAAATTCTCCTAAGGACAGCCTGGCATCATCAAATCACGAAATACCTTCTATCGTGAGCAACGTATGCTAAACCGTATAAATAATTTTCTATTGTAGAGTATTCCAAACATAAATTTCAAGCTATTTAAAATACAGTAAGTCACTTCGTAATTTAATTAGTAAAATAACTGTTTGATTGTCATTCAGTGACGCTTGACGTTGTATAAAACTAACTTAGACATGACTTGCACTTTCCATGATGTAGGTACTTGGTTTTAAATAGCTTTCCAATTTTTGGTTGGAATACTACACTATACGATTGAAAACCTTTATTCTCTAGAGGGCAATGGAATTGTTTCTTTTAAATTTGTGTTAGCAGTCCTTGTGACATTGGCATGTTACATCTGACAGTTTAAGATTATAAATATAAACATTTTTGGATAATATATAAAAATCACAGGTCACATGAAGAGAAATGCTGTTGATCACTCTATAGTTTAGTTTATGTTTGGAGAAGGAACTGTTATTTTCAGAACAATTACCTCTTAATCATCTTTAGAACGTAAGTGAAATCACTTGTTGTTCATTGTGGAGCTTGTATAGTCGCGTCAATGAATACATAAAACAGGCAATCTTCGGAAGTTCTCAGGAACAGCTCCGATTTTGATAATTTTTTTTTAAATTTTGTTTTTTTTTATTTTATTTGAAATCAGAAACCTTTTGGAGCGGGGACAGAATGATTTATATTGTTTAAACAATATGTATGATAATTATGTAGAAAAATTGTTTTTTTATACCATATCCATTGAAAATGAGGAAAAAAGAGATATTTATGATATGTTTTCATATTACTATTGAAAATAATTGTTATATATTAATATACAGTGTGTCCCAAAAAGTTTTATACAAATGGAGAAAAAGTTTATCTTACATTTCACAAAAAAAATTCTTGATAAAAAGCTCTGCATGACTTGTAGATCAATAATCAATTTTTAAAACATTGGCTGATATACAGGAAAAATCAAAATACGTTCAAACTGTAGTGGAGAGCAAAATGTTCATTGAAATTGTTATTAAGTAGCAAAAAATTATTAGATTAGCGATTTTCCCAGATAAAAATTATAAGATTATTTCAATAAATACGTCAGCAATTGTTAGATTAATGCTCAGTACGAAACATCGTAAGATCCCGTTCATAACAAGCGCCTGATTTTGTGTTACTCGTCCTTATTAAACACGTTCTGGATAGAGTGCTTTGGAATATCTAATAACTGTCAACAAATGTCAAATGCTACTTAATAACAATTTCAATGAACATTTTGCTCTCCACTGCAGTTAGAACGTATTTTATTCTCATTCCAAATCATAATTTTGATTTTCCCTGTATATCAGCCAATGTTTTAAAAATTTTGTACTTGATTATGGATTTACAAGTCATGCAGAGCTTTTTATAAAAAAAAATTTTTTTGGTGAAATGTAAGATAAACTTTTTCTCCATTTGTATAAAACTTTTTGGGACACACTGTATAACAATTGTTTTCAATAGTAATATGAGAACATATCATAAATATCTCTTTTTTCCTCATTTTCAATGACTATGGTATAAAAAAAATTCTACATAATTATCATACATATTGTATAAATCATTTCGTCCCCGCTCCAAAAGGTTTCTGATTTCAAATAATATAAAAAAACAAAATTTAAAAAAAAGTCATCAAAATCGGAGCTATTTCTGAGGACTTCCGAGAAAAAGGCTTTATTGACGAGACTAGTAGTGGACTGCATGATTTTTTTGGACAATTAGAGGATACGTCTTAGGGGTGCCGAAATTAAAAAGGGTGCAAACCAACGGTCTTGTGCAGTCTCACACAAGATAATGTAGCAGACTTGGTTCCGTTGGGGCAGAGGTTGTGAATACAGAAACAGATTTCGAACTGTATTAATTTATTGAATAGAAAGTTCCTATTTATATACATAAAACTATGACGTAAATTACAAAGGTTCAGCTCATTGTCCTAGTTGAACTCGCATTTCTACTTGCGTGTTTAATTTCATAACAAACGGCAATAGCAATTCCGCATAATTGCAGTTTATTCACCGGGTCATTCGAGCAATGCTGACAGCTTTGTCATGCATTTCCGTATGCAATAGTTGGTTTACGAAATATACGCATAATTAATTTATAAAACTTAAAAATTATGTTTTCGTTCCTAAACATTGGTTGTAATAATGATGTACCCAGTTAATCAATTTGACCCATATGAACGTCAGAATGATGTCAGACCATCCTTAAGAGAATTCGATAATACGAGTATTTCGTTCAAAATATTTTTTTGTCATTACATGATTTTATTAACTTTAACATCGCCACCGTCATAGCTATTGTCAATAAAAAAACATATATGTAATTACATGATTTGAAAATTGTATTATAATTCGTTAGTAATCATTTGCCGCTAATTACATTTACAGTATCTCATGAATGGTCCTGGACATCAACAACTAAAAAGATAATGAATGAATGAAGGAACGTATATACCGATGGGCGCGTAATTAAATATAACAGAAGATACATATGGTGAATAAAAAAATAACTAGTTGAAAGCGAAACAAACATATGTAAAAATTTCAGTGAAGTATACGCGTTTATTATGACGTGTTGTCATAAATTCAAACAACTAAATTAAATTATGCGATTACTAATTATTCCGTTTCTTTCACGCAAACTCAATCGTTTCGCCATTCTTAAAATGTGAAAGGTTCAAATTTCTACCGAGTTTGCTTTTATAATGCTTTTCACTGCATAATTAAAATAACCCTCAAGAAGCGTCAAACCTACTAAAATTTCTTATTTTAGGTTTATCTCTTTCTTACTCAAGCATTCTTCTTTTTGCTTATGCTATCTCATTACTGATATAAAAGTTTCATAACGTATTGGGGGACTGAAAGGGTAGTTAGAGGGTACCAAAACAAAGTTATTTCGTTGATAAACTTCTGACCAAAATCCAACATCAAGAAAGTTACAGCAAGTTAGAGTTGAATAAATTGACGAGCATTCTTTACAAACTGAGGTAGTAATTTATGTTTTAAGTTCAAGCAGGGTATATTTTAGGGTTAACTAACAATGTTGAGTTAAAAAAGTTAATAAAAAATAAATAACAATAAAATTAGGGCTATTTAAATTTTTCTTTTAAATGGATGGAGAAGCGCTGACTGTTTAATAATAACTAAAAAACAAATAGCAGTAAAAATTTGTTTGAACGTTAATTTATTTAAACGTGAAAATTAAGATACATCAGCTATTAGGTGCTTAATTCGTCTTAAATGGCTAACTACAATAATGAAGAATATGTAGATATGATTATTATATATGGAGTAGGGTTTCCAGTCCCGGGATTCGGTCCCGGGACAGTCCCGGGATTCTACCACAAAAACCGAGTCCCGGGACTACAGCCAGCCCAGGCGAAGTCTCGGGACCATGTCAACATGCGTGCGTATACTCGATATCAGAGAATTAGGATGGGTATTCACCGGCGTCCAGCGTATTACTCATGTCTCTTGCACATTCTGCATTATTTGCGTTTTGCGTAGGCAGGAGAGGTATTGTTTTCGGTAGGTTAGAATTAAACCTGTGTGTTGTTTCAGCCACATTTGCATATCTTTTTCTATTTATGTATTTGTATGTTTTTTGTTGGATTTAGATATGTGCGACGAAGCTGAATAATTTATATTTTTGGGTTTTAAGTGTGTTCGTTATTTGTCTGCTAAAGCGTTACAATTAGAATGAATTCCGATTCGCAACCTACCTTCATTCTACATTAAAAAAATTACGATTTGAAGTCACTATGGCAACAGTTTTATATATTGAAGATAAACAATTGGCGAAATGTAAAGTTGGTTCTTACAAAATTATCATAATCAGAGGCAACTTGACGAAAGGATTACACACGCACTTTGCAGTTCAAACAAAAGCAAAAGATGAAGAGCGACAGACATTTTTAGCACCAGAAGAAAGCAATGAAGTTGTAGACGAGCCCCAACACAAATTATCAGCACAGAAATACTTTATTTAACTTAAAACACTTGTTTTTCTTTACAAATTTCATTCGGAAATTTCACCTGTACACTATTTCTCTTTTTCGGGACCATATTCGGGATTTTCGGGACTAGTCCCGGGACCTGAAATTTAGCTCGTAAGTCCCGAAAACACTTTTGGTCCCGGGACTTGGAAACCCTAATATGGAGCTACTGAAGAAAACGATGCACGTGTGTATTCAGAAATATTTCCAGATGGTCAAACGCCTTCCGAAAATATTCCTTTTGAGTAGTCCAACGCGAAAGGGAGACTGTAATTTTACAACAAAGTTCATATTGGCGCAGACCAAAACAACATGAAAGAAACTTAGAAATGTTTGATGCTGATCCAATTACAAGTACACGCCAAATTTTCCACCAAGTTGGAGTTTCTCCATTTTTTGTTTAGCGCACGTTAAGCAGCAATGGTTTGTAGCCCTATCCTCTGCAAAAAGTGCAAGGACTGACTCCTACGGAATATCCGCTGAAGCAGCAGATTTACGCATAACTGCTAAATCGCACTAATAAGAAAACAGAATTTCTAATACACGTACTGGTGAAGGATTAATGCTGTGAATGATGAGCTGATCAAAATTCGCATACGATTCGTCAGAATAACTCGCAGCAGCGGTTTAGTTTGGATGTGCGGGTTGGTATATTGAACAACACCTTAAGAAGGCCTTACAGATTACCAGCAAGCCTTAATGGCCATTCCTATTTGCAGTTTTTACAAGAAGTTCTGCAAGAGCCCCTCGAAGATGTTCCTTTGGATGTGAACCTAACCATGTGGTTTATGTATGACGGCTGTCCTTCACATTTTAGTCATGAGTCATGAGATTACCTCAACACCATCTTTCCGAAAAGATGGATCGGTCGGGGTGGATTCATTTCATGGCCCCCACTCAGTCCGGATCTCAACCCACTGGATCTTTTCTCATGGTGTTTAATGAAAGATTTTGTATATGCCACCGAAGTTGATACAGTCGACAAATTACATCGTCATATCAACGCTGCAACACAGCAGTTACGCCAAAAATTTCCAAGAATATCGAAAAACTGGATTCGTCGAGCGCAAATGTGCGTTGAAATGCTGGGTCAGCATTTCGAACATATAATGTGAATGTTTTTGTTATGATGAATTGTTTGTAGCTTAATAATAAAATTGTAATTTATAAAATAACTTTTTATTTATTTAAAAAGATATCTTAATTTTACTGTGTGTTTTCTGTATAATAAAATTAAACTACCTTAACATCAAATTAGCAAGTGTTATAAGAAATATGTTTCTACAGAAACGAAAAGGCAGAGATATTTTTTCTAATTTTTCCTCATTAATACCAACGGTATTCAATAAGTGGGCATTAATTTACAAGAACTTTAAACTGTTGTTATTTTTATGTTATTGGGTTTTGGCCAAGTTTATTAAGAAAATAACTTTATTTTGGTCCCATCTAGCTACCCTTTCAGTTTCCTCCGTAAGTTATGAAACACCCTATATAATTATGGGCCCATCGGTATTTATTGTCAAACTAATGTTAATAATCATGAATAATCAAGCTATGCAGAATATGTAATTTTATAAAACCAACATTGCTTTGTTTTATTAAAAACTGATAATCCTCACTCGTTCTACATCTAAGGTTCATCATTATAACTTTAAAACTTTTATTATCTACTTTGCGTTCGTACTGATGCTATTACGATACTCGTTTGCGTATCGTAATGAACAAAAACCGATGCTATAATAAAAATTCTAAAAACAGAGTAATTGATTTTTTTAACGTTGGCAACCATAGCTACTTCGCTTCGTGTACATATCGAACTGTAAATAGCCGCACCGCACCGCACAAATATTGCAAACTGCCGCCAAATTCCTTAGATTTTGAAAGTTTATTTTTTTGTTTAAAAACGTGGCAAAGTGGATAAAATACTATATGATACCTCGTTTTATAAAGCACTTTGTCGCACTTACTTCTTTACTCCTAAACCCTTGCGTGCTACAAAATGCTTCTTATAAGACTCGTATCATAATATACTATTAACTCATCAAATATTCTTCTACAAGAATTAATGAAAAATATGATATACGCGTCACAATAAGCAAAAAGCTCAAAACTCATTATGTACCAATTAACCAAAAGAAATAAATGTAGCTTGTTCATATTTATTATTTATCTTAGAAGAGATCTGTATTAAGCTAACTGGCTTTTGAATTTTTAAAATAACTCTTAAAAAGTGTACTTATGTACTATATTTAAAAATTAATAGGTAATATACATAGCTCTATTCAGGTGAAGTAGCATACATTTGATTGGTGAATCTTTGGGACAAAACAAAAAAATTAAACCAAATATATCTCAGTAAAAAGTCTTGATGACTTACAGCTCCTTAGAGGCCAAGTCAAAAACATATTTAAATTAATTATTCAAGAATACCTTGCCACAGATTACTCATATTTAGCAACGGGAGTATCTATCGTTGAGCAATACACTCTTTTAATAATTCAGATTTTGATGCACAAGAGCGCTGTGCAGCTAATCATGCTGTATTTTTTAACCACAACATTGTGTCTCAGGCTTATTATTATAATTCTAAGAAATTATGATAGACCAATTACATCTACAGATTTTTGTCTCTTTTATTTTTACTTCCCTTGTATAAAAGAGGAAGGAGGTATTGTAATCTCGAAAAAATCACCTTCCGGGATTTCCTAGATGACAAAATAGCTATTTATGCAACAAGTGCTAAAAGTCGACGTTTATGCGCGAGACATGAAAATTATGAAACTCAGCCTTCGGCTTCGTTTCATAATTTTCATGTCTCGCGCATAAACGACTTTTAGCACGCGTTGCATACAATATTTTATCTACGACCTTAATTTTACCGTTATTAATCCATAAATATCGATTTAAGAAAGGTTCGCATCTGCGACACTTTTAATTTATGTCATAATGAACAGTAGGCGACGCCGCGCGGGCGATTGTTTGGCCACGCCCGTGCTGTCAAGGTGAGTTACGAAATGTAATTATTGATACTCCACATATGACTGCATTCATTACATAACGCTTTAATCATTTCAAAAACGCCTTACCTGTAACGCAAGAAGCAACTAGAATAGCTTTACAACTTCACTTGCAGTTCGAAATTGTAGTTTTATAACCTCACTTCACTTTTAGCCCGTGTGCTAAAAGTAAACAGCTGATTTCTTTAAACACGGTAAACTATAAAACGTCACTTTTAGTGAAACAAGCTAGCGCTAAAAGACCTACTTTTAGTAGTGGTCGTAGATAAAAAAGGTTTTATCAATTCCGCCTGTCTGTCTGTCTGACTGTTGTCGGTATAACTCTAAAAGTATTTGTTCGAGGAAGACCATATTTTGCATGCGGATTATATGCCTTCCTGGCATGAAACCGACAAAATTTTCCACATAGCTCAGGCTTTACCTTTGACAAATATGGAAACCACCAGATACAAGATACAACAAGGGTCAACAATAAATGCGTTGTATTTAAGGCAGCCGCATCCCACCGGAAAATATGTTTACCCCTATTTTCCTTTGACTTCTAAAATTATTTAGTGTCACAACGTCCACTTGGGATGGAACTTCTAAGTAAAGCTCTTTAGTTTGTCTCTAAAGAATAAAAAAAATACCTAAAAACTCATGTTGATCATATATCTCTTTTGTTTCCAGAAAAGCTAGTTAGTTGTCAAATACTAAAAATTTCAAAAAGTTATAATGATGTAAGGTGAAACACAATATTGCGGAAAACACCATTTCATAAAATTTGAAAATTTGAATCCCATATATGCATCATAGTATATGGCATCACAAAAAGGACAAGAGGCTTTTAACTAATACAACATAACAGTAACTCATCAATACGGTCAAAACAGTAGTAATCTAAAATACAATGAACTGAAAAAACAGGATAAAACACAGGCACTGCACTGCATCGGTCGCTATACTCAATCATTTGTATAATTACAGTTCGGTTTTATTCTACATTAAACTGTACAGCGAACACTTTACGGCGAGATCTGTACTGGCTATAAATGTTTATGTGGTGCTGTAACTCAAAAATAAATGGTTAAAACTACGAATCAAGCAATAATACAGATATTTTAATTAAATAAAACATGAATTTAATTCGATTAAAAAAATCTGTAAAGGGCTTTACTTAGGACTTCACTCGTAAGTGGACGTTGTGACACTAAACAATTTTAAAAATCAAAGGAAATTAATAACACTAAAATAATAAAAGGAAACACTTGATAATGCAAATTACATCAATTTGCAAATAAAAAAAGTATTCCAGCGCGTCTTCAGCGCCTCCGGAAGGAATTTAAAAGATAATCAAACAGGCCAAGCGCAGCGCATCCGTCGATCGCATCCTGCCATGGGGCTGTGCCTTACATCGCCAATATACCAACATAATAGCTATTTATGCAACAAGTGCTAAAAGTCGACGTTTATGCACGAGATATGAAAATTATGAAACGAAGCCGAAGGTTGTCTCGTGCATAAGCGACTTTTAGCACGCGTTGCATACAATATTTTATCTACGACCTTAATTTTACTGTTATTAATCCATAAATATCGATTTAACAAAGGTTTGCATCTGTGACAGTTAGAATTTATGTCATAATAAAGAGAGGGCCTTTGCGGGCAGGCGAATGTTTTGGAAACAAATACTGTCAAAGTCAGTTATCAAAGGTAATTATTATTAATACTACACATTTGACTGTATTCATTACATAACGCTTTCATTATTTCAAAAACACTTTACCTCTAACGCAAGAAGTAACTAGAATAATTTTACAACTTCACTTCCAGTTCGAAATTGTAGTTTATAACCTCACTTCACTTTATCTCACAATCGCGCTAAAAGTAAACAGCTGATTTATTTAAACACGGTAAACTATAGAACGTCACTTTTAGTGAAAAAAGCTAGCGCTAAAAGGCCTACTTTTAATGGCGGTCGTAGATAAAGAATTTTATAATTTTCTTCTAAAGCATCAATCTATTCCTGGATCATTATAGTCAAGCAACAAAAGAAAAATGGTGTAGTTTTGAAATTTGGCAGAGTTATGAGGGGAAAGTGTCCTGAACAACATACTAAAAGTCCCCGAGGGTGGGGTGTGCTGGAGGGGTGGAGGGGTTCAAATGTCGTTTTTATCAATTTTTCGTAAATATCTCAAAAACTATGTAGTTTAGAAACAACACTTTTGGTACAAAATTAAACTACATAAAATTTCCTACAAAAATGATCCGTATCATATTTCTGTAGGATTAATAGTTTCGAAAGTAGAGGGGATTAAAGGATGACAAAGTTTTTTTTTTCGTAATATTGGTTTTATTTGACCAAAGCATGTTTATATGGCAATAAAAACATGGTAGATGGTAATTAAAATTTTACAATGCCAAACAACAAATTCTTACAAAAATATAAGTACTACAGTTTAATATTACTCATAAAACTAGTTATTATTATTACTGAACATAGCAAAATGGCATGGTGTGAGCGCACATTACAAAAAACGTTAACTAATAGCCGTTGTATTTTTCAGAAACGATTACATTATTTTAGTTTATTAATAGTTGTAAAGAACTATACATATTTTATAAATTAAAACTGAAAATACCTAATAATTTAAAAAAAATAAAAAGTTTTAATTTGATTAAAGCGTATATAAAGTATAATTTGATCACAATGCAGTTTTTTAACTTGAAATGTAAAGTATAAATTGATAGTGAGATACGTCAAGTAAGTGTGATAAAATGTAATTATTTAAACATACTTTTAATTTTCAGAGACAATTAACCAATACAAAATTTTTAAGGCAATCGATATTTATGTATTCATTCTTATTGTTGATAATTCTCAACATGAAGGTTTACTTGTCTATTTCTTTATCTACCTAAACTCTATGTGTGTATTAAAACAAACCTAATCGACATCTTCTGCGTCGTCATCATCCATTTGAAACACCTTTTCTTCTTCTGGCGTACTGTTGGTGCACGTACAGTGGCAGGTTCCACAAACGGAATTTAATACCTGCTTTTCGGCATTCGCATCTTTGTTGTTACTGAAAAAAGAGATTGATCCACTCCGCGGGCCCATCTTCACTGATCAGGAGGTAAGCTGTTGTCGAGCCACCGTTGAACCTGTAAGTATACTCTCAACGAGTGTTTTTGCGTTCAGCCTCTAGTTGGAGAAAGTGAGAAGAGATGAGTTTTGGCCTTGGTTGATGATTTGGTGATGATGAATACCGGTGCTTATTCAAATCATGCTGATTAGCATTGGCAGCATATAAAGCTAGAAACATCTTCTCACCAGCTTGTGACACAGCACCAGATGTCGATGAGGGGTTATAAAATATTTCAGCAATATCTCTCATCTAACTAGGTTGTTTTTTAATAGTGTGACCATTGTTGCTTTGCTTTTTGTATAAATTGCTGAAGTCGTATCGCATCCGCCGAAGACATGAACAAGGAGGATGGATTGAGAAAAACAAAGTTCTTACAGTTGTTTCGTTGAAAATAATTTAGATTATTTTCCCTTTCCCCTGCCAGGCCTTAAGAAGTAAATGTTACTATCTGGCGGTGTCAAAGCATTCAGTAGCACGGCCCAGTCCACATCTTCCCATATTAGAGCAACATTAGGATTAGTAGTTGCTTTCTCTAGCCCACATTTAACGATGCATCAGCATCACCTGTAGCGACCTTAGTTTCAATTCCTCTTGCAGCTTTTTTTCTATGTGATGAAGGAAATAAGCCTGGTTTTATTATTTTCATTTGCCAGAAAATTATCCTGTTGAACGGTTACACCCATGTTCACATCAAATTTAAAAGAAGTTTTTGTTGAACTTTTTCGCTTCTGTTCTGCTCGCTTCATAGTCATCAAAAACCACAGTCCAGTTTTTCTCATAATGCTTAATAACATAGGCTACATACTGATCACAAATTGGATGAAGCTTACTCCCAACATTCCATTTTACGCGGTGAAGGAGAAAGCCCCCATCTACAACAATCATACTCCTTTTGAGGTTTATTGTTGTCGTATCACTACTGGTAGTGCATTTAATGAGAATTTTTAAAAGATGTCATTCTTTATTCCCCTCTAAATTCGAAACTATTAGTCCTACAGAAATATAATACAGAACAGTTTTGTACGAAATGTTATGTAGTATAATTTTGCACATACAATATTTTTCTCAAAAACTCGTAGTTCTTGAGATATTTACGAAAAACTGATAGAAACGGCATTTAAAACCCCCTCTCTCCCTTAGCACACCCCCCACCATCCGGGACTTTTAGTATGTTGTACAGGATACTCCCCCCCAACAACTATGCTAAATTTAAAAACTACACGATTTATTTTTCTAATCAGTGTTTCTTTGGCCTTTATTTCCTGGACTTTTATTATACATTTTATATCCATTTAATTTTAAAAGTTATCTGAAGAACTGTGAATACCACCTTTATGTCAACGACAAACAACTTTTGTTTACTTTCGATTCCCTGGATGTTGCCGCGGCTAATGAAAAAGTTAACTTTGAAATCCATAAACTTATCAACTATTCTGAAAAGCACGGTTTGTCAGTAAATTTAAAAAATGTTAATTCTTAAATTGAAAGATGCTGCGTTACCTGAATTTTCTATTAAAATTGGTTAGTCGAGTTTGCCTGTCTCAGAATGTGTAAAAAATTTTGGTATATGGATTAATTCAACTCTTTGGTTTAAAAACATATTTCTACTTTAATTCAAAAAGCTTACGTTCTTTTAAGGCTAATATTTAATCATAGATATAGCTTAAGCCACAAAATTAAGATTACGTTATATATGTACTCGTATTATCTCAGTTTTACTACTGTGACTGTATTTACGGTACCTGCTTGTATGCGATTGACGTTAAAAGAATTCAGCGTATGCAAAAATCTTGTCTTCAATTAATCTTTGGAATTAGAAAATATTAATGTATTGCATATAAACTTACGGAAGTCAAATAGTTAAACATGAAAAACAGAACACTCTTGCATGCATGTTGTTTATTCCATAAAATAATTCGTTTAGAAGTTCCTCTTTATTTGTTTAACAAGATAAAATTTTGAACTGACTTTCACAATACTGATGTATGTAAAAACATTTCATAACATCGCCACTTTATAAAACAACGTTTTTTAAAAGGACTTATCCATATAATATTGCTAATATTTATAATTCCTTACTAGATAATTTAAAAATACTGAGATAAGCTACCTTTAGAAATAGATTTTATCATTTGGTAATGTACTACATTTCTACATTCAAAATTGTCGAGAAATGTGGTTTGTTTCTGCATTAGCAACACTTTTCTGCATAGCAAAAGCGATTCGTTTTACGTTTGGCAGTACTGAAGCGTATTGTTGGTGACATTGTAAGTCTATGTGAAATTCTAGGTTAGCAGGTTAAGTTTTCCGTCAGTTTTGACACAGACTGATGCAAAACCTAACCTGCTAACCTCGAATTTGACAGAGACGTAGAGTGTCACCAACAATACACTTCAGTACTGCCAAATGCATAACATCAACTCGAGCTGCTTATTATGCTTTAGTACATAAAAACGAGTTCTGCTCAACTTGGTTATGTTTTAACATTTAATGTCACTTTTATGTAAAAATTTAATATTTTACATTTCTTCTGAAAAGCGATAATAGTATATTATATATCAAGTTTTATAAACGTCATTTTAGTCACGAGTTTTATTAATCACGAGCGAAGCGCAGCGGAGCGAGTGTTTAATAAAATGAGTGACTAATAAGTTTATAAAACGAGTTGCATACTATACTTTTTCTACGACCACAAATTTAGAGACTATAACATCATATTATTTCATTAAAATTTTGACATTTATTATATTAGGTTAAATTATGCTTGACAAACGTCAAAGTGACGGTTGAAAACTAACTTGATTTTAGTTTTGGCTGTGGGTAATAAAGAAAATACAGGGTCCGGCAGAATGACGTATCCATTTTCAAAGTTAATTCATTTCATAATATAATGCGATATAATTTCAAATCAAGTCGCCATACTTTCGCGATAAATGGAAATTTAAGAAAGTTGTCAAAGTGTTTGCGAGAAATGTCAGTTTAGCTGTGAATATAGAGCATTGGTCAAATATTCAACGTTCTTTTGCGGTTGAAGCTTATTTAAAAAATAAAAATTCTGTTGTAACCACACAGCGTTTATTTCGTCGTTACTTTCATTTAAATCCATGAGATGCAGTTCCTAGTCGAATACAATTAAAAAGTGGGTACACAAGTTTTGCACTACTGCCTCATGTGCCAAAGAAAAAGCAAAAAGAACAAACTCGTTCTGTACGCATACTTGAAAATGCTGAAAGGGTAAGAGCAGCTTCAAGAGTGCCAGCAGCGAGAAGGAAGTCACTTGACTGATGTAATGTTTAAAAAATAAAATTTCTGTGTTTCCTGAAGAACTTTTTGTTTGATTTTTAAATAAAAATTTAGCCGTTAACAAAAACAACTCATTTTAAAATGGATACTTCATTCTGCCGGACCTTGTACTATTTGAACATAACTTCATTCCATGACTAAAACATCGTTGCCAACTTCATGACTAAGAGGCTCTTTATCTTTAGTCATAGGTTATAAAGGCATGATTAAAAGGTCACTTAGCGACGTGTATGTTAGTATGTTAAATGGCATTTTAGTTACAGGAGTAGAAAAAAATAGTATATGCAACACGTTAGAAAAGTGGTTTTACTGAACTCGTATGGCCGCTTAAGTACTCGATAACCCTCGCTCTCAAACCAACCATACTTGTTTAGTAAAACATCATTTTTCTAAATTTGTTGCGTAATATACTATTATCTACTTTGCGTTCGTACTGAGGCTATTACGATACGCGTTTGCGTATCGTAATAGACACAAAGCGATGCTATAATAAAAATACTAAAAATTTTCATTTTTTTGCTATAAAAGTGGCAAAGTAGATAAAATATTGTATGATACCTCGTTTATAAGGCATTTTGTAGCACCTACTCCTTTAGGGCACTCCTCGCTTCGCTCGTCGTACCCTAAATCCGTGCATGCTACAAAATGCTTCTTATAAAACTTATATACTAATATACTAATATACTATTATCGCATTTAATTTGGTAATCTACTACATTTCTACATTCAACATCATTTAGAAATGTGGTACCTTTCTGGATTAGCAACACTTTTCTCCATAGCACGATTCGTTTTTTGTTTGGCAGTACTGAAGTGTATTGTTGGTGACACTATACGTCTCTGTCAAATTCGAGGTTAGCAGGTTAGGTTTTGCATCAGTTTTGACACAGACTGACGCAAAACTTAACCTGCTAACCTCGAATTTGACAGAAATGTGCAGTGTCACCATAATACACTTCTGTACTGCCAAACGCATAAGGTAAAACGTAAAGGTACAAGGTCATTTCAATTCCCCCAACTGGGGGTGCTATAGGGACCTTGCGTCCCTCTTCAGCCAAGAATGGAAATTATAGGATGGTGAGAGAAAAGATAGGCGGAGAAGGGAAGAGAGGCATAACATCAACTGGAGTTACTTGTTGTGCTTTAGTACATAGAAACGAATTGTGCTTAGCTAGGTTATGTTTTGACATTTAGTGTTACTTTTATGTAAAAATTTAATATTTTACATTTCTTATGAAATGCGATTGTATAGTATATGCAACGCGTTAGAAAAGTGGTTTTACTGAACTTGTGTGGCCGTTTAAGTACTCGTTAGCGCTCGTACTCAAACCACCCATACTTATTCAGTAAAACATCAGTTTTCTAAACTTGTTGTTTAATATACTATTATATCTTATTTAAAAGACAGACTTTATTTTTGTTTAAATATATTACCATTGCATCTATAAACCGTTCAATAGTTATTTTCCCGATAGGAGGCCATGTTAGGGTGATGAATTTCACCCTGTAAATATGCTGTCAGCCATTAAAAGAGTTAGGATATACTCATTTTATACAAAATGATAATTTTATGTCAATATATAACCGTGGTTGCCATATTTGGCTTTGGGTTTTGTGCCACTTTTATTATTAGTTAAGATAAATTTCATGAAAGACAACTTGTTGATTCTGAATACGTTTCATACTTTACTGAGTATGCCTAATGGTATAATGGAAGTCGTTTTTTTATTGTAGTTATAAATTGTATAGAAAAATATTTAAATATTACAATTTATATATTTTTTCAGTATAAATAAATAAAGCTTTTACAGGCCACTTTAGGCCCATTGCTTAACAATCTGTCCCCATTGTCCCTTATCCATAATTTTATTTCTCCAGTCTTCTATTCCTTTCCTCGCTATGTCTTCCATTACTGTCTTCTTCCACCTATTCCTTGGTCGCCCTCTTCTTCTAGTTTCTTGCGCTCTGACTTCCAATGCTATCTTAGTAGCTCTTCCATCTGGCATTCTCCATATATGCCCAAACCATCTTAACCTTTGAGCTTTAATGAAGTCTACTATACTTGGCTCCCCATACTTCTCTTGTACTTCTTTAAATCTTCTCCAACCATCTTCCGTCGGAGTCCCAACAAATATTTTTCGCAGCATTTTTCTCTCCCACCTACTTATCATGTCTTGATCTGCCACATTCATCGTCCATGTTTCACATGCATATGTAGCTGTGGGTCAAATAACAGTCTTATAAGTCGTAGTTTTGCATTTCGCGACATTTGTTTTGACGACATTAAACTATTTAACTCCGCACATCGCGATGCTTTTATTAACCTTTTAATTTCTTGTCTGTAATTTAAGTTTTCAGAGATTAATGTTCTTTAAGAAAAGTAAACTCGTTAACTCGTTCTATTCTCAAGTCTTAATATTCTTCTTCTTTGTTGAAGTTGCTGAATATTATCCAGTGGAAGTTGAAAATGGTAATTTTTTAAATATGGCCACGGAAAAAATCGCAGGTAGTTAAGTCACAAGACCTCGGGGGCCACACTGTAGGCATGTTTTGACTAATAACTCTGTTTTCGTAAAACCTCCAAGTAAATTTTAATTTTAGTCTTGCCCCATCTTATTGAAAGTAACCCCTTTGTAATTCATTATCATGTAACTCTTCAAAAAAACGACGACCAAATTTCAGTACGATATCGTTGTGCATTTAGCGAACCTAAAATTTGAATTATTAAAATAAGATTTAATCGTTTTGCTGCACTTAATTACCTTAAATATAGAACCTATAACTCTTCTTTCACGCTCGTCCTTTAATAGTCTAGCCAACGTAAAGTACTCATTTTTTTGAGTGATAATTCCAAATCCCTCGTTGCAAATCTTCCCGAAATGCAAAATTTTTATAGTATGTATCATTTTTAGGCCGTGGGCCAAAATGTTTAATTTCAAAATTTTCCCGTCCAATAATATTTCTAATAGTTCTTTCAGATACCTAAAACAGTACAAAGCCCAAAATTAAACCAACAGTTAAGTTTTATGCATAAAAACTTACCTCCCAAATGTCCTGGCCTGTCGGCTTTATAATGCCTGTAAGCCTTTGTAATTTTTTTGTGTCACCTTTAATGACTTTCAGCATATTTGATTTAATATTACAATTTGTTGACAGATAAGTATCCATGACGCCGATGTCAATTAATATTATGCCTAGTAGTAGGGATGGGCGCGTGACGTGAAAACAGTCGTGTCACGTCGTGAACGTGACTAATATTTGAAAATCGTGACGTGAACGTGAGTGAACGTGAGTGAAAATTTCCAGGGCGTGATTCACGTTTCACGTTAATTTCACGTTAAATATTTAGTAACGAATAAAAAACCGCAGGGTGCAGCAACTTTTAAATTCATTAAATCACAAATTGTGCCAAACAAGTTACATTATGTGGTTTTATTTTTGGACCTTAATTATAAATCCTTAAAGTTCATACCTTCACATAAAAGAGAAGATTATAATGCAAATAAAACTATAGATGATAATGATGAAATACATAGCAAACGACTCAAAACTAGTACATCAGCATCAGATTCTTATCTTTCTACACTTAGAGATAGCTCTGACGATGACACATGTAATTAGGATGATGTCGAAACAGAACTAAATTAGTATGTTAAATTTAAATTCGGAAATGTAGATGACATTTTAGGATTTTGGAAAAACAGTGTAAATACGCCACTGTTAAAAAAACTTGAGACATTTTAAACATACCGGCAAGTTCCGCTACAAGCGAAAGAGTATTTTCTACAGCTGGGCGAATTTTAGAAGAGCGCAGAATTCGACTTAACGCTGAAAATGTTGATTACATATTATTTTTAAATCAACATTTTAATGTTTAGATGTGTAGATGAACTTATTATTCTAATAAAAGTAATGGTTTGTTTTTTATACTCGGCTAACGCTGAAAATGTTAATTACGTTTTATTATTAAACCAAAAATGTATTGTGTAGATGTGTAGATGAACCTATTTTTAGAAAAGTACCTAATGTTTTGCTTTGTATACTCGACTTCACACTGAAAATGTTGATTACGCTTATTTTTAAACCAATTTATTGTGTACTTGTGTAGATGAACTTATTATTCTAATAAAAGTAATGTTTTTTTTGTATACTCGCCTTAACGCTGCAAATGTTGATCCTTGTACGTAAAAGTACTTTCAAACCTACGAATTAAAGTGTTGCCTAGCAACATATACCTTCTGTACTCATACCAATAAAGGAAACGTCAATTCCAATGACAGCTTTTAGTATTAAAAGTAATGTCTTTGAAGACAGCTGCAAGAAATATATTAGCGAGAAATCAGTATTTATCCCTTGTCGAAGTTATTGTAATCAATTTTTATTTTTATTTTTATGTCAACTATTCTGATTGCAACATATCACGTAAATTATGTCAGGTGCAAAACATATTTTTAGTTCTCTTTAGGGTTTTTTCATTGGTTTTAAATTTGAACATTCTGTTCTATCTTAATTTAAATTTTGAAATAAAAGCTGCGTGTCACGTCGTGAGTGGCGTGTCACGCCGGGAACGTGAGTGAACGTGAGCGTGAACGTGCGTGAACGTTACTGTTTAAAGCCGGCGTGAAACGTGCGTGACGTGAGCGAAAATTCACTCACGCGCCCATCTCTACCTAGTAGCAAACAAAGGATGAAAGCACTGGCAACATTGCATGTTTAAAGTCAAAACGTCAAATTAGACACTTCCATGAGCCTCCTGTACATAACAGCTGTGTGCCAGAAAGAGATTCTAGGGAGTTTTAAATTTATTAAACACAAAAACCAAATTCTATGTCTACCTACCGGGAAAATAACTATTGAACAGTTTATATATTTTTTCGTTGACCGCTTAATAGACTGTTTTTGATTAATACACTCTTTTTCATTAATTAACTGTTTTTGTGATTTTGACGTTTTGATGATATTTTGCATGGAGGTTAGTTGTATTAATCAAATTTTTCGCCACAAAAAAAGATTTTGCGGTCAACGAAAAAATTTTGTAATCAACTCGTTTGTTAAGTAGCGATTAATAATATCAACTATTAAAGGCACTCACTCGCTAGCGCTCGTTCGTGCTTTAAACAGTTTCAATTATTAATCGCCTTCATTAACACACTTGTTGGTTAAATAACTATAAATGCTAAACCTTAATGTGACGGCATTTACTCATAATTGTTGACTTTTTAAATTTGTGTAAGATGCGGGTTAAGTGGTAAAACAGAATACAGTATATTATATCTTATTATATATTTAATTATTTTCTACGACTTCTACTAAAAGTTGGCCTTTTACCAATAACTAACAAAATGACGTATTAGCGTGCTAAAAGTAAAATCAACTGATTTTGAATTTACGTATTTTAAACCAAAAGCAAGGTTATAAAGTTACTCTAGTTACTTCTTTCATTAGAGATATAGTGTTTTAAATAATTAAAGTATTATGTAATGAAGAAAGTAAAATTATTACTATAAATAATTACTTTTGTCAACTAACTTTGTTAACTACTGGCTGCGGAAATAGTCACCGGTGTCGGCTATTTATCTACTCCTATTTTTTATTATGACATACGTAAATGACAACTTGTCAAATATAAACTTTTGTTAAATTGATATTTATGGATTAATAACAGCAAATTTAAGGTGGTAAAAAAATATTGTATGCAAGCTCGTGCTAAGTGTTATTGCACTTGGCCTACGGTTTCGTTTCATAATTTTCATGTCTTGTACACTAATCAGGCATTTTTAGCACTTGCATCATAAATAGCTATTATATTACTTGTTTGTGTTATATCCAAGTAAAGACGTTATTGTTATTATTATTATTAATATAATAACTTTAGAGTTCCCCAGTATTTATTCTTTTCTGTTTTGATGAATACTTTTCGATAGTGTACCTACTATGTAAATAAAATATTTCTTTTACTTTTTCTGATATAACTAAAAAGAAAGAAATAGCACCAAATTAAATATATTGAAAAATGATGCTTTGTAAGATATAAAAGGAGTAACTTAATAATAAAACTGCTTAGAGCTATTGTAATGAGAACTGAAGTATTATGCCATAAAAACGAAAATTTAAAAATTCATTTTGCTTGATCTGCAGTGAAAATTAAATATAGGTTTAAGAATTTGAATATTGATCACAGCTGCATTTGGAATGATAAACTTTCCTCTTACCATTTACAAAATCCGCATGTTAAACGGGATGTTCTGGACACACTGCATATGGTAAAACCAAATTATACAAAAATTTCAATTTACTAAATACATACATGTACTCGTAGTACACACAAATTACCATTTGTTTTTGTATACTTATGCGAGCCTATATAAATAGAAGTAGTAGGTACCACACTTAGGTGCAAACGATTACTGTTACCTTCTGATATTTTCAGCATTCAAAAAGGTTATAAAACTAGCTTATCATTTGGGGTCGTGGCATATAATATATTGCCCAACTAAATATATAAATTTAAAAACACCACTTATTTCTACATTACATAAATATCAACAGCAATAAACACTTTTGATAGCAATGTTTATGTACGTTAAAAATACCTTGTTTTCAATCTACGTCTTTTTCAAGTTCAAGTAGAAGGTTTACTTTGTAGATGAAAGTTTATCGTAAAATTCTAAGCTCTTAATAAGTAATATATTATTTTATTTTTAAACTTCAATTTTATAGTGCCTATTTTTTTCAGACATAATTTTACTCAAGATTTTGATTCCACTACCACCTGCTTATAACTCCTGTTAAAAATGCGGCTGTTATTTTTAAATTTTAAAATGCCTATAAAACCTGAAAATAAATCGTCTTTTTGGCTCCACTCAACGGTAGGACGAGTTTACGCATTTGTGAAAACCTGTTAAATCTTAAATTTTACTTTGAATGCGTTACTCAAAATCAACGCCGAGCTTGTATGTTACTTTAGAGGCAAGATTGTGAAGGTGCCTCAAAGACCACTTTCACTCGATTTTAAGTATTCAATTCGCCATGCAATCAAAAATACAACTCTTCCTTGCAATGCAGTGAATGCACAAATAATTTTTGTAGATAACAAGGGAGACTGGAACATGGATTTGGTGGCATTTGAATTTGCCAGGCACGTAGTTAAAGACAGCCATAATCGAGATTCAACCCGCATTGACATTTAGAAGGAAATGTTAATAAGGCTTGGTGAATTCAGCCAACACAACGTTATCACGTGAACATCTTGTGGTTGACCCGGCCCGAGCAGTGAACAGCGACCTAGTAAGGCCACGCACTATATGTAGACTGGCCTCTTCCCAAGGGAAATCGTTCGTCCAAGCTGATTACATGCTAGTGATATTTTATATTTCACTCATAATTTTTAATATTTTTTAAACAAAATATAAAGCTTTGCCTTAGCTGCAGAAATGCGTTTGTGTACGCCGCGCCGTATGGACTGCGTGTATTTAAATCGCTTATCCGGAAATATTGCGATAGAAGGATTATTTGTAACAGTTTTCACCAACACTAAATTTCCAAACATGGCGCTACGACTAGCGGTCGTAACAACTTTCATTGCATGTTGGATTAATGCCAGTGGCGCAGATAAAGCTCGAGACGCCAGGGGCCCAACCGAAAAGAGCTCCCCTGCTTTCTGTAATCGAAGAGCTTTAAGAATTTATCTAAGTGTTAATGGTAAATATACAAAAAGTACAATAAAGCAATGATATCTGTTTTGTTAAAATTATTCAAAATAAAAATATACACAAATAGAGGAACAATTGCTTAGGTTTATACAGGAAGCAGAACAAAGTTTTAAAAATTTTATCTGTGATTGGCGAGGGTATAAAAAATATGTAAATTGACATTGCAAAATTCCGAGGCCAAGGATACAAATGGCAAATATTCCGGAGTCCAGACAAGAATTACAAATTGATTTGATTCGCTGCGCTGCACATACTTTAAAATGCTCTGTTTAATGAAGATATAGTCAGTTCACTTTCGAGTTTGCGAGTATGACTGAAGTTATAGAAACACTTTATTATCTTGATCCTACAGAGTTTAATATATTACTAAACAACAAAGTACTTAGTATTCCAAAAACCTTTATTTATAATAATTATCGAACAATTTCAGTTGGAAGGTGGAAGAGAGACAATCGTGATGCTTCATGTCATTATGAATATGTAGATGGTTTTACTTTTAACTTAACATTTTTAATTAACTTTAATACTTCTTACTAATTTTGCAAAGGGCCTCAATATTTCTTGGCTACGCCACTGATTAATGCTTTATCACGTTTTAACTGTATGTAACTTTCATTCGTGCTAACTGATTTCTTTGACAAAGATATTAGTTAAAAATAGCTACCAAAGTAGTATTTACAATTTCAAAATTTTACGTTACTACTCGTCAGGCTCGTGCCAAAACTGTCTAAGTGTTTAACCTGAAAATAATCTAGTGCCTATTATTTTAAGGTCAATGATAAATATCAATAATATCAATAATCTGTTAACCTATTTTAAGATTTATATCTCCGATTCCATGTTTTTCGTTACTGTTAGAGGGTTACAGCATGCGCCCAAAGGTACGGAGCATATGGAAACTTAGGCAAATTTAACATGTTGTTTTTAATTCCCAAAAATTGAATCATTTTTGTGAATTAGAAAAAAAATGCATTAGAAGTATTTTCTCAAAACTGAATCTTAGACCTTCTTACTATATTTCTTTGCAAAAGTTCCTTCTTTCGCATTTCTTAAAAAGTACACTATTGTATTTTGTTGACTCAAAACAACGATGTTTTGCGTATTCTTACTACAACAAATTATTTTACTAGTTAATCTTTTATCATAGATCAACTGATCAACAACAGCTAAATGTTTTCATAAGCCTGATAGAGAACGAAATGAGTTTTTTAATTCAATATATGGAACATCGTTTGATTCAGTAGCTAATGAACAACCGTAATTTTTAATGGATCAATAAAATACATTACTTAATTCTCCAAGTGGGTACGAAAATGTTCCGCAATTGATTACTTCTGTTATGAATTTCTTATTCTTAATGACACTGAAAAATATCTTCACAATCCTCTTATTATAAACCATTTGCTTGTTTAATTTTACAAAGTTATGGTTCTGTGAATCCCTTTACTGTTAAACCGAGTTGATGGCTAGCCTTGCTCGTCGAAACTGAGGAAGAATTCCCATATCATTTGGCGACTTCGCTGAGAGCAACACCAAATCCACTAGTGGCCACTGGTGGCCATGCTTTTGAAGATTTAGATAGTTCGAAACATTAAAAACATTTTAATAAAATTAAGCAAACAAAGGCTGTCGTAAGAAGGCTTTAAGAGACAAACAAACGAAATAAAAATATTTAAAATTTTTTAGATATATAAAAAATCTGTAAAGGGCTTTACTCAGAACGTTTCTGGCAAGCGAAAGTTGTGGCATTAAAAAATTTGAAAAACTAAAAAAAAGAATGGGGGTAAAAATAGTAATTTCGTTCCACCACGAAGGACCGTCTCGCAATTACCCTCGCAGTTGAATTATATACGACGGGCCTATCGTTGCCCATTTTTGTTTCTTTTACAACATTTACCTTACCCTTTTGGATCCCATTTTTGTCAAGTGTAAAGCCTGAGCTACGTGTAAATTATTACTTTTATCTATTTCTCAGTTAAAGCAAAAATAGACAATATTTTATTTTTTAAGTTGTATATCCTGTATATATTGAGATGGTTTAAAGCTCACAATTTAATTCTGCATGCAGAGAGAAATATTGAGCAAAGTCAATTAAAGCACAAAGTTGAGATATTTTATTTAATTGCAATCTAAACAGTAGTTGAAGTTATTAAATACATAGGAAATGAGATGCAAGAAGCATAATTAGAGAGATAAAGGCAGGCATAAGCAAAGCAGATTTCAGATGAATTGAATTTGAAGTTTGAGTAAAAGAAAGATTTAAGATGGCTAATATAATATAAGTAATATGACAGGTTTGAGCATATTTGAAGCCGGACTAAATAAAAGTAAATAATGCAAAAGGTTAGTTATGTGCATAATGAGTATGAGCGTAGAGTTATTAATAAAAGTACAGGCCAGTGAAAAGCAAGCAAGCTGAAAGGTAGATGCAAATCAAAGCAGGATAAGATAGAATTTGCAAAGAGTAATACAGAACGAGGGCAACTGAAATAAAAAATAATCAGTGACGTGTTTGAAATTGAACTCGAGTGCCAGTGCATTTTAAAACTAAGTGTTCATAGCAGAGCAGTGAGAAATAACGTTTTATGTGACGAGAAAGAACAATTTTTATGTATAAGAAATAAAGACAATTTCTAGTTTTAAACAACAAACATGTTAATCAAATTTTATTCCTTTATATGAAATTGTATCTAAGACTTGTTTCCTTTAAACAATATCAGATCGGGGTTACTAAGTAACACCATGCTCTTTTGTTAGATAAAAAGAGTAAATTCCTGAAATTGACAAGTAGTGGGCAAATGGTGCTCCTGAATTTTAATGTTTTGATACAATAAAAGTTATTTGCCAAGTAAAAAAAAGTACACCGAATTATTATTCAAGTTATCGGGCACATGTGGAAGTGTTAGAAAAAGCTGCGACACCGGTCCATCTAAACTTCAGAAGCCATGGATCGCGACTTCTACAGGCCAGGAAGGGGTGTAAGAGTATCCCAGAACAAGATTTTGGGCCAGGGAAGCGACTTCCAGCGAATAAGGACATCGGCGTCACCTGCAACCGCTCCGAGGCGAGATCGGCGAGAATTTCAAAGGTACGATTTGGCATGTTTTTATGTGGTTGGAGTCCGGAAAGCTAGTATACTTTGAGAATACACCTTGCTGAAGAGATTTATCATATTGACGAGCACCCAGATCCGTCCCAGTTCCAGTAAATCGCGTGGCGTCACCAGAAAATGCGATTTTGGCCAGGATTTGAAGCTATCACAGGAAGTAGAACAACAAGATAGCTAGCGTCGTTTTACGTCACAATCTGAAACAAAATCAAGTTAGTTGTTATTAGGCGGGAGATTTGCTTCAGTTTACCTGTGGTTTCTTGCAAATTTCGCTTTTGAATATCAAAATAAAGTGCTGTATGCACCTGCGAACCTTTTGTGGTTAAGTCGAGTTTGTGAAGTTATGAATAATTGAAGCGAGTAGGGCGGTTGTACTAAAATTTGGAGTATTTGAGCTACTCTGAGTTAAATATTCTAAAGAATAATTTTAAAATAAAACTCAAATTTGAACATAACCTGAGATATTAGTCTTGTGTTTTGCCGGAGCAAGCCCAAAGAAATATTGCAATTCGATAAAATATAGAAAGGGGGCAATTAACCATTTTATTAAAAAGTAATAAATACATTTCATTTTGATTAGCCTAATATACAGGCAGGCAAAGTTTTACATTTTTTAAATTTAATGTAACAACCCAGAGTATTGTGTGGTGACTTGCCCTATTTAATTATTTATATTTTCACTAAAGCCTTTATTAGTTGAAGGAAGTCATTACAATTGCCAGGCGCTGCAACGTGGAGCCTTTACAGTCATTTCATATTTGGCTCTCAACGTCGTCGTGGCAAAGACGAATTTCTAATTTATTTATTTTGTCCCATAAAAACAAGGGAGCTACATAACAATATTTGACTGCAGTTATATTCGGTTTAGGGTCAGTTAGACATATACTTGGCATGCAAAATATCGACTTCCTCCAACAAATAGTTATTGAGCTATACCACCAACAGGCTGACAAACAAACGTACAGACAGACGATAGGCAGACGAAATCGAGAAAACATGTTTTTGCTCACCCAGGAATCCTGAAACGCGAAGATCTGAAGAAATTTCGGAAGGTAATTTTTTCAGGATTACACCAATACTTCAGTCTTCTTTTAGATGCGGGAAGTAAAAAACTAAATTCCCTAGATCAAATTATATTCCTTCGCATAACATCAAATTTGGGAAACCGCTTATTATTCGAACTGCGCCTTCGCTGTGGCAGTGGAAATGCTCGAATTCTCTTCAGTAAGGCCTCCTCCCATATGCACGTCGAAATCCAACCGCACACTCTTATATTTTTGGCAAATTTGGGCTTCCAACGATGCTCGAAGAAGATCTGTTGGTTGCGGCCTCTGAAACGGCTTTTCCCGCTATAGATGTTGTCGAAGGCACTCCTGCAATGCTGCCCACAGTGTTGCAGTACAGACTCTGGCTTAGGATTGTTATCTTGGCCGGACGCAGTTGTCGAAATCTCGAGCTGGATCGGCTGGCAAGTCCTCGGGAAGGCTCCTCGTGAAACGTTTTTATTTTTATGTGGGGGAAACCTCGCAAACGATACCACACAAACTTGGGCACTTGCACAATAAAATGGTAAACTTTTTTACTTGTAAAATGATTGTTTATTATATTAAAAGTATCATTAAAGTGGAGCATAATTCTTATACTGTCAATTTTAATTTATTTCATTTGTTATTTTCTTTTGCCGGTAATAAAAAAAATTAGAATCGCTATGGTAACAATACTAACGGAAATAAGTTTTGGTTAATTTAAATACATTCTAGAAAAAAGTTTGATAACATAGTTTTAAATCTTCAAATTTCTTACAAACTAAATTCCTTGTCTGTTTCTTACATTTAAAAATCGTTTCTTTGTGCCACATACACAAGCACCAATATTATTTGCTCTGATTTTCACAACCGTTCAATGCACTGATTATTTTAAGGTTTCCTTGCTTCTCAATTGCTTTTCCATGTCCCTCTGCTTGTTTTTCAAGATTGCTTTTCCATGTCCTATTGTCTGCCTTCTTCAGCTTGCTCTATTGCAATGTACTGTTATTTTATTCTGGCTTCTTTACCTTTTTAGAATCCTCACTAATTTCACTGACTAGGTTTATTGAATTCTTGTGACCATTAATTTCTTTCCGTTTGGCTATTTATTATAAACAAATCTATTATTTAATTTATCTGATGGTCAACTTCGACCCCTGTGAAAAACGAGCTTTGCGTTTTGCGTTCCTTACTTGATTACTTTATTATTACTGGCAACCCTTTACCAATGCAGTTGTTATTTAAAATGTAAGTTTAGCATTGCAGTTATATAAAACACCCCAACTCTGTGCTTATTGAAATGTTCATTAATTTGCACTGCTAGCAGAGTCGAGTCGTGGGCCTAAGACCATTACAATATAAACTACAACAAAGTTAAAATAAATTTATCCTCAAACGCAAAATGTCTTCGCTTTTATAGTTTTGCTTTATTTTGATGCAAAAACGTTCTTCAATAAACTGAAATTCAGAAATTAAACACTATCGGTATTCTATCTCATATTTATAGGACTTGCTCTATTCCTTTGAAATTAGGTTTTTGATAAGTTTTCGGCTGTTATTATTAGCAAAATGTTCTAAAATCGAAACACGTTCGTTTCTTTGTTATTGCCATATTCAGTAGGTTCAATGATTTTTTTCACCATAAATCATTGAAAAGCAATAATTTCAACGAAAATTAAAGTAACTTGACCTTCAACATTTCAAGAAGAAATGCATCGATGTTAAACGCCAGTGTATTGTGGAGCAATCATGTACTGCCACAATGTCCACAATTTTGTGTTGCGCGTTATATGCGATTATCAACTTTGTAAGTTCAGAATATTATATTCTATAAGAATTAAGGACAATAATGCAGCAAATTTTTAATCTTCAGGACGTATTTTAAAAACATATTTGTTTTTCTAAAACCATAGTACAATAAGTAATCTATGCAACAATTGTTAAACGAAGATAAGTTAGAGAAAAATAAATACTTCACTCTTGCTTATAATAGCAAAATGTATAATTTTATTGGGTTAAATCGATTGACAAGCTAAGCTGGCTTAAAAGATCTAATCATCCCGTTTGCACTGGTCATGGCCATGAATAGCGATATATAACATTTCAATCTCTTTACTAAGATTAAGTATGCTGCTAAATACAGAATTTACTAATAACATCAATGCGATAAGCTTTTTATTATTTCTATGCATTACTTAAAAAGAATTTATCATATAATTAAAATATTTTTCAATAAATGCAGTCTTTTATAGAATGAATTATTAGCCTTCTATGATTATCAGCAAAAAATGTGTGTAGTTATTACAGAGGCGCTGCACTAGTTTTAGCCAAACACCTATTCAAAGCAACAATTATTATGGCACACACCTAAATTTCCACATACAGAAGACTTGGAACATATTCTGTTTTCATTGCAGTTATTAGACCAGCTGTAGTCTCACGTCCAATATCCAGGTATGTATTTCCAACAACACCCTGAAAACAGAATATGATAATTATAGCTTTCTATTAAATGTTTTATGAAGATCAATGCAGACAAAATATAAATTCATAACGTCATTAAATCAACCTTGATCCCCGTTGAACGGTTTTAGTAGTTTGTGCAGCATTCAAAAAGATACGAATACAAAATGCGTTGTCCTATGTATCCGTTTGAGGTCATTTAATACCACCCCAATTTAGAAATCAGTCTCCATATGATTTGATTTTATATTGCATTTCTTTCAGTTGCCGATTAATATCAATGATATCGTCATTGGATCATTGCTATTATATCGTGGCAATATTCAACACCACTTGTTATATTTTTCAGCCTTAAAAGAATAAACAACTGTTTTCTAAATCAAACATAATATATTGTTTGTTTAAATACAAACTTACCAATCTCAATCTATTAGATATTCCTTAGAATATAAATACAGTGTTTCAAAGAAGTAGACAGACGTGTGCCTTGTAGATTCTCAGTATAAGATATACTATTCAGATAATGGGAGGAGGTATGATAAATATGCGCTCTCGTCCGGCAACCTGATACATATTATAAATTAAGACGTAGTTCATACACATAATTGCATGAATCATATTGTTTTATGTTATAATATCTAGCTTAACCTTTTTGTTTGCAGTACATTGTATAATGGCAGTATTTAGTTATATTATTTCGCTATAAATATCCAAATACCGAATTATTGTATAACCAACAGTAGCTTTATTTATCGTGGTAAACCTAAAAATTACATTCTTACACAATTTGCAAAATTAATATTTTACACAGTACAGGGCTTTTACAAAACGCAAAGGCGAAATCTGTTTATGATTCGGTGTCAATGTTGAGTAGTTACATGCAAATTGTGTAAAAATGTTCCAACGTACTTGTAGTTACTTTGTAGGTTTTGTGAGTTCAGCGATATATAATTTAATTTTATAATTAACATACAACGTTTCTTTTTTACCTAATGTTGCATTACTAACTGTTTGTTTCTAAAAGTTTAAAATTACACATAGAAATTGATATGACAAACCATTTTAAAAATGAAGTAATAAATATGCAGCTTAATTATAATGCACATAAAAGGATATTGATTGGAATAACTCCATTTTATCATTAGAATTTCTATTTCTTCTATGGTATTAGCACTTCCTTGGGAAATAGTCCATTTGTTGTTGCAAATGTAATTCAAATTAATTGCAGTTTATTCTGTTAGTCAGGCTTTATCTGAAAGAAGTAAATATTATTATAAAAGATAAAACAAAAGCTTATTTCTTACTTATTTGGTGTATAAAGGGGTAAATATCAACATATAATTGGAGACAAACACAATTGAGAACTGTTAACCTAAAAAATTATGATTGAAGACAATTACAAAATGTCATAAAGGTTAAAAAGTATTTTAAAAATAACAAGAACAAAAAAGCGTGTAAAAATTATGAATTGAAATGACACAAGTCTATAATATTAAAACTGAATTTTACCAGCAATAATACTGGTATGTACAATTAATTGTAATACAAATAAGTAGTGCATTAAAGAAGAACATTAGTGTAAAATTGAGAAAGACTAAGTGCGTGCATAAAGCCTGGCCTAAAAAGATTGCTGACTACAGAACGATAAGGAACATGATAGAGCTGATACAGATTTCAAATTGATTGGGAACAACAAAAGATAATTAGCGCTCGGAGAAAGAAGACATCTTATATTATAAGAGCCGATGCCGCCGGTCGCCGGTCGCCGGTCGCCGGCCGACCGACCGAAAGCAAGTGGCGCGCGCACATGCCGATCGCGCCGCAACACGCAGCATGAAGGGCCCGTATACTGGGCCGGGCGTAGGTAGGCTGGCTGCCAGCTTAAGCAAGCATTTTTATTGTTAACCGTTTCTTTACGCTGGCAGGGCCTAGTTGTCCAATAAGTGTACACAAATTTCAATTAGATAAAAAACAGAACTGAAAATAAAAGCAGTAATAATATTAATTAAACTGCTACTTACAAATATGAAATAAATTTCAAACAAATAACAGAAATACTAAAATCTAATAAATTAATAAATTTAATAAAACAGTTTTTCAATAAATGAAATATTAATTATTAAATAATTAAATATAGAGTTTATGTAAACATACAGTATAACTAGCATAAAACTGAATTGAAGACTAATAATTAATTTACAATAATTAACAGAAAGTTTATTAAATATTACAGATACAAATTTATTATTAATAAATACAATTGCCTCATATTAAAGTGTTATGAATTTTTATTGTGTATGTCCTAATTAAATTCAACAGTAACTTAGAGATAAAGAGTCGAACATGCTCAAGCTGTGAGAAAGGTAAAATTTAGAAATAAATGTGATAAAACCCTGAGAATAATAATAAATTTAAATAAAACTGAAATAAATCCTAAGGACCATAAGGACGTTGTTCTGCAGCAAAAAAACCCTAATGAACATTTATCCTAAAATGATTAATTTCAAAGATATCCTTGTTCAAAAAATTAAAGATAGTAATTCGTATTTAAAACGTTTATGATTTAGTAGACTGGTGTTGTTCCAATACATGTTTTTTTGTTTACATGCAATATGTGAGGGTTGTCCTATAGTAAAAAGTAACAAATAATAAGCATCCATTCCAAAATAATTACTTCGACACGAAGTGTACGAAGTATTGAAATTCCCCCATATCGAAAACCACTCTGAGTCAAATATATCTAAAATTCGTGCCAACCGACTAATGATCCCACTATACCAATCTCCGTCTCAGCTGTGCGGATCTTTTGGTGAAGACCCCAGCCCACTAGATCCCTCCCCCGTATTGGGGGGTGCCTAAACGTGCTGTGCGGGGTATGTATGTTCGTATGTGTACACGATTCCAGTCGCCAGGAACCTTCCTAAAGTCTTGGTAGGTCCTCCGAAAATGAAGGCAACATCAACTTTTGAGGTATGGTCGTCGGCAATAAAAACTTTTTTAGGTTTTTTTTTTTTTTTTTTATAAATAACTGGTTCATAACATTTCGTTGTATTAGCGAAACGGAGTGATGTTGAGTGTCGAAGTATTATTGGAAAGCACGGAAGGGCGCTTTTCTTGGGTGGGGGTACCGTATATTTCATTTTAGGTTTATCGTCAACTAATTTACAATGGCTATTTTTGTATCTAGAATGCGAAATGCTACTTTTGAGTTCGAGAATGGAAGTTATTTTGCCGAGCTTTAGCGAGGCAAAATACCCATTCGAGAACGCAAAAGCATTTCGCATTCGAGATGCAAACAATGATTTTTCGAAAACTGCAATAAAACTAAGTAGTATGAGAATTAAAAAAATTAAATAAGGTAACTGTCAACGTTAATTGACACTTTTATATTTCATAAACAATTAATTTTTGAACCACGGCCTGCTGAATTGTTTAACAAACGTCAAAGTGATGTATAAATTTAACTCACTCCAATATCGGCACCTTCAATTTACATGTAGTACTACATAAATTAGTCATGTTTATAATAGTTTATAATAGTTATTAGTATCTATTGAAATTTTAAATTACTTAATATAAAACTAATGTGGGTTACTTAATTAATAAAATCACAAATAAGTTCCTAAAAAGTTACAAATTTTTTGACATTTCTTTTATGTTCTAGAACGCAAAAGAGTTTTGCGTTCTAGAACATAAGTTCTAGAACGCAAAAGAGTTTTGCGTTCTAGAACATAAAAGTATTTCGCTGTTAAGTGACAAAAAAGAATCACTTTGCTTACTGAGAATTTAACGAAAATGTCAACATTTGATGACAGTTTTCGAAAAAAAAAATTTTTGTAGATTTTATAGTAACTGTTCGTAGTGAGCTCCTCCCTTTCTTCTGTGCCACCCATAATAATACTAACAGGTCGAAATTTGGTTTGAAATTAATGATTTTCGGACATATATTTATTAAGGTTTTTTTCATTTCTTGCTGCACAATAAAGCCCTTATAATAATTGTTCTGTGCGATTTTGAAACACCCTGCATAAATATACATACCTACAGTGTGCCCGCGGATTGAGTTCACATAAGTTGTAAATGACAAAACATTTTCGAGTTAGATGTTAATATTCTAGGAATCGCTTCTGCTTGTTCTCAAACCAAGATTTTGAGAACATCAATCAAATAAATTAATATAAAGGGTGTTTTTAAAATCGATTTCTAAAAAATGGCTAAGAGTAAACTACCTTTATTAGAAGAAATAACAAAAAAAGTATTAAGGAAAGTTGTTTTGAATTAAGAGTGATGTGAGACTCAATTTTTAGACAAATCGGCCTACTTTGATTTTTTTAACTTTTTGGATTTTGTATACCAACATACTTTTTATCGTAGCTGTAGGAGGCACTCCATTATATTTTTAACATCTTATTTCATAAACCAGTTAGAGTGCCACGACAAAAAGTATGTTAGTATAAAAAACAAAAATATTTTAAAAATCAAAGTAGTAAATTTATCTGAAAATTGAAAGTCTGCCAGTACTCTTAATTCTAAACAACTTTTCTTAATACTTTTTATGTTATCCCTTTTAATAAAGGTAGTTTACTCTTGGCCATTTTTTTTAAATCGATTTTATTATTAACGAATTTGATTGATTTTTTCAAAATCTTGGTTTGAGAACAATCACGATCGATTTCTAGAATATAAACATCTAACTCGAAAATGTTTTATCATTTACACCTTATGTGAACTGAATCCGCGGACACACTGTACATATATTTACAGATATTTTCTAACGAAGTTATGAAAATTTGTAAATATTGGAATCGTATTGATTTAATTATAGTGAAATTTGATAAAACAGTTTAATCCATCATATCATTATGCAAATTGCATTGCTTTGTTTTATCTATTTCTAGCGGCTTCTAGGTGTGTTATTTCAGGTGAGTTTTGAAGTATGACATTGGTTCGTTAGAGATAACACTTAAAAAACTACCTATTATTTTCGATTGTATGAAATTTTCAAATTACTGCTAGATATTCACATTTCTCGGAAACCGACCACTTTATCAAAATTGTGTAAGTTAATTGTATGTGTATTTTTGAAAAATATTTGTAATTATGTCTAATTTTAAAATGTTACTTCTAATTTAGAACTGTTATTATAGTAGTTCTACACCTTTTTTTGCGAACGATTAATCGTATGTGTTCTCTTTTATTTGAATGTCTTGCAATTTTTTCTACTTTACAGAAGTTTGGCATCCTTTACCTTGTTTTATGGTTCTATGTCATTTTAATATATGTCGGCGCCGAAGATATTTGGACTAATGTCTCCGCCTATGAGTTATGTTTTGTAGTTATGTTATGGTTCGTTTGAACTGTTTTATTTCATGAGTTCATAGAAGGAACGCAATAGGTAATTTCCTATTGAATGAAACGGCGCCTGCAAGACCCAAACAATATGGGAATGAGTAGCTTTGCCGAGATCAGGGCATTCTTGTATAGAAAAGCAAAGGTGTTGGACGAAGGTGCGGGCGCCGGACCATTACCGTTCCAACCCTTATTATTAGTTATGTTCATTTCGTCATTGCGGGCTATTTATTGGTTATTTTAGTTTTCAACCAATAAACGGTGCTTATCGGACTTAATGTGTAAAATCGAAGTGGTTACGCCCTGAACTACCCCTAAGCTCTGACATATATTAGGCATATTACACTTTTAGTGAAGTTTTGTTGCCACCATTTTTTATTGGTGTATTTTAGATTTTCACTCGTGTTGCTAAGCGAATTATTCTCAGTCAATAGAATTTAAATTTTAAATCATTTTAGTTACCAACTGCTGACTTATGACCTATATCGCCTTAGTGTTCTGCGATGTTTAATGTTGAAACGAGATTCGATTTGAGATGTCGCTGGGGTTCAGAGATACGAATTTTTACTGAACCTCCCATTTCACCAATGCATACAGAATTACAAGATAGAGGAAATTTATAAACACCTGCAGATCATATAGTGTTTAAATAATTTTTTGGTGAAGGAAAAACCTGTGAGATCTTGCTCGGGAGTTTGAATACTGTAAAATATAAGATAAATTAAACCGAATGTCATCTAAAGCTGCTTTTAGAGTTCCTTACTGTTATAATGCTGTATACATTGACAAAACAGGACGTCTAGTAAAAACTCCCATCTATGAACACCAGCATTGTGTTAAGTAAGGTCTAGTTTCATTATCTACCATCGACACATCGATCATTTTCGATGAAACTCCTGTTATCTGCAAATCCCCATTCTTATTTAACAAAAAAATGCACAAAGCCATTGAGTTTTACAAACACTCCAATAAATTGCAGAAATGAATTCATCTATTGAAAATTCCAGATAGTATAATAAAACTCAATATGTCCCGAAATTGAGTTACTAATTTTTGTATCTCGCAAAAAATTGCTCTTGTTAAATCATTCTGCTCAAACTTTTAAAAGCATTATTTTTTATATATCTGCTCCACAAATGAACTGGACCATTTGCATATATTGGTGCAATTTTGAAAAAAAAATTCCATAAGGGCATTTTTGGTAACATTTCATGATTGTGTCACTATAAAAAGCATTTTTTTTATAATTTGGTTTAAAGAAAACTAAGTCCATTAATAAAATATTATCAATTTAAAATTTTGCCCAAATGTTGATAGCACATTGCATACAAAGTATGCCAAATCGTTGCCAAACATTTTTAAACGTTCCGAAGAGACTCAAAGAATTATTAATTAACCTTTTCATTGTGATTCGTCTTAGTTTTGTGAAATATAGTTTTTTTATAATTTCATTATTTTTTAATTTTATTCATATGATTTTGTTAATTCTTCAGTTGATATTTGAGGATAGTGCAATTAAATATGCTTAATATGAGTATACTATAAAACAAAAGCTTTTATATTTTTTTTTTTGATGTAATGTAATAAATACAGTTTTTATGAGTGGTTCAGTTTATTTGTGGAGCAGTATATATAGGTATATACTTTAATTGCTACAGTTAATTGCATAGTAACAGTAGTAGTCCGGTGCAAAAAGTACCCACTGTCCTCACTCAAATGTGTGAGAAAAGTTACCACTTTCTGGTTTCTGCACTCTAACAATCATACTATGATTGCTATAAATGACACATATCAATAATAGTCCGGTCGGCAGGTACATAATGAGGGGGGTTAGCTGGACACAATTCCCAAGTTAATGAAATTTTGGGATATTGTTTGGGGATGGTATTGGGTGTGGAATCTGAGTTTTCGACCTCGAGGACCCTGTGCTAACTCGGGGAGGGCCGAAAAACCACGACATTTTCGGACTTTTTTCAGTTGTTTGCTTATATCTTCTGAGCCATGCGTTTTTCGAGAAAAATACCCTTATAGGAAGTTGTAGAGCATGATATTTCCTTCAATTTTGATTGGTCAAAATTATTTGTTGACCCAATACTTACCGAAATACAGCAGTTGAAAGATGGAACAAATTTCTCAAAATGCAAAAAAAATAGAAAAATACAGGTTGTTGCCTCATATTTTTCAACGTATCTATGTATACTATACATAGCTACTTATTATTCTTTATTTTAAACTAGCTGACCCGACAGACGTTGTCCTGTACAAATTTCAATAAACTTGTGATCGTTTTCTGAATTTGTGAAGAGATATTGGCAATGTGTAAACAAAGTAAAAAGGAGAAAAAAAACCTATTTCTTAGTGATAATTGCATCTATTAACGATTGTGGCTATGGATATTCAATTTAAGGAAAGGTTAATTCAGAAGTACGCTAATGGAAAATTCGTTTGGTTTGTAGCATTGCGAGTTCTGCGACCTAAATTGCTCCGTGTGATTAGCGGCATTGCAATGAAATTAAATTATGTCAATTCAATTCAATTCAATTATTTGGTTTGCCACACAATGTGCGATGCGAAGAAACACAATTTGGACAACTGATTCACTTTGTTGTAACTGTATAACCGTCTGTCACTTCAAAACTCACCGTATTTCGTAGGTAAATCTGTAAATTTGCTTGAGATCAAACGACGAAACTTCATTCATTTCATGCGCGTATGCTGACACGGAGGACACTGACGCCTCGGAAACTTATTGATTATTCACTATCACTTCCACTATCACTTTGGTTTAATGGTAAGTCTTGGAGAAGCCGTCTCTTGAGTCGTATGTATATTACTTCGGCCTAGTTGCTGGATGGTGATGTTATCGGTGAAACGTAGATTGGTTAGGATTTTTTTGGTAGTTCTGTTTATGAATTGTTCAATGGTGTCAATTCCTAGTTCATGGTGGATTTGATCATTTCGAACAAAACCGAAAAAAGTCCGAAAATTTCGAGGTTTTTCGGGCCTCCCCGAGTTAGTACAGGGTCCTCGAGGTCGAAAACTCAGATTCCACACCCCATACTATCCCCAAACAATATCCCAAAATTTAATTAACTTGGGAATCATTGTTCTGTTGCAACGTTTCATGAAATGAATTAAGTTTCGTCGTTTGATCTCAAGCAAATTTACAGAGTTACCTACGAAATACGGTGAGTTTTGAAGTGACAAACGGTTATACAGTTACAACAAAGTGAATCAGTTGTCCAAATTGTGTTTCTTCGCATCGCACATTGTGTCGCAAACCAAATAATTGAATTGAATTGAATTGACACAATTTAATTGCATTGCAATGCCGCTAATCACACGGAGCAATTTAGGTCGCAGAACTCGCAATGCTACAAACCAAACGAATTTTCCTTTAGCGTACTTCTGAATTAACCCCTCCTTAAATTGAATATCCATGGCCAGAATCGTTAATAGATGCAATTATCACTAAGAAATACGTTTTTTTTCCTCCTTTTTACTTTGTTTACACATTGCCAATATCTCTTCACAAATTCACAAAACGATCACAAATTTATTGAAATTTGTACAGGACAACGTCTGTCGGGTCAGCTAGTTTAAAATAAAGAATAATAAGTAGCTATGTATAGCATACATAGATACGTTGAAAAATATGAGGCAAAAACCTGTATTTTTCTATTTTTTTTGCATTTTGAGAAATTTGTTCCATCTTTCAACTGCTGTATCTCGGTAAATATTGGGTCAACAAATAATTTTGACCAATCAAAATTGAAGGAAATATCATGCTCTACAACTTTCTATAAGAATATTTTTCCCAAAAAACGCATGGTTCAAAAGATATAAGCAAAAAACCGAAAAAAGTCCGAAAATGTCGAGGTTTTTCGGCCCTCCCCGAGTTAGCACAGGGTCCTCGAGGTCGAAAACTCAGATTCCACACCCAATACCATCCCCAAACAATATCCCAAAATTTCATTAACTTGGGAATTGTGTCCAGGTAGAAAGTACCTGCCGACCGGACTATAATGGAAAACTCAAAATTTAAATTTCTTGCAGAATGCAATGCCGTCGTAGGAGAAATAGTATGTAACACGCATGCGGAAGTAGGCATTGAAAAATTCGCATAATTAGTGCATTCGCTATAGCTCGGTATCTGTTGTTATACTCATTTTGCAATAAAGCCATTGCCGCACTGGTATTACAAGATACTATTTAAAGTTGAAATTTGTCAGGATGTAGGTGTATTGTTTGAATAAAACGGATTTAAAATATTTTTTTATTTTTTCACAATTTTTAATATTTAGAAAATGTGTTCACTGATATTACTATTACATTTGACTGATTTTTTTACACTAATGTGAATAAATTCATTAACTGTAACAGATAAATTAAAAATGATATGCGTTTTAGGAATTTGAAGATTTTTTTGATGAATCATAAATACGTTTTCCTCTTTGTAACTCAATCTGGACAGAATATATATTTTTTTATTGTCGACTTTAAATGCACACTTGCATCATAATACCTGTTTAAAAAACTAAAAAGCGTGTGAAATCTTAACATTAAAACACTGGAGTGCTTTAAAGTTGCTATAGAAACAATGACGTCATCATTTATAAAGAAAGTTGTATTTGTAATTTACACATGTAATTAGTAAGATATAACAAACAGTATCATTTTTATTTTAAATAAATGTTAAATGTACAATTTTTATTATTTGATATGTGGATTTCAGCAGTTTCCAGCTCATTATTACTTGCTTTGGTTATCGCAGAATCACCAGTATTAACTGCCAACGATGACGTAGTAGTCGTTCCATTAACAACTCCAACAATGCACTTCGAAACTTTCAGTTTGTTCACGATAGATTCTTCAATGTAACTAGCAGCAACCGTCGAAAATCTCCAACCTACTTGACGCTTAACCTCATCTACACTTCATTTGCCATAATCGTTGCAGATGTCCGCCTGAAAGCATGGCCGGTGTATCTCGCAGTCCGGAAGTTTCAAAAATTTGCTACAAGAGAAGGGCATCTACTAAAGGTGTTAATCCAAACAACTTGCTTAATTCACTTCCCATTAGCGTATTTCAAAAACTCTATCTGTAGCTACATTTTTGGGACGCAGAGAAATGTATTTGTATATAAGAATCGTCAATGATAGCAAATTTTCGACCTTTCTCAGTTTTCGATGGACGAATGGTAATGATTAAAGCAGAACTTTTTTTTTAATATCAGATATACGTAAATCATACTTTTCGTATCTTCTGCATGAACCAAACACACCATAAATTGCGACAACCTGAAAAATGAAGTAACTGTCACTAATTAGGGTCCCGGGTGGTGTAGCTTGAACAAGCGTCCACGCACGATCAGTAGAGTTAAGCAAAGCTCTTTCTGGTCAGAACTTGAATGAGAGTTTTACGGCTGTTTCTCTCGGCGCCTCGTGGTACGGCTGCCGCGGAAATAGTTGGTCCCGGATGTCATAATAACATCATGACAGTCGTTAGTGGGATTAGAAGTCCCCATAAAATGTACATCGACGTCTTTAATTGGCCTAACGACTGTTGGCTGAGTACAAAAATAAAATACAAAATTAAATTAAATTAAATTAAATTAAGAAATAATCTCTGTCAAAACTATCGTATATCAGTACCTTTAAAAACAAGAAAATGTCATTAGAAGCTTGAACGAAAAATCTATGAAGCTCTTCCTCCGTAAAACCGAAAGACTTTTTAGCTTCATAACCTTTATTTACCGCCATCATAAACGCATGCAGCTTGTGAAAAGATGTCAGATCCACTCCTTTCTGAGTCTCAACATTGCTTGTAATTTTGAATGTATAAACTTTAAAGACGACTTATACACACTTAACTTTCATAAAACATAAAATATGAAAAACAAATAATTATAATTGTAATCAAGGTTACCATTTCTATCATTTAGGCAAGCATCAATGATTCATTTACGGTTTTCGAATTTTATTTCCAGCCACATAAGCAGTTTTTCATATTTTTTACAATATGCCTTTCTTGTTTATTCCGGAATCATCTTAATTCCGATTTTTCGGCCAGTTTTTGAATTTCCCGTGGAATGTATTCTTCAAACTGATTCATTTTTTTCAGAACAATTTTGAAAACACCATATCTACATGGCAACGTAAACAACAAATGCTAATCAATCTCCATATCAACGACATGACGTCCATTGCACAGGCTACCTTACCAAACTATACAAATTCAAATTAAAATGCTGATTTGAAATATGGATTTCAGTTCTATTTTTCGAATTATGATGCCATTGTAATAAAAAAATAGCGTATGACACGCGTGTAGAAGTGCCTTTAAAGCACTAGCGCCGTTAAAAGCACTCCGCTTCGCGTCGTGCTTTTAAACTCGTCGCACGTGCTTTAAAGGCTTGCTTCTACACTTATCATAATATACTATTTTGAAACGTACAATTAAAATTATATGCATACTGTAAATTAAAATCATTTATATACATTTTTATTAAAAGGCCGGCCAAGTAATACTAGATAAATAAAATCTCGTTTAAGTTATAAATAAAATGTAAGCTGCAAGTTTAATCACATTATGTCTGTTTACCACCATTTAAAAAAATTTAAGACCAGACGCACTATAGTGGACTTCAAAACGCCGATTTAAAAGTTGATACGGACCTAGTATTAAATGATTTTGTAATCTTACTTACGCTCTACGAGAAGTAACGTCAATGCTGATATATAATATTTTTATCTCCCTTGCGTTCTAATCATAATTATCTTTTCAGGGATATACAAAACGATTATGCTTGTTTGGCAGATAACTGTTTGGCTATTCTGCTGGAAGTTAATATTTAAATTTTAAGATACTTTCAAAACGTTCAGCAATTTTTATTGTAATATTTTATGAATGACTTGTTAGTTTTCCGTGTTAAGATAGTATCACAATAACGTCAAAACTAGATACACAAGTAGAGAAATAGACTCACAAACTTTTCAAAATAAACGTAAACTAGTATATTCTGTTGTGACCAACGGCCTACTGAGTAGACAATGGAAAAATTACAAGTTTGTAGCATTAAATGCAAATGAACAGCTCATTATGTGCATTCAACAGTAATGATTAAATTGCTTTTATAATAAATATTTGCAACCATTAAATATTTTCGGTGTTGTTGTTTACCTCTAACTGGAATGCTACCTATTTGTTTCTTTTCTTTCCTCTTCATAAACCTGAAGTACTAATCATTTCAATAAGGCACTTCTTCTTCTGCTTTTTGTTAGACCCATTCGTTGCAACGTGATGCTCATATTTTCATGCTAGACAAAAAACGAAGAATGTGTAACAAACAAGTCCAGGGACAAACAAAAATAACGAATAAAAGCAACCCGCATTAAGATCATTGATATTTAAAGTTATAGTCAGCTGACAATTGACAGTGAATTTCGAAATAATAAACAATAAATAGTTAATAGCTTCTGTTAATTGTTAATGTTGTTGTATATTTGAGAATATAAGTGTTTTGTAGTTTCTCTGTGTAGGTACCAACTATTCTAACTATTATTTTCGGATAAATTTAATTATGCTAATTAGAGAAAATACGACATTAACAATGGCTTTAGATTAAAATATGCAAATTATTTTTCTAATCAGAGGGAAAGATCTAAATTTAGACGTGTAGAACTTTAAATACTATAAAACTTAATGTTGTACTTTATTGAATGATCTTTCTAGTGATGTTTAACCTTTTACTTCTTTTTTAGTTATGAAGCCAATGGAAATCAACATTAATTTTTATTTTTTACTTACCCAATTCTTGTTTCCTTTCATTTTATAGCCGCTTATTTACAAATATTTTTATTGAAATTATTGCAACCTGGGCTAAAACTTTTACCCACGATTTTTTTATTTAACTCTACAAATAATGCCCTTGTTCTCAAAATTATAAGATATTTTAATGCCATACTGGGTAGCAAAGATCAGTATGTATAGAGCTCATGGACACTGATATGTCATGCATATCTGTTGCTACCTAAATAAAATAATTTGGAGTAGAACATTAACCCAGAAGACACACCGGGGAAATTAATTAATAGATTTCAAATAGAAATCATTAACTAACAGTATACAAAACTTTTTTATATTACTGCATCCTTATAATAGTTATTTTTTGTCAATGAAACGTTATAATTTAAATTGTACTATTGATTATGCATTATATATTTATTGGTGTTATCAGAAGGTTATTTATTGAATGATACATTTTATGGCTGACCCATAAAATTTTTTTTTTTATGATTACCTGTATAAATCTTCTGAAGTTTATAATTACTATCCAAATCAGTTTAAATTTAAAAATAAATTATTAAATGAGTCGACGCAATATGTGTAATGAAAGCCACATTTCTAGATATTTACCTGCACAAAGTTAAAATACTTACCCGACTCAGGACCATAACTTTTCTTACTCACTAATACAAAGTCCGCTTTGTTATAACATTTGGGGGCATTTATATAAGGATCGTTGTTATGGAAATGTGGCTGTAAACAGTTTCTGTGCGTCGATTCAGTTCGAGGCACAGAAGCAAAACACTTTCTGTTCATCATTAAACGCTTCGTCAAACTAATAGTTATAATTTTTGATAAAACATGCTTTGTTCACAGCAACTAGATTGCGCGGAACTTGTTTTAGATTATTTTTGAAGTACTAAATTATGTACTATTAAACAGTTTTTAAACCTATTTAATTGAACTCATAGGAAAATTCATGTATATAATGCGCAGAGAAAGTTATTGTTCTTGCAACCCGACCGTATGGAGCAATCGAAACAATCGGTGCAGCAAATTTAACTTTGTATGCTTATTATACAAATAACTATTTCAAAACACGGAATTGTATGGCATTTTTTAATTTTAAGCTATGCTTTGCAATATAACTAGTGCATTTATTTCATTCAGCTCACCAATGTCATTTTAACTAATAAAGATGTCAAGAAAAAGGTAGTTTGTATACCAAGGCACTGAAGTTTAGCTTTAGTTGCAGAAGCCCGTAGGGCCAAGGCAAATAAACCACACGAGGGATAAAAAGGAACTTCAGTGCCGAGGAGTATATTATGTTTTATTTGAAATAAAAAAATCGTAAAATTACAACATTTTAACCAATAGTTGTAGGTTATGTCAACGTCGGTTGACGTTTATCTGTCTCCTCGCCACCTACAAAAAAGTCGTAAAACAATGGATTACTTTACTGCCAATTTCTCGTATTTTAATGACGATTTCGAGCTACTTTAATGCAGATTTCAAATAATAAGTATATGAAAAACTAAATTTTAAAGGCTTATGAAAATGTTGAAATTGAATCGAGAGAAAAATTAATACACTATAACTACATAGTAGTACAGCAGAAAAAAATAAATTACAGTGTTAAAGAATCACTTTTGTCGCCTTTATTAACAAAAGACAGTTACTAGAAAAAGGTACACAAATTCTGAGTATAGTAAAACATACGTAAAATGCTTAAATATACAACGCATCACGTAACTTTGTACATTTTTGTTTTGCATAAGAATTCAACAATGCACAATACACGCAAATCTCAAGGCACAGTATGTACAAACAAGTATTAAAATTAGGCTTTAAATAAAATGAAATGGTTATATACAAGGATTTAAAACAGCATCTAAGACATAACGTAACAAATATTAAAAATAATATACCTAATAACATTTATTCAGTTCTATTATCTCCAATAATTAAAGCAAGGAACTCCTAATGACTGACTGAAGCTTCTCTATAGCGACATAAACATAGTGTCGCAGACTATTCAAGTTTAGTTATAATCGCTTCAAGTATAAAAATATGAAGAGATAAATATTAGGTGTAATAGGTACAAGAAGCAAATAGTTACACAATACAACAGTTTATCAGTCTTTTCAGTAGGTTGATCACGTTTCCAATAAACGCACTTCGTATAACTTCAAGTACATTGGCACATTTTGGAAAACTATACTAGTTTCACGTTTTACTACTTCATCTCTTCAGACAACATATATCACAGATTTCGTCACAGACTAACTTCTAATAAATGGCTATCGCACCAAAAACATAAGAGCTGCACTTAAAATAGCCACTAGAGTTGTCGGCAGAAAATTACTTATTCTAAGTTGATCCTTCCACAGATTCAGCTTGATGTGATGGTACATTTTTGGCAACAATGAATTCACGGACAATGAGGCAACATGCAGTATAGCCTCAACAAGGACAATTTTCGTAAAGTAGACTTCTAAGGAACATATTGCAGCTACGCATCTACTCGAACAGGCATCGTATCATTGCCAAATACGCCAGAGGTGGCACTATTTTCATTTCACCAGTATGGGCTGGTATTTTCTAAATGGTTCCAACTAGCAAACTGGGACCACGATTCTACCTTTGCGTGTACAGCATCGGCGCACTTGATAACAGCTTTTGGCGGTTCTATAGTTTGAAGCTTTGTATTTATCAATTCGTTGGTAGAAAGAGACTTGTTAAGTGTTTCATGGTACATTCTTTTAATAAGTATATAATTATTGTTGCTATTGTTGTCCCAAAATTCTTCACCGCAACGATAGCAGACACAAAATTCTATACGTCTTGATTTGGGAGGCAAGGCAAGTTTGAAGGAGAAAGTATCGTACAAGACGTAAGCTGCGCTAACAGTGTTCTGTGAAGAATTGGCTACGTATTTGCAGAAAGTATCTTCGTGAGTCTTCCAATTGTCGGAAGAGGATCGCACAAAGACTTCCTTCTCGAATGAGAGGTTACTTACTTTGACTGTACCGATAACGGATTCTTCCGCTTCCTTAAGGATAACATTTTCTAAAGAAACTTTTCCCAAGTCCAACTTCCGACGAAATTCCAGATAGTCTGAAGCGGGCTGGGCAAAAGTAATCTCCCAAGGATCGGCCTTTGCTACAGGATCAGCACTAAGTCCCTGCGTAACCTCAGCGAGAAAACGCGAGTTTAGTAGAGGAGGTACATTTGACGGTTCTGTCATAATGCGAACATGCGTTAAGGACATTCCACGGTCATCAGCAAACACAACCTTCTTTTTGAGACGAGTAGGGCTCGTGGGGTCTTCATCACTGGAGCTACTCGTATCGTCGGGACGGATTACCAAACATGGGCGCCGCGGCGCTGAAGGCATATTCGAGGAACTTTTAGAAGAAAGCAGAAAAGAATGGGTACTGGCAGATCTGCATGTTCCTCGCGAAAATCTCGGATAATTGTCGCGGTTAAACCTAACTGAAGAGTAGTCAGACAAGTAACTGTTGTATACTGGGGGGCTGTGTGAGACCAACATTTCGTAATCAGCAGGCATAATTATGGAACTAGATGAGCACATGAGAATCTGAAACAAAAAAAAACGTTTTATAGTTGCCATTGCATAAATATATAGTTAGATATATTTAACGTATTACTTGTGTTAGGTGGTTTTAATAGCTCTAACGAATTAAACAAGAAATATCCTGAATAAGATGAAAAATGTAACGAATAAATGTCTTGATCAATTCTTTTTGGGCTCGTTAATGAGCAAACACTCGCCTAGTTTCTTAATGGTTAATAATTACACATTAACTGTAATTAAATACTTCCCGCCTGTATAATGATAGTAGGATATAACTCAAAACGTGAGCTTTTAGTCACGTTTACCGCCATAAATACGAAGTTCGCGCTAGCATGTGAAATTAGTCGAGAGAGTTTAAAAACGAAATAAATTACTAGTATGAAAGATGTGCATTCAACAACAGTTACTTTGAAATATTATTATGATTCCCGGTAGGTAAAAATTGCAACTTGATTTATGCAAGTACCTTCTTCAAGTGCACCGCCACCGACACCAAAAAAGTCCCGCTTCTCCTAATATAGCCCGAGGTTTTAAGAACAAGTCCTCAACTCCTTTACTTTAACATTTTTAACGAATGAAATACCACAGGACCTGTGAAATGGTGCGCCAGCGGTATGCAGAATGTTGAAAAGTAACTACAAATAGGCTTCAGTTTTGTGCTAAAGTATGTAAGTGTAGTGGAACACCTGCACGTAAAACAACTTAATTTTCAAACAAGCTGTTGAATATGTGTTTTTAACGACTGCATAAAGTAGCTTATAGCAACGAATCGATTACTGCAGTTTTCTAAGCCAAACCAGTTCCGCTGAGATTCGTGCTTAAACCACACACGCATTGCATTTTCCACTAAATAGCAACTGATAAACAGCATATAATTTGCAAATGTAATTAAATTTTACTTGAGGTACACACTTTTTAGCGTTGGGCAAATTATACAAAACGGCTGATAAGGCTGGTTCATTTATGAAGTCAGATTATAGGTTCAAGCTGCGCAAGAGGTTAAGTCAACATAGTCGCGAAACAATGGCAAAAATAGCCAAAATTTACATCATCAGGTTTTTTAAGTTGTTAAAGGTTAACTGATGAAAATGTTATCAGAATATTGTCTCCGGTAATGCCATTAACCGCAAAATTGTTTTATTTTATTTTATTATGGTTTTGGATAATTATGAAATATTTATAAAACAACAATAAATTTATATTTTAAGATAGCATTATTATAACCTTTTAAATATCTTGAAATGAGAGAAAATATGTCGTAGCTCTAAACTCAAATTAAGCAAATTATAATTTGCCTAGGCGTATGCTAAGTGCCTAGCGCATAGGACACGACGTCCACTGGATACAACGCCGACCGTTGACACAACGCCGACCGTTGAAGTGAAAAAAAATACAATCAAAGGCTACAACTAGCCTAAAGAAGCACAGCATCTTTTCAAATTTCTTTATATGACTGATATTTAAACTTTAGGCCTACTGCATATTATAATGACATATAAATCATGATATACTAAAAGGTTAACCCTTTTTATAAGCAGGTAGAATAGACTTTCGAGGTTATCTTCCAGGCTACAACATTGATAGGAATTCTCTATAATCAATGCATCGATTAGATTGAAATTCCCTATTTTACAAACGTACATTCCCTTATTTTAAAACAGTAACTCTTTTATTTTTGACTTATTTCATATCAATTAATGAGATATTTTCAAAGGCTACATACAGATTACCTTCTATTATCATTTGATAAACAATACATGTTATTTTTAGCACCAACCATTACCATGCTAAGCAGATCAGGGCATTCGCCCGTTAAATATTAAAAGGGACCAAGGATAATATATTCAGCTTTAATGAGCACAGCAAATAACATTTTAGCATTACGCAATGCTCGTACATGCTCAAAAGATTTATTTGAAAACTAAACGAAACCTGTACAAGCACAGAATACGAAATTATCAGAGATCAGGCTGCGAGAACGTGAAAAGTTGAGCTTAATATAGACTCTAGTGTTGCCAACGCTTCTGCTATGTGCAATGGCCCCGCTTTGATTAAAGGCAGCAGGAGACGCGCCAGGAGAATTAGACTTGGCTCAACACCAGTTCTTGCTCTGCAGGTATTCGTAACAAAATGAATAATTAGGGCTTTTTGGTTTTGTTACTAATTTCGACGATCATACGTGAAGCATGTCTGGGACATGCGATAACGTGAAAATTGGAGCGCACCTCTGATAACGCTATCAAAAACTTGGGACGATCTTCTCAGAGGTTATTGAACACGAGACTGTTCACGAAACTGATAACGTCAAAATGTTCACGTAATGACTGAATCGGTTGATGAATTTTTTAAGATGTATTAAAATTCTATCTGTTTGACGATTGGTTATAACGTATTTAGGTAGTTGATTATTATAACCAAGATACTTATTTTGAAAGGTCGAAAAAAGTGGCAATACAGTTTGCACAATTATATTGCATATGTATAGTTTAAACTGAGTAGAATTCAGGTTACATGAATCTTAATGAGAAAAAATTTGTAAAATGGTTAGAACACAAAATTAATACTTGAAACGGTATAACTTTTAATTTATCAAAATGTGCATGTACCCATGTAAATATAAAATGCTTAGTTAAGCAATACAATTACATAAAACAATATATAATTATTTATATGTAGTAATGTAAAATTAATGTACAGCAATCGTTTAAAGTTGTGTGATATTTTCCGGTTATAAATTTTTATGATATAAAGGGGCGTTAAAATGAGCAGCCATGAGAGCCTAAATAAAAGGTTTAAACTTCCTGTGTGGATTTAAATATTTTAGGCGTGTGCATCACTTACATGAACACGGAAGAAATAACCATAGTGCTTATGTAAAACAGAAATATGCGGACAGCCTTGTATTTTACAGGGAACCGGCGCTGTAGAGATTATGAACATAGATGTCAACAACTCGATATTGATTAATATGAATTTTTTTCTTGAATTATATTATTAAAATGGCAACTCAATATAAACAAAAAAATGCTAAAGTATTTGAACTATGAAAATCACGTCACAGTTTCACTTAATCTACTGTTGTAAATTCCAATATTCAATTACTTACGTACTTTATCGATACCGCAATTCAACAATTACTTATCGTGCAAATTCGACGTAATCGTTTCTGAATGTTGCAACATGTAAACATGATTTATTACTACTTAGCACGTTTGAAAATTACTCATAAACCAGAAAAATGACTTATGCTCTGATTCAGTTAGATGAGTACTAAGCATGCTTTTACCATACTTAAAAATAGCAGAACTAAATCTTTAAGATTTAAAGAATTATTAGCTTTCATCTTGAACTCGTTTTCATTTTACAGCAGTTAGCAACCTCGCAGTGCAAAATTAGAGATCCTTGCCGACTGAATATTAAGGCAGGTCTGGTTAAAAACAAGCAAGGACAGCATGCAAATTTAAAAACTTATCGTTCAAACGACCTTTAATGCAATCGCAAAATCAATCCATGTTGAGCACATATGCGAGGTCAGTGAAAATTTGATCGTTGAAGCTTAAAGCTCTAACTGAATAGCGGCGTGCAGGGTAATGCAACCCCTGCGCAAAACCCTTGCTATCGACTTTCTGAGAAACCTGATGTTGCTTTAAAAACAACTATTTTAAAAAAATTTATATTAATCGAAAAACACTTAAATATGTGCCGGTTTCTATAAAAAAACCATGCATGTCGCTTGACTGTTGAAAATAATAAAAAGCTTACCTAATAATTTAAATTCCTCAGAAGCGGGGGAGATTATAAAAACACTACAGCACTTGCACTTGTAAAATTAAGAAACATGTCCCAAAATCTGTTTCTTGTTAAATTAATTAAAAACGAGTCTTAGGTTGGAAAACAGAATTTACATTTTAAAGAAGGATTTCGAATTTAACACCCGGCGTTATCCATGTGTTAGCAGAGTGTGGATGTGCGTGAATGCATTGCACATCAAGTTCGCAGGAATTCGAAACTGTGACTGTCCGTAAAAGCTCTACCGAGCGTAGTTGAACGCCAAAGGCTTTCTCCCTCTCCTTCATTTATAGATAGCGTCTGAACTGCGACCTTAGACAAGACTAGAGACAAAAATTCTGTCGCCTGCTACATGTCATACGTCCGATCATTTCTCATCCTCTCATCGGTGCTTGATAAACCATATACCATAATATTTACGACCATACCATGTGAAGCATCTTGAGTAGACGTATCACGAAGCTAGCACGCGATTCGTGTACAACCCAATGATAAGTTCCGCACCTACCAGTTTGAGTAAAAGAAATCGTAAATATTGCAACACACTGTAATGTTACGTGATGGATAGATCTATTTTAAGACATTTACTATATTTTTATCTTTAGTCATACTGGTCTACGTGCATGGTTGTTCTTCAATGCTCAATGAGATATAAAATCTTGTCATTGTATAATCTACAAATGAGCAAAATTGATTTTTTATAACTAAATATTTGCTAGACCAGAGTAAATAGTTTTAAATATAAACAAATTGGAATAAAAAAAAATAGGAAATAAAAATGATGCTTAATTACATGTTTAATTCGACTTCATATAACGCCTATATTTCAATTTAACACAATATGTCAGCCCTCGCTCCACATTCTCTTAACTCCTTTAAAGCAGAGCTATAAATTAAGAAAAAATAATGTTATTTTATGATTTATATTGTAATTAACAAAAATTAAGCAAATACTTTTTCATAAGATTTAATATTTTTTTATTTTAGAAAATTATTACACCAACTCTTCGAAAATTCTGTTTTTTTTAAACGTGTTTTTCATAGTATTCGATTTACGTTTATTATTGTTGAAATCGTAAAACTGAACTGGAATGTAGATATTAAAATTCATCTGAGATGTTTCTATCATTGACTATACAAGTATTATAGATCTTCCCATGCAATTACACTAAAGCGCCGAGAAGCATAGATGCTCATTACTATTATTTTTTACCCATTATTGTTGATACACAATTTGTGATGATATTAAGATCGAGATATATACACTTTTTACATTTTTTGATGTTTTAAAAACATCCGCTCTGCAGTATAGCTTACATGATAAAATAAAAAAATTTAAGATAATACCTGCTTTCATTTATCTATTTTATTTTCTCTTTGCACAGCAAATTCGTCTGTGCAAGTCGTTATTGCTTTTCCGTCATAGATTCCGATGCTTCAACAGTTTGTGATTGTAAAACATTTGAAAAGTACCAACTAATTGTCTTAATAATTATTGGTGTCCATGTTTCCTTATCTGACCAGTAATGTTTATCCGAAGCACATACAGTGTGTCTAACAGCTTGTGCTGGACAGGAAAATGCCGATGGTAAATTTAGCTTGAAGTCGACGTGGCCTTAGCATGGCCTGTGCTGCTCAGCGCGCTTATCGGATCTGTCTTTTTGAGCGCATCAACCAACATCACCTAGAAACCAAGGCCAGTTACCTATGACGTCACAAGCTTGTTTGCATAGACAGTTTACTTAATGTGTTCGTGAATTCTTTGTGCTCTATTGTAAGTGATTTTAGTTTTGAACTAATAACCACGCATTAACTGCACATTATAGCTGGTGCAAATACTTCATTATCGGTGCATGACGAGGTTTGGTATTGCTTAAAACAATTAAGACCCAAGCAATTTAACAAAATTTCTGCAAGTGTTTGATAGACATTTGTGGTTACATTATTATGCCCTATAAATGGTCCATATCTGGGTGTAGTAACACAAACAAGAATAAAGTGTATGTGTGTGGTTTCCCAAAGAATGACGTTTTACGTACAAGATGAATTACATGGGCAAACTTTACTCCATCTAAGAACTCTAAAATATGCAAATTACATTTTTTTAAATTTAGTCTATTTCCTTAGATGCTAATATCAGAGCGAGGAAAGAATAGAGAAAATTATTATTAATTCTACAACTAATACAAATTTTCTGGTAACATTAAAATTAACAGTCGATTTAGCAAAGGAAATAAGAGTCGAAAACTAAGTACAGGTATAGGTAAACCAAAATTCGAGTTTTTTATTTATTACGCCACCCATCGTATATTAAAATGCAAAAATATTCAAAATTATGGTTTTTGCTTTGAAACGTCGTTTTCCATTACAAAAAAACGCGATTGGTTTCTCACTAGTAACCCCATTTCCAAAAAAGCTCTTATTTACAACGTTCTAAATATTCTGCGCCTATGTAACTAAACAGAGAGTATATGTATAGTTCTCGACAAAAATCAGATACACCTATTTTTCCCAATGTAAACACAACATTTAGAATAATACTTTAGTAACCTGTGCATTTAAATTAACTGTCACCATACTGTCACATGCCTCACTTACGCTCGTCAGTCAAACGTATCCAGTCTCGTCACACAACGTATCACTTTTACACCTAATAACATAATATACTATTACCTATTTCTCAGTTAACGCAAAAAATAACAAAATGTAATTTTTTAAGGTACTCACCCTGTATATATTTGTCTGAAATTTTCTCTGTTTCATTCCAGGTAGACATAATCTGCATGCAAAATATAGTTTTGCTCCAACAAAAAGTTTTTGAGCTATAGCGCCAACAAGCAGACAGACAGACGCACGGCATTGAGAAAACCTGTTTTTCATCCTCGAGGGACTCTGAAACGTGAAGATCTGAAGAAGTCTCGGAAGGTGATTTTTTCGCTATTACAATACTTCTTTTGTCTTTTAGACGAGGAAGTAAAAATGTAAAGCGCATCCTCAAGTGGAGTTCGGAATATTCCGCACTTTTTTACTTTCCTAGTCTAAAAGACGGTTGCAATCACGAAAAAATCACCTTTCGAGATTTCTTCATATCTTCACGTTTCAGGGTCCCTAGATGACGAAAAACAGGTTTTATCAATTCCGTCTGTCTGTCTGTCTGTCCGTTTGTTGGCGGTATAACTCAAAAACTATTTGTCGGAAGAAGACAATATTTTGCATACACATTATACATCTACCTGGAATGAAACCGAGAAAATTTCAGACAAATATATACAGGGTAAACACCTTAAAAAACCAAATTTTGTTTATTTTTTATTTAACTTAGCAATAAATACAAGTAATAATTTGTACATAGCACAAGCTTTATTCTTACCAAAAAATGGGCCCCAATAAATACAGAATAAATGTTGTACGATACAAAAAGGAGCAACACATTAGTGCGTTACTTAATACAGCTGCAACGCAAGAATTCGAAGAGTCGGTGCTCCGTAGCTCAGGTAGAAATAGCTCGTTCCCTTGCAATATTCCACAAAACGTTGGGACTGCATACGCGGTCCGCCTGCCCTTCGAATTCGACCAACGGTAACGTTTTTTTTTATTTGAAAATGTATTTAATTTATTAGAAACGTGAAGATATTTTTACACCTAACTTAATTTCATTTCTAAAATAATTTAGTGTCACAATGTCGACGAGGAAGTTCTGGGTAAAGCCTTTTACAGATTTTTTAAGTTAGTAAATGCTAACGTTAATAATCAGCAAAAAGGTCTTAATAAAGATGGGAAATTGTAGATGCTGATTACTATAATACACTTAAAGTATATTACATTTCTAGGGCATAAATGCTTTTAAATGGGTTAAACGTATGTGTTGTTCCAATTTATATTTGTCAGCATTAAATACTTATATTTTTCAATATTTTTTTACATGAAATTGTAAATTTAAGCAATACTCGAAAGTGTTATCCACAGTATAAAAGCAAAAAATGTTGTAGCACAGAACTATTTTATACATTCAGTTACACTTGAAGAACGAATGTCATACGATTACTTCGTTAATCTTAGTAAATCAATACATTCCTTTTGAGACTTAGTTTGAAGAACAGAGTAGTTGCTACAATATCATGACGCCAACATGTGGATAGTGGCTATGTAGATAGCAATCTTATATAATAGCGTCATCTTGATGAAATACTCTTTTTTTAGTTTGAGGGTTTGTTGTTTAAAGTTCTCACAATTTTTACACTAATTTCACTTAGTACTTATAATACCTATAATGATAACAAAGTAATTTAAGTCTACTTTTACATTTCAGAATAATAACCTGTGGACGGCGTTTCTAGAAATTTCGGAAACCGCTGTCATAAAATTACTGAAATCATTAGTAAAATGTAAAAATTATTGTATGAAGCATTAGTTTCATCCAGCTCTAATCCAGTTCAACATTTTGAGAACCCGTCAAGCAAACATACGTTTTTGCCATAGTTAGTAATGATCATTAAGATATTGTTGTATCAGAACAATTTTTTATATGATTGAGTGGTATCTAATATGTTTTCTAATACCATATCCATCTGAATTTTTTATAGAGATACTTGCTATGCTTAAGGCTGTAGTTTTTTATTCTCTAATGTTGATAATCTTTTCATAGAAAAATACTTGATTTCATTTTTTAGGAATCGATAAGCAGCTTTTACCTAAACGAACTTAAGAAGACACATAAATTCTTGTTAAGTAAAATATACAAAGTTTTTAATTATACCTTTATTTTAAATCGATTGTGTAAATAAAAGATGTATAATAAGCCCTTGTATGACATTATAGTTCTTGTGCCAGGCGCGTTCAGCCATTTAAAATTCTTTGAATGTGATACTTAATTATGTTTCTGTTGTAACGTTGAAATTTTGCGTCTTCTCATTAGGCAACGAATGAAGATGATAAGTGTATTTTTAACCTGTCTGGTTTCGAAGTCAATAATTCATAGGTTATTTGGTTTTTGTTTAATGTTTACATATTATGTTTGGGGATTTTAACGAGGTTGCCAACTTATTTCGTTTCTATAATAAAACAAGAAAGATGCGAATTGAAACATATTAAAGGTAAACATTCCTGTACAAAAACGCTATTTTAGAAAATTATTGTTAAGGGCTGAGTTTCCATTTTGTTGGTTTTATGTACACTGAGTTGTTAGAGAGTCTCCTGTGAGACATGTAATGTTTACTAAAACATAATTGCCCAAATGACATACTGAGGGCTAAGAAATTTTACACAGTTTAGTTAAAATTCGATAACATATATTTCTCTACAGCTTTTTAGATTAGGCGAATACAAACGATGGAGTATTTATTTGTAAACAATTTGGTGTGATTAGAATACGTTAGTGTTCTAGTCGATTTTGTCGTTGTTGGTGGTTCCGTCAATTAGACGTTGTTGAACAATTCTTCACGAGCAAATTTATCAGTAGTTCCAGACCTGTTAATTCGAAGAAGCCAATGTCAAGATTATTCACCAGTAATGAAGACTTTTGAGAAATATTTTGATTGTTAAATATAAAATGCAGAAATTTATAATTTAAAATAAATATAACTTTGTTAACGATTTTGTAATAAAGTATTTTAACGACTGACATCGAAATCATAATTTTCTGTTTGCCGCATAAGCAGATGTTTCTTTGACAACCCTTGTCATTTGTTTAAATCGTCGTATCACATGTCATAGACTACGCGAGTAATTTTTAGTTTATCGTCGATCGATATTTGTAATAAAATGAAATAATATGATTAATTTCGTCTTAATAATATGCTCAGTTGTCGAAAAGATGGTATGTATATTTCGCGCTAAAAGTGCTTTTGCAGCTTTTAGATGATTGTTGGTTTCAGCTGCGCCTCAACTAGCAATATTTATGCTCAAGCCGAAATAATACAAGTTAAAAATGTTTTAAAAGGCCTGACGTCCATTAATTGTCAGTAGTCAGATCCCAAGACCATATTAAATTGCACATAAGTTTTCGAAAATTGCCCGACAGAGAGCAACGAACTTTTTAAATTCGTAGATTTATGGAAGCAAAACGTTAATAAAATTAAATGAGTATCGAAAAAAGAAAACTTTGTTTTATTTACTGATCTCCTACTTTAGCCAACTTAATTATTATTATAGAGCTCAACATTACAATAAAAATTCGTGAGCTAAACGAATACTAGGCACAGAATAATTTCCCTAACTTTTTTCGCTCCACGACACTGGTTGATCGCTCGAGAAACTCGAACAGACACGCTGCGTGTGGTTCTAAGATGGCCGCTTCTGGAACCTCATTTAGCATCCAAATGTTTCGAAGAAAACGTGTAAATTGTTCCAAAATAGGATAACCAGCCACGTATACGAATGAAAAACACCGTACAAAAGTAACAAGTATTTATTTTCAGGTAAGTGACTGCTTCACTAAACAAAATACAGCATATGTCAACAAAACAAACAAGTTAACCTCCAAAAATAGACGGACAACGGACATGGTGTTTCCGTCGAATTAAAATTAGCAAGTTTTTTTTAATTCGGAGTCGCTCCTATATAGTCTAGGAAAAACAAAAGATGCTAAAGCCATGTATTGGCTGAAATTGCATCCACCCGAACTCGTACAGCGTCGAAGTGATTTTAGCATGAATAAGCCTTTACCACATACCAAACCAAGATGTCTTGCAGGAAAAGTGGTTGCACAACCTCGCTGCAGGTGTGTGAGTGTTATATTCGAGGTGGAAATTTTATTAACGAAAAGCTGAATACATAGCTAAGCATCCCTCTTGCTTTCTGCAATTTCGCACTCAATCGGAAATTCCAAACACCTCTGCCAGTGGATGAAGGCTCCATTGTGTCCAACAACACCTCCTACAAGTATGTGACTACTTTGTAACTTGTATGGGCCCCTTCATGGAGCATATGTGGTGCAAGAACTGGTTCACAACAGGTCCAACTTTACTGGTACATAAATTCGTAGCTCCATTGTGCACAATATTCGATATTCTTTGCTTGCAAGCCCCAAATTATGGACACACACATGCTCCTCAGCAACGCCCCTTCAATCTGCAGTTGCGGCTCCAATATTGTGTTGAAGGAGAATTCGGCTTTCAATGGACCCCAGGCCAGTTCCGATAGCAGTCCCAGCTTACAGCAACGGCCTCATCTACTTCTCCAGTGCTCCGAGCGTGTCATTTCTGGTGTTGTAACCTGTTTTTACACAAACTTTAACCATATGTATTGTATTGTTAGTGTTATCATAATCGCACCTTGACGCACTGTGGACCGCACAAAACTTGTCCAAATATGTTTTATGACTCTTTGTGTGGATAAAAATTGGATTTGCAAGTGTATTTTAGCTGGGTTTTGCCAAAACGTAACCCACATTTTTTTGGGAAAGCTATGAAAGAATACTGAACGTACTTCAAGCTGTTTGCAATGTACTTAGCTTGCATGCTTAAGTTAAATTACTGTGCATTATTTGGCTACTCTTTGCAAGAATCTCCTAAATTTTACTTTCTAAACAAGTCGATACCCTAAATGTAACTATTTACAATTGTCGATAAATTTTACGACAAGGAAATCTGTTTGTGCCTGCATATTTTCTTTTTACAAATGAACTTTGTTAGTTACTCATCACATTAATCTGTTAATCTTTAACGTACAAGCGAACAGCATTACAATATGTTACAGTCATTTTGTGTAATGACTGGGCAGTTTATATAATGCCTAACAAAGTTACACAGTTTATGAAATGCATCTCTTAAGACCATTTTTCATATATTGCCTTCGCATTAGATATATCCCTAATTAGCTGTAGGCATTTTATACAATATATTTTTTAAAGTAAAAGTTAGCACTATTAGCCAATAGGTGTACGCCAACTCATCACACCGTAGTAAATTTTGTAGGTATTTATGGCAGGCGAATTCATCGCCGGCTTCAGGCAACGACCGGTGAACTCATCACCGGTGACAGGCCAACTCATGTAAAGATGTATATAATACACACGATCAAAGGCTGAACTAACCTAAACAAGCTAGAACGACAAACAGCCTAGAGATGATAATCAGCGATGCCGGTTTATTCAACATAACCTTCAACTTCAAACATAATATACAACCGGGCGGTCATTATATAAAATGCCTAGGCATTCTATATAATGACGACAATTTCGCCGGCATAAAGTTTAATAACGACAAACATTAAACAAACGGATTGGTATTTTCGAGTAAACTGCCTAGTCATTATATAAAATGGCTGAATTGTACAAATTGCCTGTAATATATGTAAACTACTCAAAAAATTAGGGGGTCAAAATATTGTAGCACCACTTTGATTGTTATACAAAATAAAGTGGTTTGCCTGTGGTTTCTACAAACCGCGGATAAAATAGACAAAAATAGGGCAACATGACAGCTGCATAATAAATTGATAAAATATATTATCACCTACATCGTAGTTACTTTCATAAGAAGTTAATAAGCTAAGGTGTTAAAAAAGTGACCGCTTAATTTGTTTAAGTAGCATACATAAAGTTCTGTTACTGTACGTAAATACTACATTTTTAAAATAAAATATGTGGCTACAGGTTTTCTTAATGGTTGGCTTTGTTTGAATGAAAAACTTTCAGTTTACTTTGGCCTGTTACACATTTTTCATGTGTTTCAAAACAAAATAGAATCATGGGTCATAGTCACCTCAACTTCTAAGGAAATTTGGCTCTAAGCTACTTTTTGCTAATTGACACTTGTTATTGTAATGTAAATACCTGTAATTTTTATAAACCGTTTCTAAAGACAGTAGTAGTCCCGTTCACATATAGTGAAAATATTTCAGTTTCTTTACATATCAAAGATGGCACAAAGTCGATCTGGCGGTCTCTGAATTTAATATTTTCTAATTCTATCTCTGTTCCAAGTCTGTGCATGTAGGGTGCTTGTAATTAAGTCTATTATTATGTACTTTATATTTTATAATTTATCTTAGAGCAAAGTTGAAATGTAAAGACACCAGCACACCATAAGGTTATGCTGGGACGCTGGTGTCTTTACATTTCAACTTTGCTCTACCTTCGCTAAGCTGCTATCTTTTTTATAATTTGCCTAACAATTAGTCAATGAATTTGTAATTACTAAATATTTAATTATAATACTACTTATCTTACGTTCATAATGTATTTACATAATATTAATACGTAAGTGTTACCCAGACTCTTTGTTGTACACTACTCTAATTTATAAATAAACTTTATAAATTATGTTTTTATTTTTTTAACTATTTTTTTAGGTTTCCTCTAACATGATACGCGAGGCAACTGGAACAAATTCCCTGACCTAAATGGATATTGCGTTTGGAATTTAACTTACACCCCTTACCTAAACAGACACGTCCAACCCTCATACCATCGCGGTCGGTATGCTGTGGATTAGAGAGTTCCACATCAATGCATTATAATATATGAAGGTCTTCCGGTCTCTGGCTAGATGCTTTGTTATGATAAAGGCGTTCCAGTCAGCCTGTTGTATTTTCATGGTTTTTGGTTTTATATTTTTATAAATAAGTTTGAATGGTCTAACAGAGACAGCAGAGAATTTGATTTGATGATAGACTTAGTACATTACGGATAGAGTAGTCACTCAGAAGTTACTGAATGAAAACCGAGAGAGAAGCTTGATATGAATGACAGTGACACTCTATTGAGATCGAAATTTAAAATAACCTGTAAAAGATCTATAGTACATTCTTTTCGAGAAAGTAGTTATCTTCCGATGTTTACAAAATCAAACTGAGAATGACTAAGCGAAACGTTAATAATAACAAACGCTTACCGAAACTACACAAACTGACATCATAAAATGAATCTACCATAAAGGAATTGCTATGTAACAAACACAAACGGTGGTAGATTAGCAATAATAGCAACCCATACATTAGAAAAGGGATTCGTAGATATAGTAAATCTAATGCCAGACAAGGATTTTGCGCCTTCTGCTTCTACTTTCGTTATATGATTTTAGCCTGTTTCTACTAACTTAAAAAATCATCAACCTATAAAGCGAATTACTTTGCTTTTTCAAGATCGAAATTATTTATAAATTTGTCCAACATCTATATTTTAAGATATCGACGAAACTTAAAAACAATTACAGGTGTCACTGCAGTAGAATATGAAAACTCTACACGCGGCCTTTTGATTGTTAAAACAATATTGGCCTTAAAATTGATATTCGAGAGATAAATTCGTTCTTCAGAATGTATTCTATATGGAAATTTGAAAAATAAGTTCGTTCTAAAAAGAATATTCCATATTTGTGCAAATATTCTTTTAATGAAAAAGTTTTCAGTTAAAGCGTAAGGTAATACTTCGACGAACTGTTGAGCAAATTTAAGCATTCAATGAAGACGTAAAAAGCACAGAAAGCATTGGCGCTATATCTTTCTTTTAATTCCATATATTTTCGAACTTCTTTTATTTATATTAAAAATTACTATCGTGTTTTCTAAAAAAGAAACTCATGTAGGACAGGCCGTGGTGCATTAAGTTTACTTGTATCAAGCAAAAAAGAAAAAAGGTGGCATTTACACAACGAGTGTGTTAATCATCATTACAGTCAATAAAAATTGTTTTTATTAAGTGTTTTGTATATTTTTAGGGAAATAGTTCAAGATCAAGATGCAATTTAGTTCTCTCTGACTTATGGTAGTTCATTTGCTCCAATGGATATGTATCAAGTTATGGCAAATTTCAATTTGATCATGGCATGCTGCGAATAAGTTGTTTTTTTAACACACAATACATGACTCTGAATTCCATGGTATTTTGTTATGCTTTATTAAATCCAACTTATACTTTAATAGTAATATTTTATTATATATTACAAAAAATATTAACCAAATCTATGAAGTTTCTAAGCCAGTAGTTTTAATATAACCAAGTGCATTAAATGAATTACACTTGAGTTTAAAGATGGTAAAATTGTAATTAATTTATATTTTGCCAATTTTAACGCCCATGCCATCAGTTTTACTTCTGTGATTCTACATTTATCAGAGTCTATTCGGTAATAGGTTAACGATAATAACAGTAATACAATCTTTCAAACAAGTTTAAAGTAATTTATACTGCTTAAGGAACGATAATATTTAACACGTGTGTAAAATGTGATACGTGAATATCAAGCAGCCGTTTTTAAAACTTTTTTAACATAAATAAAGCTTTACTTAGTATATATAATTATTATTAGTGGGCAAATCGAGTAATTAGGTCATTAAGAATTGATTAACCTTTTTTAAACCAAGGAGTGAAGAGCAAACATTGTCCAGCTTTGCAATTATGTACATCCTTTTTGCTTAGAAAGTTTTAACATTTTGATGACAGATATAGTTAATTTGAAAATAAACAATAAAGTCCCATAAAATAAATAGAAGTTTACACATCTAAAAATTAGGTGCAGTTGATTTCAATGAAACCTAGTGCACATTGAATTTTAAAATAAAAATATTTGTTATATTGCTATTATTATATTTTAATGTTAACAACAAGCTTAATAAGAATGAAAGTCGATTAAGCAAAATGTCCTTATTTACTGAAATAGTCATTAAAATACTTCTCATGCACCCCTTAATTACTCGTTAGATCTGAAACGTAATTACGAGTAGTAAACATATTTAACCATATAAAAGGCCATTATTTAAAAAAAAAAATTAAATTACCAACACAACTACAATAATTATTTAGAACAAAGAAATCTTAACGAGGATAAATATGGCAACGAAAGAGTTCATAAAAATCTTGAAGCTAAAAATTCAATATATTATTATTTATATCTCAACTATTTTTGATGTTGATCAAAGACGAAGCCTCGACTTTTGAAGCACTTCAACTTTATTCAGAAAATTTCGATCTTGTTCTCTACTCCTTTACAAATGTGGAATTTTCAGCATTATTGGCAAAGCTTCTGTGATATCCTCACATACTTGAAACTCAGGGGAAAGAAATCGATAGTTGATATTTTAAGAAATTCATGCTTTAATTAAAAATGAGTTTTTAAAAAGTTGCGGCTAAGTTTTCATGCTTTCATAACAACAGCCTACTAAATCGAACTGCTTTAATTTCTATTTTAGACAATTTTTACCAAATATTAGGAATTGGGGACAACGGCTTTTCTAAGCGACCTTATTAGTATTCCGACCTTCGTCCACATCCTCCAAATGTAAATGTGCGAATTTACTGCTGCATAAACTTATTTCTAAAGATTTTAGTCGGATTATATGTAGCGTCCTTTACCTTTTCTGTAGATTGTGCCCATGTCCTATGTCTGCTTCACCTCGTGAAACCACGAAAACTGGTTGCTATTATCATTTATAGTTTCTGAGATAAAATTTACTAATCTTTGTACACCTACAAGATATTTATTGAGATTTTCTTTGTTTAAAATATTAAATCCTATCCCTCATATCATTAACGATTAACCGACTTAGTTTATATTGTGCTCAAGCACATCAAAACATAAATTTAAAGTTAATATAAACTTTACTGTATTTCAAAATATTTACAATAATAATGTTCATTTAGTATCAGAAAACATTATGATACGATATACTCGTACCACGCAACATTTAATCTAGATAATCTGAAAATTCTTTGTGGCGCTTCAATTATCATGCTACATTTTGGGTATCTCGACACACTACAAAATGAAAAATATTAAAATATGAACGACAAATCTACTTGCACTTACTCTACATTGGTTTTTAATATTTAAACTTTAAGACCATTTTTCTCGATTTTTTTCAGATGTAACGTATTGAAAATTTTATATCATTGAAAACAACATAAAAAGTACTACCAAAATCAATAATAAAAAATACAGGTTGTCATTTAAAAAAAAGTCGATGACGTCATAACTTTTAAAACAAATAACAGGAACATAAAGGTGGTTGTAGTGTATGTCCTACAATTAAAATCACTATACCCCTTCACGATTTTTTCATAAAAGTTAATATTAACAAAGTTAATGAATTTATCCGTTACTTTATTTACACACTGTATAATTCAAATAAACATTGTAGGACAGTCTTTTTTGTCCACTATTTATTGGTTTTCTTTTTATATTTTTAGGATTCATACCTAATGTCAAATTAACAATTTTGAAGAAATGTTTTATTTTCAAATGGTTGTAATGGTGACTTTATTTTGACCAATCACGGCCATAATTATGATTACTAGTTAATTCCAAGTATACATGCTTATTTGAAATTTACTATAGAGATGATTCTCTATTTGGCATCGCTCACCCCAAATCATCCACTTTCCTTAATTATCTAACTCACAGCCAGGAGGGGGCGGCATATAAGACTTTGCACCCCGGCGGCAGATAAGCTAGAGACACCCCTGATGTTACATCAAAAATTGAATTGGCTTTTTTTATTAAACATTAGATAACTTTTTTAGAATTTTCTTTCCACCAATTATCTCATGCTCGTGATGCCGATTCATTTTTCTTTTTGTAAAACAGTTTACATCAACTTCATAACGCGATTTTAAATACAAAATAGAAAGACCTCACATTTTTATTAATTTCTATGATGCCATTCTTTACATTTTAGGCGTGCACCACTTATTTTGAACAAAACGTTTTTTCTACTTTAATTACAAACACTAATAATACTACAAATAACTTTTTTAATATTTTCAAATATATATAGTGTGTCCCAAAAAGTTTTATACAAATGGAGAAAAAGTTTATCTTAAATTTCACAAAAAAAAATCTTGATAAAAAGCTCTGCATGACTTGTAGATCTATAATCAAGTTCAAAATTTTTAAAACATTGGCTGATATACAGGGAAAATCAAAATTATGATTTGGAATGAGAGTAAAATAGGTTCAAACTGTAGGGGAGAACCAAATGTTCATTGAAATTGTTATTAAGTAGCATTTGACATGTGTTGACAGTTATTAGATATTCCAAAGCACTCTATCCAGAACGTGTTTAATAAGAACGAGTAACACAAAATCAGGCGCTTATTATGAACGGGATCTTACGATGTTTCGTACTGCGCATTAATCTAACAATTGCTGACGTATTTATTGAAATAATCTTATAATGTTTAACTGGGAAAATCACTAATCTAATAATTTTTTGCTACTCAATAACAATTTCAATGAACATTTTGCTCTCCTCTACAGTTTGAACGTATTTTACTCTCATTCCAAATCATAATTTTGATTTTCCCTGTATATCAGCCAATGTTTTAAAAATGTTGTACTTGATTATGGCTCTACAAGTCATGCAGAGCTTTTATCAAGAATTTTTTTTGTGAAATGTAAGGTAAACTTTTTCTCCATTTGTATAAAACTTTTTGAGACACACTGTATATTTTAGTGGTCACGAAAGTCGTGTTTTTTAACAAAAAATCGTAAAGAAAATAATATCTTTTTAAGTATTGTATTTGTCTTCTTCTTCCTCTTATGTTAGGCTTGTGGTCTGCATACTTTCTCAAGGTTGTGGTTTTATGAGCCGTCTTTGCTCGTAAGCCAGGTAGTTGGCTAGCCTTGTTCGTCAAAATTGAGAAAAGATTCCCTTGTTACGGGTTAACAACTGCTTTATTGGAATTGTGAATTGTCAGTTTGATAGTTGTAATATCGAGTTATAATACTGCTCGACAAATGAACTGGACCATTTATATATATTGGTGCAATTTTTAAAAATATTTTCCAGAGGGGCAGTCATGGCATTTTTGGTAACCTTTCATGATTGTGTCACTATAAAAAGCATTTCCTTTCATAATTTGGTTTAAAGAAAGCTGAGTCCATTAATAAAATTTTATCATTTTAAAATTTTGAATTTTGCCCAAATATTGATAGCACATTGCATACAAAGTATGCCAAATCGTTGCCAAACATTTTTAAACGTCCCGAAGAAACTTAAAGAACTAATAATTAACCTCTTTTTGTGATTCCTCTTATTTTTGTGAAATATAGTTTTTCTATAATTTTATAATTTTTTTATTTTATGAATATGATTTTGTTAATTCTTCAGTTGGTATTTGAGGATAGTGCAATTAAATATGCTTAATATGAGTATACTATAAAACAAAAGCTTTTAATATATATTTTATGACGTAATGTAATAAATACAATTTTAATGGGTGGTCTAGTTCATTTGTGGAGCAGTATATATCACTATAAAAAATTGCCTGTAGAACACTCATGAAACCAACTTATATTTACACGTTTGATTGATGCACGACGGCGAAGCCGTAAACTCATAAAAAAAACTATCCGTTTCATCACTAGTTGTACAAATAACTATTGCAACATGTGAGCAAATGAAAACGAAATCAAGCTTGGCTTAGAAAACATTAAGTCATGTGCTTTATTACTCCGATATTTTTAATTTAAATATGACAGTTATTAGGGATTAATGGGAGTGTCAAGCTGTTTAAATTATCAAATTTTAAATTACACATGTTTAATCACTTTCAGCAGTTCTTTTAACTTAACATGTAATTATTGATGTAGCAGATGTAACATTGTTTACCGACTTCAGGATATTAAGCCTTTGTTTACATACACAAAAGTGGGCTGGTAACTAAGTTATAACTGTATCTGTACGGTAATAGTCCTTTACAGTGTTAGGTCATTTTGGTATTTTAAATAGCCACCTAGGCTTTAGGGCAGCGTGCCCGTATGCTAAACCCTTTTAGTTCTTTATTTGGCTCCATCGCCTAATTCCAGAATCATGATTTCGCACATATTTGGCCCCAAGCGCAGTATTTTTCGTCGGTTGGAGCTCCCCTCTGATGGCGCCGTGGCAGCCGAGCGTATCGCCCGCAAGAATTCCGAATCTTCTAGAAGGCACGCCGCTGAGGCGTGATACCATTGGTGCCGGCATTAAGTTGTTTCATTTTATCGCCCCGCAATTGGCTGCCGAGGTTTAGTCACGTGGGGACGCGACCAAGGTGACCTTTGCCAGCGCTTCCCTCTGGGGAGTCAACCGCAGTCCGTTGCAGAGAACGCTTGTGTGGTGGTGGTGTGTGAGAGTTTCGAATTGTCTTCGGCGTAGCGTGGGTGTTTTTGAGCCCAGTTCCTGCTTCCGTAAGTAAGGGGTCGTGCCCCCTTCATCTCGACCTACGAGGATCTGTTCCGCAGAACGAAAGTGGCCCATTTTTCGTCGTCCCGTTGTACGCGTCCTGACGCGCTTCACGTCGCCATTAAGGCGGATGTGCACTCATCCCTATAGCCGTCGAACATCGAAGGTACCTGCCACCTACGACTGCAGCCTGTCGCAACTCGACTGTACCAGGCTCCCTAACCGCCTACATTATTAAGGTATGTGTCTTTGAACTGATTACCGCTGTGAACGCGAGCGAGCCGTCACATCTCTGGTGCCTACAGGCACTGTCGTCATATTTGTCCATGTCGCGAGTGCTAATTTGATCTTTGCTGTTCGCTGCATAAGGCGTCGCGCCAGCATCTTTGTGCAGTCATTCAGACTTGCAGACTGTCCATGTCGCGAGTGCTAATTTGATCTTTGCTGTTCGCTGCATAAGGCGTCGCGCCAGCATCTTTGTGCAGTCATTCAGACTTGCAGACTGTCCATGTCGCGAGTGCTAATTTGATCTTTGCTGTTCGCTGCATAAGGCGTCGCGCCAGCATATTTGTGCAGTCATTCAGACTTGCAGACTGTCCATGTCGCGAGTGCTAATTTGATCTTTGCTGTCCGCTGCATAAGGCGTCGCGCCAGCATATTTGTACTCATTACTGCTCATTACTGTTCATTACTGTTCACTACTGTTCATTACTGTTCGACATCTGTCGCTAAGTTTAGAGCGCACGCCAGCTGGTGCCCCTAGTTAATAATCTAGTTTAGATACAGGGCGACGCACTCTGCTGCCCCATTGTAAGCTCGTTAGTCAATACATGATTTGTTAGCTAAGGGAACTATTGTTTTGTTTCGAGTTGTGCATGTTCTGTTTCAGATAAGCGCCCCCCCTTCATTGTACAGATTATTGTGCGACGGAACGGGGGAGCTTTGAGCGTACAGGTGGGTGAGACAGCTGCGTAGTCGCGGTCGGATTGACACCTAATTACAATCCTTGCATAAGGCAATCCCGAAATTGTTATTTGACCTTGCAATTCTTGAGCAATCCTATCGGCGGAGTATTTTGCGTGCTTCGCTCCCGTCTAACCGTCCAGGCCCGGTTAGCCGGGTTAAGACAGGCTTGGTGGCGCCCTCATAATTTCGACATACCCTATACATATATATTATGCCGCCACACGCTTGCCCAGAACGTATCGTGTGACTCACGCCCGACTCCCTGAGCGTTCCAGCCGTGGCCTATTAGCCTATTTCGAACCGATTTCAGGGCAAGTGTGCCAGTTTTTCAGGACTAATTCCGTGGTGCGATGCTCACCTTGGGTGGGTGTCGTAAAGTTCTTTTAATACCGTAACAACAGTACATGGCAACCATTACCATACTTAAACAACTGTATGTGTAGAGAAATATCCCTTTACCGTACACGACAACCATTACCATACTGCACTCGATAAACTATTGGACATCATAACAGCCGTAGTCTTAAAATCCTTATACTCTACGAGCTCAGATTTCAAAACATCTATGGCAGTGATGATACTCATAACATTCCTAGATATGTTAATAGCTATTACTGTTGGTTTTCATAGTAATTTTCAAATAAATTTTGACGTGACAGTCGGTGACAGGTATGCAATGATTTAGGTTATGTATGTGTATTTCATTCTAAAACATCAATATAATGTGAATTAATAATCGGCATCTCTATCTCTCTTTAACCTTGGTCTATCCATTGTATCCACTGATTTAGGTCTCTCCCAGCTTCTTTCACTTCTGTCTGCCGTTTGCTTGGTATCGTCAATCCATCGTCTTTGCGGTCTGCCTGCGCTCCTCTTAGATAATCTTAGTCTCCATGAAACGATTTTTATGTCCCAGCGGTTTGGATCTTGACGAACTACATGTCCAACTCATTTCCATTTCATCTTTAATATTCGCTGAGATGTATCGGTCACTTTTGTTTTGCATCTAATTGCTTCGTGTCTTATTCTGTCCCGAAGACTCACACCTAACATTGTTTTCTTCATAGCTCTCTGGGAAGTTCTAAATTTAATCATGCTTTTTTTGGTAAGCGCCATCGTCTCGACACCATATGTCGCAATAGGAGGTACACAGGTGTTATAAACTTTCCTTTTTAGGCATAGAGAGACATCAGGATTCCTCATTATATGATTTAGTTTCCCAAAGGCTGCCCAACTCAGGCTGATTCGGTGTGAAACCTCGGCGGTTTGGTTTTCTTTTCCGAGTTTAATTTTGTGTCGCAGATATATGTACTCCTGGGCTGTCTCTAGAGTGGTGTTGGCAATGGTAATGTCTACTTCCTCTGTAGTCGGGATTTTGGTTTTATAGACGTTCATTTTCAAGCCAATATATTCTGCTTCTCTGAGCAACTCGGTTAGCTGTCGTTTTAGTTGCTCTGTGTCGGTAGCGACATATGTTTCAATTTTCAGGGCTAAGCTTGATTTCAGTTGCGTTTGCTCACATGTTATATTCCGATTCTCGACGTCTACTCTAAAACCTCCACATTATAAAAACTTAAACATTTTAAAATTAATTTCCGTATCCTAAAAACACTGTATCTGTAAAAGTTGCATTACAAAGTTTTCCAAACTAATTAAAACTTGCATATTGGGCTAGATTTAGCAAAAAAGCTACTGGTTCTACGATTTTTTAAAGCACTCTGTATAGCAACTGATCAAGCAATTTTCTGGTTTCCGATTCAAGAATTAATACTGCCAAACCACATTCTGACCCGTAAAACCAGTATTTAACATTGCTCTCAATAAGCTTGTGGATCTACCGGTTTCCAATTCAGTTTTCCACAATAACCATTTCATGAAAAAATTGGTAAATTGTGTGTTTCAATTTAGCTCTGCTTTTAGAAAGCCACAAAGAGACCATTGTCTTCTTTTGCTTTCCGACTCCGAAGATTTTGCTCTCTTCATATGGTATTTGGTAGATCTATCGTATAGATAAATAATTACTATACATAGTTAAAAACAGTAAAATGAGTAGATTAGCCTAAAGCTAAGAAATGATCCATATGTAAACTTTCAAACTATGTGACAAGTCATTATTAATTATAAATGAACTAATAAAGGAAGGTATTTAAAAAATACGAAACCTTAAATATTGCAATAAAATAAAGTGGCACCAGACTTCGTTCTAAATTGTACGATTGTGATAATATTAATAACCGTGTTTTACCGAGTCTGTGCCTAAAACCCACGTGAATTCTAATGCTAATATATCGTCTTATAATAATAATGCCAAGAAAATCTTTAGCTCCTCTTTAGATGAGAAATAATTGAAATGCTTATGTACTGAAACCACTGCTACTACCCTTGATGCTATTAGTATATGTCCTGAAATTGCATCACATTTAATAAATATTTATTTATATTATTAATTGAGTTCTTCCTAGGATTTGGAAGGGTGCTACTGTCCCGCCCGTGCTAAAAGTATATCATCCAGAAAACGTATTAGTACGGAGATTGCCAAAAATACTGGAAAGCTGCGTCAACATGTTGATTTGAATAATATTTACCTGTTTCAAAATATGGTTTCAGAAAGGGACATAGTTGGAACTGCAGAATATTACTGATCGCTTCCAAGGCATTAAAGCTATCAAAAGTTTGTAGCAACACTAGAGAAGTTCCGCAAAGCACAATTCTCGGGCCTCTTTTATTTACAATGTATATATCTCAATTCATTTCTGCTGAGCTTGTGTTCATTTCACTTTTACGCTGACAATTCGAAGATGTATTTTTTAATATTCACCATATTATTATTGCTAACAGACGAATGAATAAATAATATCTGGAATGGTTAGCTGGCATTTAGGTCTAACTCAGATAAATGGGGAGATTTTTTTTTTGGCAAAAATACGCAAATTGAAGTTGTTGACAAAAGTCAAAAGAATTGCAGAACAAATCTTAATTTAATATTTGATTTGTATAAGTTGCTTTGTGGTTATTAATATTCTACGATTATACAAGAATCTTGGCTTATCACCAGTCGCCAAAACTTAGTGGTAAATTTTGGCTAACACAGTACTCAGTTATCCACAGTTAGGTACTGATTCTGTAAATACAAACGTGGACGGTGTACGTTAAAAGATAAACTCAGAAATGGAAAACCTTCAGTAGCTGTTTGCGCTGAAAACGTTAGTGCGACACTAAAGCTGTAAAAAAAGAATGTAAGTCATAAATAAATACAACAAGATCTAGATATTGGATTATCCGCATTATATAACATTTTACAACAATAGCTGGAAGTAAGGAACCTAAGTCCGTGCATGCCACATCTGTTAATCGAAGAACAATCACGAGCACAAGCAGACTGGTTAGATTTCTGTTAAAAAATCAATACAGCATCTTCAAAAGATATGTTTAATATATTGTTATAATTTGTGATGGGTCTGAATCTACAATTATGACCCTCACACTAAAATACAGTCAAGTGATTGCGTTTTGAAAATGAGGCTATGTCAACTGAAGTTATTCGATGTACGATATAAATGCAAACAAAGAAAATTAATCTGCAAAAATTTCTCTGTCTACTGAAAAACTATAACACGTAACTGTTATACAGAATTTTGCATTTCTCAAGTTTTGACCAGGGCGCAATATTTTGAAAAATATTTTTTTAACATTTTTTTCTTGTAACTAACAATTAACAGAACAGCCTTCGTACACAGCAGTAAACTAGGGTGAATTATGTACATTTCAAACAGAACTCAGCTATCGACATTAAAACAAATGTTTTTCATGTTCGTCTACTTCATATAGATGAATGTTTTATTTTTGTTTATTATTTATTATTAACAACACGAATTATGGTTTTAGAGACCAATCTCGGAAACATGACAGCCATATGGTTAGCCTAACCTGTTAAATTAAGCAATAAACCCCTTTTCTAGTGGTCACCATTGACGGTGATCGGTGTGTAAGCAATTTTTTTTGTACAGAGTTGAACGTGCGTTTTTGAATATTTACCTATTAACAATTTATATTCATCATATTTATGTTTAGGATTAATCGACATAGGTTCTAGAATGCCCAAGTTTATTCTCTATTTTATTTTTAAGCAGTTTATGGTATATAAAAATGATACATACTTCAATTATATATATATATATATATATATATATATATATATTGCTATGGTATATAGAGGCCATGTATTACATTAAATACAGTTATTTATTTACATGAATCAAAAATGAAAAGTTTAATACAGTAATTATACTGAAACGATAAGATGTGGAAAATTATGATAATGATTGCTTATTTAATTGAATAATAATTGAAACTCAAAGATTCAAAGTACATTTTAAAAGAAAGTTATTTCAAAATGAGTACGACTTGATGATGGTAACAAAAATTAACAATAAATACAAAGTTGAATGTTGCATATGACAGAATAAAATTCTATTTGTAATCATTTATAAAGTGAGCATCATTCAAATTGATTTATAACATGTAGCAGGCAGGAATAATGGTAGTCTAGGATAGCAATAAAAAATTGGAATAATTATTAAAATAACAACTTTGAAAAACAACGTGTAAATTGGTTTTTGGTGAAAATAAATTTGAAATTTGACCCTATTTATTCTATTTTAAATACTATTAATATAAAAGGGTTACTAATAAATGTGTACAAAGTAAAAGCAAGTGAAATATATGAGAAGAAAATAAAATTTAATTAACTAAATGTATGATATGGTATGACTACAATATTAACAAGTAAAAAAAGCAAGAAGAATAAGAATTGGATATAATTGACAGAGTTTACAATACAAGGGACAAGGATTTACATTAATTGGAGGATTATTATTATTGGTTGGAGTTTTTCGTAGACGTATCCTGAGAAAGCGGAGACCCATTGGATTGGAACCAGTTGGAGGAGACCAGTTGGACTGTATCGACAAAGGGGAGATCTTGGAGGTGTTAGATTGTGCTGATGGTTGATGACGTGGATGGAAATGGATGGACCTAAGGCAGTATACAGTTAATTTACAATTATATGAGGAAATAAACTGACCCATGAGGAGCTGGACAGAAGGAGATTGCAGGAGTGACAGTTGTGCAGGGCTAGAGAAGAAATAGGTGACAGCCAGTATCTTGAGGTGTTGCGGATAAGGAGGCAGTTGGATAGTGACCAGTGTGTCGTAGCAAAGGACAGGATCATACCAAGGTGATTCTGAGTTGGTCTGCAAAGTAAGAAATCCAGGTGGGTGAACACTAAACTGTTTTGAGGTAATTCTGAAATAAAAAATAATTAGAAAAGTTTATTAAGATATAATTGAATACTTATCGTAATATCATACAGTCAAAACCGTTGTAAAGGATTTTATTTATGTCATATTGATTGAAAAGTGTCATTAAACACTGTTTGGAAATAATAGTTGACAGCAAGTGACATTCAGTAATTGTAGTTCAAATAAAAATAAAATAGCAACAAACCACTAACTAGATTTTGGCGAACCATACCCTGAGCAAAGAGTACTCATGTATTTTGAAATATAATTCAATTGATTTATAATAAAGTCAAAGTTTCAACATTTGAATTAAATAAGCATACACACGTATCCACTGCATAATAATATATACAGAAGTGGTAGTAAATTTAGATTATACATAAACATGTTTTCAAATTTTTGATAAAGAACAGGTATGTATATCCCTTGTAATTCCAGAAGCAACAAGCATTTTTTAGAGAGTACTTAGAGATTACAATATTACTTACGTCTTTAGCTTAAAATATTTATAGACATTGCATGAAAATTGCGTAAAACATTATGTAGTAGTGAAAATGCTATAATTAGCGATGCTATTTTACGGGATACTTGCATTATATTCCCAAAAATAATAAATGTTTCCAGAATATTTAAATCGTTTAACAATCCCTATATAGGCATACCATTAAAATGCTCACATTTTGTAGTTAACTATTCAATTTTACAGCATACTTTCATCATGCTTTCAAAAATAGCCAGCTATGCGTAGACGTAATTCAAGGTACCTATGCATAGGCATGATATCTAGTAACTCATAACACTGAAAAATATTGTAATTAGTAACACAGTTTTACCATAACTATATTAAAATTACACTTCCTGAAACAGCAAACATTTCTGGGGTGCATAAACACATGTAGCCCTCAAAAGCATTGTTACTTATTAATGGCTGAATTTCACAGGATTCGTAACTCATATTTCCAAAACTAGAGTTTTTAAAACGTACTTACACGTTATAACATTACCTACGTGATTAGCTTAATGTGCCTATACGCATGACATTAAATATCTCATAAAGTCATAATAAATGACGTTTATGCTGAACCAATAGCAAAGCGAATGCTTAAAATAAAAAAGCAACGTCTTCTATGTGGCGCCGCATTAGAAGTATTTATAGAGAAAATTGTAATAGCTAAACCCACCATCTTTCAGCGTGCTAAAAATAATTTAAAACGTCATTACGCTTCGCGTTTCTTCTTCCTGTGTATCTACTGTGTTAGGAGGATTATATTTTTTACAGATTAAATATATAATTGAAATTTATAACTAATTGTTGTAAATGGCATGACCTAAACTTTGCAAAATACGAAAGGTATTAATTGAATAAATTCATACGCAGCTGTTTATATCGCTGTTTTAACTAAAGGCCACTTTTACTTTCTCATAATTAAAGTTATCTTAATAATAGAATACCCTGGCCTTTAATGTGTTTCTATTTATAAAAGCAGTACGTGCACATCTACTTCCAGATATGTGAACGACCTGATTCGGATGTTCTGTAATCGCCAATTATACGTACTTGCGTCAATATTTTTTTACTGGGCGAATCAGAGCTCAGATTATGACACACCCCTCTGAATACTTGGCAGTTACAAATAAACAAATCGTTTTGTGCCAAATATCTGCTTTACACAATAAAACGAAAATAGGTATCTGCTATAACGGCGGCTGCAATTCGATCAAATAAAATGCATGCAATTTAACAAATTGGAAGATATTGACAGTATTATAGATTTTCTCCTGGAAGATATTGGGAGATAGACTGACGTTATCTCAAAAAAGTAATCCAACGCCACGCCGATTTTTATATATATTTAACCTATCTCAATAATACATTTTCTGCCAAAAATATCACATGAGACTTATATTTAAAATAACGTGATACCTGACTTTTAGACTTATTTAATAACCTTGCTATTGTCAATGAACCATATTTTGTTTTAGAAAACTAGCATGTAGCATTCTGTCCAAGAATGTAGTTCCACCAATAAAAAGTTATTGCAGTAAAGTATCGCAATAAGTGAAGTGTTTACAAATTGTTTCAGATTTTATAATTCTTGTGGCTTTAGTCATCAAAAATCATACTTTAATGTCTCATGTATTTATTTGCAAAAATACAGATCCCCTACGACTCTTTAAATTATTGGTGAAACGCGTTTTTGTGTATGATATTAAAAATCAATTTTCGATACTTTTGAAATGTGTCAAAATGGTGGATGCAACTGACCCATAAATACAAGGTGGCGACGGGGTGCAAACAGTGCAGGTGTGGGCCTTCCTTGGCCCAGTGGCAGAGGCAGGCGGTTAAATGTAAAAGAACACCAACTTACTAACCTGTAAATCTCATCGATAATAATAATTGTACTCACCGGAGGTGGCCACCCCCTAGCCCCTCCATACTTCCTGCAGGAACATTACAATACTTGGCCTTGCATCAGTCAGCATCAACCTTTTGAAACCCCATCGCTGCCTTCACTGATTGGGTTAGCTGTCGGTACTTTTCGATAGTACTGCTCAATAGTAATCCAATAGATTAATTATTGTTACAAGTACAGAGTCGGGAAAAACCTGGAGCCTATTGATCTTACACATGCTTACATTATCACTGCGGAACTTATCATGCTTCCGCGGATCACTATGCGAAACCTAGTGCTGTCGCGGGATCCATACCTTGTATTATCACGTAATCGTCCAGCACGAGCAAAAACCTCTAACGTCTACCGGCTGCTGTAATTGCCAAAAAGCTACCAAACATTATTCAACTGACTACGATGGTACGTACATTCTACTCTAGCTAATTTACTTCACTACCTAAGGATAAGCATAACCTCTCTCGCAGATTCACCTGACATTATTGCAATCTAACACATTATAAATAATTATTGACTCACATGATTGCCTAATCGCTTGCTCCAGAAACTAACGACGCAAAACAACCCACTTTACAACACACATCTAGCACCTATCACAGCACCGAACGTTCTCCGATTCTGAATTCCATTTTTAACCCAGCACCCCTCTATACGAATTCTTTCCTTGGACACGCATGAATTCTCCGGCACGGTGCATGGCTTGCACGTGAAGTCTGGTTCTCTCAAACACGGAACAGTGGACCAACGTCTAATACATTCCTCAAGATTATATTACATTTTAGGGCTCAAAATATTCCAGATATGGCAAACGTAGTAATTAAAACTTAAAAATAATGCTCCCCAAAATCATCAAATATTTCAATCCTAACGTATTAGTAATTGCTTTTTTTTCTTGATCATATTAGAGCAATTGAACCACAGTATCTTTCTATATAGTAAGAATACAATTTCGTTTTTCTAATTACTTCGGCACAACCTTCAAATAGTAAGGACTATCGGGTATTTGTGATGAAGATTATACCAATTTCCTTCTATAGGTTTATTTCGTCACAATTGATAAAAATGTAGACACTTTATTTTCTAGACCAAAAAATAAGCTTTAAATCAATTTCACGATATGCATGTAACAAAATGAAAATGTGTTTTAATACGAATAAATGATGTAAAATTACCTGTATCAGCTTATAAATCACTGCAATTTACGTGTAGATACACTGGTTTATAACAAGAGATCAATAAAAAAACAATTAGGTTAGGCTGTGATATGCGTTATACGTTTGCCGGTATTGAAGTGTATTGTCAGTTTATGTCAAATTCGAGATTTGCAGGTTAAGTTTTACGTCAGTCTGTGTCAACCAACACACAAAACCTAACCTACTAACCTCGAATTTGACAGTGACTGACAATACACTTCAGTACTGCCAAACCTATAACACATATCACAGCCTACCCTAATTGGTTTTTTATTGATCTCTTGTTATATGTTTACTTCTTTCATCTAGAATACAAAGAAAGTATGGTAATCCTGAAAAAATATCTTCCGATCTTAACGTTTCAGGGTGCCTGGAAGGCAAAAAACATGTCTATTCATCTATCTGGGTATTCGTCTATTGGCCATGTAACTCAAAACTACTTTTAGGAGTAAGACTATATTTTGTATTCAGATTACATGTGTACCTGGCTTGAAATCTAATATATTCACAGGGTGGGCATGTTCAAAAATACAATGGTGTCTTTTTTGCTCTAGCTCAAGAACTAGTAGTTAAATAGAAGTAATAATTTTCTAAAATCTAAAAAATTATCGATGTCATTGTTATCCCACACGTATAAACTATAGCACTTTTGACCACATACACACTGTAAGACTAGTTATGGAAAAAGCACATGAATATACTATACACATATACCTTGCCTTTATTGATTTTAAAAAGAAGACGCATCAGTAACAGTCCAGGTACTCGAAAATGTGAACCCGGTAAATGTTAAAGGGGAAACAAAAAAATTCCTCGGTGAAACGTTTTACTAATTTACTTGATGACGTTTTTAAAACGTTAAATTGGAATAACCTATGAACTAACATCAACTGAAAAATATCTGACTAGCCTACGGTTCGCTGATGATATTGTTTTATCAACAAATAATATGGAAGATTTGACGAAGATGATAACAGACCTGCAAGAAGTAACAAGAACAATCGGATTTAAAATGAATATCTCAAAAACAAAAATGATGGCAAACGATGATGATGTAGCACCTATTTGTTTTGAGAGACGTGATCCACGAATATACAGATTGGTGGCGGAAAATGTGAGCATCGGCAGTCATGAGCTAGAATGCAGTTTATGGGTTTTGTATGAGTTAGACAGACTGATATGCAATTAACATCTAGCAACCGCAGAATGAAGGTGTTTTGTTTTTAGAAAACAATGAATCCTAAGATACTAGATTTTAAATTATATATGTCTATTTCTGTCTAACGCATGCAAAGCCCATAAACTGTATTCTAGCTCATTGGGCTGCCTATGTTCACATTTTCAGCCACCAATCTGTATATTGCTCTGATATTCGCTTGTGAGTTAAACATTTATGCAGTTAAAGGCAGTTAAGTAGCTACAAAAATTAATATTCCGAAGGATTTCTACAATACAAACAGATTTCCTTGCCGCAGGATTTATCAACTTATTGTATACAGTAAAATTTAGGGAATAAGTTAGTTTTAAAAATAAGGTTTTATGAGATTCTTATTCTTAATAACTATAATAATTTAGAATAAATGCATGAAAATCGAATTCCCACATAACATTCGGTTGCAATTCGGAGCGATAATATGCTTGAAATTCCAATTTTGTCATACAAAGAGTCGGCAAGGCGAATAGCGCCACTTATGTTAGTACTAGAGAGCACTAAGTAACACATTTACACAGTTTTGTGCGAAAGAGTGTACGGCTCAGTGCTTCGTTTAAGTGTTTTATACAATACGTAGCGTACGATATAATTACGAGTGAAAAAGTGCCTAAAACCGAATCACATAACCACAGAAGGCGACACCTTTAAAAAACTGGCAACAAACGCTATCACTGCACGTGGGGGCTGAAATCAGAGCTAGTCCGAGCTCCACTGAAATCCTATCGTCGATAACTCAAGATTTTGAGCTACAACTGTGGAAGTCGAAAACGATAGCTAAGGAGGAGGTGTTATGTCTTTAAGTGGGTGACTACAAACACACACAATTCAGTATGGCACCTATGAGAGCTACTAGTTCAAATACCGGGGACCAGAAGCTGTGACAGGTCAGAGCGGGCAGCTGGAGGAGCCCAACGAAGCTGCAGCTCAAGGACACGTTAGGAGGAGGTGTGCATGGACACCTTTGAGGCGTGTTTGCTCTGGAAGAGTAATTGGGATATCAAGCAAAGAATGTAGGACCTTGTAGCACATATGATGCCCAGATCTTTGTGGAAAAATTTCCCTTAAAGATAACACTTACCCAGGTACAGCAAAGCTGTAGGTACACTTTTCCAAAAGTACATCTGAGTTTTTGGCGTGGGCCAGAGCCTGGCCGTGCTAAAAAACGGTTAGCATGACCCGGTTTCGGATATATGTGAAACTCAGTACACCTGTGCTTTGGGATGCTCTGAAAACGACAGTGAATTTAGTTTTACAATTAAATTTAAGAATTTTATGTAATTAATTGGTGCATCTTTTCTAATTTCCGACTTTCTTTTCTTTATAGAAAGTTACATGTCGGCAACAATTGTTAAAAATACTTAGGTAAATCCAACCACTGCGGATAGTTCTCTTTTGTTTTATGAAGCTATAAATAGAACCCGCTCCGAAAATTCTAGGACTTCTCGAATTTAATCCAACGCGAAACTTCTGTCCGAGGTGGGTTCAAATATTAGGTTAAGTTGCTTTGTTTCTGACGTATCTTGTTATTTTTGTTTCGTCGTTTTGTTACTTACGTGAAAATAAACCATTGTTGATTGTTTGCGCTGTATAATATACACGTTTGAGGGCTACTGTGGTGTTTTTTGAAGCAAATTAAACAGTTTTGATTTGCCAACTGGTCGTTTGAACAAGCTGCTACAGCATTAATTTTGAGCGAGTCATCACCAGTGATGCAAAGTAAAAAAGGTTAGCGTACTTACCATGTATTTTATGCTCACTTCGGTTAGTAAAATATTTCACTGTAATTGTAGAGCTCTACAAGCATAATCATTGACAAGAATGGGAATTAAAAAGGTTAATAATTAAAACAAAACTTTTTCGCTTTCAACGCTCATTTAATCAAAATAATTAGCTTCCATAAACTCAGAAAATTAAATTGATGTTATGTGTAATATGTGTAATATTTTATTTTGAACCCTGAGTTGCTCTCGCATAAAATAATAGTATCATTAAAGTTGCTTGCTTATGATAACTTCGTTGTGTGTGCCCATTAGTCAACAGTTTATTCATGCTTAAGGCAGGTATCGAAAATATCGAAAAATTTTACAATTAATTATCAATTTTAGTTACATGCACCGTAGCAAGCTATATTTCACAGCAATATATTTAGGCCACTTACTTACTTTTAAGATGGATACTCAGGCAACAGAAGTTAAAAGAAAGATAAAGGTAGCTTGGGCTGCTTGTGGGAAGTTAAGAAATGTTTTCAAATAATAACACACCCGCAACAACTTAAAACTATAGCATTTAATCAATGCATTCTTCCAACACTCACATATGCCTCGAGGACATGATCCGTTGCAGAAACTATGACGAAAAAATGAAAGTTAAGCAAAGAGCAATGGAAATGGATACTAAGAGTGCGACTGCAGGACAGAGAATCAATTGTATGGATTCCGAATAAAACCAATGCGGCACAACGCCTCGCAACCTTAAAATTGCAATAGGCATGGGGCAAAATGGTAACCGAATGGAGGCCAAGAACAGGAAGAAGAGATCGCGGAAGATCTCGAATTAGGTGGAAAGATGACATTAATAAAGTAGCCGGAACACAGTGGATGCGACAACTTGGGGAAGCGAATTTCGAGAAATGAAATATTTAAACGCTGGGGATGATGATGATAATATCTGTATTAAATTGTATTTTTAAACTCGATGAACTGACTTACAGATTTTGAACATATTTTGTCGCGAAAATGCTTCTAAATACAGCTTAAAGCTGTACAACTTTTCGTGCTATTAGATTATGAAGTACGTTTCTACACAAGAATTGGGAAGGATATAACAATACTTCTATCTGTTCAAGGATTCAAAATAAACAAAAAAGTCCTGTAAAGATAGATTCAACTCTCAACAGTGTCATGCATTACTACAGAACTGTTTTTTGTCATGTCTTACATTTGCATTGTTTCATAATAGATTCCTTGCGCTTAGTTTTCAAAAGTTTCATAATACTTATATTTTGGATGTAAGCGTAAGTACTATTGCTACCCATCAAAAACTAGGACAAGGGGAGATGTGACTATATTTCAAATTATTTCAAAACGTCACTATCAAGAATACCTAGAATGAGTTTAGTTTCAAAAGCTAGAATTATATCTTGCTCAGAAAACGTTATAGCTATTCGGCAAATTTCACATTTATCTAGTTTTATAATTGTTTTGTATCTTAGTTTTTGATATTAAATTTTGGTATGACATATGGCATGTTTCAATTATTCACATGACACTTTAAATGATTTCATCATTTAAAATTATAAAAATTCATGGCTTCTACATTTAGAACTTGTCCTAGTTTTTTTTGTAGCAATAGTACATTAATAAAGTATCCAAAAAAGTACCTCATAAATATTAATCGTTACCGCACACTTTGTATATAATAGTATATTATATTATATTTAGTGCATTGGACTGATAATTAGCGGACCCTCATCGTCAAGTAAAATTTTAAACACTTGTCCATGTACATCAATAATAACTGTAAAAATCTAAATGTTCGTAAAAAATTTAAATACATTTAAAATTGCATCATAAAACAATTGTCTAATGAATGTTGTAATTTTTGTAAATAAATATTTCGAATGTAAAAGTAGCAATGTCAGACAAGTCGCAAAAATTTATAAATATTCACACGGAAGTTTGTTTAATGTGGAATTTACGTTATATTAAATGGGTATTATACTCGTATATAAAAAATAACTTTACCAACTATGAAATAATTTTTATGTAGCTATATCATTTATCGAAAGGTCATTTTCTATCTATTCAATGTTTTTATGATAACCGCAGATAAACTAATTTAATCGTTCCGTAGTGTAATAGCAAGGTTAATTTATTCCGTGTAAACATAAAGCAGAAGTTACAAATTTAAATTTGTTATTTTTGAAAGCTATTTAGAAAAGATAAGAGAATTAATCTTCGGTTATATTTCCATAAAGCGATATCTAAAACTACTACATGCCCACCCTGTATATAACTTCTAAAACAACAACAATTTTTATTACACCTTTATTACGTACTAAGCGATATCTTTAATCCAGTCCTTAAAATATCGTTAGAGTATATAACTGATTAAGTACATAAAAACACATTTATCGTCCTATCAGAAATTATATTAGTTACCTTACTGGTAATTTTAAGCACTTATAATGTAAGTTGTGAATTAATAGAATAACCATATACAGTGCTTTCGTAAAGTAGAGGATAAATTCGTTAAAAACTTTAGGAGTAACTTTAGGAAAGAACGCTGGGACCAGTCGATGTTTATTTTTATTTGCGCATTTTTTCAAATAAAATCTATACATACAGGGTGGCCCGTGTAAGAGGTATGACGTCATCGATGTTTTTTTAAATAGCAACCCCCTGTTTTTTATTGATTGCTGTCATTGATAAAAGCGTAAAATCATACTTCTTAAAGTACAATTTAGTATTTTGCAAATTTTTTTAAATTTTTGGTCATGTGACCAATACGCAAAAATTACCTTAGCGTAAGTAAAAAAATGAGTTACCATTAAAAAAACCTCGATGACGTCATACCTCCTACGCGGGTCACCCTGTATGTATAGATTTTATTTGAAAAAATGCCCAAGTAAAATAAAAATCGACGGGTCCCAGCGTTTTTTCCAAAAGTTATTGCTTGAATGTTTAACGAATTTATCCACTACTTTACGAAAGCACTGTGTTGTGTGTCTATATATTTAATCAACTAAGTAGAAACTGGCAAATTAAATATACAGTTTAAGTTGCAAGTTATACTTCAAATTATGTTTTCCAGTCTTTAGAATTAATGAATATCTAATAACAGCAGACATGTAGATTAACAAACTTAAAATATGTTTGAACAACACGAAAATTATGTTAATAAACAAAATAGGGTTTTAAATTGTTTTGTAGTAGAGAAAGCAAACACTTTATATACAGGGTGCCCGTTTTTCGAGCTGAAGCATGGGGATCTCGATTGTCTTAAATGATACGAACCGATTAAGTTGCGTCTTGTTGTGCTGATTAATAATCTGTAAAGCAAATTTTTAGTTTTCTAAATATCGTAAAGAAACTGAAAATTCCAATTTTGGTTTTTATTAAACCAATCAGGTTAGCCATTTTTTATTTTGTTGTAGTTAAAAATGGCTAAGTTGGTTAGTTTTCGAATAAAAATATAAATACCAAAATTAGCATTTTCAGTTTTTTTACGATATTTGGAAAACTAAAAATGACAGGTTAAATATCTTTTCAGATTCACAAAAATAGGCAAATTTGTCCCAATCTAACTGACTTCGTATCACTTAAGTCCTTAACGCCAAACTGACTGTTAATAACTTTTAACAAAACAAGCTTATTCACAACAACTAGATAGCGCGTTACTTGTTTTGGATTACTTTTGAAGTACTAAATTATATACTGCTAAACGGTTTTTTAATTTATATATTAAACTCGTAGAAAAAAGCATGTGTATAATGTGCACAGAAAGCTATTTCCTGATCTTGTGCACTTGCAACGATGCACTTGGTGCAGCAAATTCCACTTATATTGTAGTTAGATAGAATGTCTAACTAAGATCTAAAGTAAAAGGTGAGACAACCAAACCTCAATTGCGAATTTCGCTTTGTTCATGAATATTGTATGTTAAGTAAATCTGAAAAAGAGTCTTATAGAGAAAACAAAGAGTGAAATTTACAAGACGGAATAGTTAAATCCTCGAAAGACTATTGTGAACACAGTGCAAAAACAAAGAAATTAATAATAAAATCACTTGGAAACAGCATTTTAGGTATATTCCTCAGGGTAATCATTTTAAATCCATAATCTTGTTGCTAAGCAATATAGCAACCACCAACAGTGTAGTATAGCAACACTAAAAACCTGCATAGAAACCATAGCACCCCAAAAATTCAGAGTGTTAGCACAATAATTGCGCAGTAGTCTGTAGCCAAAATACTGAATCTTTGAAATTCGTCCATTTTGGGAAGCAAAATTAAATAAAACTTTGTATGTGTCACGTGCCTAATCACGTCGCGCTTTAAACGTTCCTTCGTGCTATAATCTATTGAATATGCCCTAAATACATAAATGACTATTATATAGGAAATAACTGCTCAATCCTGTAAGCCGATTCCTAAGTATTATGAACTAAGCTGTGTATATATGGTGAAATTTTTTACCTCTGCTCCTTGTAGAACGACTATTTACTCATTTTAATACAGGAGTTATCCAAGTACTCAATAAAGGCAGACTGAAGAATTTACCTAAGGTTGGTGGTGCAGAGAGGAAATTGAAAAAAACCCGAAAAATAAATACCAAGCCTAGAAAAAATGCCTAAGAATAAAAAAGGTTAAAGGTGATAGAAGGAGAAAGACTGTGAAGGTAGTCAAAAACATCTAGAGGATGAAACAGTTGAGGGTGGTTTCTTCTTTTGGCGTCTTATAACGTAAAACTTGGTAAGATTTTAAGACTACTGGCTACTTGTTACCTATTTAAGTACCTATATGTAAAGAAATGTGAATTCTATATACCAAACTGTCGATACCAAATTGCCACACAACGTGCATTTATATAAAGGTACGAGCTCAGTCGCAAAAGAATTGGACCAACAAAATATGAAATGCAATCATGTTTATAAATTAAAGTCTTATAAAATTAATATAACCTTAAAAAAGGTAAGTAAATATATTTAACACCCTGTAGTGTTAACAATTAATCAACAATATTTAATACGCATTCCAATTTTAATAATTATTTAAAAAGAAAATTATGTTTATTAATATTTAACATTCTCGAACCCATATCCTATTTTCTCACGCTAGCGTTATTCAAACAAATATCCAGGATTTTGACAATAAGTACAAGAGGTGTACTCTAATTGATACTCAGGTAGGCCAGGAATATCTCCTTTTTGCTGATTTTAAATGGAATTGGAATACGTATTAAATATTAACCTAATAAATGTTAAGTTAGATAAATAAATTTAAATGTGACTTGGTTTTAAGATAATGTTTGCGATATAAACAAAAAAATCAAAATGTTTCTACTTATCTCACTGAACAGTGATATAATAACTAATAATTCAGTTAAACTTATATAAAAAAGAATCCAAAGTCGAGGAAGATTTTCCAGATTGCATATTTTTTCAGGTAAATCTTATATATTTTCTGAATTATTTCGGACAGCATTACGATAATATGAACGTTTGTCGTGATTAGCAACCTAAGTCGATAGTGATATGAGTATCTTTCAGATGGCGACTATCTTAGGTTCTTTATGTAAGATTTGCCGATTCGGTGGAAGATCTTCTAAATTATATATTGTAATGGCCGCCCACTACTAATTAATTGCTTCTATTAATAAAAATATCTAGAGCCACCATACATATTATTTTTAATTCTGGGTTCGTCACAATCAGATAACTAATTTTGGTTCTCAGGGATAATTAAATGAGCGGTCTAGTAATATGCTTGACCTGAATGATCGTACGCCCCTATTTATAATGTAATCTACTTGCAACTTGAATTATTATTGGCTAACTCATAGCAGAACAGAGCTCTTATTCAAGGTCTAGGTTCACAATTTTAGATTTAAAATTTTGATCGCACGCCTATGGTGCGTAGGTCAAAAGCAACCTAAATGCTACAACGGAGCTAATCTGTCATATAATTTTACGTCTTTATGAAAAACTAGCAAATGCAGATCGTTTTCGTGTTTGTGATATGAATTACTACTCAATGAGCAAATTAAATAGGTAAGTTTTTTATTTTCCCGCTTTCTTATAGCGTCGATTGATCGTGTTTTGTTTCTAGCCAAAACCCTCCACTTCGTTGATTCGAAATAATGACGTCAAGGAATCCTAACCTCAATTCTGGACTTCTAAATTCTCAATTTGAAGCTACTGAAGCTATTAAATCGCCGTGAATCTGGTAAGCAGCGATGCTATTCCACTCCCGGTTAGGTTTTACGGTGGTACATGTACAATTTTGCTTCACAACTAACCTTGCAATTTTTCCAGGTGCTGTCCGATGATGTCCGGAGGGGTGATAATGTGCCAGATCTTCTCTCAGCGAGCAGGAACCGTGGTGCAGGCCTTGGAGCAGCTGGACTGGTGTGCCGCCGATGTAGCCACGAAGTCAGGAACCTCGGAAACCGCCTCTTGCTGTTAAACGTAGGCCAAAATAGGATGGCGAACGTCCCTCGGAAGCCGTTGTGGATCGGAAATATTTTGTAGTGGCCGATTTTAAAACCCACACTTGTGCTTGAACACTGCTATGTCGTGAACACTCTGGTAAAGTTTCGGAGCTGTATTTTAATATTTACTATATAAAAATTAGATTTTTCTGGGAGAATAAAACTGGGCTGCCAGTAAAATTATTTTATTTTTAGTTGTTATTAACAATTGCAAATCAATACAAATAGGAAATCAACTCTGTTCAATTGACCTTTTTAACAAATAAATTCTTAAAATCTAACTAATTTTACAATTCTACCTTATTAACTAAATTGTCCTTTGATTTTTGTAATCATTGTCTTACATTATCACTCGCGTTGCACCGTTTTAAATGTCTTTTCATTCACTTATTGCACTGACTCATGTTTCTTTTCGCGCACATCCTCTTTTGATCACTGAATTCAATTAAAAGTCCATTTCATTGTTATACTTGCTAATCAATAAACTGTTTGTAAATTCAGCAAATTTCCAATATTGTTGTTCCATTTTCCTTTTTTATTTATGATTTGCCTTTAGCTTTGACCTCACTTCGTGCTCGTTGCACCCTGCTTTGCCTTCCTCCACATTACCTTATTATGATATGCTCACAGAGAATTGTTATTAATGAATTATGACTTGCAAAGTACCCTCGACCAGCATTTACTAATTATTTTCATAATCGATTCATTCTTACAAATTTACATTGATTAAATAGAACATGAATCCAACCTCTATGATTTGAGCTCTGCCTTGTTCTTTATGTTAGGAGAATTAATTTCTTTATTACTTGCATAGCTTTGCACATATTATTCCTAAATTCAAGTCTGATTAATTTTTATTTTATTGCAATTAGATGCCATTTCTCAATCTAAGCTTGCCTGAATTATTCATTATTTTGTTGTGCTGTTAGAAGTGAGACTCAGGGCTTAAGACCATCTCAATATAACCTCGTACAATTTTCCACAAGACTCAATAAGACATTTTTGCTGTTTATTATCTTGTTGGTTCTACTCGATGCGATAATGGTAGCCCTTCAAATTTATGATGATGATAAATTATACTGAATATAATATTGGATACGGCCGATCTGTTATTTTATCGAAATGTAATTTTAATCAAAGATTACAGATTACATACAGGGTCATACATCGGAGCCAGTGTGCCTAGCAAAATATTGCCTCAAGTCCGTTAATTTAAGGTATTTTAATAATTTTTTTAAACAAATTTGTTTATTTTTCTTGTAAAGTAAATCAAACTTCATCTGAAAGAGAGTGATCTAAAGAACTTGAAAAAATAGGTTTCACCTCTCAGTCGCAACCTCCTTGCAACCAGATGCAAAAAGATCTTTTTTCGTTAATTAGACAAGGATATGGCGTAGCAGGAGCTACCGGTTTAGGAACAAATGCATTTATTATGAATCTTTTCGTTTAAATAATCGCAATTACGTTGCACAATTCCGAAGCATTCTCTCCTATAGAGATCAATCATGACAATAATACTGGCATAAAAATGATTCATGATAATTAATTAAAATGTACTCTCATGGTAAAAAGTCATATTTTCGGTTCCCATTTTCAATGTTAAAAGGTGTTATAATGGCCTAATTATAGAAGTTTCCTTTACTTTATTGATTTATAGTAGTTCACACAAGACGAGGCGAAACGATTTTCGATTCTCAAATTTTAATTGTGCTGTGCGTAACGAATTGAAACTGCGGTTATTTTAAATCCACAATTTCTTTGTAGCACCATAAATTATAACAGTCATTTTGTACTGACTCGATTGTCAGCTGAATTCCGCCGTATTTGAATTTTTTACGACGAAACAGTAACATTAAAAAGGATTTTTCCAAAGATTATTTGTTAAATTCAAGCACTGCTAGCAACAGTGTCCCACAAAAACACTTTTTCATTTTTGAAACATATTTACGTCGAGTGTCGTCGACTCGTCATGCACACTATTGGTTCACACGCATTTGACCTGAAACCGGTCGCACCTGCCATGCTACGTCCTTGTCTACTACACGGAGCAGAGCGCCCGTTCCTTCTCCTTGTTTCCCGCTGACGCAGGCGAGAGCGGATCATTCAAATGTTGGTATCCATTAGTTGCGGAAGTTTTTAAGCAAGCAACCATAGTCCATCGTGTATAGGAAAGATTTCGCCTCAATTTTGTGTAAAACAATTTCGGATACATGATGAGCGATGATAATTAACAAAAAAGGATGCTTTTGTATTTGGTTGGCAGGAGGTTGCGGCAGACTGAAAGGTGGCAAACATTTTTTAGATCACTCTCTTTCAAATGACACTTTAATTATTTTGCATACAAATAAGCTAAATTGTTTTAAACAAATAATTAAAACATCTAATTAGGGGTTCTTTGACAAGATTTTGTTAAGCACCGATGTGGCGATGTATGGTCCTATACGTGATCTTCCATCAAAACTGCATTTAGATAAGTATATGAGCGTATAAATCAAGCGACCGGATCTTAAACTAATACGAATCTTAATTGTAAATTGCCGGGGCTATTAACTCAGTGGTAGACATCCTGACTACCGATTTAAGGGTCGCGAGTTCGATTCACTGTCCCGGTGAGGTTTGAAAAAATGAAAAATTGTGGATAAAAACCTCTACAGAATGACATCATTCGGAAGTGATGTAAAGGCGTGCTACAATGTGTAGCATGTAAAACATTCCTTGCTAGGGTTTGGAGCTCTTTAGTCTCGCCAAAATTCTAAGTAGGATTTTGACCATATGACCAAAGCAACCGGTGTCTGAGGTACCTAGTACTCCGTATGTCTAGACCTTGTCCAAAATAGACAAACACAATTGCAAATTGTGACGGGTATTCCTAACCTTTTTAACTTTCTGTCAAATCAATATCACTAGATGACTTTATGCCGGCATGTGCATGGATGTACTGGTATACTGTTGTCTCTTAGTTTTCAGAATTAAATTACGCTTTGCCTGCTCTTCAAAATATTAGGATAATATTAAGTCCTGTGCAAAAATCAAAAATTGAAATTATTTTTGTCTTCTTTCTTTCTGCATATCATACAGCAAAATCGAAGCATACATACATGTCGAGGCACAAATCAAAGAGAAACACTGTTTCTAATGTCATATTGACAAACAAATATATTTTTCCTTCAAACATTGACACTGAGGTCAAGTCCTTTACTTCATTCAATAAATTTTGTACTGTTAACTTAAGTTCTTTTATGTTGTTCTCTTGTGAAAGAATATATGAGATACAGTCGCAGTTTGGTAAGCATGGAACTAAAATAGTACCTATTTAATTTATATCACCCGTTTCTGCTTACCAAAAGAAAGCCATGTTAGCCAATCAAGAAAACGTTCTTGATACATTAATATGTCACAAGCCGGGTGTAAGTTTTCGTGTAGAAATATGACAAACTTAAAAAGTAGAGAAAGTTATCATTCCCCTAATATCATCTAGCTATTCAGTGAACATAAATCGGTAACTTTTAGAAAATGCAACTAGAAGAACATGTCTTGAAAAGCGAAACTAGTCATAGTGAGCACAACAGGTCATTTGTTTATTCAAAACACCACAATTAAATAGCTTAACAATGGTCTTAATTATATTTTACTTTTCGCCATCTTGTTCAAATCGCTACAAATTACTCACACAAGACAATGATAACTAAACTATTTTCCAAAATTAGATGTACACAACATAGTGGTGCATATAGGTACTATTCTCAAATTAGCATATGACGTAGGCTGTATTACACAAGGATAAATTTTACACACGAGCCGAAGGCAAGTGTTGTAATCACCCTAGTGTCATACAGCCATTATACGAGCGTTAAATAACGGGTGTTTATTTAAATTCGTAATTACAGTCGCCTGTGATACCTGTTATACGTTTGGAAGTACTGAAAACATTCGAGATTTGCAGGTTAAGATTTGCGCCAGTCTGTGTCAAATAACAAACAAAACCTAACCTACTAACCTCGAATTTGATATAGACTGACAATACACTTGTTAAATATTATTTCTCAGCATTGTCATTAAAAACTTTTAGTCCTTATTTCTTCCAGGCACTACTTCTTTAACATCTCCGCAGAAGAAGAAACGCAATGAAGACTCTGTAAGAAAATCGTTCTCGACGATTTTGATTTGGGAGTTTTGCGAAGAACGGTCCATGAAATGTTGACTGTGGGACATAAAGTACCGAGGTTAAACGTATTAGTAAATAGATTGAATGAAAAAGTTAACTATACTGGCCGTCGAGAAACTTTGAGAAAGCATCTAAACGAAATAGGCTTTTAATATAAAAAATGTTGTGATAAAAGAAAATTGCTCATGGAAAGGAGTGACCTTGTAGAGTGGCGTTCTAGGTATTTAAGAAAAATAGAAGAAAACGAAGAACTAGGTGTAAACAAAAAACCTGGAACGTTCCTAGAAGAAACATATATTCATCCTAATTACCGAGTAGGAAAGTGCTGGCAGTCAGATGATGAACCAGGTGTTTAAAAAAGTTACATTTAAATGACTCTTTACTTGGGACTATAGTAGTCGGTACATTGCAAAACGAGAATCGATTACAAGCAAGTATATTATAAGAAGAATATAATGTATTTGGGTCAACATTTTTTCTCTTCAGCTCTTCTTTACTCTGGCGATCTTAATGTCTATTTTCTTTGTCTAAAAACTGTTTGTATTAGCCTATAGGATAATTGATAATAAATTAGGCAATCTAATATATTTATTTTATATAAGTTCTCAGTAATTTTTTATCATAAAAATATGTATTGTATTTTTAGTTGTTCTATTTAGTATTATTTTTGTTACAATGATAATATTTAGTGGTTTAGTAACTTAAAAAGAACTCAGATAATTTTAAAAATAAAAATTTTAAATTTCCCGCGTTTATAAATGTTATAGTTTTTCTACGTAGTGTAATTGTCAAACGGAGCTAGCGCCAGCCTCCTATACCCGGGGATTTTGTGTGCTTGATGGCACTGTATATAGTTTGGATAATGACAGGTACCTAACTGCTTTCTTTATTATTAGGTTTAATCAACTTGATAATATATGTCAAACGTATGAATCGATATTTACCTTCAAACGTTTATAAAGGTATCAATGAACAACTCACATCAACACAATAATTTATTTACTTACAAATGTAATTATATGAGTATTAGCAATATCGAAATTAAAAGCACTCATAAAAACGCATGGATTAGAAGCACACATATGATTAACATGATGTGGATTGCTCTGTTTCAAAATCTTTCTAAAGTCTACACATTACCCTTTTTCTATGACGTAAGATTTTTCTCTCTTAATTTAATAATAAGGAACTGGACGAAACAAAAAATCTTCAGTTTTTGGTTAGGTCCGCTTAAGGCTTGTTTTATAATACTATCAATGTGACATTTTTTCCAAAATAAAAGGCAATAAAAAGCAAGCCAGCAAGACTAAAATCTTATTTTAAGCGTTAGAGAGTTGTCCCAAGAGGAGAAACACCGAATTGCATACGTCAATAATGCCTTGGTTTGAATAATGTGCTATGTAGAGCATCCCTTACATTAAATGTTGGTATATATTAAATTCTTTCTGAAGTCTATTACATGTGATCTAAATGATCATTTTGAATTTCACTGTAATATAAGACATACGTTTTAAACGCTAGGTTTTGTTATTTCTGCCGTCACAGAAAAAGGGTAATGTGTAGACTAGCAGTGTCCATTTTGTTTCTCCTTCTCTCATTTCCATCCTCCGTGGCATTCGAAAGCTGTCATGGTCGTTCCTTAATCAACGTATAGTGTATCAAACGGAGCATCTTTCTGGTTTTGCTATTCCTAAAAATGTTGATACTTCCTTCTCCATTGTTCTGAACTTTGATTATTCATACTTGAACAAACTTACAAGTTACAACACTAATGCATCTGTATGCTAAATACGAATGCTGCAACTCAACCAACACACAGAAGATACAATGGGTTCTATAATTAACCCCGAATTCAGATTCGCACGTTTAGGGGTTGATTAGGGCAAAATCCTGAAATGTGTTTTTGTATTGGATACCTACACAAGCAAACACCAAGTAGATATACTACCGGATCTAAGAATATTGAGCAATTCGTGAAAATACAGTTTACCTTTTTTCGTCCTGGTTAGGGTAAATTTCAAAAAATCCTCTTTAGCCCATTTTATTGTGAAATGGGCCCATAACAAAATTATAATTTTAATCCCCTACCTCTTTTTATTTTTCCCTCTTTTTACCTCTTTAGGGGTAAAATTTAAAAGAAACTCTTAAACCACTTTCTAAATATTTTAAAATTACGTCTATATGCCAAAAAATTTTCTAGCTCAAGAAACATAGAAGACACGAAGGGTTATTTAATTCACCCCGAATACAGATTCGCATCTTTAGGGGTTGATTTCCACGTGCCCAAGAAATATCACTTTATGTACTCGTTATATAAATAACTTTTTTTAAACGGCAGTGAAAACCTCGAAATCGTCATTAAAATACGAGAAATTGGCAGTGAAGTAATCTATTGTTTAACGAATTTTTGTAGGCGGCGGGGTGTTAGATAAACGTCAACCGACGTCAACATAACCTACAAAAGTTGGTTAAAATGTTGTAATTTTGTGATATCTCGACTTAAAGAAAACATAATACACACCCCGGCACTGAAGTTCTTTTTTATCCCTCATATGCTTTATCTGCCTAGGCCCTATGGGCCTCGACAACTAAACCCACATTGGTGATAGAAAGCTAAACTTCTTGGTGCCTTGGAATACAAACTACAATTCCTGCAGCAGCGGATTTTGATGTGCTTTATGCAATCGTTATCAGTGACGATGAAGTTGACAGTTTGTACTGCCTTCAAAATGTATATTACACCATACACCATTATACGCTCGTGAAAATTATCACACCCACGCTTAAGGACTCGTGTATCAAACAAAAATCTCATGCGCGTATAATGACATTACACTCTTTGCCTCAATCCAAATTAATAATAAGTAATTTTTTTGTTGATAATAAAGTATAACAATCGACAAATTGAGAAACGGGAGAGGGGCACACTCTTTGATCCCGGACGCGATATTGTCGAGTCGGCCTATTGGAGTATTCAGTGCACTGAGTAGTAGGTAATGGGTTTCACGGACTATGTTATAGAGTTCAGCTTATGCATGCACATACTTTTCTAATCCTTCTCTCAGACACGTGTTAAAAGACGCATGGTGTTTTTATGAGTATGATATAGTAAGTTGCCACGGTTGACACATTATCTTAATGTATTAAAAAAGCATTAAAACATACAGTTCGTAAAATGTGTATTTGTTATAGTACTATACACTTTAATTTGCATCACGATTATTTTAAAAAAACTGAGAGGCTAGCTATCGCTTCTGAAAACCCGTAAAAGTACCGCAATAATCTTAAGATACAAGTAAAAGTGGCATTCCCCGAGGCAACACTTAAACATTAAACTTCCTTTAGCTACCAGATTCGGAATTTCACGAGACCAAGCTCGTGCACAACGCGTGAACTCAACCTGCAGACACTACTTCTTACGCAAACGGCGCCGTAAACTAAAATACATTTCCACACACTTTGAAACTTTGAATGGTGTTTTCCTTGCCCCCGACCAAGGCTTGCCGTGCATTATTTGCTAATAAGATATTGCACTTACTTCGATTTTATCTTATTGCAAGGTGCACGACCCTGCACAGTGTTCAGCGTGAAATTGCGTCCATTTCCGCGTTTCCGTTAAGTTTTAAAAGTTGAGACATTAACAATTATATAACATATGTGGCTATTAATAGCATTTATCGAGATATTAACATAACACTAAAACCAGGTACTGTCTTCAGCATCTTTAAAAATTAAACAAATACTAACTGCACTCTATCTCAGCTTTGGATACATGGAATTTAGGGCTAATATTCTAAATCTGGCAATAAGTACTAAAAACTGGCTGTACATTTTCAAATAAATTTCATTTTTTCATTACTTTCAGTTAGTGAATTGCGTAGTTCCGTTAAAATAATTGTTTCTGTCTGTAAATAAAGTGAGCTTCAGCTTGCAATGAATACCTAGACATATTTTTATTTTTACATCGGCGACCTTCTAACTAATTATATAAAGTCTACGTTATTGTATACGTATAAAAATCTGATGTGATACACTTCCTTTTACAGTGATCTTATAATTATTAGCCAAAGATTAGATTTTTAATTTATAAGCATGTGTCAAACATTTTCAAAAATTATAAATTCTACAAAAACTACAAAATACATCATTAGTTGAAGAGACAAATTTTCTCTAAAATTTTAAGCTAAATTGAAAAATGTAATAATATATATAATAAAAAAAGAAAAAAAAAACAAAAGAAACTTATTTTAGAAGTATTCAACTGGAAAATCACCTATCTCACATCAATTCTCATTAAAAATGTAGTGAAAATGTAAAGTTTGAATAAAATCGTTACAGCCGTTTTTGAAAAAATCGAAAAAAACTGAAAAATTACAAGAGTAAACATCGACTTCCGGTTATGCGATTTTTTTCAAAAGCTTTCTGTCTCGTCTACATAGTACACAAAACTTATATATGAAGTTTCAACGCCATACCTCTTTTCGTTTTTGATATATTCGGTTCACAGACAGACAGAGAGACACACAGACAGACACACCAATGAACAAAAATATGTGTTTTGGGTTCAGGGGACTCTAAAACGTGAAGATCTGTTGAAAACTCAATTTCGAATTTTTGAGGTGAATCCAATAATTCCTTTATCGTAAAAGCTAGTAAAAATGCGTGGCAATTTTTAATGTGTAAACCTTACTACTTAAGGTCTATTGATTCGCTTGCTCTTTATAATAGAAATAAACCAAATAATTTTAAAAGCAGCAAAGAGAAAACAAATAAGGAAGTTATATAGATAAGTAAAAATGTAAAGTGAAATTAATTACTAAAATATACGATACCCCCCACTCAAGTGGGGGGTATCCACCCAAGAAAAGCGCCCTTTCGTGCTTTCCAAGAATACTTCGACACTCAGCATCCCTCCGTTTCGCTAATACAATGAAATATTATGAACAAGTTATTTATCAAAAAAAAAACCAAAAAATGTTTTTTTTGCGACGACATACCTCAAAAGTTGATGTTGCCTTCATTTTCGGAGGACCTATCGTATGAAAACGATCCAAACCTTCAGGAAGGTTCCTGGCGACCGGAATCGTGTACACATACGAACATACATACCCCGCACAGAACGTTTAGGCACCCGCTAATACGAGGGAGGGATATAGTGGGCTGGGGTCTTCACCAAAGTATCCGCACAGGCGAGACGGAGCTTTGGTATAGTGGGTTCATTAGTCGGTTGGCAGGGATTTTAGAAATATTTGACTCAGAGTGGTTTTCGATATGAGGGAATTTCAATACTTCGTACACTTGGTGTCGAAGTAATAAAACAGGGCGAACAAAAATTAGTTTATGTGCATTAACAGTTGAAGTAGCGATGAATTAACAATAAAACCGCTGTGGAAGACTTTAGAAAAGAAGCAACTAATGTGTGGTCGATATTGAAGTTCAAACAAAAATAGTCCCAAAAAGAGAAGATATTGGAAGTAGTTCATGAGTGGGTGTATGTGAATGTGTCTATGAAATAATTCGAGAATCCGACAAAAATGTATTTTTGAATAGGCAGCTATGATTTTATGTTTTGCTCTCCCCGAACAACTAAAAGTAGTTGACTATTGAACCGATTTCAATCTATTTAAAAAGACTTAAGGAAGTGATTGTTAGAAAGAAAGCTTGTTGCAAATTTTCTGTATCACACTGTATGCAGGGTGTGTTCAAATAGAGTAGCATAAATGGTGCGGGTGAATACTGGAGTCAAAATAAGATCAAGTCAAATATGCCTTAGTACAAAGTTCCACGCCTGGTGACCTACAGCCCCTTAAAGTTCAAGAAGAAAAAACAGATTTAAATGCATTAATCAAGAATGCTTCGACATAGACTACCCATATTTGGCATACGTGGGTACCCATTGTTGAATAATACACCCCTTTAATGGGGTTATTAAAACTTTTCGAAATTACTATACTCGTAGATCAACTTCGTCGACACATTTTTCGTCTACTTAACTTATTTAACTTTTAAGTTATCAACAAAGATAAAAAATACTCGAAAAACTATGTTATCCATAAATGGAATGTTTGTTATTAGTGCTTTTGTTTTTGAAAAGCTATTTAGTTGTCAAATATCATTAAACATTAAGATATTTGTAAAAATATGTTTCTTTGTGAATGTCTAATCAAAACTAGAGCAGTTATCAGCTGTATGAATTTCTAAACCATTAAGAGGGTGGATTATCCAACAATAGATACTCATGGATTCTAAATATGGGTACTATGTGTCGAGGAATTCCTGATTAATGAATTTAAATATGTTTCTTCTTTTTGACCTTTAAGGGGCTGGAAGATATCAGGGTGTAACTTTGTGCTAAGGTACGTTTGGCTTCATTTTGACTCAAAGATTCACCCGAATCTAAGTACTAAGTACTGTACCGTAAAGCAACTAAAACAAAACACTTTTTGAATAGTATACAATAACTCCAAACTTAAAACAAAAAGTTAGGCGTGGCTATCATACGACTTTCTTTTACTGCGCAACTTACAGACAACAATTTCGGTAGACTTTAGTAATACATAATGCCAAAATTACTGTTATCCTTTCTTTCCGCAGATATAAAACTGTAAATACGTATTAACAAAACTTACTGATTTTTAATTCCCTCTCCTGAAAGACGAAGGAAGTATTGTAATCACGAAAAAATCACCTTCCGAGATTTCTTCACGTTTCAAGGTCCCTAGATGACGAAATAGATATTTATCCATTAAGGGAGATATGAATATGTTTTTCCCTGAGGTTGACATGTGTGTGACATGAGGGTAAAAAAATGAATATCTCCCGTGGTGCATACAATATTTTAGTTACTAGCATATTAGTAACGATAGTATGAAGTTTCAAAATGTCATAATGACATTTAAAATTAGAATATTTAAGTAACATCAAGGGTTGCCTCAATCAATGTATGGTTGCTAAGACATGGCCTATAGTTGCATGGTTATCAAGAGTTTGAGAGAGAAAAAATTTGACAGGTCCCTTGGGAGTTATGAGTAGCTTTTCATATTTTGTTTCTATGACGAAAATGTACAATATCACGTTGCTAGTAAATAAAAGAGGTTTTCTTAATTCCGTCTGTTTGTCTGTCTGTCTGTCTGTCTGTCTGTCTGTCTGTCTGTCTGTCTGTCTGTCTGTCTGTCCGCCTGTTTGTCTGTCTGTCTGTCTGTCTGCCTGCCTGCCTGTCTGTCTGTCGGTCTCTCTGTATGTCTGTTGGCAGTACAGCTCAAAAAATATATGTTGGGGGAAGACGATATTTTGCATACATATTACATATCTACCTCGCATGAAATCGGTACAATTTCATACAAATATATACAGGGTGAGTACCTTAAAAAATTAAATTTTGTTTATTTTTGGGTTAATTTTCAAATAGAAGGAACTAGTAACTTTGACATAGGTCAGGCTTTACATTTTACGAAAATAAGACCCAATGGATACAGGATAATGTCACAAAAGAGTAAAAACGTTTCAACAATAGACAGTTCTGTTCAAGAGAGGCGCGCGCCGCACTTATTTCTATAAGGCTTGATGGCGCAGTTGGACTTATCAATGCAGTTATCAACCATGCAGAGATGCGGTTACGATCGCTATGCAGATGCGACGGGTTCAAACCCCAGCGGGATACATTTTTTTAAATTTGCAAATTGATCTAATTCGGGCGAGGGAAGTTCTGGGTAAAACCTTTTACAGATTTTTATAATTATTTTAAATTGAACAGAAAAACATAAGCAAAAACATTTTTGTAAAAAAATTTGGATTTTGCTTTAAATTCAAAGACCATATATTTAACAAAAGTTATAGACAATTACTAAAGTATGAACAAAAATTATTTTCATTTATAGTTATGGAATAGTTCCTAATTTATGAATGCAACTATGTATACAGATTGTCTGCAGGTACTAGGTACACGCGGTAACTACATACAGAGACGTTGTGTTGCTTAACAACCACTTTAAATTTTAAACCGTCTCTATATCTAGTTACCTTGTGTACCTGCAGACAATCTGTATATAAATTGTAAATCATTCAATTATTTATTTTCCTTAAATGAAAGTGCTATAACTTGGAGGGTCTTGGTGTGCAACCATAGTGTTATAAGCACTTTTTACTTGTTTTTGAGGATACACACACTCCTCAAATTTTGAGACACATTTTAGCAAACACCCTGTATATGTCAGCCTATAACACTGTTTATTAGTATATTACGCAACAAGTTTAGCAAAGTGATGTTTTACTGAAAAAGTATGGCTGGTTTGACTACGAGCGTTAGCGAGTACTTAAACGCCCATACGAGTTCAGTAAAACCACTTTTCTAAGGTGTTGCGTATACTACTTTACCGCATTTCATAAGAAATGTAAAATATTAAATTTTTACATAAAAGTGACACTGAAAGTGTCAAAACAACCAAGCTTAGCAGAGCTCGCAGCTCCAGTTGATGTTATGCGTTTGGCAGTACTGAAGTGTATTGTTGGTGACACTGTAAGTCTATGTGAAATTCGAGGTTATCAGGTTAGGTTTTGCGTTAGTCTGTGTCAAAACTGAAGCAAAACCTAACCTGATAACCTCGAAATTGACATATACTTACAGTGTCACCAACAATACACTTCAATACTGCTAAACGTAAAACGAATTGCCGTGCTATACAGAAAAGTGTTGCTAAAAAATATTTCTGCTATTAATTTTTGGACTTTCAAGAGATTGTTGCAGACATTTAGTTTTACGATTGTTTAAAATTACACATATCAGAAAAACTTTTGAAACTAATGTTTTATACAATTACGTAATATACAAAGTGATTTAAAAAACTACATCTAGTTGCTTTGGTCGGGTAGTGGGTACACACTATTTACGATCCAGGTTTACTTCAGGGAGGCGCCCCTGTTCTCGTGAGCCATGTTTTGCTCCTACCCCCGAATACCGGGAGAATGTGCGTCCCAACCTAAATTCCCATTCACACTTTTAATCCTCCCATATCCCACCTAGTGAAGAAGGAAAAAAGCACCCGCTTCACTATATACTAGCCTAAAACTATTTGTGCAATCATTTGTATGCTTTTATGTACATGATGGCAGGCTTGATGCAAAATGATTCTGGAGTTAAAAATATTTCCTCAGTCGGATATCCAATGAGGATGCGTGTACACAAACAAAAACAAATTACGATAAAATCACTAAGAAATAACATATAATTTTACAACCTGGCACACCAGCGATTTAAGAAAAGCAAGAAAACTAAATATAACAGAAAAAAGGCATATGTGAAATGATAGAGGAGAAAAACTATTACAGTTTCGCATTGAAAATAACTATGCTAAAATTAATCAAGATATAATAAAAACTTCTGAACAAAAGGTAAACAGTAAATTAGAGCAGATAACAGAAAGTAATCAAGAGAAAGGTGTGGGGTGATTAATAGTATATTTCAAACCAAGGTAAGAAAGTACAGTCTTGCAAACCGAGCGCAAAGTTTATAAACCGAGCCGAAGGCGAGGTTTGTAATTGCGCAAGGTATGCAAGAGCACTTTCTTAACGAAGTTTGAATACTATTTTTTCCCAGCCGGCCTCAGTGGAGCAAAATTTGACACTATAAAAATAATGCAACAGACTGTTAAAGTTGTTAAAGGTGACAATATCTTGCAAAATATGCAGCATGTTTTCCGATTTTATGCTGTTCTTAAAATGTTTCTAAAACATTTTATTCATAAGTAACTCTAAAAACTTAAAAATTCTATGAATGGGATAATGAAAATCTTTAAAAATAAAAATAGCATTTACTAAGTAGTAGACTGCTTGATTCGAATAAGAACAGTCAAATCGGCGTCGCTTTTCTAAATTTTCTGAAATTTCAAAGTAAGTAGGTGAGTAGATTGGTTTAAACTTTTGACAAATATAAATTTTAATTTGAACTGCAGATTTACCCAAAATGTCTGACATGGGAAGGAATGAACACTTATCATGCACCCCACCTGAAATCCGTGGTGCAGCCTGCAGCTAATGTCAGCAATTTATTACCTGAAAAGTCACAAGATAGATATAATAAGGCATATTCTAACTTTAAGGAACGGTCTAATGTCAAAAAAGTGACAAAAATTAGTGAAAATGCAGTTTTAGTATATTTTGAAGAAAAATCGAAACACTACAAATCATCAACACTGTGGTCCATCTACTCTATGATTAAATCCACATTAAACCTAAGAGATAATGTCGACATTTCCAAGTAACATGTGTGTCAATTTCTGAAAATAAAATTTCCAATTAAAGGTTGCTTTAATTACCTTATACAAAAACAGGAACTTCAAGACAGTTTGTAATAATTGAATCAAATTGGATACGTATCACCACCTTGGTATGAGACCTGCAGCCAGCAGACCAGTCACGGTTTTTCCTCAGTGTTCGTAATGGGCAAGTATCGAAGCAGCCGATTGGGTATAATACATTTGGGAGTATGCCTAAAAAATTGCTTCCTTTTTAAAACTTGAAAACTCACACCTTTTTACTGGACATTGTTTTCGAAGAACCTCGGCTACTGCACTAGCTTCACAGGGTGGCGGAGTTTTAGACTTGAAACGCGATGGAGGATGGAAATCGTCAAACATCGCCTAAGGATATGTGGACAATTCCCTCATAAGTAAAAAAAAATTGCCAAAATGGTACATTTGACAGAACCACAACCAGGGCCATCTACCTCTGACATTCCGGCAATTCCACAAAGTACTGCAGCTACAAATATTTCAAATACAGTTAATTCATATTTGAACATACCCGTTAATAAATTAAAAACGGGAATTACCATTCAAAGTTGTACAAATTGTTCCTTTACTTTCAATTTCAATGCAGAGTCATAAATTTAAAATTATTATTAAATTACATTACATAAATACAATTTTTCACTGTTCATTAGTCGTTTAATTTCGAAATAAATACATAATAGTGTTTTTGTCGTTAAAAAATCGCTTTACTATTTATGCTTTTTGAGGTTATGTCCACTGAGGTCAAACTGTCAAAGCAGTTTTGGTTGGATTAAAAAATAAAGCGCGGGCGCGCACAGTGATTTTTAGCCTCTCCTGTCGTGAGTACGCATGCGCGAGATGTTAATTTAATTCCTTCCAATGAAGAGCCACTCACGGGGCCACTTAAGGTTTCGTACTTATCTGCATCAAAAGGATGTGAACACTCACAAAATGCATTCCTAATTCCTCGTATAAACAGACTGTAATACAAGTCATAAAGTCAATTATCCGTCAGTCCGTCAACTATCAATATGTCAGCTGTCAGAATCAGCACGCGTCAGCAGTCAGCTAACATGCGGTACAGTCTCTTCATAAAAATTGCATGATTTACTTTCTTACCTAGGTAAGAAAAACGAACTTTCTTACCTCAGATGAGGTGAGCAATGTCTACTATTCTAATCGGCTCGGAAAAATATATTACAATGCTTTGGGCATGTTTCCCGTAGAACTGAGAACAATTTGGAAAAACTGGCTGTACAGAGGAAAGTTGAAGGAAAAAGCAGCGTACATACATCAAACAAGTAGAGACACTCATGACAAATGTTGAAACCTGTCTAGAGTACCTGGGACAATAACTCGGGGGTATTTCTAAGCTTGACTATCAGATGGCAGCACAAAGTTCTACCAATTAGAGTACCTATATAATAAGGTACTCTACTACCAATCAGAGCCCAGTTACTGACTCTGCTACCAATCATTTGTGATAAAGTAGTGGCGCCATCTGCTAGTACCATCGGAAAGTATCCCCCAGGAGCCGTTCAAGGTCATCCAACTCGGTATTTTGACATCAAAGGAACCGACAGTGAGTGTCTCTACTTGTTTGATTTATGTACGCTAGAAAAAACTTTAGAGGTAGAATGCCAAGAAGGTGGTTAGATGAAATTAAAGAACTAACTGGAAACAATCTTGAAGAAAACATCAAATTGGCGGAGTATTGAGATTATTGTAGAAAAATTATAAACCGACAGACATATAAACTAATTAATTTGCACCAATCACGACCTTCGGATTGAAAGAATTACGACAAGAAAAAGACTTGCCTATGAAATTCCTTTGCATGTAATTTTTTATGTGTCAAAGCTTTAAATAAGTTATTTAACAGAAGTTCTAAATATTTGCATAATATGTATGTTCTACAAAAATAATTTTTATCAAACAATCCTAAAAATTTCAGGGAAAGCAGAAAAAACAAAATCTGGTGTGATACACGCACACAACTTCCTTTTACAGTGATCTTATAATTAGCCAAACGTTTGATTTTAAATTTTTAAGCATTTGTCAAAAATTTTCAAAAATTAAAAATTTTACAAAAACGGTACAAAATAGAGTGTTAGTTGAAGAGATAAATTTTCTCTAGAATTTTCAGCTGAATCCAAAAATATAATAATATACCGGGTGTTCTACTTAAAATATGAGTTAATAAAAGAAAACAATGGAAACCCATTTTAGAAGTATTCAACTAGAAAATCACCTATCTCACATCAATACACATTAAAAATTTAATAAAAATGTAAAGTTTAAAAAAATCGTTAGAGCCGTTTTTGAAAAAATCGAAAAAAACTGAAAAATCACAAGAGTAAACACCTACTTCCGGTTATGCGATTTTCTTCAAAAGCTTGCTGTCGCATCTACATAGTACACAAAACTTATATATGAAGTTTCAACTCTATACCTCTTTCCGTTTTTGAGATATTCTGTTCACAGGCAGACACACAGACAAACACACAGTGAGACACACAGACACACAGCCACACACACAGACAGACCAATGATAAAAAATATGTTTTTTGGAATCAGGGGACTCTAAAACGTGAAAATCTGATGAAATTCTCAATTTCCAATTTTTGGGGTGAATGCAATACTTCCTTTATTGTAAAAGGAAGTAACAAGAGTGTGTGCAGTGCCAGTTCCGGCTGGTCGATTTTAGTCAAAAATCACTGGGGTTTCCAAATTTATATTAAAAACGTAGATACACATTTTCAGGCCGATCGATTAAGCGGTATGAGCTGTAGAAAGCACACGGCTGACACTGATAATTTCGAAAACCACTTTTTACTTCCTTTTACGATAAAGGAAGTATTGGATTCACCCCAAAAATTCGAAATTGAGTTTTCAACAGATCTTCACGTTTTAGACTCCCCTGAACCCAGAAAACATTTTTTTTTCATTGGTCTGTCTGTGTGTCTGTCTAACTGTGAACAGAATATCTCAAAAACGAAAAGAGGTATGGCGTTGAAACTTCATATATAAGTTTTTTATACTATGTAGATGCCACAGCAAGCTTTTGAAGATAATCGCATAAGCAGAAGTAAGTGTTTCCTCTTGTGATTTTTCAGTTTTTTAAATTTTTTTCAAAAACGGCTCTAGCGATTTTTTTCAAATTTACATTTTTATTACATTTTGAATGTGTATTGATGTGAGATATGTGATTTTCCATTTGAATACTTCTAAAATGGGTTTCTTTTGTTTTCTTTCTATTTGTTTTATTAACTCCTATTTTAAATAGACCACCCGGTATATTATTACATTTTTGAATTCAGCTTAAAATTCCAGAGAAAATTTGTCTCTTTAGCTAACGCTCTATTTTGTACCGTTTTTGCAGAATTTGTAATTTTTGAAAATTTTTGACAAATACTTGTATGTATGTATTATCTGTAACCTCATTTACCTTGCGGTGTCGAGGCTGGTGCTATATGCGCTGGAAATTAAAAATCTAATTTTTGGCTAATTATAAGATCACTGTAAAAGGAAGTTGTGTGCGTGTATCATACCAGATTTTTCTGAATCAAAAGACACGAAAACTGATAGTTCCGCAAAAACCTCGAGTTTGAAAATGTTCATGACTGCTATATTTTATTTTACTTTGTAAAACATTGTGGTTTCCAATTACGAAATGTAATTCGCCCCATTCCAATATAAAAATACAGCTTGTCAACTGTTTTAATAATATTGACACGATAATTTAATTGAATTCAATTTTTTATGGCAACTCTCAACCGATTTGAACTTATAAGTCAGTTCTTAATTAATTTTCTTAAGTCAGGGTGTTAGATTTACAATTTAATTACAATTAGCAGAACTGTAGGTAAAGAGGTACGCTCGATTCCCACGTTGTGGAGAATTTCTTTGTCGCTTTGTATCGTTACTCTCAAATTCTTTCCGACTACTACTCTTAAATTTACAGCATTTGGAGTACTCGACCGTCTGGTTATCGTTTTGAACAGTATATTATTTTGGTGCAGGTAGAGTTTTGCAATTCCAAAATCTTTGTGTAGTAAGTGTCTTTTGTATATGTTACTCAGATGCCGAATTCTCTCAATTGCCGAAATGGAACGCCCAGTCCGAAAACTGCGTAAAACCTAAATTCGCTCAAGTGCCGATTTATTTTCCTCAACCACATCATTGGACAAATTAATTTCGGCAATTGAGCAAATTCGAATACATACAGACCACATGATAGTTTATTTTAGATGTATTGGTCTTTTAATTAATATATATTTTACTTGAGAAAAGTATAATTCTATTTTTTTGAAATATTACTGTTGAAAAGTCAATTTGAATGTAATACATACACTAATTTTAATGCCTATCCAAATACGTAAAAATCTACAGGATGTTTCATTTCCATGGGCACACCTAATGAAACGATGTTTAGAATTAAAGCTGGCTATTTTGTAACGTTCATTAACATTTAACGCTCTCTTCAATACTTCTATTGAGAACGAAGTTATAGCTTAGAAAGATACAAATCACCCATATAAATTTGTGAATAATTCTGTATTGCTAGTACAGACTAAAACATGTATAAATTAAAATTTATGAAATCAACTTCACAGACCAGCCCTGTTCTCTGAAATTCCACAATAAAACAGTATGGTTTAAAAACTCGCTGTGGAATCCAACAGATATTTAATCTAAACGTATGTTATAATGTGGCCCTTGCATAGAAAAAGATATCTAATTTTGACTACCTATTTACATCGTGCGTCGTGATACAACATGTATTTTGTCAGTTTGCGTTAAAAAACAATTTTCCATAGACCACTCATAACCAATTAGGATAAGGGCAACTATCATAGTGTTATATGTTTAACATATGATTATTACTATTTTCAAGTAGAGAGTTATAAAAATATGTGTGCTGCAACAGCAACTAAGAATATCATATCGCGTTCACAAACAGTGTTCCTTTGGACCATGCATTAAGGAACTGATATGTATTTACTGCTAATTAGTTTGGCAATAAATACGTAGGGTTTAAAATAGTTGTTGACATGACTGGCTTTCTTAACTTATGCAACAGGCGTCTATAAATTATTGTGATCTTTTAATACTGCCATCAATCGATACTGTCTGATGAACATAAACAATAACATACATAATAACTTACCTTTCAGTACATGAACTTCATTAATGACATATGAATATAAATTGGGCCTACCTATACAGCTCCTGCTCCTGATCGAGCTCTTTCAACACAAAGGGTGAGCAAGCTAAGCAGACAGGAAAGTACTCAGCAATTTATTGTAATGCTTATTTATTGTTTATGCTATCATAATGCCATTCCGATTATATTCAGGAATACCCTGTTATTCAAAAGTATTAAAAGTAAATTGTATTATTATATACAATAACTATTAAAAGAAACTTTGATCAGAGCTAGCATTATACAGTACCACACGACTAACTTGAAAATAATATGAATCACTTCGCTTATTCAATTAATTTTTTATTAAGCAGAGTAGTAATGTATATTTTGCGCTTGCATCAAGATAAAAATAATCTACATTGATACACAATTGTGTATAAATAAGTTACAATATTACTTTAAAAATAAGTAATAAATATTAATAAATATCGAAGTGCAACAGAATAGTAATAAATTAATACAGATAGATTTTATAACCAGTAAGGTACATTTTGTTATTTTCGTTTAGATTAAAATTGTAACTGAGTAGTTTAATAACTACCGTTCAAACATGTACGAAACAGAATAAATGTTTTTTTGCACTTCCGGGACTAAAGTTGATACTTTAGTCCCCGTAAACAGGGACTAAAGTAGCTCATTTAATCCCTAGGGACTAAAGTAAGAATGATACCGTAACTATGGTAAATTTATGTACACACGAGGTTAGTAGGTTAGGTTGTGTTTGTCATTTGACACACACTGACGCAAAACTTAACCTGCAAATCTCGAATTTGACATATTCTGACAATACACTTCAGTACTGCCAACTGATTCAGGCTATCCAGAACCTGCTGCAATTCAGTTTTTAATAAATTGTAATTGTCAGTTTCCAAATTGACAGATTCCAAATTTTGGAAATGTTTGATGATAATGTCCCAAAAGTGCAAAAAATAGCGTATATACCTCGGGACTAAAGTGCCTAAATCCCTTGAGCGGTTGCTGCCCTCGGGCTTTACCCTCGGGGCAACAAACTCCACTCGCGGGATTAAATGGTGCACTTTAGTCCCTCATGATATAATATACTATTTTGCACTACTAGTCTCAGAACGCATCGTTATTGGCCTATTTTTAGGTCGTGAAGTTGATTTTCTCCACCAAGGGAGAGAAAGTAAAATAAACAATTTTCACCGTGGTAACTAATAAATTGCTAAGTTACCAAATATGACTATTTTAATTTTGACGTCTTAAAGAGCTGTATTGTCAGGTTGACAGTTAAAATGTTTTCGAAATTTGTTGGGAATTTAGGCATTAAGCCGTTTGGTAGTGCAAAAAATAGTATATACACCACGGTAGCGAATCGTCTTATAACCTTCGCGCTTTAGATACTTCGCCCTGCGCGCTCAGTATCTAATATGCGCTCAGGTTATAATACTGCGCTTCGCTACCTTGATGTATAATATACTATTAACATTTTGCTTGCTAATTCAAACCTTTCATACTTTAAGTACAAACAAATATTTTTGCGGGATCATGTCAAAAACGGCTTTATCCTCGTACATCAATTCGAAGTTCAAAACGTGCCACTTTTACGCACTAGTATGACAATAGATTTTTTGATAATGAATTTTCTAATTTTCTGGGTCACCAGCAGCATCTGCAATTGGATAGAACTTACACTTTTTTCATAATTGAAATGTTTCGTAGAAATTACCCAGGAATTTGATAGATTTTTTATTCATTCTGAAATTTTTGCAATTGTTTAATAGGAAAAAACTGTTCCAAGTTTTATTTTAAACCCATTTATAAATTCTTGAGCCAAAATTCCGAGTTTGAGAATAATGTTATACCACACACTTGTATCAATAAGGTTGAATTTTAACTTCATTTAAAAAAACATCCAATTGTTCATGTACTCTTAGAAAAAAAATCGCTATATGAAGCATATGTATTATATTCTAATATAGACAGAAACAAATCTTAAAAGCTCATTTTCATTGAAGACGGAAAAATGGCAGCATTAAATAAAAATCTTGTTTTGTGTAATAAAGGTAAATCAAACGTAATCAAATTTTCTTGCAAGTTTTTTTGCACAATTGTTTGGTTTCATTATACTTCATTTATTAATAATTATGTTAATTATACTTTTAATACTTTTAGTACCATTACATACGACTTTTTGTATTTGTAAACTTTATTTAATTGAGAGAAATTTATATGGTTAAGTTAAAATTATAGACACAATACCTAGTCTTCCACCGAGATTAAATGTGTGATGTAAAAAGAAAGTTACAGGAATGTATAGAAAAGAGGTATATTAGAGTTGTGCAGTATTTATTGTGTCTAGCATATATAGGTTTCGAATGTGTTGCCTCTAGCAATCATAATTCTTTTGTGATTTTATTGATAAGGAAACCTCCAAATTTAATTAGTTGAAGTGGTATAAGTTGGAAGTAGCGATTTCGCGAATATTTTGAGAAATGGAAAAAAGTGTCTATTAATACCTATAAAAAAGGCTAAACGCCAAAACAAATTAATTCAGATATGGTTGGCGAGCTTGAAGACGCTCCTTTCTCATATCAAGTAGTAAAAATTGGTCTTGAAGTTCAAATGTGGTAGAAGAAGCTGGAAACATGCAAAAGGTGCTGATAGGCTACGTGTACTAAAAAACATTGATCGTATGAATGGCGTAGTCAAAGATCGTAGTTTGACAACACGGTTTAATATTATGCAACATTAGTTAGAAAACCTCGTTATTATATTACAGAAAGAAAAAGATAAAAATTGTCACAAGAGATTCTCCTTTATCACGATAACGCTCCGGTTCATAGGAGCCATATTTCTATGAACAAAATGCGTGATATTTGGTTTGAAGTTCTGGAGCAGCCACCCTAAGCTTCCAACCTAGCTCCTAGCGACTTTTATGTGTTTTGAAAGCTAATGGGGAATCTGCGGGGATCAAAATTTTGGAGCGATAACGGTGTTACGTTAGCAGTTCAGAAATTCATCTCCGATCAAGACTTCGAGGTTTTCAAGAATTGCACTGCTATGCTAAACATTGGTGAAACAACTATTTTTATGTTGAAAAAGAATGTGATGTTATATATACTAGGGACAATAAATACTGTACATCCCTCGTACATTCGCGAATTTTCAAATATGCACATATTATACAGCTTGCTATTGCATGGGATCTTCCAGTTTGTTCTGTGTATAGCAGTGGAGATCACTTAATAATAAAGAGATATATGAAATATAGATGCTAAATGTAATTTCTAGCCTTAAAAATAAGAGGATCAAACATATGTATAACCCTATAGTTAGAGTTTTTAGATATAGAAGAAATTGATATGAGTGTGATCAGCAACACAAGAAAATGCAATTTTATACTTTAATCTACTGATAATACTTCTTTCATTTAACTACTATTTAAACGACTACATTCCAGTTGGGCATGAAAATTATTTGTGTTTCTTGTGTAGTATTACAGCAACGCTAATTTTGAATGTGCATATCAATCGTCAGATCATAATTATTGAAATGGCATTGAACGAATATGCATTCTACGGCCAAAGTCTTCAGAAAGTTGTTATTAATAATATCCGAAACCTCTTGGTGGTGTTGTACTATTGATGCTGTATTTTCGGGCATTTCGCCACAACAAAAAATATTAAATCACGTACGGTTTGGGGAAAAGTTTATCCTCGTTTCAACGAAACGTTCGCAATTTAATATTTTATATTTCTTAGTGTGGTGAGATCCTTATCCAAAGAAACAGCATGAATATTAATAATGGACGTAACTAACCTACAAAGTTATTTAAGAATATTATCCAGAAGTATTGATAATATTACAGTGCTCATTAAATAATCCTTAAATGTTGAAATGAAAATGACCTTGTTCCTGTTGAAGTATTCCCTAGGGTAAATAATTTTATTTGTTCCTCACTTGTAAACATCAATTTATCAAGTCACTGTATTAACCAAGTAAGTTTATTTTAACAAGTTACTAACTTGTAAAATCTTCACAAGTTAACTGTCAGTTTGACAAGCGTGCTCATAGATAACTGATAGCGTGCAAAGCCAGAATTGTCTTCCTTAGTATATGTCATATTCATGAATTTAGTTGCTTGTCAGTTTGATATTTTGAATATATGGCAAATTTCTAGTTATTTACAAGTGTGGAACCAATAAAATATTCAACAATACACGCAAGGTAACGGGTTTCACTAGCTCAAGAAGGTGACTGGCTCGCCTTTGGATGGCCAGAAGTATAGTAAAAGTCAGATGTAATAGCTAAAGTATAATAATTACTGTTATAACTATTTACATACATAAAGACCATTATAACATTGTTAATTATAACAATATAAGTCCAATGTATATCCTAAATCCAGTTTTGGTAAATTGTGATGTCGATAAATTGTGGTTTCTAGAAAACTTTTCACTACGATCGTGTCAAAATTACAACTTTTTGCACAGTTTCTAGTGTCAAAAGTGTTGTTTGTAGCACTCTTAATATTAGCGCCCGAATTACGTCTTTTTTGCACGTCACCGTTGGTGATGTGTTTTAATACTATAATAAAACTAGCTTCGTCGTAAGTTTGAATGTCAACATAACCTAGAATATCTAACACAACGTGACGAAAAAAGTGTCACCGAAAGAAGTTTTTAGATTTCTGTTACGATCATAGCAAAAGTAGAGTATGATACACGTATATTACTATTAGTGCCATTACAGCGTCAGTTACATTAACGTCGCTAAAAGCACTCCGTTTCGCGTGCGCTCTTAAGCTCGTCGCACGTGCTTTAAAGGCGTACTTAAACACTAGTATCATACGTAATATACTATTTCGATCAATTTTCTGCACACTTATTTCCTGGCATTGGCCTAACAATTTCCGAATAGTGGTTTCTAAATTTTTTGATAAACCAATGATTCAATTACATTTTGCAAATCAATTTTTTTTTTATTAACACCTATGGTGCTTACACTATTAAAACTGGTCTGCAAGACCAACCATTAATTTACGTCGGATAAATATTAAAACTAAATACTTATCAACTAGAGTCCATCCAATGATGTGCTGTAGATTTTCCTGACTATTATTTGCACTCTCACACTCGAGCACTATGCTCTTACATAGTCACTTTACACGAGCTCGAAGGGTTTGGTCCTCTTCAGTCTACGGATGATATGTTGTCTGTCCAGCAGCTGAAGAGCTTCAATGTTTTCATGAAGGTGTAGTCTGGCTTCGTGTTTGCCAGTATACCTTTTGATATCTTCCTTGACCATAGGGATGTTTAGATCTCGGTGTAAATCAGCGTTGCGTATATACCAAGGTGCATCTACTATGTTGCGTAGTACCTTGTTCTGGAAAGTCTGTATGCTTTTTATATTGCTGTCTTTGGTGCAACCCCATTGTTGTATACCGTATAGCCATACTGGTTTTAGAATCTGATTGTAGATTAGGATCTTATTATGTATTGACAGCTTGGATTTTCTCCCAATTAGCCAATAAAGTTGTCCGTATTTTAGTCTTGGTTCGCTTACTTTCTTCTTCAAGTGTTCCTTCCACCTAAGTTTGGCATCTAGTGTCATGCCTAGGTACTTAGCATTGTTCGCGTAGGGCACGGTGGTACCATTTATATCTAAAGATGGTGGAGCGTTCAATCTTCTATTTGTAAAGTTAATGGGAGTAGATTTGAGCTCATTCAGCTTAATTCTCCATTGTTTAGTCCAGTCAAGTATTGTATTGCTGGCTGCTTGTAGTCTCTCAATGGCTAAGTCTTGGTCTTTGTCCACTGCCAGAAGTGCGGTGTCATCTGCAAACGTAGCAACTGTGGTTCCTTCCAAATTTGGCATATCGCAAGTATATAGTAGATACAGGATAGGCCCCAGCACGCTGCCCTGAGGCACTCCCGCCTTTATCTCTTTTAGTTCCGAGTATTCATCTTCCTGTTTGATCCTGAAGAGTCTGTCTGAGATGTAGGATGTTAGTATTTTTACATATTGCTTTGGGAGTATTTTGTTAAGTTTATGTGTCAAACCTTCGTGCCAGACCTTGTCAAAGGCCTGGGCCACATCTAGGCATACTGCAGAACAGATTCGCTTTTCTTCCAGTGCGCATTCTATTACATCCGTAATACGGTGCACCTGATCTATTGTTGAATGTTTTGGTCTGAAGCCAAACTGATAGTTTGGTATCAAGTTATCATTTTCTATGAGTGGTTTGAGTCTTTTGAGAAGCAGTTTTTCGAATAATTTCGACACAATTGGCAACAGGGAGATAGGCCTGTAGGACTTAACATTGTTAGGCGGTTTACCTGGTTTAGGTAGCATAATCACTTCTGCAACCTTCCAGCTGGCAGGAACATATTGGAGCCTTAGGGCTGCGTTGAAGAGGTAAGTCAGCATGACTATGCCTTTTCTAGGCAGCTGCTTCAAGATTTCTCCAGTGATCAAGTCGTATCCTGGCGCTTTCTTTGAATTTAGATTTATTTTTATTTCCTTAGCTACCTCATTTGGAGTGACAGGGGTGATATTTTCTGTTCTCAGATTAACAAAAGTGGTCAGAGTATTATTAGCTTGTGTTTCGTTAGGTGGGAAGATGTCTGCCAAATGCTCGGCGAACAAGTCCGCTTTTTGTTTGTTGTTTTTGGCCCACGGGCCATTTTCTTTTTTAATTGGTGGTATTGACGATATAGGTCTTTTGATTTTCTTGGTAGCTCTCCAAAGGGAATAGTGAGTTTCTTCATTCGCCGTTAGTTTTCCCAGGTACGAATTGATGGTGTCTTCTTTTAGCTGTTGTATCTCTCTTTTAAGTTGTTGTGTTTTATTATTAAGAATGGTTTTGTCTAAAGGATCTCGTGATTGTTGCCATTTTCTTCTAGCTCTTCTTTTTTCCTTGACTATTTCTCTGCTTTCTATTGGGTAATTTGCACCTTTGGCTTTGTGCGTAATTTCCCTTGTGTTGTTATATGCTGCTGCCTGTATGAGCTTGATTAAGTTTTCAGTTTCAGCTTCTAGTTCTGCGCTTGTTTTTAGGCTAACACGTAGATTGATATTTTTCTGTAGGTCCATTTTAAAACTTTCCCAGTCTGTAGTTTTATTCACTAGTGCTGGTCGAGTTTCCTTTTTTATTATGTTCTCGCTCAGAGTCATGATGACTGCTGAGTGATCAGATTCCAGGTCAAAGTTTTCATCGAGCTCCATGAAGTTGGGTGAAACTTTGCGTGATATGAAGAAATCCAGCATGTCTGGAATTTTATTAGTGTCAGTTGGCCAGTACGTGGGCTTACCTGTGGAATGGAAATTGCATCGTGCTTCCCAAACAGCCTTTCTCAACTCGCTACCCTTGGTCGTGGTTGCAAATCAAATAATAAATTATATTTCAACTTCTTGCTGGATATTGTACGCGATTAAAAAAGATTGGCAAAGTAATTTTCTTTAAATCAAATTTGAAAAGTATGGCAAATATAAAAAGATGAAACGGTGGAAGCTTGTTATCGATACATATGCATACTGTTGGCCTGGAGCGGTTTTTACCATGCATCCTTTGAGACGCGTGCTTCTTACGACACATTCAGCATTTATAATCTGTTGCAACGGTGCTTTTAATGGGGTATGGTCGTTGCCAACGCCAATGCTAAATTTTGGTAAAAATGAACGAAGACCGTGTACGGCTGCTCAGGCTCAGCGGTGTATTTGTCGAATCTCGTTTCTTTGCGCACATTCGACAATGATTTCTTGTCGTGAATGGACAGACATATTTGTGCAGCTGGTCCTCCATATATAGTTTTAAACCAATTTTACAAGTTTTCCCATTGAAAAAAGTGGCTACCATGGTTTTTGTTGTAAAAGATTTCCTCGGCGATCAAGCATATCTACAAAGGCTGGCTAGTGTTATCCCTAAAAGGGTCGTTAAGAAGATGGAAGAAAAAATTTACAAACTGTTAGGCAAGTGTGGCACAATGGAAAAAGCCATAAAACGTTTGGAGACCGAAAATGAGAAGCTACATGGCGGTTTTGGACGATTTGAAGCAATATACTTGTCGCAGCAATTTACGTATCTTCGGGGTCAAGGAGGAGGTCAATGAAAATGTCGAGGACGAGGTGCTGAATGTCTGCAATAATAGATTGGGATTATATGTCATCCACGATCACATTGCCACCGAATTGAAAAGCCAGGTAATGCTAAACCTAATGCTAAACCTAGGGCTATTATTATAAAAATTTGCAGCAACAAGCACTTTAATAATAAGAAGAAGCTCAAAGGATCGCGCATACTGATTAGGGAGAATCTTACGAGAAATAGGATGGATGTTCTAAATAACGCCATGGAACATTTCGGTTATAAGAACACTTGGACTCAGGATGGGCACGCTTTTATCAGCAATAACAACTGGAAATTTTAGCTGAATTTTATGGGAGAAATTTAAAAATCTTCTGAAAGCTAAGAGTCAGGAGCGGCAGAAAATATGTAGCTTTCGTATTATTAGTTTCACTATATTTCTAATATTTAATTTTACCTAATTAAATTTTATTTCATTTATTCATTCAACACTTAATTTCAAAGTAATTGTTTTTCTATCATTTTGTAAAGTGATATTTGTTATCTCGAGCAACTTATTCGCTAACATTCATGAAAACAAAATAATTGATAATTTACTACCAAATTGTCAAGTGTTACGAACGAAAACAAACACTTTTTTGCAAAACCTTCTAAATAATACTTACGACATTGTGGTTTTAGCCGAAACAGGTTTAAATGCAAATGTTTACGATTCTGAATTATTTAATAAGTGATTCAATGTGTACAGGTTTGATCGTAATAAAAATATTGCAAATAAAACCCGTGAGGATGGAGTATTACTAGCGACAAACAAAAAAATTAAGTCGAAACAGATCTATATGAAATTTACTTATGAAACTTTACTTATTGAATGTGATATTTATGCAAACAAAATTATACTGAGCAATACATAAATTGTCCCACGATCCACACTTGATAAATATACAGAGTTGTATGAAATCTTTCAAAATTATGAATTAGTCTGACAAAAATACAATAATACTAGGTACATACATCTCTTTAGCAGCTGGTAACATGACAACAAAAAGACTTTAAGTATTTTTTATTACTTATCAATGCCGAAACGAAAACGTTGGATGGTTCAGGTGTTAAATGAGTGCTATCCGCTCGATTAACAATATCATTCTGCACTAATTGTAAAGCATAAAATAGACACATACAGATTTACAGTGTCCCAATAACCACACAAATGGTTGTTGGAATTTCAACTGTTTGTTGGCTGGAGCAACAACCAACAAGACCAATAAATCGGTGTCATTGCCAATCACGATAGCCTCTTTTTCCTTTTTTGATTCGTGAATTGCAGTAAAAACAATCTTGGTGTCAGCATCACCTTCTGCCGAATCACTTTGAAGCTAGCTTGCTGTAGGTGTACCGTAATAAGAGCAATCAGGTGCATCTTGTTCTTACTATTAGTTAGAAATTCTGCTTGTCCAAGAGTGACATTAATTGCATCTTCCAATTTCATTTCAACATGTGTAGTAGTGGATGATCTGCGCAAATGTTGTTCGTCGTTTGTGCTGGGTTCTTTACCATAACCCTCTGACCTCTCCACTTCCCTGACCCCTTTATATAATACACTTGTAGCGAATGTTACGAGTTGATAGGCGTCATGCTTTTTTTTTGCCAAACAGAAAAAGTTTTACCCCCTCCATATGCAGCTCCAAATGTACGCCGAACATCAGTTGAAATAGTCATTGCAGAAGCTTGACGAAATCGCCGTTAAAACCCAAAACGCGAAGCGCTTGACAAACGTAGGCATTGCAATGATCAATTCCAGCGACTCGAGATTGCGGCGAGATTGGCCCAAAGTTCGCAGAAATTCGAGTCGAGTGAACCCGTGAAACATTTCGGCAGCAAGAATCCCAAGCGCGTCCGATCAGTGAAACTCCAGAACATGGCTTTGACACCTTGAGCCATTCAGGTCTTACGCGCTGCGAAATTTCATTCCACAAGTTTGGTGAGCAATCGATTTGGGCCACGGGTTATGCGTTGGACCGGGTAGGTCTCCGTTTACTCTACTCCTGTCCATGCGATCTCCTGCAAGTGCAGAGTTAGGTACCGGGAGGGTGATAAAACTTCGTGAGCTTTAATTCACCTGTTTGCAACTGATCGTGTCAAAGGCAGATCGAGTCTCTATACATATATGCAAGATTTGGGAAATGTATGTGATTCGTTTTGGATTCACAAACCATTGAGTACCTAACTTTGCCAATGGTCCTTGATTTGTGGATCCAATGGCTAATCTCTTAGTACATATAGTATCTCTAAGGCAGACTGAAACCAGCTCCTGAATCTGCGACAATCGGTGGTGAAAGCTTGGCGAGGTGCCCAGCGTATTATCTAGAACTTGGAAGTTCGAGCACGCCAGAAAAATTCTTTTGTTTGTGTCTCTGACATTGTAAATAAATTATTTAATCCACAAATATTCTTTGTCTTGTACTTTAAGTTTAGTAATAAATATTATACCTAGTGGTTTTTGGCATGCGCTCTTTTGAGACAATCGCTTCTTAAGACAAGCTAATTTATTATTCCTAATCTGAGATGTTTTATTGGATTTTTTCCGCTGTCTCGAATGTTTATCACACGATATTTCGGAAGTTTTTGATCTACTCCCGTCCTCAGGTGATTGAACTCCTGGATAGTCTGAGAATAACTGATTTTTTTATGCATTTTTTTACGTACACAATAAATAAAACTTTACGTTAATATAACAATTGGTTTACTTTACTTCTATAACAAAATATTTGACACAGGGACTATACCAAACCAATGGCGCTCGAGCATTATCATTCCAATTTTTAAGAGAGGATCGTAAATCAATCCACCAAATTACAGAGGTGTATGTTTACTAAGCAGCATTCTAAAATTAATAACAAAAACAATATCAGGAAAAGTAATGTCGATATTAAAAGGGGAACGAGGAACAGCAAGGCTTTCGCCAAAATAGATCAACTATAGATGATATATACATTCTACGACAGCTGATAGAAAAATCCATGGAATAGGATAAACTAATATATCTTTGTTTCATTGATCTAACGCAAGCATTTGATCTAGTCAAACTAGAGGATCCTCTTTAACATACTGGAACAAAACCATATCCATCCAATAATAATTAAAATTATCAAAGAACTAAACTCTAACTGTGTCACCAGGATAAAAACAATGGGAAAATTAAGTGACGAGGTACCAGTCTCCTCTGGAATAAGACAAGGGGACAGTCAAGCCCTACGTTGTTTAATATTATCATGGACAAAATTATTGAAAGGGTGAAAACGGCCAACGCTGATTATAGAATAGGAAACAAGATGTTAAAGATAATCTGTTATGCTGATGATGCCGTAATTATGGCAGAAAATGAAAACAATTTGCAGAGTCTCCTACTCAAATTCAAGACAACATCGGAAAAGTTTAACATGGAAATATCTACCAGAAAAACGCAGTCAATGACAATGTCTAAAGAACCGTACGTTGTATACTAGCAATAGACGACCAAATAATCACTCAGGTGAAGAATTTCAATTATCTCTGAGTACATATATCCAGCAGTAGAGATATTAAGCAGAAAGTACGTACTCAAGCTACGAAAGCATCAGCCGTGTCTGGTTGCTTGCGAGATATTATATGGAGAAACAAATTTATGACAACTGACAGTAAAACACGCACATACAAATCGTGTATCAGGCCAATTCTGACCTATGCATCCGAAACACGGTCAGAAACCTCTAAAACAAAACAAATGGTAAGAAGCACGGAAATGAAAACCCTGCGTAGCATAGCGGGAGTAACACTAAAAGATAGAGTAAGGAGTAGCAACATAAGAGAGACATGCAGAATCGAGGATATAGTACGATGGGTGAGAGGAAAACGTAGGCAGTGGAGAGATCATGTAAATAGAATGGATGAAAATCGAATAGCGAAAATAGTAAACATGCATAAACCTTTAAACAGATGTCCGCCAGGACGCCCACCAAAGCGATGGTGCGAGAGCTGGACATCTGCATCCCAGGAAAACACTTAGATAATCATTGGATAAAACAGGACTAAGTCCTAAATTAAGTAGAAGAAGAAGAAGAAGGTTTATTTTGCCGCACTTGTATGGAAAAGTTACATTTTTCCTAACTTATATAGACACTGAAATCAAAAATGTTTCTGAAACATTGGGCGATTAATATAAACGGGGTGGGTCGGGACTAAAGTACCAAACTTCGTGAGCTTATAGTCTTTTTACTTCCCTCGTCTAAAAGACGAAGGAAGTATTGTAATCACGAAAAAAATCACCTTCCGAGATTTCTTCAGACCTTCACGTTTCAGGGTCCCTAGATGACGAAAAACAGGTTTTCTCAATTCCGTCTGTCTGTCTATCTGTCTGTCTGTCTGTCTGTCTGTTAGCGGTATATCTCAAAAACTATTTGTCGGAGGAAGATGATATTTTGCATACACATTATATACAGCCTGTTCATAATTAAGCGTGCATTATTGCTATCTCGGTTGCTATTATAGCTACGAAGTTGGTTAAATTAGTAAAATAGTAGCATATTTCGTTCCGATTAAAATGGCGCAAACAAAAAAACAATTGAGCTTCGGGTTTTTGACATATGTCAAAAAATGCATTTTTTTAAATGGAACGCCCTGTATATTTTGACGTCAATCGATAGCCAATCTTCTTCTGAACAAAAAACTTCTTATACTTTACTATCTTAAAGTTAATAACAATGGAGATATACGCCTGGTCAAAATTAAATACGTTGTAGCTCCCATAATAAGCAAGTTAGCAATAGTGCACATTTAATTCTGAACGGGCGTATATCTCCATTGTTATTAACTTTAGGATAGTAGGGTATAAGAAGTTTTTTGTTCAGAAGAAGATTGGCTATCGATTGACGTCAAAATATACAGGCGGCTCCATTTTTTAAAAATGCATTTTTTGACATATGTCAAAAACCCGAAGCTCAATTGTTTTTTTGTTTGCGCCATTTTAATCGGAACGAAATATGCTACTATTTTACTAATTTAACCAACTTCGTAGCTATAATAGCAACCTAGATAGCAATAGTGCACACTTAATTTTGAACAGGCTGTATATACCTGGCATAAAACCGGTACAATTTCAGACAAACATATACAGGGTGAGAACCTTTTGCGTTAATTTTGAAAAATAAGGAAGTAATAATTTTCACATAGATCAGGCTTTACACTTGCCGAAAATAGGACTCAACAGATACAGGATAATGCCACAAAAAAGTCGAAACGTTTCAACAATAAGACCGTTCTGTTCCAGAGAGGCGGGCGCCGCACTCTTTCCAATGTCTCGATGGCGCAGTCGAAAAGTCGATGAGGCTCCAATCTGCTTCGCAGATGCGGCAGGGTTCAAATCCCCCCAGCGGGCTACATTTTTTTATTTGAAAATGTATTTAATGTATTAGACACGTAAAGATATTTTGACTCCCAACTTAATTTGATTTTTAAAATTATTTAGTGTCCCAATGTCCACTAGGGAAGCTGTGGGTAATAGTTATTTACCTAACAAGTTCGGGAAGTAAATTTTCCCGAATGAGCACTTTGTTTGCAGCACGACCGAAGGGAGTGCTGCATGTAGTGCGAATTCGGGAAAATTCTTCCCGAAAGAGGTAGGTACAATGTTTTTTGTAACGAATAACTCAAAATATTTGAAAAAGTTAAAAAAATATTATTTAGTGTTTTACAACTTTACTGAGTTGGCAGCACAAATTACTAAATTTTTATACGTATCCTAGCACCTGTTAGCTTTTGTTGACGTTTACAGCGCCCCTGGAACACACAATTGCCATAGTTTTTGTGGGAAAGTAAAAAACACCCCGGTGCGGGAAAAGTCATTTTCGGCGCATCGGGAATGACCGGGAAATATGAATTTTGAAATCATGAGTGCAAAAAACATTTTACAAATTTGTTTCAACATGACTCAGCAGGCTGTGACTTCTAATATTCTTTACAGTGTACTAACTTAACTTTAAAAATGTCACCAACGTCATTTTAAAAAGCTGTTTGAACACTGCATCAATTATTACAAGGTTTTGTAAAATATACCTTCAAAATGCCAAAAAGCTAACAAAAGAAACTAAGCAAAGTTTTGCAAATAAACGGAAATTGTAGTTCATGTTTTCTTGTTAACTTCATTTGTAACCAACATAAAAAACTGATTTATAACTACATTTCTATCTACACTCTTTTACAAAAATGTAAGGTCATGGCCTGCTCCGAGTCATGTTGGAAAAATATTTTTATGTAGTGATAGCTCCACGTTGTGCTAGTCATTAATTACGCAACGGCTCAATGCTTGAGATGCCTATCTTATTTAGTATTAACCCTACTATTTCTTTTCAAATCGATTATTTTCAATTTTACTTTTTAACCAAGTATTGAGACTATCAGGGTGGTTATCTATTAGTTGAAATTCAAATTTTATTATAATTTTTGATTACTGAATGACAACTGTCAGCTTGACTTCTAAACTTAATCAAACCAAGAATTGACAAATATTCTTTCTAATAACATATCCTTTAATCAATTCACTCAAGTAAATACTGTATTCTGTTTATTTCACTCTTTCTTTTATTGTCTGTTATTCAAAATGATTTTATATGAATAATTAAAACAAACCTGAACACTCCTCAAGCTTTCACTGCAAGTATCCAAAACTACAGCTCCCAATGTCCACAGCACCCGATGTACACAGCCCTTCAAACAATATCCAACCTGTCAAAAACCCTGGCTGTACGCAGAAACTGGTCCTGTTCCCTTTATCAATGTTACTGTCACCCCAACAGATTCCTGGTAAGTTTCAGTATTATAGATGATCCCAAGCTAATCTTCTTTATTCCTCAGCTCGTACTCTGTATCCAGCAACACCTACAGAACTGTCCAAATCATGCAGTTACTTCAACAACTTCCTTCTAAATGATTGACTTGTCTTCCATGTAATCACCAACCTCAGCAACGAACACTAATTATATCTTGCATGTACCAATAAATCCAAATCTATTTAAATATTGTAGTCTTCTTGTTATTTGTATCTAATTAACTGTATTCCACAATCTCTTCACCGATTGTATGCTTGTATTACTTCAAAATTACCTTTTTATATATTTGCACCACGTAGATTTGTTAAAAGCTCTGCCATTTGCATACCACCAAATATTTATACAAATAAAGGGATAATTTCAAATTTTTATTGTATCAAAAAGGAGTTTTTCAAAAATCTGTATACATTTCATGAGTTTGTCATTCTTACTGTCTAAACAAATTTTTATATCTCTGGTAGTTACAATTATCCCTGCCCTCTTAAAAAATATTAAATGTCCTAATTATTACATGCTACAATTCCTTATTATTATAGCAAGCATATTTGTCAAATAAAGGGTGTTTTTTTAGAGTGGGAGAACTTTAAATTGAAATAAAACACCGAAAAATGTTTTTAATATCCATGAAATTGGCTTTATTTTAAAGATAATTTTATGGCATTTATGTTTGAATATGATTTCGGGCATGTGATCGTCGCGGCTGGCGTGGACATGACGTAATCTGGAGGTCCAATTTTCACACACTCTTCGCAGTAAATCAGGCTGTATTTCGGCAATAACGCGTCGAATGTTAGCTTCCAAGTGCTCAATTGTTTCCGGTTTATCGGCTTAGACATGCGACTTTACATATCCTCAAAGAAAATAATCTAACAGCGTCAAATCGCACGAAAGAGGTGGCCAGTTAACAGATCCATTTAGTGGATCCATTTTGTGGGTCTGTTAATATTCAAACATAAATGCCATAGAATTATCTTTCAAATAAAGCCAATTTCATGGATATTAAAAACATTTTTCTGTGTTTTATTTCAATTTAAAGTTCTCCCACTCTAAAAAAACACCCTTTATAACCTTGGCTTTAACTTTATTAATATTGAACTCAACCATCAAAATTGAATATTCAATTGTTATTTAAAATTTTCAAATTACATTACTAATTGTCTCAATTTTAATTTTCATCATTTATTTTTAAATTATCACCCAATCTTATTTAAACCCCTCAAAATTTTATTGTATTAATCTTCCAAATTTATCATTTTTATATTTTTATTTTAAAACTACCCTAAGTGTATCATAACAATATAGACTACACTACACATAAATGTATTACTAAAAGCCCAAAAGTTGTAATCCTCGTTTTATTTGATTTCGAATCACAGTGTCTTTAGTTTAATCAAGTAAGGGTGACACTTTCTAATTATAAGACAATGAGCTGTCAATTGTCAAACAACAACTTGTCATTCGTGATTGTTTATTTCTTTCTAAAAGAGTTAAACAATACCACATATTTACTCACATTTCAAATGTCACATATGGCGTTCGTTTTTAGTTTTTGCAACGGAAATTCTAGAGCTCCGGCTGAGGTATATCGGCAATAGTTTCCATACCGTAGAATACCGAATAAAAACGTGTTTATCAAAATCTTCAATGCATCGTGTGGCAGTAGCGCACTTCCCAGTACACACAACATTGAATGTGCCTGTAGAACTGATGTAGATGAGGTGAAACTCATTCTAAGTTTAATAGAACAGAGTATCCGATTATTTACGAAGAGTTTCTGCTCAACTTGAAATTTCTCAAGAGTGATCCGCACAGTATACGAGAAAGGCTTGTACTCATACCGCATCGTCGTGTACAGTACCTACAACTACGAGACCATACTATCCGCACGCAATTTTTTCGGTGAATAAATGCTAATCGTCATTTGGTTAGGTACGTGTATACTTTTTACCAATGAAGCAACGTACACTCGTGACGGCGTCAAAAATGCTTAGTACTATCAGCAAGATAGAGCTCTTACACATTTTGCTTTTCGGATCATACAGTATTTAAACAAAGCGTCCGGGACGATGGATTTGGTCGCAATGGTCTTATTAGTTGCCCACCAAGGTCTCCAAAACTCACAACGTTACAGTTTTGTTGGTGGGATTGGTTGAAAAGTGAGGTGTAAAAACAGAAATGGAGAATCTAGATGCACGCCGCATTTTTAATACTTTGAAGCTCGAGTAAAAGAACATAAAATGAACTTTGCAGATCAACGGATGCTGTTCACAGACGAGTCAAAAAATGTCTAGAGGTTCATAGAGATACTTTTGAAAGTTATTATAACACTTTAAAATTATGTAATTATCAAATAAAATGCCCTAGCCTACTTATTTAAACTTAAACCTTTAAGACGTTGTTATTCGAAAATAAATAAAAATGGAATTACAACTTTTGAATTCTTAAATTATACTTTTATGTGTAGTATAATTATACTCTTTATTTGTTGAGCTGATTTATTACGGTATAATAGCGATTTTTCAACAACATTAGGCCGCACTTACCACAGTTTGGTTAGTCTGGGAGGCAATCATATTAAGCCTCCAATCGACCTCGCTTAGCTCGCCAAGAGTATAGGGTTCATATTACTCGCCAAATCCGGTCTTATCTTAGGACAGTAAAAATTACGATGAATGCCAGGATGCTACCGTGAAATTCCACTTGTAGCTGTATGGATCTACTAAAGACCTATTTGCTTTAGCTGTTTGAGTCCAACTTTCCTTTACACTTTCTTAACAACTATTCAGTCAATAGCGAAACACACCTTTTGAATCTAGCGCGCTTGAACAGCTTATTGCTTATTGTTTAAGCGAATTGTACTTTCACTTAAGAAAACAAAAATGTAGCTTAACAAATGAGGTTTACTACACGTTTAAACTGGGGCTGCATAACAGAAAATGTAAAATATTAATACAAATTGTCACAGCATGCAATATATAAACCAAATCATATAACTAAAGCTCAGTTAATAAATCGTCAACGGAGTCCAATAACCAAAATAGGACAAGTAAACAACACAGCAATAAACATAACAGAGAAAGTCTCTCTGTAAATAACGACAGGAAAATCGGCTTCAACACAACTATCCTTGACTGTACAAAGTTTGCGTTAACTAGGAACAAATGATAAATTTTACTATATACCAACAATAAAATACGTAGGTTACATATACTGGTATTACGAATTCAAACTGAATCATGTCACAACGCAAGAACAAATTAATAATGATGTTAAATCAAGCGAGCAACTGCTTGAGTGAGCGCCCATAATTTCTGCACGTCACTGGGAAAAACTCACATTTTGGTGAAGCACTTTAAAATCTAGTACAGGTGCCTTAGGCCGAGGTAGTTGGCCTCAAAGGAATCCCAAAAGGGATTAATTTCTCCAAAATCAGCCTTCCTTGGAGAGGAATAATTGCAAAGAGGGCAATGAAGAATCTCTCCCGCGGGCGATTTTTGAATTAACCCAAACGACAAAGTGGAAGCCAGGCTCTCAATTTTATGCAGACTTAAATTGGTCGGCGTTAAATCCACCTAATCGAAAAACACACAGGCATTCTGATAATCAGAAGGAACTGCATTGATGCGTAATATATATCCGAACTTCAATCCGACTGAATATTGAACACAAAGGAGTTTTTGGCACTATAACTTAAAAGCGGCCGCTCAAAAAAGCTTCGACGACTTAGGGCTCTATGTTTGCAGTGTAACCTGAAACCACACGTCTTTTCTTGGTTCTACAACTGCTTCGACTTGAAAGCAACATTAAATAATTATCCTATTCTTTCCATCAAAATCGCAACACTTGTAAGCTTTTAACCAATTTTATTGAAATGTTGCGCTATGATATAAAGTAATGATTTAGGTTTAATAACGGTAACATGAAAAACAAAAACAAAATCCATAGTGGGTTACTACGCAGCGATTTGCTATACAATTAATTATACGGCGAAGTATGATCTATATTTCTAAACTCCGCAACCGAAAATTATTCAAATTGTCTGGAGAGTGTAGTAAACACAGAACAGAAGGTTAACTTATGAAGGACACCATGGGAGGGCTACAGCAATAGCTTCTTTCAAAAAGTGTGTGGTAACCTTTGTCGTATGTGGGCGGACATTATATTGCTGGAAAATGGAATTTTTCAGTTCTCGAAAATATATAACCAGCTGAATTTAGCTTAACGTCAAACAAGACTAATGGTAATTTACATTATTTACATATTGCACCCCACATTCTCAATGTGGTCGCAGAGCGAGTAAGACATACGCTCGTTTCCTGCAAGTAAACATTTTATACGGTGACTGTTAAGTTGAGAGTTGATTACAAAATGTCTACTAGAAATCGCACGTAAAATTATACCGAAGACAAGAAAAGTGGAGCTGAAAACTTAGGTGATAAATACTTCGATATATTGGCACAAACAGATGTAGAGAAGATCCTAGAAAATGATTGTTGATGGGCAAATTTAAAAACTTAGGTAATAGATGAGTGTATGTATAAAGTGGGCAAACTGAAGGTCGAATTAAATGAAGCAAAATCATATTACAATAACAAATTGGACGATAGCGAACAATATACACGCAAAAAATTGTTTGCAAATATTTGGTCCAAGGATGAATAGGATGACCAGGTTGTAATCAACTTTTACAAAGAGACGCTTGGTAAAATCCAGACCCCTACCGAATTTGATGTAAGTCATCAACTGAGAGGAAAGGGCGACAAGAATAAACCCATAATAGTAAAATTTGTCCAAATCAGTACCAAGAAAAAGTTATTTAACAATAAAACTAAACTGAATCGATCAAAAATTATAGTTAGGGAAGGAACTCACCTGCAAACAATTGAAGCTGTTAAAATTTGTATCACAGAAAATACGATATCGTTCAGTGTGGTTTAATGATGGACCAAATTTTATCAAGATAAAAGATAATATTTACTTAATTAGTACCTGCGAAGATCTAGAAAAACTCTAATATCTATCAATGCAGCAAGCCCGTATGTAGTAATACAAGTTAATATTATTTTGATTAACTTGGGTATACTGAGTTGTTTATTACATTTTCGTTTTATTTAACTTTATCAATCGACAAAATTCTATTTAATTTGTTCAAATCAAAAATTACTATGTATGGAGCATTATATTATAAATTTTGCTTTTTCTGAGATTAAAACAACAGAGATAGATGAAATACATGAATATATTGCATTAACCCAGCATAAGACAGATTCTAAACATAAAAATATAGATGAAAGTGTATTGCTGTCGTACAAATTAAATTGTAACTTTGATTGCATTGTCTTTACCGAAACATTTAATGTATGCGATCCAAATTTGTATAAGATACCGTAATTTACTATGACGTATAGCGAGGGTAATATTAATAAAAATGGTGATGTCATTATGTACATAAAAGATTCATTCGGTAGTCATACAATAATTATAAATTTAGGTGAAGTAAAAGTAATACGGGATACTACCTCTAATTTTGAAGATACGATTGCAATGGTTCGTTTATATATGTCACCTTCAACTTATGTATATGACTTCAATAATAAATTAGAAACATTTGTTAAACAATGAAGTAAATAATGTTAAGTATCCGATTCTTGCAGATGATCTTAACATCGACATTAAAGCAAATTATGATTGTTTAATTATTATAAGTGCTGCTCGGTTTGCGTCTTTAATCAACTCATTCACAAAAATTCAAAAGTCTTGCATTGATTATATTTTCCTAAAAAGTTATACATCTGTTAATCCTTTATCTTACGTATTAAAAATAAACATATCAGACAATTTCACTATTATTACAAATGTTTATTTAAATAACAAGGATTTAATAAATAATATAAAAATTAATACAATCATTCGCCTGAATAAAAATAAATTAATTTGTATTAAAACAAAACGTAGAATGATTCATATGAAAGTAACAACGTACAATATTTAATTGCCTTATTTAATAAATTAAAAAATGCTCTTTAGAGTTCGTCCTATACTCGAACCCGAAGAGTTGCAGTGGAAACCTAAATCCTTGAATTACAAATGGGCGATTCAAATCTAAAATCTGAAGAAATGAACTATATAAAAAAGCGTTACACTATCCAAACAATCTCGAGTACGTTAGTGAATCTAAAATTTATAAAAGTATGTTAACTAAATTAATTAAATTAAAAGAATCTGCGTATTATAGGAAAGTTGAACTAAATGAAAATTTTAATAAATCCCTATGGAAGGTAATGGATAACCTATTTAATAAAAATAAATGTAATAATGACAACAGTTATCTGATTTATGAAAAATTGATTTTCTCTCCCAATATCATTCGCATAAGTCACAATAACTTATGTCAACCAAATGTCAAAACATATTTGAAATTCAAATGACAAATACCAAACTGTTACAATGGTACACAACAATATTTAATCAGTAAGTGATTCATTCAAAAAAAGATCACCTTTTTATTGTCTTTATTTCCTTTTATAGTTATGACCTTAATAATAAATGACCCACCCTTCATTTGGTCAGCACAAACTCTCCAGATGCCAAACAAACCGCTTCTCTGTGATGACTAATCGATTCTCTCCAGCACCTTCCTGCAATGAATGGTCCACGGACAGACAAGACGTCCTAACCGTCACAAATCAGCTACCCAACCCTTTTATACAGCACGCAGCCAACAGACTAAACTTGCAGAAAGCTAGCTGCACTACTGCATTCACCAACCTCCAGGAATGTGCCTCTTTTACCTTGGTGATCCTTCTCTGGACTGTCCTTTAGCACCAAACAGTTTGACGTAATTCAGTTTAATTGATGTATTCTGTCAAATTAACTTTTCCAATAAACTTAATCCATTGATTAACTTTTGTAGAGTATTTCTGCTATCCAATAGTTTTTACCACATATTTGCAAGCTTCATTAGTTGTCTTTACCTGTTCTTATTTATGTTAAATTTCCATACTACTTCACCTCGTAGATTTTACTTATTCCCCTTTTCATTATTCAAACATGTTTGTAATAAAAACAGGGTTATTTTCAAAATGTTTAATTATACCAAAATGTTTTGCTACATTTTTTTAAGTTTGTTATTTTCAATAATTAATTTTCTTAACGATATCATTCCCTTAATATACACTCTAGTTTTTAATATCTTTGATATAAACCTACTAAATTTGTCATTTGTTTCAAACTGCAATTTTTATAATGTTATCTTATTATCGAATCCATCTGTTTTTTAAATAGCTATTTCCTATTCAATTATAAATTCTCTTTCACTTTGTAATAACATCATAACCATTTACCTTCCCATCTTATACCTGAATAAATCCACATTATTTTTAACCATTGTAATCCCTTAATATTTTCTAAATTTGCTTCTAACACACATATGATTGTATATCATTACAATAGATTAGTGGAAACTCATTTACAATATGGGATTGCTGCTTGGGGTGGAATTTTAAAAACTCACTTGCTACCATTGGAAATGTTACCGAAATACTTTCTTATCATTATTATGGATAAGGATCGACTATATTCATCCGAACTACTTTACAACGACCCCAAATTAAATCATTAGAATTTTTATACTAAATCGACGATTAAACTAAATAAAAATAGAGAAGTTAAACAAATAAATGCCCACCATTTTGTATTATAAAAATATTGAATTAGGAAATATACTAATATTATAGAAAATATTTGATAGTGGTTGTTACGTAATAACGAAGAAATATAATAAAACACTAATCAAATTAATTTTCCAGTATGTTTCCATTGCGAGCAAATACTAGCAGGGAGAATCGTTTCGCACAAACAAGTTCGCAAAGCTTTTCAGTTCTGATCGTGTCATACATTAAAGAAAAGAGATAAACTCTATAAATGTTATACTTGTATAAATTGTGTAACGTGTATAAATTTATGAGCGTGGCTAACAATAAACTTTCCTTCCATAATCAAACATTTTCACTTTTTCAAAAATATCAATCGCTGAAAGGTCACATGGATGTACTCGTACAACATGGTTTTGTAAGTTTTAATTTGCAATTATAGAGATATATTTACATTTATTGCTTAATCATGACGAATTTATAAAATTGATTTTATTGCATAACAATTATTCGAATTATCACTTCAACAATAAATTAGTGGTACGCCACGGGATTGTTTTTAAAGACAAATTAAATTTTATCTAACAAAGACCATCAAACGTGTAAACAAAAATAATCGATATCACATTAAAAATGTAGTTGTTCAACCTGTTTATTGCAAATAAATATGTTATATATCTAAGGTCATTTTTTGTTTCGCATTTGCTAATCACAGCGCCAATGCTGTTATTTTGTCGAAAGGGTAGCTGTACTTTTATGGTAATATTCAAATATCATAAACAAGATAAAATAAAATAAAATAAATCCATTTTTATTCAGGATGGTAGAAGGTAATGTTATATTATTTATTTTTGGAATTTTTTATAGTGAATTATATTCCAAAACTATACATCCTAGTAGAAAAACATATTTTTTTAAATGGGGTAAATATAAGTATTCAAGCTAAAAGCAACTTCTTACACACTAGTGTGTTCATTTATCACCCACATTTGACTAAAATTTTTTCGAAAAATACGGCCCAGGAAATTTTTTTAATATTTCTCCAGGGTTCACTAGCCATCCCCAAGTAACGCACCGTAGAATTAATCCGCCATTTTTTGGACACCGTGTATATGATTCAACGCAACTGAAATCAAACAATTCAATGTTTGTACTTACCTGTCTGTCCAACATTGAAAATATAATTTTTAAGTTTCTAAATGGCCCTTTACTTAACATCAAATATTACAGTCATTCCACCAAATATACGTACGCGTTATACGCTTATATCAAAGTAAGGTGTTATTGCTTAAAAATATATACGTGGGAAGATGCAATTTAATTAATCCCACGAGTTCCTTTGCTACAGCAACAAAGAGAAATATCTGTTCATATTAAATGTTTTGAAATGCGTGGTAAATATTATTGCCACGTTTACATAATTAAAAACCTAAATGTCTGTAATGTTAAATACCTGTCAAATTAAACTGTTCGTGCAGAAGAAAACTGAATTACTAGCGGAAGCTCGTGGAACAACCTTGATTGGAAATTTCTGGTAAAACGTAAGTGCGTATTTGAAAAGTGCTACATAATCGTCGATACAATACAATCGAAAACTGACGGAAAGGTTAATGATAAAGCCTATTATCCGGTAACCCTAATAAATCACATCACATGACCCACCTTAAAACTGATTGAGATATTATGTATGAACTCATAACACATATTTTCAAGAAAATGATAATATGTAAATTGTTATGAGTAAAAACAATGGTTTATCAAAGGTTGTTAACTTCATGCTAAGATTTGTTATCACTTACAATTACTTTTTGCTCAAATGGAATTATGGTATATCATGCGATCCCAAACGTATATTTGTCCCACCCACTTAGTGTAATTGTTCAGTTCATGAAATAAATAACCAATTCATAAATTGGAACCATATCGTGTAATTTTAGGTTTTTAAGGGCACTTTTTTGGTCAGCTCATGAAATGGAAAACGCATTTCTTCACTTTACGAGATTCTCTAAAATTGCACAATCTGGACATCAAACGCTTCATGAGCTGTAGCAATGACTATATGTACACTTCGAGTAACAGTATAAACGACTCTCTAATAAGACAGGGTGTTTAATAAGTATGATCATTGAATTAAATGGGTGTATACCGGCTTCTGTAGAAGTACACTGCACTAAAAATTGATTGGTAATAAAAATATCGCATCAAAAGCAGGTTCAAACTTTTAAGAACCACTGGCTAAATTATATGAGAGTCCATTATTCCAATGAGCTGAAATACACAAAAACTGTTTCTTGCTTTGCATATTATTCAAATTCAATCTTATCGCAACCACCTGAGCGAACGTAGGTTCATACTAACAATCAGTTCTAGCAATTAAATTAAATTAAATGTTTTTGTGAGATTATCATTAATTTTTGGCGTATGATTTATTATGCAAACTTGTTCTCTTTGATATCCTCTAACTAACCTTAAATTTAATAAAAATACTTATGAATCACCCTGTAAACAGGGTGTTATGGAAATGAGTGTAAATATTTGAACCTGTAATAGAACTCGCTAAACTGAACAACTTCTCCATTTATCATTTTTTCGACAACGCCCTTAAAACACGTAAGTGACAGGCTGACAAAAAAAATTACAAAATACGTCACACAAACGAACAAGTTAAGCTAAAATTGGAGTCGCAACGAGCAAAGGTTTTCCGTTGAAATTTTAGCAAGGGTCCTTCAAAATCTTCTCGGGGGGTTTATTTATAGCCTCGGACAAGCAAAAGATGCTAAAGCCATGTAATGGTCTAAATCGACATAAGAACAATTGTTAACTGACGTGCAAAATTTTATGAACAAAAAGCCTGTTGCTATTTTGAAAAGATTAAATACACAAAAACCTTAGGTCTAAACGTAAAACTAATTGCACCGTTGTCTTTGTCGCATATTGGAAAGCACGTGCACCAACTGTCCGCACTCGTGTCATGTCGAATTATTTTTAGCACGAATAGGGCTATGCCATCATCTACCAAACTCAGATTTATTGCCTGATAAGTGGTCCCACAACTTTGCTACACTTGTGTGAGAGTTATCTACTAGGATCTCTACACACCCCCAAATGTGACACTGCGACCTGCACTCTCGGCTGAAGTCACGGAGTCCAACAGCTCTGCAAGTGAATGAAGGCTTCAAAAATGTGCATAAACACCTCTTTGAAGTATGTGTCTGCTTTATAGCTTGAACTCTTCTATAGAGTGTATTTGTTGCCTAATTTGGCTTGTAACAGCTCTAACTTCACTGGTACGTAAACTCGTAGCGCTCATGTATACAATACTAAATATTCTGTGCCTGCAGGCCTCCCCGATCTCGAACACAACATGTTCCTCAGCTACTGCCCATAGAATATGCATTTGAGACACCCGTTATCGAGTTGTCGACGACCTCGGCTTCCAATTGACTCAGGCTAGCTCCGACCCCATCTGCTTTCCAGTGCTCCGAGTGTATTAATTCTGGTGTTGTGACCCGGTTTTGCACACGAATTATTCGTAATTACACTGCATGTTCAGTTTTATCATAATGGCACTCTGACGCACTGTATATCGCACAATATTTTGTCAACAATGTCTGATTCTGTGCTCACTAGTAGTAATATGTGGACCTAATCATTTAGCTAGCTCTATGTGTGGCGAAAAATGAGATTACCAAGAATATTCTACCTTGGTTTTGTCAAACGTAACCTCATTTTTTTCTGGAAACCATGAAAATGCCTCGAATCGTACTTTATGTTATTGTGAGACGCAATTTGCATGTGTGCTTATCTTAAATCTTAAATGAGTTTATTGCCTATTATTATGAAGAATCTCCTAATTTATTCCCTAAATTTGACTATTTACAATTGCTTGATAAACCCTACGGCAAGAAAATCTGTTTGTGTTGTCGAGTAACTTTGGCAAATCAACTTTGTTAATTACTCCTTTCCTTTAATTGTGAAAATTTTGGACGTACAAACGAATCATAGAGCAAAATATACAGGGTCCATCTAATCGGTCGTATAAAAAATTCACTACGATATTCTACACCTAAAACTAAAACGAAAACCTAAGAAAATGCTTTTCTATCTGTTGTATTTTTTCTGATAAAATCAATTCACAGCTGAGAATTAACACTTGTTATAATTATATCTTGAACAACAGCATAGCGAAAATTTAAAAAAGAACACTTGTGTCAGCAGTTAATCATATTAAACTGAGAATCGTTTTATGTCATTTAACCAATTTGTTACTTCCCTCGTCTGAGAGACGAAGGAAGTATTGTAATCACGAAAAAATCACCTTCCGAGATTTTTTCAGATCTTCACTTTTCAAGGTGCCTAGATGACGAAAAAGAGGTTTTCTCAATTCCGTCACTCTGTCTGTCTGTCTGTCTGTCTGTCTGTCCGTCTGTCTGTCTGTCTGTCCGTCTGTCCGTCTGTCCGTCTGTCTGTCTGTCTGTCTGTCGGCCTGTTGGCAGTATAGCTCAACAACTATTTATCGGAGGAAGACGATATTTTTTATGCATATTATATATCTACCTCCCATGAAATCGGTACAATTTCATACAAATATATACAGGGTGAGCACTTTAAAAAAATAAAGTTTGGTTTATTTTTGTGTTAATTTTGAAATAAAAGGAAGTAATAACTTTCGCATAGGTCAGGCTTTACATTTGCCGAAAATAAGACTCAACTGATAGAGAATAATGTCACAGAAGAGTAAAAACGTTTCAACAATAAGACAGTTCTGTTTTTTTTAAGACAAGCGCCCGCCGGAATTGTTTGAAAGCGGCGTGGTAGTACGCTGCTAGATGGCTTTATCGATGCAGATAGGGTCTCTATGTTGGGGCGCTCTGCAGATGCGGCGGGTTGAAACCCGAGCGGGATAATTCCTTTTTTATTTGAAAATGTATTTAATTTATTAGAAACGTGAAGATATTTTTACTCCTAACTTAATTTGATTTTTAAAATGTATTATTGTAACAGTGTCGGCGAGGGAAGTTCTGCGTGAAGCCTTTTACGGATTTTTTTTATTGGATTGCTTTTCTTCTAAAAGACGAGGGAAGGAAGTATTGTAATTGCTAAAAATCACTCTCCGAGATTTCTTTAGATGTTCACATTTCAGGGTTGCTAGATGACGAAAAACAGGTTTTCTCAATTCTGTCTGTCTGTCTAACATCTGTCTGTCTGTTGCCGGTATAACTCAAAAACTATTTATTGGACGAAGATGATATTTGCATGCGGATTATGTGCCTTCCTGGCATAAAACCCAGAAAATTTCAATAAAATATTACAAGGTTAACATTTTCAAAAAATAAAGTTCTGCCTATTTTTCATTTAGCTCAAGAACTATTAATTAAATAAAAGTAATATTTTGCACATAGTTCAGGTTTTTAGCCTTGACGATAAATGGCACATTTTGGACCTAACATATACATGGCGATCACCTTAGAAAATAAATTTTTGTTTATTTTTACTTCAACCGAGAAATAGATAAAAGTAATTTTTTCACATAGCTCAGGCTTTACCCTTGACGAAAATGAAGCTCAGCAGATATAAGGTAAATGTTGTAGAAGAGACAAAAGGAGGCGTTATGTTTAATACATGCCGCATCTTTTAAATGTCCAACTATTTCTTTAGTTTTTTAATCAACGTTAAAGATGTATTTGTCGTCGATTTCTTCCATCTTTTCGCACATAGGTGCCCTATACTTTTCTTTTTCTAGTCTGATCTCCCTTTTACTCTGCTTTGAACTTCTTCATTTTGAGTTTATTTTTCAGTATTACGTTTCCATTGTAATAGTCTAATAACGTACTCGTCATCCACTTATTGAGTACATTTTTAAATTCAGTCCACTCTGTGTTGCGTTACCATTCTTTAATATTTTAACTTTTTTAATGAATTATTTAGTTGCTCCACAAGTTTTACTTTTGCCTCTTCAGCTTGTACATAATTTAGTGCTATTTTTTCTTAGAGTGTTGCGCTTTAAAATCAGTATTGAGTTACAACTTAATGTTGGCAATACGTGAATTTTGATCAGATCCTATATCTGTTCCAGAGGATACTCTAACTCTTCTTACGCAGTTTCTCAGTAAATCGTTTGTTTATTCGTCTATTATAATTCTCGAGTGGTGACCTCCAAGTATATACGTAAATGCGTTTCTGGAAGCTTAAACCAAGTATTGATGTTTTTTTCTTTGTTGTCGTATTTTTTGTCTCAACTAGGAGCATAAATTTGAAAATCATTAAGGTCGAGCAGTTTCCGACAAACATAAAAACACGATTCTGTCAGAAATGATATTAGAACCAACTGAAGCTATCACATTATTGTCGAATTTGGCTATGAAAAGTGTGGTGGCCAAAAACAGACAACCTGAATAGCATAACGAATAAGTATATCAAATAGAATGGCCTTCCATGTTGAAATTCATGAATATGTTATATACTGTAAGCTAAACACTATGTAAAAATAAAGTGAATAGTAGTTGAAAATAGAATAACAAAACTACTCAGCTAATTCTATTCACCAACCGGTTTCCTCGTCATCACAACAGGTACCAATTATTTCAATTTCTTTTGAAATATAACTTAAAATCCTGAATATGCAAAACTGTAACCCAAAAATGTTATTCTAAATTATTAAAGGTGTTTTTCTTCAAACGGCAGTAAAATATGGCATTACACTGCTGGATTGATGATGCTAAACTGTCACTTTATTGCCAAGCGGCAGATAATATTATCTGCCGCTGACGAGCGGCAGATAAAGTTATTATCTGCCGCTGACGACTTTATCTGCCGCTCGTCAGCGGCAGATAAAGTTATTATCTGCCGCTGACAACTTTATCTGCCGCTGACGGGATCAAGTAATTTTCTTCGAATTTTGTTCACAAAGTTGTAAATAATTTGCTATAAAAACGTTTGAAGAAAAAATACTATACGTTATTCGGAGCAAAAGTATCTTTATGTGGCTCGGCTGTACTTATCTGCCTCGTAAAGCTCGGCAGATAACCCGTCCAGCCTCGCCACATAAAATATAACTTTTGCTCCTAATAACATAATATACTATTAGGATTAAAACTGTTGTGGTGTGTTCCGGTCTCATGTAAATTGTTCACTCCAACGTTTCTTCGAGCATTCCAGTTTTCTATTCCCCTGTGGTTAATAATATATAGGTATAGAAGTTGTTTTGTGATTCGACAGTCGTCCATTCTTGATATATGTTCCCTCCAGTTATGCCTGTATTGGCTAATTTTTGCTAATAGATTTAAAAAAATTAGTTCTTGGCATATCTTCTCACTTCTTTGGTAAACCAGCAGCATGTATCCACCCACCCAACGTAAGAACTTCATCTCTGTGATTTCGCTTGAATTTCCCTATTTTTGTCTGAGAGTCCAATTTTCTGAACCGTAGATGGAAAAGCCACCATCTTGTAAAATTGTAAGTTTATTACTTTGCTGACTAACCGTAAATGTATTTTTATTGTTCCGCACATGTATTTATTTAATTCATTGTACCTATACATCTTTACTGTACGTGTTTGTGTACGTAACGTCAGAGCACAGATAAGTGAAACAGTTTACTTGCTGGTTTTTGTCAGATAAGCAGATAATAAAGACTGTGGTTTGTCAGAATAAAATAAATCCATGAAATATGAAATTATAGTTAGTTACCTGTATATTTAGTACGGAAAATTTCTGTTTGTCCCATCTATAATGGGGGAACATCTCTTCTGTCAATTGATCGAAGGCAGTAAATAATATATTTCCTGTCTGAGGTACACACTACTTTTTTTGCAACTTAATTATTTATTAGAACTATGAAGACAAATATTTGATATAACATTACTCATAATAAGCATATTACTAATGTCATTTCAAATAGAAAAGGTTTATCATTAGTCATAGCGAAAGAAAGATACAAAAGCCACAGAGAAATAATTGTTATAGGTTTGTTACCATAACAAATAATCCAAGGCTTGTTTGTAATTTCTAAATTTTATTAATTACATATACGTATTATCCTCTTTAACGATAGTATATACAGCTCTTTTGAGTAATTAAATATATGATGTCAGTGTTAAAAATTTTAAAAAAATTGATTTAAAGAGCAGTATTAGAAAAATCATTGTATTACATTGTACAAGTGCCCCATCGTGCATAAGCCAAGAATCGCCTGGGCCTGGGCCAAACTTACATTACAAAATTGCGCTGTTACTGAAAAAATAAAATGATTGAAGACCATAAGTCCATATAAACTTTTTTGCTAATTACGTCCCTGAACAGATTTCTAAATTTACGAATTACATTTGCGAGGTACTCTGTATATTATAATAAATAACTGTTAATTTATTTGCACATTTCAATCCTATAAACTATTAACTGTCTATTACCTAAGGAAACGGGCACATTCTTTGACAACAGTTTTAAAAGGATGTTTTTCTGTAACTGCCAAAACTCTTAATTTCTTACTGTTCATTCTCGATATACGCATTTTTAATAAATTTTATTTCACGTTACCCGTAGTAAATAAAAATAGTATTTGAATTTTTCCGGCAGAAGACTCGATATAGCTGAATCTTCGACTTCTGGTCCATGTTGTGTTGTCAAATTTCACTAAATAATACAAAATTTAAAAACCGAGAAGCCTCTAGCTTTTCTAAATATTCAATGTTGAAGCCAACTGGGACTATAATAAATTTAGTTAAGAACTTAGTTAAGAAAGCAAAGACTCAGTAAAATAGCAGTTGCTGACAGAAGTTTTTTTTATAATAGTCAGTATCCCAGACGTAAAAATCAAGATAGAACTTACCTAACAAGATGGAAATGGATTTAATTCAATTCAAATGTTAAAACTACGTCAGCATTGTGTTAAAAAAATGTTAAACATCGACGATTAATAATCGTTCAGTGTGTGGTTGGAAATGCACTGTTTAATTAATCAAAATCGACGCATTTTCCCAACCCTCAGTCTCATTGCTACATGTTGAGACTTATCTGGTCAAGTATGGGGCACAGTTAATAAAGCTTTTGGTAATTTAAACGCCACGAAACAATTTCTAAACATAGTCGAGAATCATGTAAAAGAGTACAAAAAAAATCTCCAACATAATGTTCATGAATAAAAATAGTTGGAAATTTCCTGAAATCAAACTCAGTAATGTTTGAAATTATACCGTAGTTAGACCAGAGTATTTTGTTATCTAAATATTCTATTCCTACTATTAGTATAGTTATTACTAAAGCTGATAATTATATGCACTCAAATGTACGAAAATATGCGCATATATATGCATACATTTTGTTGAGTATATGCACCCAAAGTTATAATATATGCACATAATATGCCCTATTTGTTTTAAAATAACTAGTTTTCTAAATAATGTAAAAATTTAAATTATTTTGAATAAGAATATTTATTTTTCTAATTTTTATTCAAAGACGTCATTCATTTTAACGTTTGCAACATAAAAATGAGATTTCCCCTAACGCCGCCGGACTATTATTCACCCAACACTCGTGAAATGGATTCTATGTTGGTTGATTATACATTGTTTCTACAGGAAAAGTGGAGTTGTTGGCAGTCTATGTTTATACAGTGTGTCCCAGGATTGATGTTACAAGAGGTGAGATGTACTAAAAATTTTTGAATTTTATTTTAAGGTTCTGGGATTCGGTCCTGCTTGGTTTGAAAAGAATTTTAAGAATATTTTCATTTTGTGACAAACAAGTAGTCCTTGACAGGGAAGCGAAAATTATTTTATTTTCAGGTAAACTACCATTTATGTTCATGATACAGCAAAATTCTATTAAGGAAAGTTGTTCATAATAATAAATTATGGCCCTATACAAAATTTCAGAAAAATCTGTCGACTTAGAAAAAACCGTGATTTTTAATAAATGCATTTGTTTAATCTAAAAAATAAAATTTTAATCTAAGTCGACAGATGCTTCTGAAATTTTGTATAGGGTCATAATTTCTCATTCTAAACAACTTTTATTAATAAAATTTTACCGTATCATGAAAAAAAGGGTAGTTTACCTGAAAATAACATACAATTATCTAAAAAATAACGATAAGTTGACAAATCTTTCTATAATTCTGTATAGGGCCATAATTTATCATTTTAAACGATTTTTCTTAATAAAATTTTGCCGTATCATAAACACAAAGGGTAGTTTACCTGAAAATAAAATAGTTTTCGCTGTCAAGGCCTACTTGTTTGTCAAAAAATGAAGATATTCTTAAAATTCTTTTCAAACCAAGCAGGACCGAATCACAGAATCTAAAAATAAAATTCAAAAATTTTTAGTACATCTCACCTCTTGTAACATCAATCCTGGGACACACTGTGTACGTGAAGTCAAAGATTTTAACAGAGACTTCCCCTTTCCTCTGCTTATTTCGATACGCGCACTGTATTCCAGCGGCAGAAAGTGAAAGTATATATCTCTATTGCACATAAAAAATTTATTAATAATTTAATGAAATAGTAAATTTTACAAAAAAAATCTCAAAAACTTCATACATTACAAATTATTGCTAAATATAACCAAATATGCAAAAATCCAGAAAGTATGCTCAAAATCGTATAAATATGCAAAATATGCAAAATGAAACTTGGCTTAAACGATTTGTTTTCACATAATTAGTATACATATGCAAAAAGTTTCGCCGGCATATCAATTATACAAAATATGCATTTGCATATAATATCAGCTTTAGTTATTACAAGTAATACAATAAATAAAGTTTTTAGGAAAATATATTAAAAAAATTCAAATAAAATCATTAAAATTCCAGTTTTTAGCACGGATATTTATTGCGTGTTAAAATAAATATTTAAGCAATTTTTATGCTAAGAAACATTATTTTACTGGCTCAAAACTACTTACAAATGAGCTACATCGTAGGTTAATTATACATTTGTATTAATATGTGTTCGTACATCGTCAACATCAATATGTTTTTATTTCAATTTTAACTTTATACATTCTATTATCATAAATGTAAATAGCAGGTGCTTCATGCTTCTGCCAATAGCTGTCAACAATAATATTGATTGACTTGCCAACAAGCCAAGATCTCTTTTAAAAATCATGCTTCATAGTGATAATAAATAACAATATTTATTGTTTTCTTAGGGCATTGGTGAAAATGTTTTACTTTTTGTGTTCTCTTGATGTGCGATGGTCGTATATTTATCTTCCTTTCCAGCGTTTCCTTGGATGAGTTACCTTTATTCCATGCAATTGCCTTTCAATGCTCATGTATATACGTACCTCAATTCTGTATTTTCTTAGTTCATTTCTGAAAAATCTATACCTTAATAACCGGTACTCATTTTTCAACGAAAATGAACTAACTACCGGATTGAAGTACAGACAAATTCTGCTTACAAAAAAGAACATCATTTAGAACCAAGACAATAACAGAAAAAATGTAATCATACGAATATTTAATGTCAGAAAGCACAATTTTGCCTGCAAATTGACCTTGAATTGTATACTATGCACCAAAATATTGTATTATGTTATTGAAATTAGATAATGATTATAATCTGCAGAGCTATGCAATCTAAGGGATATATTACGAAACACAAAATATCTTGAAACGGAAGAACAGGTAGCGCCATTATTAACAGATTTGTAACTCCTTAAGCACGAAATATATCGACACCTGACCGCTCAGTGCCATACGAATGTGTGAATCGTTAGTGATTTGTTGAAATAATAAGTAGAAATTTTGTGTCTTTACAGTTAAGGTTCGCGTGGCCTAGTGATTATATTACTACGTAAGACCTATTATAATAATATGTATTATTTATGTAGTAAAGAAGTTGATTTTGCATTTGCAAGTAATAATGTCGACCCAAACTAGAAGTCAAGTTAATGGTATAGTTATTAGTGTGCCTAAAGACTTCAATGGTAATATTTTGCTGACTTACGATGACGTTCTTAAGCGTTACTTGTAGTTAAGACATAAACTTAAACAAGATTTAAAAAAAGGGAGCGACAATTTCAGAAATATCAAATGCCTTAACATTAAAATGTAGACAAATTTGGGAAAAAGCCTCAATATCGACAATTTCTGAACCTTGCATTAAATCTCTCATTCGGTAATATTATAGTAATCATATGAGCTTGATGAAGCAACCAAAAAGTAAATTGAATAGTAATACATACAAAGAAAAGTTAAGAAAATTTTGAGAAAATTCTACAATTCAGTTACTTGATATTGCCGCCTGAAAATGCGATTTCACTACCACTACGTGCAAGTGTGAAAAGGTATTGTAACGAATCCGAACGCGTCAACAACCGAGACAGCCTTGAAAGCAGATGTGCGCGGGTGAATCCTTTTTCCAGTCGATGCTAGAGCGACCCTGAAGGGACACGTCACCGCTTTCGAGGCTTCCGGATCGATCTAGAACCAGGTGTACTGAATGACTCACGCTCGCTACGAGATCAACACCTGCGAATGCCGGAATGCATTCACGAGGATTCTGGAATCTCCCCAGTGGAATATAAATGCGCGGCATTCAGACCTGGGGTTCAGTTTCGAATTCAGCATCAGAGCGCCGAGCTCCCAGATAAATAAAAACGTGTGAACATATAAATAATAGAAATAAATAACCATATATAATCGTTAGTGTTAAGAGTGAAATAATTAATTGCTGTTTAACCGGTGTACTAATAAATAAATGTATCGATAGAAATAGTTCGTAGTTTTAGTAATTTGTAATCTGCCCGTGACTGCCGCAGACTGCCCGAGTGTCTGACGAGCCGTCGGAAAACTAATGCCGGTCGACAAGAAGGGGCGAGAGTCGACTCGTGATTGCCATGCCCCGGAGATTCCCATACATGTGTCGTCCGTGCAACACCAGCCTGATAGTCTCTTCATTGATGGAAAAATAAATAGAAGAGTTCGGTCTCTGCTGTTGGACACTGGAGCGACGAAGTCCATCGCCAGGTCTGACGTAATGCGAGACGAGGGTCAGCCGGTGCCCACCAGGACACGCCTTCGCACTGCCGCGGGAGGCGCAGTGACCACACATGGGAAAATGCATTTGACATTAAAGATTGGGAATCAAACCCTCAAGCATCGGGTCCTGATTGCTGACATTTCAGACGAGTTCATCCTGGGAATGGATGTCATGAATAAGTGTGGGTTCACTTTGGACGTGGGACGCGGCGTGTTGCACGTGGGTGGGGAGGAGCGTTCCCTACACCCAAGAGAAGAGATCGCAGTACGAGTGGTATCGGCGGAAGATGTTACTCTGCCTGGACGAACCGAGAGGGTCGTGGATGCATACCTGGATGGCGATCTCCGTTGCAACGTAGTGCGCATGATTGAACCCGATCATGACAAGGAGCTCACTTATGGTATCCTGGTTGGGAAGACGTTGGTAAAGACTGGGATTAATGTCCCAGTAAGAATGATGAACGTCAATAAGGAACCGGCAACCGTCAGGAGAGACACAACCCTGGGAAGATGCACACCGGTCTCCGCCGTTGTCAGAACGATTACTAGTGACAGCGGCAGCAAGGCAAAGGGCTGCCCAAAGGCATTAATGAACACCGTGATGTCTACTTGCAAGGGCATAAGCCAACAAGAACGGAAGAAGATGGAAGATCTGGTGGCCCGGTACCAAGACGTCTTCGAGTGCGGAGATCATCCCAGCGGCCGTACCGGCGTAGTTAAGCATAAAATCAATACGGGGGATGCTCAACCGATACGGCAACATCCAAGAAGGTTGCCCCTCGCCAAACGGGAAGAAGCCGAAAAGATTGTCCAAGATATGCGAAACCAAGGGATTATCGAACCGTCCAGCAGCCCGTGGGCCTCCCCTGTGGTTCTTGTCAAGAAGAAGGATGGCTCAACGAGGTTCTGTGTTAACTACCGACAGCTGAATCATGTGACCAAAAAAGACAGCTACCCTCTGCCACGAATCGATGATACCCTGGACACGCTCTCCGGTTGTCAATGGTTCTCGACGCTAGACTTAAAGAGCGGTTATTGGCAAGTCGGAATGAAACCTGCGAACAGGGAAAAGACTGCATTTACTATCGGAACTGGGCTCTGGCAGTTCTCCGTCATGCCGTTCGGTTTGTGCAATGCCGTCGCCACGTTTGAGAGGCTGATGGATACCGTCCTGAAGGGTCTATCTTGGCAGACCTGCCTGATATACTTGGACTACATCATAGTGGTGGGTAAATCCTTCAACGAGCATCTGAAAAACCTGGAGGAAATGTTCGGTAGACTGCGAGGTGCCAACCTGCGATTAAGTCCAAAGAAGTGCCACATCTTCCAGAAGGAGGTACAGTACCTGGGGCACGTCGTATCCCGCCAGGGAGTAGCAGTAGACCCGAGTAAGGTGAAGGCAGTGCAGGATTGGCCAATTCCGAAGGATAAGCATGAGCTGCGAAGCTTCCTGGGCCTCTGTACTTACTACCGACGGTTTGTGCTGGGCGTTGCAAACATTGCAAACCGTTAACCCGTCTAACGGAAGAGGGACGACAGTTCGAATGGAGTGCTGAGTGCGCGGAGGCCTTCAAGACGCTCAAAACTGCCTTAACCAGTTCACCTGTACTTTGCTATCCACGTCAGGAAGGCCAGTTTATCCTTGACACTGACGCTAGTAATGTCGGAGTCGGTGGTGTTCTGTCCCAGGTCCAAGATGGGCAAGAGAAAGTCCTGGCATATTTCAGCAAGGTCCTGTCCAAACCAGAGCGGAACTATTGCGTAACCAGGAGGGAGCTTCTGGCAGTAGTCAAGTCCGTGGAGCATTTCTCTAAATACCTGTATGGCAGAAGATTCTTGCTGAGGACCGACCATGCTGCTCTAAGATGGCTGCTGCAGTTCAAGAACCCTGAAGGACAGGCGGCTAGGTGGATCGAGCGCCTACAAGAGTACGACTTTGAAACAAATCATCGACCTGGCACAGCCCACCGCAACGCCGATGCGTTATCCAGGAGGCCCTGCCCTGCGGACTGCAGCCACTGTTCAAGACTGGAGAGTCGTGCGGTACCCATCAATCGTACCACTGTAGTCGACGACTCATGGGAGGTAGACGAGTTGCAGAACAACCAGGAGAACGGCCCCGACTTAGGCAATGTTATAGCCTGGAAGCGAGATGGCCGTCAACCTACCTGGCAGAAGGTCTCCGCCACCAACCCAACGGTGAAGACCTATTGGGCGCAATGGGACTCCTTGCAGCTGGAAAACAACGTCCTGACCAGAATCTTGGAAGACGAGGACGATAGGGCAACGAGATCACAATTGATGGTCCCAAGGGGTAGAGTGGCCGAGGTTCTGCGCCACCTGCATGATGGCTCCTCTGGGGGACACTTCGCATTGAAGAAGACGTTGCAGAAGGTCCGAGACCGGTTCTACTGGGCGAGCTGCAAAGATGATGTCCGAGAGTGGTGCCGGAGGTGCGAAGCCTGCGCTACCATTCTCCGAAACCGAATCGGGAAATAAATACATCATGGTGTGCATGGACTACTTCACCAAGTGGCCTGAAGCATATGCCCTTCCGAATCAAGAGGCCGGTACTGTAGCTGATGTTCTGGTGAAGGAGTGCTTCAGCCGTTTTGGAGTCCCCCTGGAATTACATTCCGACCAGGGCCGGAATTTCGAGTCTGGACTGTTCCAGAACGTTTGCAAGCTAGAAGACCCGGACCACTGCCCTCCATCCCCAATCGGACGGCATGGTAGAAAGGATGAACAGAACCATGGGGAAGCATCTGTTCAAGGTGGTTTCCGAGCATCAGCGTGACTGGGACCAGTACATTCACCTGTTCCTGATGGCCTACCGATCGGCAGTACAAGAGACATCCAATCACACCCCAGCCGCGGTACTCTTTGGGCGCGAGCTGCGATTGCCATGTGACCTCAAATTCGGAAGAAAGCCTGGTGAAGAAACGGCCGGCGAGGACTACGTGGGGAACCTGAAAAAGAGGATGGGAGAGATCCACGACGCCGTACGCCGGAACATTCAGGGTGCCAGCGACCGAATGAAGGACCGATATGATGCCCGCGCTGAGGCCGGTGGTTTCCAGCCTGGCGACTTGGTATGGCTTTATAACCCCCAGAGGCGTCGCGGTCTCTCCCCCAAGCTCCAAAGGAACTGGGAAGGCCTCTACACGGTAGTTGCTCGACTGAATGACGTGGTATACCGAATCCAGAAGCCTCCTCGAGGAAAGTGCAGGGTGGTGCACTTCAATCGGATGGCCCCATATGCCGGAACCAATGAGGAAGTGGAGGCTGTCACGGAGCAACCCCTGAGACAACTAGAGACCGAAGGAACCTCCTTCCAGGAGTTTATGGCCGCTTATGGAGGTACGAAGGCTGCGCGATTTGGAGTCACTACAGAGGTGCAACGTGACCTGTTCGACACCCTGCGGCAGTATTCCCTGGCCCACTGCGTCGCCCAGGACCTCCGGATGTCTAGGGGGATCGCCGCAGCCTTCCGGGAGAAGTTTGGCCGGTTAGACCAGCTGAGAGAGCAGGCCCCTCAGGTTGGCAGAACTCTGCAGCTGAAGGAAGGCAACACCTCCATTTATTACCTAGTGACGAAAAGGTTGTAGTACGAAAAACTTGGTTACCAGGAGCTCTGGTCTGCTCTTTTGGACCTTAAGGAGCAGATGGTGAAGAACGGCGAAACCCGGCTAGCGGTGCCGAAATTAGGATGCGGCCTGGATTCCTTAAACTGGAGGGTCGTACGCAGCATGCTGGAGGTAGTCTTCGACCGGACCGGCATCCAGATCGAGGTCTGCTGTTGCAGCCCGTTACGAAGCATCGAGCCCACGGTGGACTGCTACTTCTTCGATCAATCCGTGTGCAAGAAGGGCACCGCCTGTAAATACCGCCATCAAACCCCCACAAGAGCGAGTGACAGACACCCAACGCAACTCGTTCTGGGACAGAACGACTTAAGGCGGGGGCAGTGTAACGAATCCGAACGCGTCAGCAGCCGAGACAGCCTTGAAAGCAGATGTGCGCGGGTGAATCCTTTTTCCAGTCGATGCTAGAGCGACCCTGAAGGGACACGTCACCGCGTTCGAGGCTTCCAGATCGATCTAGAAGCAGGTGTACTGAATGACTCAGGCTCGCTACGAGATCAACACCTGCGAATGCCGGAGTGCATTCGCGAGGATTCTGGAGTCTCCCCAGTGGAATATAAATGCGCGGCCTTCAGACCTGGGGTTCAGTTTCGAATTCAGCATCAGAGCGCCGAACTCCCAGATAAATAAAAACGCGTGAACATATAAATAATAGAAATAAATAACCATATATAATCGTTAATGTTAAGAGTGAAATAATTAATTGCTGTTTAACCGGTGTACTAATAAATAAATGTATCGATAGAAATAGTTCGTAGTTTTAGTAATTTGTAATCTGCTTGATAATTCTCGTGTGCTTGTAAATAATAATAATTAATCGTTGCAAATAAATGTTTAATGCAAGAAGCGTCGTTATAATTTTTAAATAGCCCGAACGTTAAAAACGTAACAATATGAAAAGAACTCATAAATAAACCCGTTTTTTTCACAGACCAACGAATTCTACGGTACGCGGTATTCACCCAAATTTGGAGAATGCATCAATAGGCCAGTCAAATTGTCGAAAATACATCGTTTTTTTGACAAAAATACTACCTGAAAAGTGAGCATGTAGTTTTATAGAACAAATCACGTAGAATTGAATGAACTACAAAGTAACAGCTGAATCAGTGGAGAAGTGATTCAAAATTGCGGTCAAAGTAATGAAAAAACGGTTTTTTGCATATAAAAAAGCAAAAAAGCTATGAATTTTTTCGAAAAAAAATAAGCTTATGTAGTTTGAAAAAACAAATAAATTGAGCTGTTGATGGTCAAAATCGATTCATTAGAAAAAATGTTATCGCTAAAAAACCTCTAAAAATTACCGATTCTTCAAGTGTTCTTAACTTTAAAAAAAAATCCTATATAATGTTGAAATTTTCAGAGAGCATAGTACTCAATGAGCACAAAAGGTGAAATTTTAAAATTTGCGAAAATGTTGATTACTTTTTGCATAAATAATTTTTTTCGAAAAAAATACGTTTCGCAAAACTTGATTTACTCAGCTTGAAGAAGTCGTATAGCAATCAGCGTAGGCTTATTTTGTTGCCTAAGAGTTATACTACCACACACAATATAAGCAGACATTTTTTACACTTACAAATATGTGCAAATTTAATTTGAAAAGTGATCTTTTTTTTATGCGCACGAAATGTTGAATATTTTTGTCAATTTTAATTGTACCCAAATTACATAAGCACCATTCGATAGCTGCAAATTTTCTTCGAAATTGAAAATGATTACAGTACTACCCATACAAGCCGAAGAATTTTTCTTTTTTAAATTGCTACACATTCAATTATTAATATTAGCGGCTGAAATTTGCACACACTTTAGCTGAAGACTTCTAGTGTAATATGAAAATTATTTCGCAATTATTGACCCCGTATTATGTATTGCGAAGCGGTTTACATTTTAGGCGCCGCAAAATGCATGTTCCCTTCAGAGCCGAAGTAGAGCGGCCTACTCCGAGTTTCTCCCTACAACGCTCAACGCTACGCGCCACGGCACCGCTCTGAACGAACATGCATTTTGCGACGCCTAATGTAAACCGCTTCGCAATAAATAATACAAGGTCAATAATTGCGAAATAATTTTTATATTACACTAGAAGTCTTCAGCTAAAGCGTGAGCAAATTTCAGCCGCTAATATTAATAACTGAATGTGCAGCAATTTAAAAAAGAAAAATTCTTCGGCTTGTATGGGTCGTACTGTAATCTTTTTTAATTTCGAAGAAAATTGGCAGCTATCGAATGGTGCTTATGTAATTTCGGTACAATTAAAATTGACAAATATATTCAACATTTCGTGCGCATAAAAAAAAGATCACTTTTCAAATTAAATTTTCACATATTTGTAAGTGCAAAAAAATTTCTGCTCATATTGTATGTGGTAGTATAACTCTTAAGGAACAAAATAAGCCTATGCTGATTGCTGTACGACTTCTGCAAGCTAAGTAAATCAATTTCTGCGAAAACGTATTTTTTTCGAAAAAAATTATTTATGCAAAAATCAATCAACATTTTTGCAAATTTTGAAATCTCACGTTTTCTGCTCATTGAGTACTATGCGTTCTCAAAATTTCAACGTTATATATATATATTTTTTAAAGTTAAGAACAATAGAAAAATCGGTAATTTTTAGCGGTTCTTTAGCGATAACTTTTTTTCTAATGAATCGATTTTGACCGTCAACAGCTTAATTTATTTGTTTTTTTAAACTACATAAGTGTATATTTTTTGAAAAAAATTCATCGCTTGTTTGCTCTTTTATATGCAAAAAACCGTTTTTTCATTACTTTGACCGCAATTTTGAATCACTTCTCCACTGATTCAGCTGTTACTTTTTAGTTCATTCAATTCTACGTGATTTGTTCTATAAAACTGCATTCTCACTTTTCAGGTAGTATTTTTGTCAAGTAAATATCTAATTTGACTGGACTACAAATAGTGACAAGGAATTGCATGATATAAATGTAGCTAAGCCTGGGCCAAAATATCAACTGATTGACGAAGACAATCACGAACCTTTTAATCAGCCTAGAACTTCAACACCATCAACAATACCAACTCCAACATCTAAACAGCCTCAAACGAGAATGCAATTACCCAAATTGACCAAAACATGTGACAGATTTGAGGTTTCGAATAGATGAATCGCTGCAGCCATCACCTCTACCATTTTATAAGATGTAGGAATGTAAAAGCTCGTGTTGCATTGAACGAAACAATGAGGGCAAAGTAGTCCGTGCTCTATTTTTCGACGCTAGAGACAAGACACTGGTAATGGAACATAATGAAAGAAAGCACCATCGTCTAACTATCGTACAAAAAACATCTGGCATTGATTGAAAAACCAGGACCACATTATTTAGGACATGTTACACCATCTTCGGATTCTGAGGAGAACTAGGACTGAGGCGTATTCTTAAAGCTCGACCAGTCAAAGACAATAATTGTACAACACAACACATGCTACATACAATATACACATATGCTGTGACCTGTTATTAGTTTCGTGTAACTGTCGGTCGCAGCTTAAATAAATAAAACAAAAAAGAAAAAACAAAACTAATCAAAATTCCGCCATTTAATTTCGCTGCCACTGACTACATTGATATGATTAACTGGCAGACACCTAAAATAACCGAGCTTCCTATTTTAAAAGATATCTCTGATGAAGATTAAAATTTTCTTATTGAGCAAGAGCAGACACCGATGGTATATTTTTCAAGATTTTCCTGCCACACACAATCAGAGGAACGATGTGTAAAATTAATAACTGAGGCTAGCACATTTGCGTAGAACCTGACTCAAGAGATGGTTTCATCCGAGCCAGAATCAAATAAAGAGAAGATCTGCGAAGTTTTGAAACTAAATCAAATTTTCGAATAATTTGAAGATTTAGAGTTGCTGTAGTATGGTCCAATTTTACATGTTTTTATATTTTTGCGTTTATTTCAATTTAATGTAATAAAATTTATTTGAAAAATGTTTTTGCGCTTATTCACGTGTGTCTACTCTGGCATCAACTATCAGCATTGCATAGTAAATCGGGCAAAATATTTAGGGGCAAGTGGGAAGCAGAAAACATTTTGCAAATTTAATGAATTTTTGCAAATACATTACTCACACCAATAGACAACTTTTGACGGGTAATGCGTAATAATAACAAAATTTTAAAAAAATTCGCCATTTTTCGCCCAACCCATACACAGACCAAAAAATTGAATTTTTAGTTACTTTTAATTTAAATTTTAGTATGAAAGTTTATTAATTACCACATATTAATATTTGTTTGAAAAATGTTACTTGTTACAGAATTTCTGAGATAAATATGAAATTATTCCCACTGCATTATATAATTCACTTGGAAAATTTGTGATTCCTTTTGCACTGAGGTTATGTGGGGTTGTACAGCAACATAGTAAAATATCTTAAAATAATTCGAAATAAATGATGCTAAAAATTCATTATTATTATTATTCCATTTTTGCAATCTAAAATCTTACCGGAGAGTTGTATTATAAATGTAAGAGAAACTGAAAAAAAGAAGAAATAAATGTTCATGACTACTAGAGGAGTATTAATTAAGTATTAAGCAAATTAGTATTTATGGTATGCTCGCTTAGGATCTGTAAGCTACAGACATTTATTCTATCCTATTCAATTTACCACCATTTTTAGGCCTATTACGTTGGGTCACCCCGTCCCTGCCTCCCCCTGCCGTCCACCTGACCAGAGGGGGCCATCGGGGCTTCGCCCCACTCCAAGGCGGTCCTGGGGGCTCCGCCCCTTTCCAAGAGGGCCCTTGGAACTCCGCCCCTCTCCAAAGGGACCGTCGGGGTCTGCTCCTCTCCAAGGGGGCCTTCAGGGATCTGCCCCTCTCCAAGACCCTCGCGGTTCAACCCCTTTTTAAGGGGGCCCTCGGAGATCCGCCCCTCTCCAAGGAGGTCTTCGGGGCTTTGCCCCCCTCCCCAAGGGGGCCCTCGGAGATCTGTCTTTCTACAAGGGAGATCTCGGGGCTCCGCCCCTCTCCAAGAGGGCTCTCGGGGATCCGCCCCTTTCCAAGAGGGCTTTAGGGGCTCCGCTCCTTTTTAAGGAAGCCCTCGGGGCTCCCCTCTTTCTTAAAAAAACGAATGATGGTTATATTTTGAAAAAACCCAAAATTTTTACTAAATAAGAGTTGGAAAGGTTTCTCATTTCTTAATACTAGTAAATATGTGTATAAACGTCCATCTGCGGAAAGTGACCTTCTACGGAAAATAGTTTTTTCTGTCCTTAGATACGGTTCGATTGTATTAATTTTATCTGTTGCTAAGGTAGCCATTATTTTCCATTTTTTATCAATGTAATATCACTTTACCCATTTGGTAGTGAGAAAAATCCTATACGTAATTATCTTAAATGTCGAAATAGTTCTTCCCTGCTTTGATTATTATTAAAGCTATACAGAGAACCGCAGATATCGCTATTTCGATTTGTTTAAATGAAATACCCTGTATAACCCGGTTTTTTTGGAAAGCACTTTTGATGAGTTTTCTTCTCGGATTTCATTCCTTAGCCCTAAATTCGATCGCTTTTCAGATATAATTTTCTCCTGCTTTTTTCGTTTTTCAGTATTTGTTATTTCAGTTTTGAGTGGTTGCTGAATTTTTGTTTTCTAATCTCTACGGTACATCAGCTCTTGCGCTTAACTGAAACGATTGAAAAAAGGGTATAAACATTAAAAAAAAGTACACGGTAGTAGTCTTCCTTGACCTACAACAAGCAGTCGACAAGGTATGATAAGCAGGTCTGATTCAAAAATTACTACAAATTAACACCCCACACCACCATAGAACATTTGCAATGCAAATAAACTTCACCATCTCTACCACAAAAAAACTTATTAGCAGGTGTACCGCGGGGTAGCATATTGGTGCCGGAGTTATTTAATATTTATCATTGGTTGCATAGAAAACTGGTACAGCTAGTTTTAGGTTGGTTATACAAGGTATGAATAATATGTTGGTGGCACTATAAGTCTATGTCAAATTCGAGGTTAGCAGGTTAGGTTTTGAGTCAGTTTGTGTGAAAACTGACGGAAAACCTAACCTGATAACGTCTTGTAAATAAAACTGTTCTTAATTTCAAAATTTTAAATATTATTTAAGGTTTATCCAGTCTTGCGAGAGCAGAGTCCACATCCCTATCTCTTCATACGAGTCCATGCACTTCAAGAACAGGATGGAAATAAAAATGTTTGAGCTTAGAAATTTTAGAAACCAACTAATAAGACATTTATTAAGTTTTCAACATAGTTTTTCAGAAACTCTTTCAGCTGGAATTATCGAACATCGTCTAATCACATTAAAAAATTAGAAACGTTTCGGAGAAAAGTGTATCGGTTGTCTACGAACTATTACAGACAGGCAGATGGAATTGAGAAAACATGTTTTTCGTCATCTAGGGATCCTGAAACGCGAAGATCTGGAGACATCTCAGAAGGTAATTTATTCATGATTACAATACTTTCTTAGTCTTTTAGACGAAGGAAGTAAAAATTAATTAAATTAGGACTACAAAAAAACGTTAAATGATCACTTGTACTAATAATAAAACTATTACTGGAACATTAATAAATCGATGAGGTATAATGTATTGGAACGTGGTTGTTATGGCTTAATAATAACATTTTTAATAAATGTTCCCCAAAATGCCAATGCAATTCGACTATTTTCCATTGTCAAGTTTTGCTGTACAAAATCATATGCCTACGTGTATTGGAATTACCAAAAACAATATCTCAGCTTAACACTACGTGAGAATACAATTAGTGTCCCAATTTGTATGTAACCATAGTTATTCTTTAGCAATTAAGGAATTCCAATTGGTCTCTTCGAAGATGCATAATAAGTCATCGACCTATATAAATACACTGTAAAAACTTACAGCATAGAAACGTTTACTTTATTTTTTAACATAGAAGCAAGCATAAGTACAGAAACGCAATTAATTAATTAAATATTTACCCGTGTTTGTGGAGTGTTCTGCACACATCATATGCTAATGAAAAGCCAATATTTGCAGGAGAATTCTCGTTGCTTAAATTTTTATGCATGTAGAAAGTAGATCATTTGCGTAGCGCCTAGACTCTCCAAGAGTAGAGACGAACTTAGTGAAATTGAAAATTGCAACAGTGAAAAACTGAAAATAGGGCCACTATAGTTTACTTAACTGCTAATAAGTGAACAAGATGCGCTACTTCAATACAATAATTTAATGCTTCTTGCATCTAGAGTTAATGGTTTTGCAACTACGAAGAGCGTTCAAATATGAATTATAATTTGAATTGAGCGCAAAAAGACAAAGACATGCACAGAAGTTGTGCTCTGGAACAAGTCCTAACTTCATTCAGTCGATAAGTCGTCACAATTCATTTTCGTTCAATTGGCAAGCATGAGTGAAGTGGGAGTGCATTCAAGCGTCAAACAACGCATTATTAGTAAATTTCATACCAAAGAAGGTCTCAAACCACCAGAAACTTGTGTAAGAGTTAAAAGACAGTTTGGTGCGCACTCATTATCACACATAAACGTTTATAAAAGGAGTGAAGCGTTTATAGATGGCCACAAACGTGGCTCGAGAATGAACCGCATTCTCGGAGTCCAAAAACATCGATAACAGAAGAGAATGCTGACAGAGTACAATGCACTTATTTGAAACTATCGTCGAATTACAGTGAAGGATATTCCTTCTGCATTAAATATCAGTAAGGGTAGCTTGGAAAAAAACCCTAGTTAGCTGCCTACTGCCTACTCGACCCCATTTCGCTATTCACACGCTGACCACGATTCAAAAATTTTAATGGCCCATGCTGCCACATTTTTCATACATTTTGGATTTTGCTGCATCAGATTTTTATTTGTATGAGCCCTTAAGAGGTTTTAGTAGAAAAATACATCTTTGTAATGAAAATGAAGAAGTCATCGAAAATGTTCGGTAATGGCTGTGCCAGCATCCAAAAGAATTTTTTTCTAGTGGAATGCAGAAACTTCCGGAAAGCACTGCACGAGTTTATTCAAAGGGAGGGAGACTGAATAGAAAAATGACATGGCATACATTCGAGTCCTTCTTTTTGGATGAATATTAAATTATAATTTATATTTGAACGCTCCTCGTATTTACAATATTTACATAAATACGTACCAATTCTAAACTTGTTTGACCGTATTAAAATAATATTTACCAAAGTTTTAGCGGCAGCATTTGATTTTTATGACACATGCAATTTCATTTTAATTGTAGTAAAACATATATTCAGTATTAAAATTTTCAACTACAGAAAAGCAACTAATAATCCAAATACACACCTTTTTTATTATAACTGCAATATGAAAAATCGATGATGTAATACAGTTCAGTAGTTACTAATATTTGAAAATGTAGGTCAATGTGCGAATACGTCAACATAAAACGTTTAATCTACTGCAACAACTTCGGAATTGCTATATCCTTGGTTTTATCAAACCATAAATTCCAGAAATTCAAAATATCTTGAAATGGTCACATATAAGTAGTGAATGTTCATTAAATATTATTATCGTACATAAGTTCAGTTTGATATAAGCCTTCAATATTACTAAAATTAAAATATTATTGTAGAACATTAAAAGTCCATTGCGTAGTTGCAACTCAAGAGTTTTATGCACAAACGCTTACCTCCAATTTCGGGTATTTTTAGCGTAGTTAAACTTTAAATTTGAGCTTTTCAAATTATTATTGATATTGTGAATAATGGTATGGTGTAAAACCAATGCTGTTACAGGTATGAAAGCAAACGAAGAATACTATCTCACTCACATGAAAATTACCATACATAAATGAATAACTTCACTTCTATTTTAGTTTATGTCCAGCAATGGAAACCGAAACTGCTAACTGAGAAGCGAATTGAAACGACTTAAATTTCTATTACACATAGCAACTTCATTAATTATTACTGTCTTTATTTCCACTTTCTATTCCTGCTTTTGGATTATAAATGGAATTGGCCGTAGTGGCTTCTGATTTAATTAAAAAATATAATTTGAAACTATCCCATATTTTTTATTTCAATCATAAACAGAAATAAATTAAAGCAATTTAAGGAAATTTATTATAAAGGTTTCTTTTAGTCAACTGACTCCTACGCCAAGCGAATATAAATCTCCAGCAAAGCGGTTGTTTCACAGTGCAAGTCAAGCGTAAGTGAATACTTCATTCATGGTTTTTTTATTAATTCAGCCTTGACTGGATGAACTCTTCATGTACATTTTTCTTAAAAGCAAATAACGCTTTATACTAACTGTTGATAAGTGTTCGTATGTAAATCGACATTTCAAACCAGTGTCTGAATGTAATTAGTGTGACTATATTCCTTTATTGTTCTACACAAATTTCAGTAATAAAACTACGGTAATATTCTATATTTATTTTAAAATATTATTCGTATATTACGAGGAAGTCATAAGTACATATAACACATTTATTTCATACTGATGTCAAAAATTACATTTTTCGGACTATTTAAGGTACAAAAAATGGAACATTAAAGCCTTAGTACTTTAAAGTAAAATATTAAAGTTCAAGTACTTTAATAGTAATTTACGATACAAGTGCGTAAAGCTACTCTTTAGGCACGAGTGGGGTAGAGTTAAAACGCGAGTGAGCGAGCGTTTTATGCCTCGCGAGTGACTAAAGATGCTTTACGCATGTGTACCGTACAATATTTTATCTATGATAGAATCTAGAAAACACGTTAAATATGAAAAAAATTAAATGTAGATTAAGATACCAGCAACCGCTCGTAATTTTGCGTGTTTTAAAAATTTTAAAACACGTTGCTACTCACAACGTGCATAATGAAATCTTTTAAATACGTTAAACTAATGAAAACATGTTATGAAGCAGTCGTTTTACAAACTTAAAACTGCCAACTAAAAGGCAATTTTACACACTGTTGTAGATAAAACTTATTTATGGTACAAAAAAGGAAACATTAAAGTCCTAGTACTTTAAAGTAAAATATTAAAGTTCAAGTACTTAAAATTATACGTCAGTTGTTGACATGAAGTTTGAAATGATTTACCTTTTTATTTAAAATTCATTAAACTTGCAGTATGAAATAAACTGTTGTATTCACCACGAACGAAAAGTGTTTTAAAGGTCCTCGCAGGTAATTCCGTCCTCGGCTGACGCCTCGGCCGTAAACAACTTTTTCGTCCTTTAAAATGTCACTTTTCGTTCTAGATAAATAAACTACTATTACGCATATAATTGTCTATTGAAATAGTTAGCACGAAGTTTAAAATAACCTATTATAATGTATTTGTTCGCATTAAACTTTTTAACCCATTAAACCTCTTTTTATATTAATCATAGCACACTATACTGTATACCTCGAAATATAAATCCCTCTTGTTTTGTCAAGATTGAAGACCGTTTCTTTGGCCGAATACTAATATAAATAGAGAAATTATTCATACAAATACTTATTGTTATCAATGTGACTCAACTATGCCATTGGTTAATTTTTCTTGTTCTTCGATTAAATAGGTATTCCATTTTCACAAAATATAAAATAAAATACTTGCTCTAACATTAAAATGAATACATTATAAGCTAGTGTGCTTTTTTCGCTGTAATCTTAGGATCTTGCTATTTCAAAGGCGTATACATATCAATCAGAATAGAAGAAAATAGAATATAATAACTTTATTTACATAGGATCATATATGCATAGAAAATTTAATAATAAAATACACAATATGATACAATTGAAAAACAGCAGTGACTACACAAAAGCAAAGTAGTGGATAAATTCGTCCAAATGGTATGGTTCTATATTTAATAGTAGATTATATATTTTACTTTTAAATGTCTTAAAATTTTCTACAGATTGTAGTGAGTTAAGCAGAGTATTAAAGAAACGCAAACACATGTAAAAAGGGATTCGTTCGTACATTGCGAGGACTGTGTTTTTGAAATAAAAACTGTTCAGTTCTTGTGTCATAAATTGCAGTTTTGCGGCACTCAAGGAAAAAAATGCTTGCATTTAAAAATAGATGCAGAGTCCCCAGCTGTTAGAAAGCCATTTTGTAAAGAGACCTCGACATCTCTCGTTATATATTAAATGTAATATCAAGCGTAACATTCTTTTTTTCAGTTCTTGTTTGACCGACGCTCGCAAGATCGCATTTGTGCAGAGTGCAATTGTTGATATTTTGTAAGTGCTTTACAGTGCGAGTGTTCAATTTAAGTAATACGATACCAGTTGAAGTTTAATACAGAAAAATGAGTGATCCCCCTCCCGGGACTTCTAATTGCATTAATCCCAGATATAACCTGAACAACAACGGCACGCTCCAAAACAAACCCTATTTTCCTTTGTTGTGCAAACACAGCATCCCGACCCATTCCCTAGTCTACTGACTAAAGACTGCGATGAAGGAATATTTGGATTATTTCCACCATTTTCTACGAAATTGAGTACTAAATGCATTTGTAAAAGTATTTATGTATTTACATACGTATACATATGTAGATATAGAAGGCGTTCCGCAAATGATTACTAATTAATAATTCAGGTATTAGCCTTTCGAGGAGCAATATTCTCTAACATCTCTTGATTTTCTACATTGATAGACATGTGGTGTTCGTCTAAAAACATAGACGATATACTAAAAATTCGAAAAGAAGCAAGGATACCTGAAACATTTAAGAATTAATAATAAAAACTTAAGAATCAATATCTCGTACCTGTAGAAGTAAGTATAAAATGCAAAGTTGAATTGAGAGTAAAAACTTCTGCCAGCTGTAAATCCTAAAAATGCACGAGGTGTTTTAGAAACATTTGTGCCAAAACTATACCGCTTTATCATATTTCGTACAAACTTGTTGGTGAACTTCAAATTAAACTTTAGTATTATGAACCTCACAGAAAAAACAAGTGTGATGAAGGAAATATTGTCGAATCCGGAAGTAAATAGTCTTCCATTCGGATTTCCTGGAGTGGACAATTCGTAAAGACAAAGTAAGAGAAGGAAGTAGGATCATTCTCCAATGTGGAAAACTTGAAAATGTCAAAATACAAATGGGAAGATAAAATTGACGTAATGAGTCTAAGTCAAATAAAATGGCCTGAACAAGGTGACTTCTGGAGTAGGAACTACAGAGTAATACATACAAATAATTTTGTGTCATAACTGATGGCAAACCTGCTAACCTAGAATTTGACATAGACTTACAGTGACACCTAAATTGACAGCAGGGTAACCAACATTAATAGTGCCAACCTAAAAAAAAATCACAACCATTTATGATCACCCTGCATATGCTTGCATTGTAGAACGGGCCCTAAGGCAAATATTGCGAAATTTATTAAACCTGCCACAAAATTACAAATTACAAAGGCATACAGGCATTATAAAGCCGACAGGCCAGACCTCAGCAAAACGGAAATCATTGTCCGGGTTAGTGACATTCGGGATGTAAGTATTTATGCATAAAACCTAACTGTTGGTTTAATTTTGGGCTTCGTACTGTTTCAGGTATCTGAAAAAAACTAATAGAAGTATTATTGGGCGGAACAATTTTGAAATTAAACCTTTTGGCCCACGACCTAAAAATGATACATACTATAAAAATTTTACATTTCAGGAAGATTTCCAACGACAGATTTGGAATTATCACTTGAAAAATGAACACTTTACTTTGGCTAGACTATTAAAGGACGAGCGTAGCAATCTCGAATTCGATAAGGGGAAAACGACTTTGTATAATATTCTAATATCAATTGGTTATAAATACAAACATACAAACGGACAGAAAAATGTTGTATCCAAAATTACTTAATTGAGGAAATCTTGGAAATACCAAAATTCCAGTGAAAACATTCCTGTACCTGGACGAAACCTGGATTTATCAAAATGGATCCAACGTCCGACAATGGGTACACGATTCTGAAATTAAAAGTAATTTGAGTTTTTTGGAAGGATGTAATGTATTATTAACTTCAACTAATAACGATAGGGATTATCACAAAACCAAGAACAGGAAGATTTTTCCAAATTGGGTAGTTAATCAATTACTTCCTGCTCTGAATAAAATTTCTGGTAAATGTGTGGTAATCTTAGACAATGCACCGTATCATTCGGTGCAGTTGGAAAAGTTACCCGCACTTAATTGGAAGAAGAGTCAGATGCAGGATTGGTTGATTAAACACAATGTCAAAATTCAGGGCAAAATTACAAAAAAACATCTTTAGAGTTTAATTCAATCTTTTAGGAAAGACGATAACAAAAGTTACATGACTGACGAATTTTTGAAAGAGAATGGTCATAAGGTTCTTAGATTATCTCCGTACCATTCCCAATACAATCAAATTGAAATGGCATGGAGGTTCTGTAAAACTTACTACAACAAGCATATAAATTCTCAGATTTCATCCAAGGATAAGGTTAAGCATTTATGGCTTGAAGCTCTTTCAAAGTGTACCTCCTACATGTGGCAAAATTGTTGTGATCATTGTGAAAAAATTATTTCGGAAGACTGGGCGGAACATATGGGAAATATTTCGTTTGAAAACATTCCACCTTTCATTATCTCATTGGAGGAATTTGAGTCAGAATCAAGTATTGAGAATGATTCAGATACTACCAATGAAACAATTGAAGTGGAATAGGGGTTTTTTAGGGCATCAAAATTCTTGTTTATTACACCACGCAACTCCCAAAGATGATCCCGCCTTAATGTAAACCAAGCTCAAGACGTTTCTATAGTATGATCAAAAATTATTTTCATCTAGTATAGCCATGGAATATTTCTTAATTTATGAATGCAACTATAACTCATTTAAAAATCAAATGTTAAGTTTTAATTAAGTATAAATGTAGTTGCATTCATAAATTAGGAAGTATTCCATGGCCATACTAGATGAAAATAATTTTTGATCATACTTTAGTATGAATATCTAAAGCCGCTCGAAGTTTAGACCATCATACCGGCATCCATCCCAACAAGGAATTTCCAAATACAAATCTGGCAACCACGTTTTGTACATTTACATAAAATTATCATTTGTATAAAATGTGCATAACCTAACTTTTGTTAATGACTGACAGCATATTTACAGGTCGAAAGTCATCACCCTAACATGTCCTTCTATTGGGAAAGTAACTATTGAACGGTTTATAGATAATCTAACTCTGTTGCCAACTCCAAATTATGGTTTTCTATTTGTTAGTATAACCTTATATAGAGTTTCTAATTATATTTTCGACAACCGTTAAAAGTGTGAGTGTTTTTGTGCAACTTCTAAATCTTTTGCTTACAAATAACAAGTATCAAAAAATAAATGCTTTAAAAGATTCACAAGAAAATTTCTTTTACCAGAACCGCTACGTTTCACCATTATCAATGTAAATGGCCATTTTGGCGCTCATTTATTGATATTGTAATACTATTTTTCATCTAATTTAATAAAACTAATAGGCAGGGATTTAGTATTCAAAGCCGTATGCATTTATTTAATTAGCCTGAAAACTGTAACATACTGTAATCAGCGTAAATATCCTAATTAGTGTAAAATAATGCAATTAGATTAAATAGCGTAATTACTGTACTATTTAACTGTATTAATAGTAGTGTTAATCTTTTATAAACATCCTAATTCATTCAGTTAAAGATAAAATGGATAAGCTCATAATAGTAAACCATTCAGGTGGACCCAAGTTCGATTCGATAAAAGGCAACCTTTTTCCAAATTAACAAAGATACTTATAAAGCACCAGCCTCTACACAGAAAGGTAAAAAGAGGTTAACGATAATACATACATACTTAAAATATTTATTTAAAAATATTAACTAAAAAATTATTTTTTAAAGTTTATTACGTTACGTTATCTTTTTAATGTATTCTGTAATGCAGACATCTTTAAAAATAAATCTTTTTATTTCAGTGAAGCCGATGTCCAAGTTTCGAACTCCGGTCAGGGATATTCTTTTTATTCCTTTATATATAAATGAAGATTGATAGTAAAGCTGAAAGACAGATTTTCTCTAAAATGTTAAGCCGAATTAAAAAATGTAATAATATACGGGATGTTCTATTTAAAATAGGGGTTAATCAAAAAATAAACCCATTTTAGAGGTATTCAACTGGAAAATCACCTATCTCACACCCATACACATTAAAAATGTCATACAAATGTAAAGTTTGAAAAAGTCGTTAGAGCTGCTTTTGAAAAAAATAGAAAAAAACTGAAAAATGACAATAGTATATTACAGCCCGAGATGGTAAGTGTTTCATTACTGTCGAGAGATTAGTTAGCTGGTTTCGACGCTTCGCGAAGCGTCGAAATCAGCTATTATCTCGAGACTAAGGAAACTTCCTGTCGAGGTTTGTAAACTATTTTATTCGCAACCATATATGTAATGTTAACATTCCTGACCTCATTTGAGTGGGGGAAGTCGTACATTTCAGCCCGCTACTTCCTACACTCACTTCCCGCTCAAGTGCAGGAAGTGAGTGCGGAAAGTATGTACATTCCCGACCGCTGAGTAGGTAGGGACACTGGGAATCTCGTTGATCCATCCATGCGCGTCACAACCTGTCGTATCATAATATAATAATTTTTCCAATTATTGTTTAGAATAAAGTGGTTGCGAATAAAATAGTATACAAACCTTGACAGGAAGTTTCCTTAGGCTCGAGATAATAGGCTAATCAGCTAACTAATCTCTCGACAGTAATGAAACACTTCCCATCTCGGGCTGTAATATACTATTATTTACAACCATATATGTAATATACTTCCCGCACTCACTTCCCGCACTCGTGAGTGCGGGAAGTAGCGGGCGGAAATGTACGACTTCCCGCACTCAAATGAGGTCAGTAATGTTAATATTACATATATGGTTGTAAATAAAAGTAAATACCATACTTCCGGTTATGCGATTTTCTTCAAAAGCTTGCTGTCAGATCTAGATAGTGCACAAAACTTATCTTTTCATTTTTGAGATAATCTGTTCAGACACACACAGTCAGACAGACCAATGAACAAAAACATGGTTTTTGGGTTCAGAGGAACGTGAACATCTGTTGAAACTCGATTTCGAATTTTTGGGGTGAATCCAATACTTTTTTTTATTGTAAAAGGAATTAAAAATCTAAGCAGACCTTATAAGAAACTTATTTACTTATCAGCTTCCTCCATTACCATTAGGCTTGTTTTGCTCCCCAAAATGTCTTCCAGTCCTTCCTGTTCTTAGCCTTGTTTCTAGCTTTATTCCAGTTATATCCTCTTGTGGTGAGTGTTTGGGCTACTTCTTGGTTCCAGGTTTTCTTGGGTCTTCATCTGCTCCTCTTCTCATCCCATCCTGCCTCCCATATTTCTTTTACTAAATTGTCATCTTTCATCCTTGCCAGATGTCCAAACCAGCTAAGTTGGATTTTGTCGACTATCGCTGTAACTTGTAGTCTCTCTCTAATAGTTGTATTTCTAATTTTGTCTCATCTGGTAACCCCCCGTATTTTTCTTAGAATTCGCCTCTAAATTGCAGTGATTTTTGATTTCAATTTTTTCGTCGGAACCCATGCCTTGCTCCCATATGTTAAGGTTCGCACGAAGACTGTCTTATATATTTTTATTTTCGTTTGTTTACTCACTTCTTGTTTGTTTAGGAAACTGGGTTATAAGGCATGAAAGAGTTTTGTAGTTTACTTTATTCTGTTTTCCACATCGGATTCTATATTTCCTTTACTGTCAATGATTGCTCCCAGATATTTTAATTCGTTTGTTACGTTTAGCAATTGTCCATCTATTATTTGATTTATATATTTTTTCATCCTTTGTGACCGTTAAGATTTCCGTCTTCTTTTGATTGATATTTATCCCGAATTCTCTTAAAACTTTTTGCCATATCCTAATGGATTTTTCCAACTCCATTGTGTTCTGTGCTTCTAGTATAAGGTCATCCGCATAAAGGAATTATTTTACTATAATTGGCTTGAGGTGATTTGTTCGCATGCTTACACCTTTTATGATTTAATTTGCTCTTCTCGCTATTTCATCCATTACCGTTATGAATAATAAAGGGCTTAGTATACCCCCCTGTCTCACTCCTCTTTGAGTATAAAAGTTTTTTGTGAAGCTCTTTTCTATTCTTATTAAATTGTCAGTTTTGGTATTCAACTCATACTCTTAACTGCATTCAGAAGGTTGATCTGGATTCCTTTATTTCCTAACGCTTCCCAAATTCTGCTTCGTGGTATAGTGTAAATGCATTTTCCAAACTTAGTGCACACAGGAAAACCTTCCCATTTCCGCTCAATACTTTTTCATATATTTGTCTCAGAGAGAATATCCAATCCAGCGTGCCCCATCCTGGTCTAAATCCTGATTCTGTTTCCAGTAAAGGGGGTTCTATGTGTTATCTTAATCTATTTTCCAATATTCTTTCATAATTTTTTTCAGCCACTGAGAGTAGAGATATTCCTCTGTAGTTATTGCACAGTGTGACGTCTCCCTTCTTAAATATTGGCACTGTTACTGGCAGCTTCCAGTCTTCAGGTACTTTTTTTGTTGTCAGTGCCATGTTCATTATCTTGAGTAGTATTGTTTCCTTCTTTTCCCTTGAATTTCAGAAATTCCGGTTTAATTTTATCATATCCTGGAACAATTGGTCGATCTACACCTCAAGCACGAAAGAAAAGGGCATCATGAGGTTCAACTGGAAACGAGACTGCAAACCGTTCGAGTACGCACTGCTCGATCCAGACGAACACTGCACGCTGATTTAAATCTTGATGGATTCTATTGCGATGTTAATTACAATTGCAGTCTTCATCCAAGTGTGGTTATTGAAATATTTATATATAAAAATGAATGTTTCTTTGTTTGTCCCGGATGTGTTCCTATACCATTCATCCGATTGCTATGAAACTTTGGTGAGTTGTTGTGCCCGCCAAGGTTTCTAAACAACAATTTTGCAATAGATAGCGCTGGGGTCGAGATATTTCGATAAATTGTATTTATGGTGCGATTTGGCTCATATCAAAATATATGTTAGTTACGTGGAAGGAAATATTTTTACAAAATATAGCCCCGGTACGTGGGGCTGGAGTCGAGATATTTACGAAAATATATATTTATGGTCTGACTTGGCTTATATTCAGAAGATATGTGTACAAAAACAAATTATTTTTGGGCAGAACAACGTTTGCCGGGTCAGCCAGTCTATCTTATACGAATTTTCAAATGTTAAATTGATGGTCGTCCAGTTACCTGCAAAACTGCAGAACTACACTATAAAAACTTTTCATACTAAGGACCGGTTCTACAATGCAAGTATATACCTAGAATACGCTATCCGAGGTATAATTGTCATAGTTTCCTTTGTTACAGCAACCGTTTGTAGGATATTTATTCCCCGGATAGCTTTATCCTTGGTTTGTAGAACCGGCTCTAAGCGATTAATCTTGAAAAAGCTGATTTTATCGTTAGTCAATCCCATAGTTTTTCGGTGCATCTATGGTTACTCATTTCTTACTTCTCTCATATAACAGACCAAGGAAGTATTGTAATGGGGGTTTCAAGTTCCCTAGAATGAAGAAACACAGAATTATTAATTATGTCTGTCTGTCTGTGTGTCTGTCTGCATGTCTGCCTGTTGGCGGTAAAATTCAAAAACTATTTGTTAGAGGAAGACGATATTTTACATGCAGATTAGATGTCTACCTGGCATGAAACCGAGAATATTTTGGACAAGTATACTGGGTGATCATTTTTCGAGCATAAGCATGGCGATCAAACATCAATTTTTGAGGTATGGCTGAAGGCAAAAAAAGTAAGTGGTTCATAACATTTCATTGTACTAGCGAAACGGAGTGATGCTGAGTGTCGAAGTATTCTTGGAAAGCACCGAAGGGCGCTTGTCTTGGGTGGGGGTACCGAATATTTTTAGTGTTATTTTTGATGCTATTTTTCGCTTGTTTTATTTATTACACTAGATCCAAGAAAACCGCCACAGATCAACGAGTGAAACTGGAGCGCAGTTGAATTTGAAACATCATGTAGTTTGGAGAACCCTCAACAGGCAATGTTATCGACCTTATAAATTTTTTCCAACTCAAATCTTTCATCATGGGGACAGAAAAAGTAGGGTAGCATTCTGCGGAATTTTGATGCATCAGATACAGCAAAATCCACATTACCTTAATAACGATGACGTTATGGACTGAAGTATCACCACTTCTTTGAAACAGATCAGAAAACGAGACACCGGGAGGGCAACTGCCAATTTAAGAAAACTTGCAGAGTTATGTTTAAGGGTAGAAGGTGGACAGTTTGAGCATTTGCTTTAATTATTAATTTTGTAATGTTTTTGTTGTTTGTTTTCATTGATTTTATATTTTTTTTGTGAATAAAAATTAAATAGTTTTGTCAGTTTTGCTTCCAGTGCTCTTGTTTTATTCCTCCTTCAAAATAAACTTATCAGTTATTGACAAACCAAGGTGGCGTTTCTGTTTCCATGGCACTCGTCAAAAAATATAGAACCTAAATATTTCGATAAAGTGTCTGAATAATGTTTTGTTTAAAAATGGCTAAGTTTTCGAATAAAAAAATAAAAGCAGGTCAAATTTATTACCAGTTATTAATTAGCAGAAAAATATGCGCAGGCGCTGTAGTTCGAATCCCATCACTGGTTTTTCTTTTATTTAAAATTGTTTTAATTCGCATTGCCAAGTGTTTCATTTTATTGTTTCAGTATTATTACGAACGTGAGGATATGTTTAGCCCTATTTTCCATTATTTTTTAAAATTGTTTAGTGTCGGGACGTGCACTTGCGAGGCAAGTTCTGAGTAAAACCCTTTACAGATTTTTTGCAGAAGTAAATGTTTTCTGGAAAGCAATGAAGGTTAAAAATAAATGTTTCTTGTTCAGTTGGGTCTTTACATAAACTCTCTAAAGGAGAAAATATGTGTATTTATTATACTCTAGCTACAACGGATTTCTGCTCGTTTTACTGGTTGGAACTGGCCTAACAGTAAATATTCTGTTGGTGATAATTTTTATCATGTGTAAATGAAATAAGAGTGATATAGAACATTCATTCTCAGGGTAATATAATAAGTTGTACGCTTATTATCGATGTTTTTTGATGAATATTATGAGTTATAATCCCCAAGCTAAAAATACATCGGGGCCGTAGGACGAGTTGAATTTTCTTGTGGTCGGATTATAACGAAATGATATTCTTAGAAATTATAGATTATTAGGCGTACTACCTATTACATTTTGGAAGAGAATATAATGATTTAAAATATATACCAGAGAAAGGGCAATGCTATTTTATTACGTGAATATCAATACCAATAATCAATGTTTGTTCCAAACACTGTTTGTTGCTTTTTATGGTTAAAACGCACGACCTAACCTAGAGAAATCAAAGGGCGTTTCTAAATTAGTTCATTTGACACGTGAAACGAAACCAAGTTTGTTTGTTTGTTTGTTATGGACAAGGTCCAGGCATGCAGAGTACGAGGTACCTTAGACACCGATTGCTGTGCTCATATGGTCAAAGTAAAACCAAGTTAGTTAGTACCAAATCGAAAATCGTTAGTCGCTATATTGTCAATATGATAGAAGGTCCTATTACCCAATGTCCTAAATTTAAGAAATGATGATTGGCTCAAAATTCAACGAATTATATTCTCTTGGTTATATGTGCCCCTTTCTTGTATATTAGGTTCATTAGTGCGTTCTTCCACAGAACGGACACCTTCATTAGTGGCTTTTTATTATCTACATGTTTAATAGTTCTAAGATATATCGTCATTAACTAAGATTTTCCAGACAACTTCCATTTCATATTACGAGTTTGGGGATATTTCCAGTAAAGTGCTTCGTTAGTTAGTTCTTTTTTTATCTCCATCAGGTCTTAAAATCTTTGAAGGAAAGAATGCCCTGGAAGTATTATTCTCGATTTTTATGCGGTTGTTCTTATGTGGAATTATTATATTCAGTTTTTTTTTGTCTATGCTCGTTAGCATTAAATCGTATTAGTAAACGTTTTCTTGACTTCATAATTACTCTTGTACATTTACGCTACATTTTTTTTTGTGTAATGCCTAACATGTTTGCAATTTCTTTGTTTACATCTATCTATTTTTCCATGTTTATTACTACTTCGTTGAGTTAGTTTTTGATACAAAAGTGTTCTGCCATTGATGCGTTCTATATTATACATATAGGCATACATAATTTTTCAATTTCTTTACCTTCGCATTTACTTACTACAATTATTATGTATCGTATTATCCGATGGGCACCACCTCTTCAAGCATATTCAATACATTTAGTACATCTTAGAATATAATTATATATTATCTATCACTTATAATAAAATCCAATTCGTTTTCTGAACCCTACTACGTTACTTCCTGGTCTATATATTTGCTTCTTTAAGAACAAATTCATTAAATACAAACCCTTAAATTGTAAAAAATGTATATCCTTTTATTTTGTCAGTACAGGCCGAATCTTTCTATGCAGTTTTCAACTGATTGATATATTTTTTCCTGTTAAAATCTATAGTTATACCTATACAATATAATGGATTTCTATAAATTACTCTTTCTACATGTTTATACAACTACTGTGTTTGTTCAAGGTATTACCTTGTTTCCATCTGCAGTGGTTCTAACCTACAAAATCAGGATTCAAACACCAATAACTTCAACTGCTACAAAAATGTTATATGTCTTCACTGCGATTTTCCAATTTGGTCATGCCCCTGTAGTGCGGATGTTACAAGCGGACTGCAGATAAAGCTTGTATCTTATGGATGTCTTTATTACGGCATTAAGTGGTCTGGATTATATGAAATTTAGTTCCTCTGTGTATGGTTTCGACTAATAATCTAGAATTGCTATTAGAAGGCAATATATTGAAAATTTAGTTAAAACTTTGAAGTACTATAATAGTACATTATAAAGTGAGAAAAGTAAGTCATTATACACGAGTAAGATTTTTGTCAACACAGGAGCGCGTAAGCGCAAGTGTGTTGTATCTCACGAGAGTATAATGGCATTTCACTCATGTGTGATATACGACGTTCTATCTTAGAGTAGCAGCCTTTGTACAATAAATTTCTAAGACGGTAGAAACTGTCAATTGCCACTAGAATTAGTAGTTTAGTAGTATTGTATAATGAAAAATTACATAAAGTACTTCAAAAGCCACTACTACGAGATAGAAACGTTAAGGGGCACACTTCTACAATTTTTTGTTACACCACGACAATGCTCCAGCTTTTAATTATAATAACAGGCATTTCGAAATTTTTAAAAGTCTCATTATTCCACAAAACTAGCCTCTAATAACTTTATGCCCACAGCCCAAATCGTAGTGCAAGTAGAATGAAATTATACGAAAATATAAAAATATTCGCTTGACAATCTAGGTTGGGCACAGAACAAACATATTCTGTTGGTATACGTCTATCATCTTTCTTCATAGCTAAACTTCTTTATCCAGACACAGGTAAAGGTAAAAACTTTATACGTGTATACAATACACAATTCCGTTAATCGAGATCCTATTTATATGTATTACCGCAATTTACGAAAACTGCAGACAAACATTTGTTATGGTCATAAAAATATTTAAAGTATTTCTTTCTCAGTTGAACCGTAACTAATTGTCATTTGACCTACTGCAGCCTCAAATCGTGATCAGTGCGTGACTACTATACAGCATGTCCCATGAAATTTATAATTCTTGCGTTTCAAAAGGATAGGTAATTACGACGTTGTACTTAACCGAAATAGAAGTTGTTTCAAAACAACGATATCTAATCTTTAGAGGTATTATAAAAGGTTTTTGTTTTGAGGTGACCAGACTGTCGATGTTTACAGACGCGATTTAAAAAAGGTTGATGTCCCTTTTTATTATCTATCTTTTCTTAGGTCAAGGCTTTTAGTTAAATTTATTATTAGTACATATCGATTAAATAAAGCAATTGTCATCCTATATTATTGACTAGTGAGATTACCTGAATATAGAATCTGAAAGGCGATATTGAAAACATATTTACATTTGTTTAATTCGGAATTACCATTTAATATGATCCTGGTTAGTTCAACCCCACGTATAAAATGGAGCACAATGAAGCAGAGTCGTGATTATTAATCACAAGTGTTGACCCGTGAACTTAACTCTTGTGATAGCAATAATCGAGTTAAAAGTTGTTCTTCATAAATACTAATTTAAAAATGCGAAAGTACAATCTCAACAGAGAAGTCATTAATTAAAAAGATTATACCAATTTTTTTAATAAAGGAAATGTTTAATCTAAGTTTCATTAATACTGCTAACTTAGCTGCTGCATGCTGTAAATTCGCAGCTGAAATTATGGAATAGAAATAGACAACGTTAATGAGCTTAATAAATGCATAGGTATGACTTTATGCATGAATACAAAGCTAAACAGAACGATGCTTATATTGGTGATTTTGCCGTTTACCAGATGTATAATTTTGAAAAATTTTATTGTGGGGGTACTTAACGCAAATTACTTCGTGCACAATATGCAAGAAAATAACTGTGTATACAGTCAAAAATATCAAAGACCGCTATCCACATGTAAATATTGTAACCAATGGTGCAGGATTACGCGGTTAATAATACATTTCGATTGTAGCGGTACACGCAGGCATAGATCAATGATATATGAACCTGTAATTTCTAATCTGTGTCGATAAATAGTCTGTTACATATCGCCTTCATTTACAGTTGGAGCTTAGCAGTGCAACTATAACTTAATTTTATAATTCTCCTGTGAGTGATGCTAAAACTGGTTTCATAAATGGAATTCCGTTTAAGTCGCGATAAAAGTTATAGCTTATCTCTTCCTTGTTCTAAATAAGTATAACATTCAAAGGAAGCTGTATTCTAGTTTCTATTCATAATATTACTTTATCAAGAAATACTTCAGCTTTATTTATGTTGTATTACATAAAAATATTAATATCAATTTTGTTGCTATGGAATTTGCTACTCACCAGTGGTTGCTGTTTTATAGCACGTGCATTAAATTTCCGACCTTAAATTTAAATTTAATCCCTAAATTTCGATGGATATTATTATTCCTGTCATAGCAATCTAATATTTAAACTATAGTGGTGATGTAAATACCCTTTAAAATATTAATTTTCTGGGTCTCAACAAGTGACTTGTCGTTTTTCTCTAGCTCCAACAAATCATACTGCTGGCAACGTTAGCACTGCTCGTGTCCCTATATTAGGAACTTTTATGCTGGACATTCCTTTATCTTGGCAAGCGGTAATTCCATTATCTGCCAAAATTAATCATTTCAAAGTTACTTATTCCTACAGCACTCCGTAACACCGAAATTTATTGCCTATAAAATGTTGTAATCCGTATGCTTTAATATAGTACATTTTTAAACTATATAAACTCCAACTAGGGTGTAGCTATAAGTCATTCACGTTTATTTTGGATATAGGTTGGCCATGATTTATGTTTAAGGTTTTTTAGTTTATTAATTGTTCGTAAAACTGTATTACTTTTGTCAAACGGAAAATGTGTGTCAGTGTCACATCAAATAAAAGAGGCTTTGTTGCCTAATTGTGTTTTATTCACACAGCAACAAATCCAGTTCGCGTATATGAAGTGATCAGATTTTCATGGCCAAGCTTTATCCAAAATAATCGTGAATACGTAGCTTATATACATTCACGAAATCAATATAGTTTACACTTTTCTTTTATAGTGTAAGTTCATTAAAATCATATTGATTGTGACTTCTCAACTGAACTTAATAAAATTTTAAAGAATGACTATAAAGCATGTAATAATGATTATAATGACGTTAATATTTGTTTCATAGAAAGCGATAACTGAAATAAATACTACATTTTGACGTAATCAACTATTTCATTTTGTGCGTTTGACTGCTTACGTCATAGGTTTCTTTAAATGTCCTTTTTTCGATAATTTAGTAGAGTCGGTTGCTAGCAACACTAAAAAACAAATAAAGTATGACCAAAAATAATTTTCATCAAGTATGGCTATGGAATAGTTTATAATGTGTAAGTTCATTTATACTTAGATGTCAAACTTGACATTTGATTTTTAGTGAATTATAGTTGCATTCATAAAGTAGGAACTATTCCATAGCCATGAATATAATTTTTGATCATACTATACTTATGTCTGAAAACTTTTAAGGAAAAATTAAAAGAACTGAAAATACGTTAACAATATTTATTAGTAACTACTGAATTTTACTATCGTTGTTTTTAGTTTTAGATTGTTTTGGCTTGTTTTACAATTAATTTTATTTATACATTTAACTGTGGTATTTTTATTCAACGTTAATTGTAGTTCTTGCAAACATATGCTTCTTAATATTTGTAATCGTTTCAGTTTAGAACTGCAATTCGATTGCACAGCAGTAAAGCTTATATTTGAATTATCGAAGGACAACTTTGACAAAATCATACGGTTCTGGGAACATATGATAAGGATTTGCAATAAATATAACTATTTAAATAGATACTAGCAAATTACGTTATATTGATTATTCTCAATTTTTCAGATAAAGGTATATAAAATATATGTCGCTGAAAACATAGTTACCAGATTTGCAGAATTATGGAAGAAAAATCTGTAAAGGGCTTTTACTCACAACTTCCCTCTCAAGTGGAAATTGTAACACTAAATACTTTGAAATGCAACTACGGGTAAAATATCTCAGCGTTCCTACTAATAGTGAAACCGTAAAAGGAAACACAAATAAAAAATATTGTAGACGGGATTCGAATTCAGCGCTATTTCGGTGACCTACCACAAAGCACCGCCTCGCTCGTAGCGTTCGAAGCATTACATTCAACAAGCTTATTGCTGTTTATTTTTATTCCTTTTAACAACATTTACCCTGTATTTGTTGGGTCTCATTTTTGTGAATGGTAAAGCTTGACATGCGTGCAAATTATTACTTTCATCTATTCCTCAGTTAAAGCAAAAATAAACAAAGTATTATTTTTTATAGGTACTCGCCCTGTATATATGCGACCGAAATTTTCTCAGTTTCATGCCAAGTAGAGCTATGTATAATCCGCAAGCAAAATATCGCCCTTCTCCAATGAACAGTTTTTGAGTAACACCGGCAACAGACAGACGGAATTTTAAGAAAACCTGTTTTTCGCCATCTAGGGACCTTGAAACGTAACCATTTGAAGGAATCTCGATAGGTGATTTTTTCGTGATTACAATACTTTTTTCATCTTTTAAATGACAGAAGTAAAATCACAGAGCTTCTATTAAAAAGACGATGACTTCCGCATTCAAACATATTAAAAGAAAAAATAGATTCCTAGCTCCAAAATATTCTACATATGACAGACAGCACGTCTACGATTCTTCGGCTTAATAAATTATCCTAAAATACTCAATTTATTTAGTAGCTCTTTAAGCTCGACTGTCTATAATTGTAATATAAATAATTAAATTCAATGGGGCGTACGGACGAAATAAGGTCCATTTGAAGTAGGTACCTTCTGTCTGAGCTCTTTAATTCAACATATAGATGCTATATCTTCAAATAGTAAAATAACCAATCATCTCTTACTTAGTCTCTACCATGTATGTATATGACTATATGGCTAAAATAAAATAAAATCTTACTCAGATCGGCATGTCGAATTTAAGAAACTACTGAATAAATTTGAGTTTTTTCTAGACTTAAAAATGTTAATTTTATCTACGATCGTGTAAAAAGTGACAATTTTTTATACAATTTTCTGTTGTGAAAGTCGTCATTTATGACGCTAGTGCCATAAAAATTTTATTGCACAGAAATGTCAACGGAAGATTTTTGTCAGGAAAATGTTATTTATTAAGTGAAACTATAATATACAAACAGTGATGCATGTAACCTATCCTATAACATCAAATATATCTATATAAAATAACATATCATTAACATTATTATCAATTACATAGTGTACATCTACAATAACCCTGCAAATTTGTACAATTTTGTATTATCACTCTTGGCACTTTACTTGGACCGGGTTCTCCGATGGCATTTTGAATATTGCTCTCATTATTTGACGTTTACTTTGATAGTTCAGTTGAAACTTCTTCAGATGTTTGTTCTCGTCTTTGTAAAATTTGATTTGAAATTATTCGTTTATTGTTAATCGAGTCTATTTTTACTTATGGTAAATAAAAATAAAAGCTTGTCACAGCTTCCCCCCCAATTTTTTTTCCAAAAACACTAAGTATACCATTCTATTCCTTTTAAAAAAGTGCCTTAAGAATGTTTTTGCAGAAACACAAAATATTCACAAATAAGCAAGTTACGGGGGTTTATTTTTATTTACCATAAGTAAAAATAAAAGTTTATGTCACAGCTTCCCCGCTATTTGTTTTACAAAAACACTAAGCATACCATTCGATTCCTTTTAAAAAAGTGCCTTAAGAATGTTTTTGCAGAAACACAAACTATTTACAAGTAAGCAAGTTACGGGGGTGAGTCGAAAATGCACCAAATTGAAAATCACCCTGTATCTTTTAAAGAGATAAAGATATCGATGTGCGGTTTTCGCCATTCATTTTTACACAAAAAATGAACCCTTAACATGTAAGTTCGTTTTTTACTATCTCCTCTAGAAATGAATGTTTCCTATCAAAAGTGTCCAATTTGGGACACACTCTACATTGCCACTCAATTAACAGAAATCGAAAAACAGAAATGGCTACTTGTTGATAATTTGGTTGCTAACGTATCCGTCATTGACGCCTTACTTACAGATCACAGTGATTTTTTGATTGAAAAGGACAGGATCTATTTGAACAAATTCTTTTCTATTCACGATCGTAGATAAAACGTTGTAAGACACTCTTGCAAAAAGACTCTTTATTGCACTCATAGGTCTCGCTGACGCTCGCATTCTAATTTTACCTATTCGTGCAATAAAGAATGCCTTTTTGCACTTGTATCTTAAATAACTAATAACCTACAAGTATTATTACTAGGAAACATTTTGAAATATATTTTTTGCACTCCTGTTCGTGAAACAGTGCGTAAAGTAATACTTTATCCGGTCAGTAAACTGAATACCATCAATGCGGAAAGTGAATAGCAGTCTGTAAAGTGATTCAAAATTTAAGTAATTTTCTGAGTAATTGCACTGAGAGAAATGAAACTAAAAAGTTGTAATACAACCGTTAATAATAATTGCAATTATTACAGTAATGACATTAAACCATAACCATGTTTTCTTACTTCGTTTCAACAACGTAGAAAGAGTGTAGTGTGCAACACATGCGTGAAAACTTTTTCACACTCATGTGGTTGCGCCACTCACCTGGAACTAGTGTAAAAACATCAGCTTTACGCACTTGTTCTACAATGTACCATAATGATAACAAGATGACAGCTAACAGAAGCGGTGATTGTAGTTTGAACATCTGATTGGAATTATAACTAATTTTATGTGAAGGTTTTTAAATAAGAGCTTGTCAACTAAATATTCAAAACAAAAGTGGATTTTAATATATATTTACTACCAAAATTTAAGAACAGTATCTTTATGCGCACGTGCGTGTGCTTGCTAAAGTCCGTAATAAAAACACTAATGACTAATCAAACCAGATTTTTTTAAATCTAACTTCACTCCTCACATCAATGCATTCTTTATAAAAGTGTTATACCCCGCACAGTCACAGCCACTCGGCATAAAATAAAATATTATTTATCATCTATTATAATAACACATATTGCTGATTTCTAGGTTTCAGATGTGTTTCCCTAACTTTCTCAGTAATATTTTTGGGTGAATTTCTTTTTCCGTATACTAATTTGTTTTTCTTGTAAATATATTTTGTTGTTTTAAAAGTTTTCACTTATAATACCATGAGTAGTCAAAGTTATGTCGACTATTTTTGCGGTGGTGTTACGAATGTCCATTGCGCTTTGGTACGATTAGGACGAGTGCGCTAGCACGAGTCCTAATCCCAAGCGCAATGGACATGAGTAGTGATACCACCGCAAAAATAATCTACTTAACTTTGACTAAGAATGGTATTCGAGGGACTATTTAATGAACCAAACTACTTTTTCAAATTAGTTTTCAGTAAATCTACCAACAAACTACGCAATTTCTATAGTAACAGAACACTAATATTGACTTTTTCTAATAAAAATCGCATTTGTTAAAAATAGTCACTTGAATACCTTCTAGGAAGATATATCCACTGATATTTTTTTGATTGGTCAAGAAACGTCAGAATTCTGGATTTTCATTGGTCACTTTTTGACAGATGACAGGTGAATTGAATAGTTTGGTATATTCAGTAGTTATATCCCTAGTGCATTCTGTATATTTGAGTATTTCTCGGGAACGCGAAGTTTTCCAGAGAAATACTCGAATTATACAGAATGCAGGCAGAGAATAATGCAAGACTAATCCCCGAAGTTTCATCCTTTGCCTACCATACTATTCCTTTTTAAAGAGTTTTTAGTTTTCTTCCTGAAATTTCTTGTACGCCTAGCTGGTTTGGTTTTCTTCCCGCAAATACTCGAATAATGCACTTGTGCAAATACTAGTGATGGGCATAACCGGACAATTTTCATAACCGAATTATTTGCATTCGAATGATATTAATAACCGAATGATTATTTGAATAATTATTCGAATAAATTTTGGCTCTCGATTCGTTTCGATTAAGTCAGCCGGTTTGCCGGTTGGCGGTTCACCGTCATCTGCATCGACATCGTAACTTGCAGATAGCAGAGGAACCAAAACATAATATGTACGGTCGGCGCCTTAGAAATCGGGACACGTAATATGTTCTTCTAGTCTTTGGAGTATTTTTGCTCCGGTTACTTCATTAATGTGAGATGGCATTTCATAATTGACAAACAATAAACAATCTGACGTAACAATTAAAACCATAATAACTGTAAAAACCCAGTTTATACACTTAAAAAATACATGCAAAATATATCATAATAGTGTGTAGTGCCCGATTTGTAAGGCGCCCACCGTACATTATGTGTTATGTATTGGAAATTAAGAGGTATTTATTAAGAAGTGTAGAAAGAAAGAAATATGCGGGACTGCTTGCTAATCGCAATAAAAAGTGGTAAAACGTTTATCTTTATCGATCGGGCGGGTTAAAGGCGCCGCCTCTTGTTTTGAACCTTTGGAGATGTAAGCAAATAAAAAATTGTTTTATAGCTTGATGCGTTTGCAGTTTTTAGGCGTTCAGGTTTCAGGTCCCCAGAATTTGATAATTTGATATTTTTTATGATAGGAGGTAGTTACGCGATAACCAAATGGTGTTTTCAGTACAACCTGCTTTGTTTATGAGTTATGACGTATTTATATTTACAGAATTTTGAGCACTGCATAGGTCGCTGAGATATGGCAAGTAGTACCTTTGAATAGAGGTTTTATATTCAAAGCGTAGTACGTATCAGCATGAGATTATTTTTCATTCAAATACTTGGAACGAAAACCGAGTTACATAGGTTATTTCAATAACCGGATAACCGGTTATTTTTCATTCGAATAAGCCCATCACTAGCAAATACCCATATTCGCTGTATTCGACACTGATTGGTTTAAATTTTGAAAATTGATTGATGGGATTGGTTAATATTATCTGAGGGGAATAGTTGTGTAATATCTTAAACTTTCATATAAATATTGCTCAAATACAGTAGGTCATGAAAGATATTTAATTCCTCATATCTGCAGAGCAAAACGTTTTTCCATCATTTTTTTTTATATCTTACGTATTTTAGAAGATATATGCTAGCTAATGATAACCGCACTCTGTATAGCTAATTATTATACTAGATTTAATCGTCCCCACGCTTGTCCGACGCTATTGTTTTCTCTTTTTCAGTCGTTGCTCAAATGGATATTTAGTACTGCCATTCACAAATGATTCTGTGTTAAATTTTGTAGTATACGAGGAAAATTTGACGGGACGTGAGACTTGACTACTAGTACCCTCTAGCGGTTAATATGAACATCATTTTCGAGTTCCGCCATCTTTTTTATACTGACAGGTTTAGTAATCTGTGGCGTTCAGTTAGGGTTGCCATACGTCCCGATTTAGCGGGATTGTCCCGATTTTAAACAGAGAGTCCCGCTAAATAATGATGCCCCGATTTGTCCCGATTTTTGCTATAAATTCAATCAACAAATTTACGCTCTACGTTTGTAATAGTTAATTAAATAAAATCACATTTTGGAACGCACTTGAAATCTAAACTTCCGAACGTGCCGATGTGAGTAGTATATCTGTAAAACATTTGATGTGTAGACATATAACGCAGTAGGAGTACACAACTACTGTAAAGCATATATCTAATACTAGCTAGCGGCTATGAGTGGGAAACTCACCGATGAAGTGAGACACACAACCAACTCCTTCATGTATACGGTGAGCTGTGCGCAAGCGCGGCGGCGTCGTCCGCCCAATGGGGAAGTGATCAAGTTTAAAATTCGCTTCTAAAGGCGGAGTTCGAATTCCCACGCATGCGCACGAGACGCGTTATACTCCAAGTGATACTATGTCGGCGCCGTAATGTTTTCTGAAGTTTCCAGGCTCTACCAGCAATATATGTGTATTATATATATGCTGTAAAGTGTAGAAAAAATCAAATAATATTGTAGGTTTGTAGTAAGTAGTTAACAGTAATTTACAAATATTATGTATGTATAAATTTTGTATTGTTCGTAAAAATGTCCTTTTTCAATAAAAATTATTTGTTCGTTTCTTTTTTTAACAATTTCTTTTGGTGTCCCGCTTTTTGTGTCTGGAAATATGGCAACCCTACGTTCAGTTAAGAAATTACAACGGTTTAAAGACAACGCTTACATGGAAAATCCTAAAATGGATAAAAACACTACTCGTGGTGCGACTCAATATCTGTGTTTAAGAAGCTAAACACGACTGAAATTTTGGCCGATATGCAGAAAACATTGGGTGTCAATGCCCCTGCGAAAGCAACGATTTGTCGCTGGGTTGCACAATTCAAATGTGGTAATTTGAACATTGAAGATGATGAACGACCAGGACCATCAAAAACGGTAACAATATTGTTTTGAAAGATCGAAGAATAAACATTGACTAGATAGCTAGGATCGTAGGCGTATCAAATGAGCCCATACATCACATTTTGCACGTAGAATTAGGCATGTCTAAGCTGTCAGAAAAGTTGGGTGCCGCGCTTGCTGAATGCTGATCAAAAACGAGAAAGAGTGCGAATATCGAGCGACAATTTGAAGCTTTTAACAAGGATCAGGTTGATTTTCTGCGCCGCTTTGTTACGGTCGATGAAATTTGGATTCATCACTACTTACATTCCCGAATCAAAACGCCAATCTCAACAATGGAAACATCATGGCAGTCCTCCGCCAAAGAAGGCGAAGTCGTTTTCATCGGCCGGGAAGGTAATGGCTACAATTTTTTGGGGTCCGAAAGGGATACTTCTCATCTCACAAAGGGCCAAACCATCAACGGATTATGTTAAGCTACACTTTTGAACTAACTAAAAGCAGCAATTGCTGAAAAAATATCCGAAGTTGTTCGAAAAAAGATTCCCTTTTGTCATGTTAAAACCGCTTCCCATTCCAGGCCCATTGTTCGTGAGAAATTGGATCAACTTCGCTTCCAGATTATCCCCCACCCACTTTACTCGCCAGATTTTGTTCCGAGTGACTTTCACCTATTCCCGAAGCTCAAACTTTTCCTTGCCGAAAATAAGTTTAAGACGGACGAAGAAGTAACTGCTGCAACGGAGCAATATTTTAACAGCCTTGAAGATCACTATACAAAACAGGCATAATAACACTTCAGCGTCGCTGGTCCAAGTGTGTTGATATACGAGGAGAATGACTTGAAAAATTACAAAAATAATGCTCTAACTTATGACTTTCATTTCGAGTCTCACGTACCATCAAATCATCCTTGTATTTAGGTGTTAATCTCGTGTTCATGTTTATGTTGCTGGGAAATTTACATATCCGAACACTGAGATCGATATCTGCCGTAGCTAAATTCAGCATTTTGACATCTAAAATCTGGTTAGGGTGTATACTTCTGTTTTTGATCAAATAATCAATAATGGACTCGTATCCCCGCAGTATACTTGTACTGCATCTTGTAATTAAATTAGGAGTGATTAATTCTAAATTAGTTGTAAACACAAAGTGCTATTAACATTTTCCGTTTCCATTGATTCTTTGTAACTCTTTGCGTTACTCTCGGGATAACATAATAATAATAATGTTTATTAGACACATAATTATATTGACAGAAAACGAAAAAAGTAAAACAACATATGAAATTCAAGTAGATAACAAAAAATAATAAAAATTTCAAATATTTTGCTTTGACTGAGGCAGAATTTGCACATAGACACAGGATTTACCCTTGGCAAAATAGGACTTAACAAATATAGGGTAAATGTTGTAAAATAAATAAAAATGGGCAAAAACAGCTTGTTGAATGTAAGGCTGTCGCACGAGGCGATACGAGGCAGTGCTTCGTGGCAGGTTGGGAGTTTTATTTGCAAATTGATATAATTTGCGTTAACATGTGTTTTCTTTTATTGTTTTAGGGAGTTTTTGCACACTCTCACGTCAAATTAGCGTTACGCTAAAATCAAAAAAATTGATTTTGACTGGCTGTATCGTTGATGTTGCTAGGTAACATAAGCTTTAGTGGGCCTCCATTTTAGCGGAACGCAATTGCAAAAACTCCCTATTATTAGGAACGTTACGATATTTGTACCCGTAATTGCCGTAGATTTTTAAAAATAATTAGTGTCGCAACTTCCACTAGCAAGAAAAGCCCCTTACGGTTTTTTTATGTAGAGATAAGAACACAGTTTCAACTCAGTCTTTTGACTATAATGCTTTAATCTATATTTTACAGTTTATGATTTTTTTTATTTAATCATCATCAGCATCCAAGAGCTTGAGTGCTTCAGAAGTAACACTATCTTTTTGTCCTTAGAGCTTTGTTTAATTTTAACTTTTTAACGGCCGCTTGAACTTCTATTAGAATATCCGGTCTGTTTTATAATTGGTTGGCATCTGTTGAACATCGTACATATTACAAATCCTCACAGACTGTTCTCCATGTTCCTGTAGTTCCATTAATATCATATGCAAGAGTTACACCAGGTTTGAGCACTAGGCAATTTTCGCTTTAAATTTCTTGATAATCATACAAACCTTAGGAAATATATCTCTAGTATTGTTAGTGCTTTTAAGAAATTCAATTTCAGGACATATATTCTCGATATATGCATTTTTGTGACGTGGCCACAGCCGTATTTCTGTGCACAGAATCTCTTTACATTTTGTTTTATTAAACACACTTGTTATCACATTTCCATAATTATGTCTTCCGGAGAATTGTGTAATATTATTTAGTTTTTTAGATACTTCTGTAGGAAAGGACTCTTGATGTTAAGTTAACGTTGTATAACATACAACCATCTTTAAATATTACACAAAAAAACTTTAAAAATGGCATTTGTTTAAATTGGATTTTTGGAAAAGTAAATGCGCTATAATCGCCCTGCTAGTTTCTTTTTTCTGTCATTATACTTATGTTCTTGTTAATGCTTGTAATTCTTACTTTTTATATTTTCTTTAAAATTATATTTAGAAAATGAAGAAAAATACCTTCCCCGAAATAACAATTACAATTTAACATTAATAATACGCATTACCAAATTGTTTAATATTATCAAGTCACGTCCTGCTGAATTGCGTGACAAACGTTACTTTATTCGGCCTGGGCATATGTGAACTTTTGCGATTCTCCGCAAAGCGCTGTTTACCCACTAGCGGGAATTTCAAATTTGCAATGTAACATCAGTTACCAATTGACTACGATGCAAATATTTATCAGTTTCCTGCTAGTTTTATTGTGTATTTTTTTATTTAAGTTATTTAAGTTCACAGTTTAATTTGTTGAGTAAGTTATTCGTTTTTATTGTTTACGATTTGGTTTTGGTGTTGTTTAAAATGGAAAGCGGTTCTGCATATTGTACGTATAAAAGATGTATTGCAACCTGCAAATATACAAATTGGAGAAGATTTTGTCATGAATTTCCCTCAAATCAAGTTTTACGAAGGAAATGGTTTGAAAGCTAAATTTAAATTATGGTACTAATCCTTCAAACCAGGTTTAGTTGGCGTAGAGCTATTTGGTTAAACCGTCTTATTAAAAGCGAAAGTAATAATCCTATGCAAAAACCATTTAAAAGGTGTACTGCAGGTAAACTATCAGGACCGTCTTCTAAAATTATATTTGAAAAGTTGGAAAACAACTACTGCCATGTTGTAGTTTTAGGGACAAATTCATTAAATATCAATTAGAAGTCATTTATGTAAAATGTTTACGCCAGATATTGTTTATTGATTTGCATTCTCTAAATACAACTAGAACTAACAATGAGTTAAAATATTGACTCAGTCCGGCTCGTTTAGATAAGTTGCTTGTAATTCGCTTATCTTCAGGTAGCAATTTCAATTTCGAATTTTTGGGGTGAATCCAATACTTCCTTTAACGTAAAAGGAAGTAAAAATCTTACAACAGTTAATCATATAAATAAAGGATAACTATCCAAACGTGTGTGTCCGTCACGACAATTGCAGACGCGATGTCCCCCATTTGCGTTTGAATGCATTTCGCCATCGCCTCGATTTCGCGACTGGGGCGGAGCCCTGAGAGCCTTCTTGGAGAGGGGCGTAGCGGCAAGGCCCCCTTAGAGAGGGGCGTAGCCCCAAAGGCCCCCTTGGAGAGGAGCGGATCCCCGAGGGCCCCCTTGGAGAGGGACGGATCCCCGAGGGCCCACTTGGAGAGGGGCGGATCCCCGAGAGCCCCCTTGGAAAGGAGCGGATCTCCGAGGGTTCCCTTGGGGAGGGGCGGATCCCCGAGGACCCCTTGGAGAGGGGCGGAGTCTCAAGGCCCCCCTTGGTGAGGGGTAAAACCCCGGGGGCTCCCTTGGAGAGGGGTGGATCCCCGAGGGCCCCCTTGGAGAGGAGCGAATCCCCGAGGGCCGTCTTTGAGAGAGGTGGAGCCCCGAGGGCCCCCTTCTTTGGTCAGGTGGAGGGCAGGGGCGGGTGTGTAACAGAACAGAATGGCCCAAGGTAATAGGTCTAGAAATTGTAGTCAAGTGCATAGGATAGACCGCGCAATAGCGCGCGCAGCCCCGTTTATTACAAATAAACTACAACCTTACAATAGCACACAAAACAAAATACTTCATTACTATTACCACCTACTAACATCTTCCAAATTTATAAGAATGTTACGATTATCTGCATATCACATTCTATTTTAGAGAGAATGTGTGAGCTATCAAAAAATACCGGTCTGAAAATATTACTCTTCAACTACGAATTCTTCTCTCAAAAACAATTTTAAAACTATAACTCTCTAAGATATACGTACACGGCACTCTAAATAGATTATACCATTCATATTTACATTAAATTCAAAACAATAGGTCCTTATTCTACTGATACTGCATTTGAAGAGTCATTTTTAAAACACGTATTTACCATTACAGCCGCTGTCATTTAAATGTCATCGTGTGTATGTGGCGCTAAAACGGCCAATATTGGCATTTTCTCAGAAATGAAAACAAAACAATGAATTTAAAAAAAAAATGCCCAGGCCCTATAAAGTGACGTTTGTCACACAATTCAGTAGGCCGTGTATCAAGTACATAATCAATAGCTTTATTGTCGATTTGCCAAGAATATACAAAATAAATACAAACTCTGTAAACAGCCTAAACTAAACTCTATGAAAACCAACACTGCCATTCGAATTTTTATATAACTGAACAATACATCTGACAATGACTCATTTGATTCATAATGGCCCTAATTGGAAAATGCAATATACAATAAATATAAACATTACTTTTTAGTTTTTCCACCGCTAATTTCAAAATTTGCACTTGAGATAATGTAACTAGCTTACCCTTAAAAAATATTTGCAGTATGTACGAGAATCCTGCTACAAAAAGTATATAGCTGTTTTTCTACATTCATACAATACTCTATAAATTTTGAGGTCGTTGAAACTCAAGGCATAATTAATGCTTAACGGAAGTTGCAGGTTATGGCTTATGGTATAGTAACTGTCGAACTAAATTATTGCTATGTTACGCTAATAAGATACAACCGAAGACAATATGATTTACATATCTTACTTCACCACATCATCATCCGCTCTTAAATTTACCATTGCATTTCAAGTGACATTTTGTATACAAGTGGAGAGAAAATAATAAAACACCAAGTCTTTTTGCATTTAAAAGTCAACTTATTGCTTTTCAATATAAAATAAATCTGTTGTACAGCTTAAACAAAAATTAATATGCTTTCTACTTATCTGCCTACTTATTTCAAATTTATGCTTAAATACGTATAACATATTCATTGTCATATTATAATCCTTATGAATAAATCGATTAGCTGTACAATTTTTATAAATATAACTAATACTAGCAAGAGATTAAATTAGCCAGCGAATTTTCCTAGTGTTGCGTTCACTCATGAACACAAAAATATTAGTAACGATTTCGAAATAATATTTAGATCAAAACAGTGAGCATTATTTATGAGGTATTCATGTATTTATTCATTGATCGAGGCATTCTTAAGTTATCAAGGAACACTTTAATAAATAATGATTAACATTCCATTTAACAGTGTTTTATTCTGTACTACTATATATAGCAAATACCAGCATATAATAAGATTACATTTATATACAATTACACCAGGCGTTCTGGATATTGTGCACGCCTTATTTAGCTTTTGAGATTAAAAGGTGCGGTATTGCTAGCAAACTGAAGACAAACTTTTTAAATTCAAAAATGTATGCTAAATAGTACTTTTTTACCGAAATATATCCTATACAACGAAACCATACAATCCGCTTCACTAAATTTTCTTATACTAAGCACAGAATATAACCAAATAAAATGTATCGGCATCATATATTCAGTGAACATGATGCTACATAAATTTAATTAAGATACATTCATCATGAGAATTGTACCATATGGTACGTTGTAATAAATAAGTGCGGATAGATAAACGTAGTAGGTCTGTCTGGACAACGCCCTAAACCTGTCTTTTCACAATCTGCATGCAGCATACCTTTATACCGAGCTCGGTTGTTGTGTTATTTTAATTACAAGGTAATTAATTGCATTGCAAGGAGGCAATTCTACACACCTATACTTATTTATATTACTTATGACTCCGTATAGAGGTTAACTGGTGACAAGCGCCCATGAAAAACGCAATTATGCTGAAGAAAAACTGACACAACGGTAATAAATTAATGAGATGTATTATTCAGGATTTAGTTACAAATTTCAGCAGTTTCTTTAAAGGTAATATTCTACAATCTTTACTTACAATCGCAATTTTGTTACACTTATATTGGGGGTGAATCTTTATTTCCTAATACAGAAATAAGGTACACTTTTACATCGACATTATCAAAATCATTACTAAGACCAACCTTTAATACATAGATAACAGTAAAATTTTTTTAAACGGCAAACGGCAGGCAATACAAAAATAAAAACGAACATTGCATCCTGATCATAGTAATAATAAAGAGTTCCCTACGTAAGTGCATCACATTACATTACAAACAAGTGTATTTGCGAGTAAAATGCAATCAGAGTTTCTATTTTTACTTCCCCCGTCTAAAAGACGAAAGAAGTATTGCAATCGTGAAAAAATTACCTTCCGAGATTTCTTCTGATCTTCACGTTTCAGAGTCCCTACATGATGAAAAACAGGTGTTCTGAATTCGGTATATTTTGGGAACAAAATATACAGGGTGAACACTCTTCTTACGTATTGTCTTGAGCGCGTTGTTTATTTCGCTATCCTACGCCTATTGTAAGCGAGATTCCGCTGGCCAGAGCTAGAACGTCGAAGCATGAGTTCGAGTCACACCGGCCACAATGGTTTCTTCGTTGCAAATTGATGTAATTCACATAATTCTTACGAGGGAAATTTGGCGTAAACCCTTTTACAGATTTTTTCCTAAAAAATTGATAACAGCGTATATTTTACTTAATAAAGATACATGCCTAATCATTTTCCGTAGATGTAAATAAAAGTTGGCTATTGATTCATAAAGACCAGATCAAGTAGGGAGTCGACCATCAGCCTCAACTAATTTCTTGGAAGTTGGTCGCTTGAGTGTTCCAGTAAAAATCAGAGTTTTTCATTTTCACTTCCCTCGTCTAAAAGAAAGTATTGCGATTGCGAAAAAATCACCTTTCAAGATTTCTCCCGATATTCACGTTTCAGGGTCCCTAGATGAAGAACAAGATGTTTTTTCTCTTCCGTCCGTCTGTCTGTCTGTCGGTCTGTCTGCCTGTCTGTCTGTCTGTCTGTTTGTCTGTCTGTATGTCTGTCTGTTTGTCTGTCGGTCTGCCGGTTGCCAATATAACTCAAAACCTATTTGTTGAAGGATCATATGTCTACCTGCCATGAAACTGAGAAAGTTTCGGTCAAATATTGAGATGAAATGATACCATTGATTGATTGATTGTATTTTTAATAAATTTAAAATTAGGGCAAATTTGTAAATTTCAGTAAATTACTAGGCTGGTTAAAATCTGAAATGTACTTAGTTACTGCACAAGATAAATGGTTGTATTCCCGTCTTTATACTTTATTTAACTGCAATTATTTAAAAATGCTAGCTCTCGGTAAAAGACAAGCTCCCTCTCAGGTAGGTTCCGAAATCGACTGTAATTTAATTTGATCTGAATTGTACTATTTCAAGCCAGTAGTTCAAATACGGGTTAGTTTAATGTCCACAATCTCTCAAATCACAAAATGGTTGTCTCGCGCAAACTGCGGTCCTTTGAAAGTTTAAATACTTGTGAAAATATGAGAATTCGCAAGGTAAATTTTCAAATTATTTGCCCTTGGCGCCAAATAACAACTTTTTGTTTTAGCAGTGACGTAGGACAGACACCGTCTATTGCAATTGTTTCTATTCGCTTCCTGTGACGGCTTCAAACTTCCGCCAAACCACGGCTTTTGATAACGCCTTACTAATTAATAATAATACGGCTTACCTGAAGCCTTAGAAATAATCTCATATTCTTCGGTAAGGTTTGATCTCGTATGCAACTCGTTTTCCGGACGCTGACACTAATTTTTAGGCTAATTTCGTACCTTAGAACCTGGTCGAACTGCACCGATGCTGCTCTGGAGATGACGCCGTTAGATTTTCTCAGCTATCACTGCTCCCCTTTCTGCCAAATTTGGTGGAGACATTCTTTCAGACCCGTACGATGCCCTAGACTGCTGATCTCTTGGCTCCGATACTGATCTTGGCCATAGTCGAAGCTCGTAAATTTTTGCCGATTGGCCCTCATATTCTCGAAGATGAAATTGTCCAATTCTTAATATTTTCGTTGCTGAATTTTATGAAAATACTCCCACATGTACACTTGCACTTTGGCAATAAAATGGTATACTTTGTATAACTTGGAAAACACTATTATTATCAAAACTATATATTAAATGTGGAGCACAAATCTTAACAAACTGCCAATAATTTCTATTCAATTGTTCTCCTTGTTATTAAACAATATCGCATCTAGTTGCTAAGTAACAATATTAACGGAAGTAAGGTTTGATAAAAAATGGTACAAAATGGAAGAAAATTTGATTACTTGATTAATATTTACAAATTCCTTAAATTTTAAAATATTGTCTTTTTCTTATAATTAATAATGTCTTATAGCGTTACACTCACGAACGTTTTATTATTTTAGTTTTAGCCACTGCTCTGCTTTGTTATTTTAAATGCAGTGATTTATTAGAGTTCACCACTTCTCATTTGCTTCCTTCCTGTCCTGTTGCCTGCTTCTCTAATTGCTCTTTGCAATGTCCTGTTATTTGATTCTTGCTTATACTACCTTTTAGATTCCTCACAATTTTCACTTTGCTTGGCTTTATTGAAAACTACGCTTCTTTTAACATGCACATAGCAAGTCTTTTTGTGTCTATTAATTTCTTTCGGTTCGGCTTCACATTATGCACAAACCTATTACTTTTATTTATTTAAAGGTCAATTTCGACCCCTGTGAAAATAAGCTTTGCCTTTGCTTTCCTTACTCAACTACTTTACTATTTCTCGCATCTTATTGTTAATGCATTTAATATTTTATTTTAGTTTAACATTGCAGTTACATAAAACACCCCAACTCTGTACTTATTTAATCGGTTAATTGTGTTGCACTGCTAGCAGAGCCAAGTCGTGGGCTGAATACCATTACAATATATACAGGGTGAGCATCTTTAAAAAATAAAACATTGTCTATTTTTGCCGTAACTGACAAGTTTTCAAATAGCTCAGGCTTTACCCTTAGCAAAAATAGGACCCAACAGATACAAGATAAATGTTGTAAAAAACAAAAATGGGCAACAATAAGCTTGATGGATGTAATTAAGTCGCATCATGGCAACCCCAGGCACAGCTCCTTGCAGGATGAGATCAAGGGGCACGCTACGCGGGGCCTGCTTGATTACCGTTCCGCAGGCGCTAAACTAGTGCTGAGTTCAAATCCCGTCTGCAATACTTTTTTATTCGTAAATAATTTGCATTACCAAGTGTTTCAGTTTATTGTTCAATATTACTAGGAACGTTAAGAACTGTTGCCTCTAGTTTCCTTTGATATTTCAAAATATTTAGTGTCAGAACTTTCACTTTCGAGGACAGTTTTGAGTAAAGCACTTTACAGATTTTTAATTAAAAGGTTCGAATGTTAATATTTTTATTTGTGTAAGGTGACGAAATACCCAATAAACAGCATGAGTTATATAACGCCAGAAAAATGTTTCGAATATTATTGTTCTTTTGTCATTACTATACACTAAGTACAAGTGAACTAACAGAGTGTTTGGGAACTGTTGCAAAATTTTAAAAGTACATTTATTATTAAGAATATTGTTTTCCTAGTACAATTTTCAAAATCAAAAATTTAAAAAAATAGGACCTTGTGAAGTTTATTCTCTTAATTCTTTGTATATGTACAGTCATGCTCACATAAATCTAGTACAAACATTTTTGTTTTTCCGAGAAGATTAAGGGCTGTAATTGAAGCAAATGGTGGGGCAATAATATATTAGTTGCCATTATTTCTTTTATTTTGTACCTAATGAAAAGTCAGTTGTACAAAAAACAATTTTAGATAATTGCCTAACTAGATCTAAATTGCTTGTACTAGATTTATGTGAGTATGACTGTACATATATTGATTCCTGTCATATACATTGCAATGGTTTAATGCTCACAGCAATTCTGGTTGCATAACCAAGACCCAAAAATGAAATAAAGATTCAAATAGACACAGAATTGGATATTTTGTTTATTGCAACATTAAAGTAATTGTTATACACTAATAAATGCACAGGATATGATTAACATTAGCTATAATTTTATTGACAGAGGTTAGCATTAGATAAGACAGTATCTGAAGAATTTCGTTAAACTTAAATTATCATTAAAGGTGCTCGTTATGGCAAATGCACTTAATCTATGTGACTGACAGATTTGATTTAGTAACGTCAATACAAGATTGTAAATTTAATATGATACAGAGATGTTTAGGGCGCTACAAAAATTATATGAAGCGTTAAGGGTTAAATGTTATGAAGTCAATCATCGGCAAGGCATCTGTGGGGTAGGAAAAGCGTTGCAAGGAAGAATAGAATACAAAGAGCGTGATATGGCTACCTACGATAGAGGAAAAAAATAATAGTGCAGTGCTAGTAAAAGTCGTAAAAACAATGCAATTAAAAATAATATTGAAAAAGAGTAGAATTGTGAGGTTAAAAGCGCTTTGATTTGACATTTACAGAAAAACAATTTTAGTTTCTAAGGAAAATAATTGTATAAAAACTTAATGAAAACAGTTGTATTAGTTGCTAAGATACGAGATGTTCTTTTGTTGTTGTTGACTACCAAAGCCATAGAAAATAGCTGTGTGCAAGAGTGGCTCGTAGAACTTGTATTATTTTCAATATTAAATGTTATTTATGTGAGTCCTAATGTGGTTTTATTTGATCACCAGTCTGCAGAATGCCTTTGTGTAAAGTTTCATCCTGTTAATAAGTCCCAGTAAAGAGGGAGGTGTCTGCAAAGTTTGTCCAGGTAAACCCAACTTCCTCCTCTTATAATAGGCAAGTGGCTTGTTTTAACCACAAAGTGGTTCTATGAGCCCTCTTTTCCCTTAGGCCATGCAGGCCTTGACCGTCGAAAGTGAGGAAGAGTTCCCTTGCTTTAGGGGTTAACGACTACCACATGTGTTAGCGTGGTAGCCGGGGAGCGTACAATTTTTAAAATTCGTTTAGAGTCCCCGGGATTCAAACGCGGGCTGGCCGCCTGAGAGGCGAGCATTTGCTAGCGAGGCGATCCATTCACGAAACCCAACTTCAAGCCTGGTTTTTCGAACAGTTTGAGGCATCGGCTAGCTGAAATCGTGTGTTCATTGTGAAGGGAAGACTTTCCTTTATGTCTACGTCCAAAAAGCAGAAGCCAGGAGAGTTCCAGATTTGTGTAATTGCCATGGCGTCCTTTGAAAATTTATCCAACCTACGAAGCCCACATTTCGAGATAAATTTGATCAGCAAGGGGAGTTTGAGACGCCTTTAAAGTTGTGCAGCACTTGGAGGAGATACCGTACGAGATATAAAAACAGGTTCCAGTTGCGAGGATCCATCCAGAGGATTTTTATCGAGGTAGCGTCTCTTGATCTTTTTTTATTTAACTCTTATATTTGTACAATCAGTCTTGATGAGACTATAAGTACAACTGGTGTATGCTTAACCTAGAACTTAAATAATTAACAACATAACATGTGGAGTAATGTCCCAGTGGACATCCTCCGTATAGAATATTTTTACATAATAATGACTGATTTGTTTACTAAATGATCACTCTAGAATCTAGTAGGTAGGTCAGAAGGATGGAATCGTTTTAATCTTTTTGGTTTTTTTTCGTCCTGAAGCAGTAAAGCGGCCAGTTCATTCGGATGTGCTGTTAGCTTGTCTTTGTGTTTTGTGCTGTGTTTGATGATTTCTTCTCGGATGGTGGGTATATTTAGGTCAGTATGTAATGTTGTATTGGTTATGTACCATGGGACATTTACTATTGCTCGTAAAACCTTGTTCTGAAATTTGAATTGGACGCTGTACCCCATAGTGGCACGCCGTAAGTCCAGATGGGTTTTAAAATGGTTTTATATAATAATTTGTTTTCCATTGACAGTTCCAATTTTCTTTCGATGATCCAGTAGACTTGTTTGAATTTAGCTCCTAATTGTTTTCTCTTATTGAAGATGTGAGAACGCCAAGTTAGTCTTCTGTCCAATTGTAGACCTAGATAGGTCACTACGTCCGCTTGAGGTATTTGGTTTCCATTTAAGATGACCGGTGGACAGGTTTGTTTTTTCAATGTAACTTGTGTCGATTTTGTTTCGTTCGTTTTCATTCTCCATTGTTTTAACCAATGTTCCAGGTGTTGTACGTGGGCTTGAAGATTTCTGGTTACGCGTATGGGGTCATGGTGAGAAGCTAAGATCACAGTATCGTCAGCATATGTTGCTATCATCGTTGTATTAGTTTCAGGTAGGTCTCTCGTGTAAAGTGAATATAATATGGGGCCCAAGATGCTCCCTTGTGGGACGCCAGATTCAATAAGATAGAGTTCAGTATATTCTTCTTGGTATTTTACGTGGAATGTTCTGTTAGATGGATAGGATTTAAGAAGAGAGTAGAAAGAATGTGAGATTGTTTGTTTAAGTTTATACAGTAGTCCTATGTGCCATATTTTGCCAAAAGCTTGACTTATATCGATGAAAACGGCTGAACAGTATTTCTTCTCTTCCATGGTGTTGTTGATCTTATTTACTATTCTGTGTATTTGTTCTGTGGTTCCATGTTGCATTCTGAACCCGAACTGGTGAGTTGGTATTAGTTGTTCTTCCTCTATGATTACAGTCAAACGTTTTAATATTATTTTTTCTAAGACTTTTGATAACATTGGAAGTAGACTAATTGGCCTATATGATGTCACCTCAGTTGGGGTTTTAGCTGGTTTGGCGATCATTATGATTTTTATCGAGGTAGCTTCCCTTGAATTTGTGGTTGGGTCGAGTTGCAGGAAGTGGAACAATTGCAGCTTAGCGTTTTTACTTCGTCACACAAACAACCAGGTTAGCTACTATTACTTCACTATTAGTTGCATTGAATAATTACTTAAGGCAATTTTGTCAAATTATTATTGGTGTTTTGAATTCAATTGAGCTATTTTGTACGAACAAACCATCTCTGTTTTGGGCCGCCAATTTAAAGGTTAAGCTGTCATTTGCAAGAAGGTCAGGCATTTGCCATACAAGTTTATAAGTTATACTCAAAAGTAAAAATTATACTGGATGCTACAACCAAACTCTTTGATTGCAGATCTCATGGTAAATCCGGAGCATTTTATTTAAACTAATTGCCAACAAAGAAAATAAGAAAGGCAATAAACCAATTATTTTGCACAGTAATTATTATAAAGTCGGCTGAGTGATGTTGCACATCTTACGGCACTTGTAAAAGTTAAGCTCCTATCTGCTTGGTCAGTACTTGGTTGGGTGAACATCTGAGAGCGGGCGTAGTGTTCTAGCGTAGACAGGCTCCACTACCTCAAGTACCTCCGCCGAATTTAAAAATGCACATACCCTCATCGGCTCGGTACGCCCGGCACCCCGACACTCTGTAAACGGTATAAGGGGTTACAGATTATGTATGTATGTAATTATTATTAAACATCATTTTAATAAGCCCTGCGAAAACATATTTGAATTCTTATTAAAACAAACTATATTTATTTGTATTTGTGGTGATTAGCCCTATATATTTATTTATAAAAAGCCTTGTTAGAGGGCTATCATTACAAAATATGTAATTTACAGTTTATGACATTATATGCAATTTTTAGAGATCTAACAATGTTGATTTTTTAAAGAACCATATCAACGAAGTTTATAAAAGTGAATATTAAACAAGGATTAATGAAAATATTATATATACTTTAACTGACTAACCTTTACTATTACCAAACAAGCAAACGTTTGCCAAGGAACTTTATTACCATAAAGAATGTTGTAAATGGAGTTCTATTACTATACAAATGCTGCAATGAAACAGAAAACTACGCTTCACAAACAAATTACATTTAAGTGAAAACTGAGTCAACATACCCCAAATTAGAAAATGTACATTTAATAAAACATCAACATACGTATATTACCATACTTGATGGGTTATTAAACTCGATATTCGGCTTCATTTGCCAACATTACCATCGCGTATCGTAATACCAAGCCTTAAGATACTTATATCGATTCAATTCTGGGATGAGAGTACAATAATTTTGCTGTAACTTTAATTCTCTCATTGATCTCTGTATGCTGTTTTCTTAACTATCTAGTGTGCATCCCAGATAATTACATTCGTTGACCTGTTTCACTATGTACCCGTTTATGCGAATACTTGTGTTCTTTCTTGTGTTTGATATTCACAGTTTTGCTTTTTTCAACGTTGACTTTCATATTTCTAGATTCCAGTGGACAAGATCATATTTCGAAATTACGTTGTAGTTCTTTTTCGGTTCTAACCAAAATTACCCTATTCTAGACCCTCTCCGGTTCAAAAGTAAGAGGAAAGTATCACGACACACAAAAATAAAAGTATTTAAGACCGTTTTTATACTTATCTTCCTCTGGGGGTCAGAATCCTGGAATTTAACTAAAAGAGTAGCCGCATCCAATCCAGTGAAATAAAATATCTAAGAAGAGCAAAAGAAGTTACAGGAGAGGCTAGAATCCGAAATAAAGAAATAAAACAAGAGTGAAATCATAGAACAGAATGAAAACACACCGCAAGAGGCAAAACGGCTACCGCAAGATCGAAAACGGGGGTGAGAAATAGTCTCTAATGTAGTATAGTAAACATAAATCTCCTTACACTAGCAATTTGTAGAATGGAATAAGACAATATACATCTAGGACGATGCATATTAATGTTACGTCATTATAAAGGTGGGTTGGAAAGTTTTATAGTGAAATAGCGAATGCAAAATATTAAAAAGATGAGGTGGATTTCTGTTTTCTTTCTCATCATCGAGCTCAGAAAACGCTTAAATATTATAGAATAATAAATATCAAAAGAATCGAACCCACGCCAGGATAATATTCGCAACTGTGAATCAAGTAACAGTTGATACAGTACAAATAGTTCAAAGAAATTTCCAACGAAAAATTATGAACAATAGCGTTGTCACCATTGTTGTAAAAGTCAGTGACCATATTAGTGCAATGATCTATCCTCTAGGCTACAACATACCTATAGTTGTCTCCGCTAACTGTCGTGGCAACGAGATTTTCGGCTTCAAGGTGCATACACAACTATTGAAATGTGCTACTGACAAAATTGTGAAGAATAATGGTGTAAAGTGTCAAAAATCAATGTACCAGATAAATCAAGAACTGTTTTTGTACAAAATTCGTAGTATTGCCTTTAAAATTATTCAACATCCGTCTTATTAATAGGATTTGGTACCCTCCGATTACTACTTTTTGAATAATTAAGTAATAACTTTAATAGGCTACTATTTTAAGTAATTTGAGCTTACATCAACTGTACAGGTTTTATTTTGGGAGCAAGAAGATTTTTTTAGCAAAGATGCTTAGAACCATAGTTATAAACGTTTTGAAAGAAAGTAAACCTAAAATTTGTATTCAATCTGGAATGGGCGCCGACAGGTCGACTTTGATTGTCGGCAATTTACCTAGACTAGACGTATGGAATAAAAATTGAGGTTATAGTTGTGACACCTGAGAGAACCTATATAATTTATTGTATCTAAGACAGTGTGTAAAATTGTCTTTTAGTTGGAAGTTTTAAGTTTGTAAAACGACTGTTTAATAACATGTTTTCATTAGTTCACGTAGTCAGTAGTAACGTGTTTAAAAGATTTCATTAGGCACGTTGTCAGTAGCAACGTGTTTTAAAATTTTTAAAACGCGCAAAATTACGACCGATTGCTGGTAATCCTAATTTACATTTAAAAAAATATTTATATTTACCGTGTTTTCTAGATTCTATCGTAGATAAAATATTGTAAGATACACATGCGTAAAGCATCTTTAGTCACGAGTGGGGCAGAGTTAAAACGCTCGCTCACTCGCGTTTTAACTCTACCCCACTCGTGACTAAAGAGTAGCTTTACGCACTTGTATCGTAAATTACTATTTTCTTCAAACGGCAGTAAAATGTGACACTATACTGCTTGATTGATGATGCTAAACTGTCACTTCATTGCCACGGCATCTAATAGTAATTTTTCACGTCTGGGAGCAAAACACGGTTTCTACGATACCAAAATCGTGAGAAAAATAATGAATTACTCCCTAGAGTTTTCATTATGACTGAGCAACAAGAGCTCACAATTATGTCAAATTCGAAGTTAGCAGGTTAGGTTTTGCGTCAGTTTGTGTCAAAACTGATGCAAAACCTAACCTGCTAACCTCGAATTTGACATAATTGTGAGCTCTTGTCATAATGACTTACAGTGCCACCAACTTTAAAATTTACCATAGGCTACTAATTTTAAAATAAATGTAACTAAAATGTCAATAAATGGCGTTTAAAAAAACAGGTTTTTTGTTTTCAATCTTCCTTCAACGTGAAAAAAATTGTATATGCAACTCGGAGAGAATGCTATTTTGCTTCAGTGCAATTTCTCAGCAAAATAACGCATTTCTCTCCCTCATTGCATAATCTACTATTATCTGTCGCTCGTCAGCGGCAAATAAAGTTATTATCTGTCGCTGACAACTTTGTCTGCCGCTCGTCAGCGGCATGTAATATTATCTGCCGCTGACGAGATCAAGTAATTTTGATATGTTTTTCGGACTTTTTCCACTGTCTAGGGTGTAAATCACACAACGTTTCGGGAGCAGAACACGTCTTGAACGAAGATCACCACATACAATGGGATAACGCATCAATTGTAGCTAAAGAGGAAAACAGATTCCGTAGGAAGCTGAAAGAAGCTACATACATCGCGCTGGCAGTAGAACCAATTAGGCAGGCTAGCGCAGAACTAAAGCCCATTTGGATGCCACTACTGCGCAGAGAATTACAAAAATAGTCTACTGCGCATACAGCGGTAAGATATATATATATAAGTTTACAACTAAAATATATAACTGCCCTGGTGGCCTGGTGGTTAGAGTGGCAGAGTAGCGATCAGCGGTCCCGGGTTCAATCCCCGGGGGAGGCACAAATTTACGTAGAAAAAGTACAATATCAGTCCTTCTCAGGACTAACCAGGAACACCTGAAGACGGGAGTAGATCAAAACTCCCGAAACGTTGTGTGATTTACACCCTAGACAGTGGAAAAAGTCCGGAAAACATATCATAACAGACCACTGCCAAAAAATGACATTCAGAGAATAAGTAATTTTCTTCGAATTTTGTTCACAAAGTTGTAAATAATTTGTTATAAAAACGTTTGAAGAAAAAATACTATATGTTATTCGGAGCAAAAATATCTTCATGTGGCTCGGCTGCACTTATCTGCCTCGCAAGCTCTGCAGATAACCCGTCCAGCCACGCCACATAAAGTATAACTTTTGCTTAAAGTTTGGCCTGACATCATTTCAGTTATTTAGCAACTAAATATTTTTTTCCTTTTCTCATGTATATTTAGTAGGTTTCTTAGAAATTGATTAAATTATTTTTCCTACGACTGCTTCTAAAATCAAGCTTTCCGCCTTGTTGACGTACGTCAAAAATTGATTGTTTTGAATCAGTTCATCGCGGCAGCCGTCATGCGTAAGTATATAATCGTGAATCGTAATACATAGCAACATACATAAATTTTATATAAGCTTTCATGATTATATACCTAAGTCGGCTAGTGGTCAGCTATTTGAAAACGTCAAAGTTGACAGCTGTCACTGTGAATTTGATTTAAACCTTTTTTCACGATTTAAAGTTACTTGTGCTTTATTTTGTGTATTGTCGGTGTTAAAGTGTCAAGAAAAATAAGAAATGGGCGATAAAATATCCAATTCTGATGTAAAAATTTGCACGTCGCTGGAAATTTTAGAAATGGCAAAAAAACACCAGTTTAAACCTATTTTCGAAAATTTTACAGTCGTAGGAAAAATTTTGTATGCAACACGAGCGAAAAATGCATTAGGCGTTCGTTCGAGTTTCACGCCTAATGCATCATTTTTCGCTCTAGGTACATAAATAACTATTCATCGGCAGTTGTAAAACTTCCACTTTTCGGACTGATTTCTAAAAATTGAAACTAACTAAGATTCTTCAGTAGATATCTACACTGAAGATTTGGCACACTTTGCTTGATTCTAAGCTTACTGAATATATTTTTTAAAAGTCCTGTGAAAATCTGCAAGTGTACAAGTATTTATAGTTTTGAGCGTTTAATAAGTAATTTTGAATTCCATTTCGTTCTGGAAATCTGCAAGCATTTTTATATGTTTAACATCAACTGTATTCCCTGGCAGTTGCCATTGATGACTACAGTTTTATTATTAATCAAGCTTGACCTAATTTTTTTAAATAAGTGAGCAACATTTGCAATAAGGTAAATAGTTTTAGTAGCATCATTAGGATTAGACATATTATTTTGTATGAGTCTTATGTAGATTTTATACCAAAATGCTTCCTCAAAGCCTGATTAGCATGTCCCATTTATCAGTAATCCCCACTAACACAATCGCCAGTAAAATAGTACCCCACAATTTGTTTTCACTTTAAGTTTATCCCGCCCAACATAATAACAAGAATATGCGTTGCAGTTTGGTCTAAATTTAATAATATTTCATTTCTTATCACACTAGAACAGGTACAGTATTGTTTTTCTGGCATAATAGACATTCCATCCAGAAAAAGAGGGCATATGGACATATGTTAAAAATTTGAATTTTGATGGCCAAATAGTAAAAAATTTCTTCTAAAATTCCGGGCTAAATAATATATGTTAAATTCTACATGAAAGAGTCCTAACAGATAGTAAAGGAAAATTTAGTTCCAATATACATATATTTCTAGCCGGATGTTCCATACACATGTTTCAACTTTAGAGCTTTTTCAATTGTAGCATCACTCTACCCTTTTTTCTTGTGAACAGTTAAATTTTGTATTTGGTTTTTATTGAAAAACTCCCTTCATTCCCGAGTCATATTTACATTACTTTTTTGGTAATTGCCAAATTAGTTCTTAAATTAGCAATTTCACTTTGTAATGCTCGCATTTTATTTTCGCTGTGAATGACAGTTGATTGCAGCTCCTCCAATTTAAAGATTAGATTCTTTTTGTTGAAAATACTTAAAAATTGTTTTAAACTAAATTCTGTAAGTTTCAAATTGTCTGAATGGCATCTTCGTGTAGTGTCACAGCAATTTTAAATTCGAATAAATTTTCCATGAAATGGGGCTACAAATAACATTTTACGATCATTTTCACCCCCGAGACCTGCAATATACCTACTTCACAAATGTTAGTTTTTCTATTGACCTTCCAGCTAGGATTGCACATATTCTTTTTCCAAATTTCTAATTTGTTTTCATCATTTAATGGAAATCCAAATAACTTATAACCGTGTTCACTAGAATTCTAACAATAACGTACCGAACAGATAACCATTTCTAAAACTATTTTAATTTTCCGGTACTTAAATTGTGTGTACCTATAGTTCAGAGAATTAAAAAATTTAAAAATTTTCTGCTAGACCTCTGTATAACGACCGAAAATTACAAAATTTACACTTAACAAGTTTGCACGAGAGCCAAAACAACAAACCAAAAAGTGCTAGTTATAATGACAATTAGTTTCTGAACTCTAATAAACAAAAATAAATAATCAGGCACATCTAGGAACCCTAGTTGTGACTAACTGTGAAACAGTTTACCCTTACATCAAAATCAACTGAAGACAAATAATGAAAAAATTCCTATCTTTATTTTTCTATAAACAATGTCTGAAAATGTATGCTAGAAAGATTTTCTCGTTTAAGGATTTGATTGAAAATTATTCTGACCATTTTTCCAATTGACATTGTCCAAATTATTGATATCCCTCAATTGCTCGACGTCGATATTCATATAAAATAAGTGCTACTGCTTCTTGTTTGTACTACTATTTGCATTGCTCTGTAATATAAACATGCACGTGCGTGTTTGCAGCACATTAAAATTCAGCATATTTCTAGTATCCTGTATTCAACATGCTGCAAGTGGCATATAAATAGATTTAAATTCCAAAATCTCTGTTCGCAAAGAACAATGTGACGTAACGTTAAATGAAAACTAAATATTAGTATAAAACTACACACTCAAACACGTTACAAATGCATGGAATATAGATGTAAATGTTAATTTATTAGGCATATATGCAGTCTCCTGAAAGAAAGTTGTAGAGCGACCTGACATGACTTCGAACATTTATCTTGAACCAGTTCAACAAACAGGAATTTTTAAAACCATTTAAAACCACAAATAAATGCCAGGAAAAAGTAAGCGTTATTTCTAGTCTTTTCTTAATTTCTGCACACAAACTACTTAATTATATAAAACGTTTACGCTCATCTGAACTTTACACTTTCTGGTAAAGCCATCAAACCTTATTCACCTTATTTACAATTGAACATTTAATTGAGGATAATACTGCAGAGATACAGTTTATCGCATTATATCGTGCAGTAAGTAACTCATAGTGAAGGCCAAATAAACGCTGATGGACACATTTCCGTCTACGATCTGTTTGACAAAAATCTTATGATAAATTGCATGTTCCTTCATAACTAATAAAACTAAACTAAATTTTAATGCATTATTGCAAACACTCTAATTGTACGATTGTCAACTTTCAGTGTGGCAAATTTACTAGTATACACACAGCATCGGAAATTTAACTATTATAAGTAAAATCTCGAGTTTGCCCTTTAAATAAAATAACATTTATATACTAATTAAAATATTTAACTAACATTTCCACAATCTTTTTATGAAGATCTTCTGCAGAAGTATTTGCATATGCAAGTGCACTCGTGGATGTCCTCTTTTAATGTTTGAGAAGGAAATGTTTATCTGGCACACAAGTCTATATTGTAAATTTAGTTTACGAGAACTTCGTATCATTAGAAAATATGTAACACAGAAAAACGGCAATATAAGTACAATTATCGCAATGTCTAAAATATTGCTTGTGGCCCACCCATTAGACATGTCAAAAAACTGTTTATTACAAGCTAAATATTTATTCCCGTCTCTCTGTTTTCTGTGTGAGTAAATATTTGTTTACTCTTGTTACCTCGGATAAAGAAAGTAAATAATGAGGAAGGCTTGCACAGAATGCTCTCTGTTTCTATATAAAGCGTACGACCCCATTTGAATCACGACTGCCATGCTGTTTGTTGACGGTTTATCTGCAATTTTTTATCAATTTGCTGGCATGGCAGATCAAAATAACTAGTACAGATAAGCAAATTTTATAATTATTTTAAATCTTTTCAATTTCCGCTTAGTAGGGCAATTGTGTGTTTTCAGCACATTAAACTTTCTGTAACCTTAAAAGTACAAATGCTAATTTTGAGTTAATTTCGTAAAAAAACTTTAATTTCATGTGAGCATATTTTACTCAACAATAAATTAACACGCCCAAAATCATTAAGTTTAATGAAACCAACAAATCCAAAAAGAAAGAAACTAGTTTGTAAGACAGCTCCGAACATAAAGTTTGCGAATGCTCTAAATTACGATAAAAATACTTGGTGAACCAGTTTTTGTAACGATTTTAGCTGAAGCTCGTAATAATATATAATCAACAAATGATTATTACTTATTACTGTTTGAGAAAGAACTTCCACAGTGAAATTAAAAATTTCGCGTAAGTCTATCAGTAAAGTTTCAGTATATTGTTTATTACTAAGGTGCGTATACTTTCTATTCATTTCAAAATCTTTATATGCGTGCATACGTTCAAAAATAAGCAATCTAAAAACCGTGAATACATCAATATTGTTAAAAGATGTAATACTATTTTTTTAGAATAATTAATATTTTGAAGTATGAGTCGCTGAAACATTTCTTAAAATATTATTTTTGCTATTAATAGTAAAGAATCGGTAATAGTTACCAATTACGAAAAGAGTATATTACCAGTTGGTGGAATTATGCGAGTTACTAAGTAAACAACAATAATACCAATAAAAAACCCATACGAGAAAACGCAGTAAACAATTTATTTACTATTATAACTAATATAATGCACGGTTTTAGATATCGACCTTCTCGGGGAAATTGTACACTGCAACAAACTACAACAACGTATATAATGATTAGGTATAAGAGAATGTATTGCTGGTTAAGAAATACAGACCAAAAATGACATTACTCTTCAAAATGGTAACTATCAAAAAGTAAAACAAAAAAGCAAAGCTACCGGCTTGAAAGTTTCTTTGCAAAAAATTGTTATAAAGGTTTTATCAAATTTATTTACATTTTAAGCGTACAACCAATCATGAACAAATACTTTAGAATTTAGTGTCTAAATGCTTCAATTTATGTGTATTATTATTATTATTTCAAAAAGGGGATTTTTTATTGTACTATATCATATAGGTACATGGAAACATGTTCAGATTCATTTTTTTATTTTTTTGTAATAATGTTAGGCGAAAAAATCCTTAAGTTCTTCATTTCGGATAAGCTTACACATATATATCACGATTGAATGAAATAACGCAATCTTTCTAAACTTCGATATTCAAACATTTTAAAATTTATTGAAATAGCATTTCTTGAAAACACGTGTAACTGGTAACGAACTAAGCTCGATCAGCACATATAAAACGTTGAAGTAGATTCGTTCATTAGATTAAAAACCGGATAACAATATTTCTGCAGCATAATAAATATAAAACCAAACCAGTTCTAATCGTTTTAGCTAATAATATTGTAGTCTTATCCAAGGCTTTTCTTTTTTATGAGGATAATATACTAAAATGAATTTAGAATGTTCCAGCTTTGGAATACATAAAGTTTCATAATTAAAACGAAAAAAATTTGAATTTTGTGATAATATACATAAAATATAGATTCTATTGTATTTCTTTATATCGAGAGATCCAAAAAAAACTGTTCCTCAGCGGGCTGTGGAAATTCAACGTATGAATAATATGTTGGTGACACTGTACGTCAATGTCAAATTCGAGGTTATCAGGTTAGGATTTGCGTCATTTTGTGTCATAACTGACGGAAAACCTAACCTGATAACCTCGAATTTGACATTGACGTACAGTGTCACCAACATATTATTCATACGTTGAATTTCCACAGCCCTCTGAGGAACAGTTTTTTTTGGATCTCTCGATATATAAATACCTAAAATGAACTCAAAAGTAATATTTGACTGAATATAAATATTTTCTTCCAGTATAATCACAGGTTAATGTATGTTTAATAATTACTCTCCAATTTATAAAAAATACGAGTATGTGAGCATTTCTGTGGATTTTTATCGAGGGCACTGGAAATCAACCCTGACGTTCCCCGGGTCCGACTGCAAGGCCGAGACGAATTCCAAATTTCTTGCGGCTAATTGGGCGGGGCGGCGTTCACACCCCGACTGTTTTGTTTAGTGGTGTAAAACCTCATAAAAACGAGAAGTCATTAGTATCGAGATTTCTGTTCAAATATTCATTCTGGGGTTTGACTTGTAGCTGAAAACTCGTGAAAAAAAGAGCTGAACAGGGCGTGTTGTGTTTGATTTACCCCTTTAATCCGAGATAAATCTCATATCAGAAGTGGGATCGCCTACGTGTGATAATTAGTTCGAGTTGTGCGTGAAAATGGAACAGTTAATGCAAATTTTGGCCGAGACTTTGAAGGAAATCAAGGAGAATTCGCATTGTCCAGCAGTTCCTATTCCTGTCACTGCCGTTGTTGTTCCACGATTTGATCCAGCGGTGAATAACGACGGAGCTATAAAATGGTACCAAGAAATCGAAAAATTAGGATCCACTTTTAAATGGACCGAAGTTGAACAGCTTGCACGAGCTTCCAGTGGGTTGGTCGAAGAAGCGCGAGATTGGTTTTCTGCGCGGGAACCGGAGATCAAAAATTGGACGCAGTTCAAAGCAGATTTTGAGAATTTTTATCCACCGAAAAAGAATTTAAGCGAAAAATTGCCCAACGCCAGTTTGTATTCGAGTGATGCAGCCACGACTTACTGTGAGTATGCCAGACGAAAGGTCACTCTTTGAAAAACTTTGAATTTTCATTTATCTGATGACCAACTATTAGAAATTGTAATTGGCGACATAAAAGATGTTCATGTAAAAACTGCAGCCTTTATTGGCAACGTTTATTCAATCCTTGATTTGTTGCGTTTGCTTGACAATTACAACCTATTTAAACGCGAAAATCTGTCAAACAAGCGATCATATCCGTTCTCTGAAATAAAAGCTTCCAAGTCAATGAAGCTTTGTTATAACTGTAACAAACCCGGTCATTTAAGTCGTCATTGTCGCGAATCATTAAATTTAGAAGCCTCGACAAGTGACTCTTAAAAAAAATTACTCTTCATCCTGTTGTTTGTGATTTTTGTGGTAAATTTGGGCACAATAGTGACAAATGTTTTGCAAAGGACAGGCGTGATAAAAATTTGACTGGCTCTAACCGCAAACTTAATATTTGACTAGGCGTGAATTATTTTTGTGTCACTTTGAACAAAGATTTTTCTACTATTTTCCAAATTCAAAATTTAAATGTTAATTGTTTCATTGATACAGGTGCCGAATGCATAGAAAAAATGGTACCGCCTTTAAGGTTGTTTTTTATGTTGTGGATGACTCCGCAATGTCACCAGATGTTATTCTGGGGCGTGATTTGTTAAATTATAAAGGTGTGAAGATTTGTACCGATTCGCAGGGAACTCGACTTTGCTTTGAGGATGATTTTGGATCAGCTGTTAAGAATATTAATCGAATTTCAATTTCACCTGAAATAATTAATACCCCATTAAAAGACAAAGATATGGTTGATTTACTAAAATTATTGAGCGACTTCGGTGACATGTTCACAACCGGTAATTCTGCCAAAGCCATAAAAACCGCTAAGCTGTCTATTCGGCTCAAGGAAAACAAAATTATCAGATACAACCCTTATCGAATGGCTACGTGTGAGAAAGAAAAAGTCAAAACTATCGTAGAGGACCTCTAAAAAAAAAATGGAATAATTCGTGAGTTCAATTCGCCATACGCCAGTCCGGTCCGTGTTGATTTTAGAGCACTTAATCGAATAACAATTAAAGACCGTTTTCCTCTGCCGCGGATTGATGATCAGATCGATCGGTTAAAAGAATGAAAAGATAAAGATGTTTTTGGGAGTTAAAAATTTTTTAGGAAATAAATTTAATAAAGATGTTTTTGTTTATTTCGACGATTTATTAGTTCCGTGCGACACCATTTCAGAAGGGTTGGGAAAATTAGAATGTGTTTTGCGTGCGTTAGCCGAAGCAGGTTTTTTACTAAATATCAAAAAATGCCGATTCTTTGGAAATGAATAATGTGTTACAAATTTATGTTAATATTTTCGGAACTACTAAACGACTTATTTCTGATTGAGGCACAAATTTTACTGATAAAACTGTGAAAGACTTGTTGATAAAATTAGGGATCAAGCAACATCTTATAGCAAAAAGTGCACCCCGTGGCAACGGACAGGTGGAAAGATATGTTTCAACAGTACTAAATTTATTAAGGACAGAAATTCAAAATAAGTCAGAATGGTCGACCAGTGTTTCTAAATTACAAGTAACTTTAAATACTACTATTCATAAAACCACAGGATTTTTCCCTATTTACTTACTAACCGGTCAAAACAGTAGTTTACCTGAAATAGGATCGTTGACAGAATTTATGTTGCCAAAAGAAACTAATACTAATTTGGAAAATGACCGAGCTCTGGCATACGAGCGTACAAAAAAACAAGCAGATTATTCTAAGCGACGATTTGATAAGACTAGAAGAACCAACAAAACAATAAATGTGGGCGACTTTATTTTCCATCCCTCCGGAAATTCGCATTTATCCAAGCTCGAGCGAAAATATGAAGGTCTGTTTGAAGTGCTGCAGCTTCTACCTAACGATCGGTTAGAAATTCAGAACTTGGCTACTACCCGGAAGAGAATAGTTGGGAAAGATATGGTCCGAACTTGGCCAGGAGAATTTTCGCCAGGAGAATTTTCCGACTAAGTATTCAGTAACGGTGAGTAGAAAGGGCTGTGTGAGCATTTTGTGAAAATTCTGAGCATTGTTAAAATTGTGTGAGCATTTTGTGAAAATTCTGAGCATTGTTAAAATTGTGTGAGCATTTTGTGAAAATTCTGAGCATTGTTAAAATTGTGTGACCATTTTGTGAAAATTCTGAGCATTGTTAAAATTGTGTGAGCATTTTGTGAAAATTTTGTGCATTGTTAAAATTTTGTGAGCATTTTGTGAAAATTCTGAGCATTGTTAAAATTGTGTGAGCATTTTGTGAAAATTCTGAGCATTGTTAAAATTGTGTGTGCATTTTGTGAAAATTCTGAGCATTGTTAAAATTCTTGCTGTATAACTTGTGAGCATTTTTGCTTGCTGTGAGACTGATTAAAAATTCTTGCTGTGAAACTTGTGACCATTTTTGCTTGCTGTGATACCGATTAAAAAATACATTCTTGCTGTGAAACTTTCGAGCATTTTTGCTTGCTGTGAAACTGATGAGAAACCAATTCGTTGAAAGCAGAACGCTTTACGGTGGTATTCTTTGTGAATGGAAATAGTAGTATTGCTTTTTGCAATGTTTTAAAGCATAACGCTTTGCAAGGTTGCTGTTGATTATACGAGGGCTGCTGAAAGCACAACGCTTTGCAGGATGACCTCAGAAAAATATATTTCGGGTTGCTGTTGAAAGCATAACGCTTTACAGGACAAACTGTTGAAAGCATAACGCTTTACAGGACAAACTGTTGAAAGCATAACGCTTTACAGGACAAACTGTTGAAAGCGTAACGCTTTACAGGACAAACTGTTGAAAGCATAACGCTTTACAGGACAAACTGTTGAAACCATAACGCTTTACAGGACAGAAAACGAGCTTACTGTTGAAAGCATAACGCTTTACAGGACAAACTGTTGAAAGCACAACTCTTTACAGGACAAAAGAGAAAAGATCTTACTGTTGAAAGCAAAGCACCTTGCAGGACGAAAAGCTGGGTATTGGATGTGAATATTGAATAGAAAATCGCTTTATTGATATGTTATTGATGTTGTGATGATTATGGAATGTATGAAAAGTTGATTGCTGTTGTCTTTAGGAGTAAAACTCGATGCTGCAGAGTTGTTTCTCCATTACAGGTAGTTTGGTAGTTAAATACGAGGAGGACGACATCCTGGGTGGTAGTTAATTTGAGAACGAATTCAAGCATCAGTTGGCCGTGTGAGCATTTCTGTGGATTTTTATCGAGGGCACTGGAAATCAACCCTGACGTTCCCCGGGTCCGACTGCAAGGCCGAGATGAATTCCAAATTCCTTGCGGCTAATTGGGCGGGGCGGCGTTCACACCCCGACTGTTTTGTTTAGTGGTGTAAAACCTCATAAAAACGAGAAGTCATTAGTATCGAGATTTCTGTTCAAATATTCATTCTGGGGTTTGACTTGTAGCTGAAAACTCGTGAAAAAAAGAGCAGTGGTTGAACAGGGCGTGTTGTGTTTGATTTACCCCTTTAATCCGAGATAAATCTCATAAGTATATTGTCATTAACTTTAAGAAGTGGATTAACAGTTTTTTGCGGCACACAGTACATCGAAATGTGATGATAAAACTAAGCATGTAAGTGTAATTACGGTTTAAAAAATGTGTAAAATCGAGTCACAACACCAGAAATAATACACTCGGAGCACTCGAGAACAGAATGCTGTACACAAGTTGCTGCAGTCGGAGATGGCGTGAGGTTAGATGGAAGCCAAGCTCGTCGACAACACAAAATTGGGGCCACAACTGCAGAATTCAAGGTTAGTAGCTAAGGAGCATGTTGTGTGTTCATAATTGAGGGCCTGCAAACACAGGAAATTAGGTACTGTACACACGAGAGATACAAATTTACGTACCAGTGAAGTTAGAGCTGTTGTGAACCGATGATGCACTGGATGTGCTCTACGAAGGGACCGTTCAAGTTGAAAGGCAGGCACATACTTAGAGGAAAGGTTTTTAAACATTTTGAAACCGTCATTCACTGGCCGAGCTATTGGACCTGCCGTTTTCGTACAAATTTGCTGATGCAATGTTACATTTAGCTATGTATACAGACCTCCATGGATAAAATTATCCCCTGTTAGATAAAATTCATACACGTACAAGAAAGCTGGAGAACAACTTTTCCGGCAGTACATATGAGTTTGGTGTGGGGCGTAGCGCTATTCATGCTAAAACAGTTTCACGTGTAATCAGACCAAATCCAAGTGTAATTAAGGACATTTGTGCAACGAAAGATGCTGAACACAATGGTGCAATTAGTTTTACGGTTAGACATACGAATTTTAAGTAATTAATTAATGCAGCTTCTCAAATTAGCATTATGTAGTGCTTCGGTTCACGAGACCGAAACGAGACTTGTTAAACTTTTCGAGACCGAGACCGAGACTTGAGCGGTGTCGGTCTCGGTCTCGTCGAGAGTCTCGATTTTTTTAAACATTTTATTCTTAAAAAAATTACTTATTCTAAGTTATACTATTTGCATACCGAGGACAAGTATTCGCAGGCGCGAGAAATACATTAAAAATGCTGCACTGACTTGATTTAAAAATCGAAATTGGGAGAAGTACCGACTAATGAATCACCTCATTCGCACACAATATGCTCTATTTAAGATTTGCGATTAGTAGAACGTGGTCTACATCGGTATACGAAGCAAGGTCGAATGTTGTAACATCAAATTTTATTTTGCATATTAAAATTTGTTAAGACTCTCGTCGATACCGAGACCGAGACCGAGACCTACAAAATTTTTCGATACCGAGACCGAGACTGAGACTTGACATTTGAACCGAGATCGAGACCGAGACTACCTCAGTCTCGGTCTCGTCTCGACGAGACGAAGCACTAGCATTATGCAATTGTTCACTTTATTGCAAGCGTTTTTTTTTTCAATTGGTATTAACTGACGTCAATTTTGACCAATACCTGGCTTTAACATCTTTTGTTTTTCCGAGGTTAGTAATAGGTGCGATCTTGAATTCTTAAGAGGCTTTGCTAATTTAATTGTTGCCCCGTTTTGTGTCCATTTAGAGTTTAATTTAAGTTGTTTTGTTTTTTATGTGACGTTTGTTGTAAAATTTATTTTGTGAATCAAACACTTAGGTTCCAATCAATAGTTGTCAATTGCGTACGGTGTTTTTATCAAAAGTTGGTGCTTTGTTCCATTTGAAGCAATTTACATAGCTTTTTCGAAAAATTTGGAGTTTATTATAATAAATAAATTAATTAAAATATTTAACTGCATTCCGATTGCTGCACTCGTTTTATAACACCCTGTAATCTAGGAGACAAATTGAGCTCGCTCGGGAACGAAGTTTTCGGACACGAGATGTGGGAAACCAAATATCCCGGGAACGAAATGTGGGGAACGAACTTTCCGCAAACCAGTTAAAACGCAAGTGAACGAGCGTTTTAAGCCCCGCGAGTGACAAAAGATGCTTTAAGCATGTGTATCGTTCAATATTTTATCTACGATAGAATCTAGAAAACACGATAAATATAACACTTTTTTTAATGTAATTTAGGATTACTAGCAACCGGTCGTAATTTTGCGTGTTTAAAAATTTTAAAACACGTTGCTACTGACAACGTGCCTAATGAAATCTTTTGAACACGTTACTACTGACTACGTAAATTAATGAAAACATGTTATTAAACAGTCGTTTTACAAACTTAAAACTGCCAACTAAAAGGCAATTTTACACACTGTCGTAGATAAAGCTAATTTAATTAATGGATGCAGGAATGGATTTAGCGATTGTAATATAGGTATGAATTCAATACATACGAAGTGAATATGGAAGTGCCACATTTTGGGAAATTTATTATAAAACTATTGAAAGGTACCTTCGAAGATCGCAAATGTGTAGGCCTATAGATCTAACATTAATTATAAGAATTGAATTGCTTATAATACATTGTCCTGAACTTCAACATTTCACTTGTAATTTTATAGTTTCAAGTTTAATAATACTAAGGAGCAGCACTACTGTGTGTTTCATTGTTATGAAATATAATGAACTTATAACAGATGTAAGCTTGTTCCACGATTTCAATTATCTATTATTTTCTGTTTTTCACGACTACAAGTAGTAAGGGTAAGTCATTTAGAGTACATTAATAATTATCGAAGTTTTAGTAATACCCCCATGACGTTTATTCTAATTTTAGAGAGCAAAAAGTTAGTACATAATAGAACTATTCTTACAATAATTAAAAAAAAAATGGCAAAAGTTGTTAGCACTATCTCCGAGGCTGACTGCTTGACGTATCCGTTCGTCGCTTAATAAACAACATCATCGATCTTCCAACCTTGACCACTCTCAAAATAGGTATTTATTATCATCTAATGTTTAGATTTTGCTTCATTTAATGGAATGTATAACTATTAATCTTTTAGAAATTGCAATGAAGAGCTTCCAAACCTAAACAGTGGGTAAATTAGACAAGAAGAGTTATAAGTATTGAAGTGAAACATTAGTAAATAGGAAAGTAAGTGTAACATATTAGATCATTGTTCATATTAATAGTAAAAACATGCAAATTAACTAATACTAAATTATAATATCGTTAAGAAGAGTTAACTCCAATTTCATTATTTAAATGAAACGTGGCGCTACAAAAGCTTGTTTACAATATTCTTTAAGAGGGACAAGACATTATTCACGGCCAACCAGACTATTATTGCTTTTTAGGTATTGTCGTCAATACAATCTATATATAAACTATGGTACTGCGAAGGAAATTAAATTGATTGTATTTATGGGAGAAAACTAATTTGTTAAATATTAAATAAGAACTTTAAAGATTTGCCTATGCTCTTTTCGTCTAATTTAAAAGCAAGCAATTTGAGCGTTTTGTCGTCTATTTATTTATATCTATGTATACCTACTGCCGTTTTTCAAAATGAAAAATTGTTTCTTTTAGTTGCAGTCACACTGAAAAGCAGTATTTTATAGAATATTTTTCATTGGATATTAGATTTCATATTTTTTAAGTTATATGTACAAATTGCGGTCGACAGCTTAAAGCAATTGCTACCCAACTGTGTGTTTCTAGTCATTAAAGCATTTCCATTTTTACACTCGGTTTTCTCATAAACTACTGTTCCCAGCATTTGCAAGTACGAATACCTTATTTATGTAAAAAATGGTAAAAATATTCAATTATTTATTTAACCATAATTGAGAAATATTTAAATTCATTTGTACAAATTATGATAAAAAACACTCGTCACCTTGGCAGAACCTACCCCTTCTGAACCTTCTTCCAAATTGTTTCTAAGGTCACCCAATTTCCTAGAAATCACCTTGTTCTTGTTCGTGCTGCATCTCGCTTAAGGTACAAATTGGAACCCATTCTTAAATGACGTTTTTATTTGTTATTTTGTTTCGTACTATGACGCCTAGAAGATTCTACACTACTTTTTACGCTCTGTATACACGTCTTCAGATCAAATTAGTAAAACAGTAAACACGGATTTAAAACAATGTTTATACCAGAAAAGACAGTTTAATTTCAAAAAATCTAAAATACTAATGGAAATTCTACCTTTAGAGCAATTGAAACATCATATTCTCCGGTGTCAATTAGTTTGTAGTTGCTAAATTTTGCTGAAGGTTGCCGTCAATGATTAGAAAAATAGGTCGATAGCCGGATAATTTTTCTGTTTTCAGTTGACAAACTAGTTGTGCTAAAATATCTAAATGTATGTAAATCATATGGTTAAACTGCTAATTATGGAATTTTCAATAAAATCGTACCACATATTTTCAGAGTTAACATGTTTATGACGTACACGTATTTGAGAGACCGAACTGGTTATTTTCGGTTGGTGTTATAATAAGAGTTGTAAATCACGTTCACTGCAAGTACGGGGATCGTTCAATAGAAACACGTTTGGATCGTGTAGGCATGAATCGATCATCATGGCACTTCAATGCAGTTAATGAAATCGTTTATTGACGTATTAGTGAGGTGTCTGCCAAATTTGTTTGCGATTGCTTCTATGTGTACATTTTTATAGAGCTCATAAATGGCGTTTACTATAGAAAATCCGTCCAAATAATATGTGTACCGCCGAAGGACGTCAACCACTAGAAATCCTTGAGAAAATGAAAGCTGTCGATGGTGACTATAGTTGTTCTCGCATGGCAGTAGTTTAATAGTGCAGAAAATTTCGACAAGAAAGAGAATTGACTGAAGACTTGGCTCGTCCAGGGCGTATTCGAGTTGCAATTTCAGATGAAAGTGTGAGGCGTTTGCAAACTGCTTTAAGTGCAAATAGAAGCATTAAAGTCAGATAACTGTCAGAAAAGATTAGTATCAATGTAGGAAGTGTTCATTTCATTATTTTTTCACTCTTATCACAAATTTCATGTCTTTGGTCCATTGAAACAATCACTAAAGGGGCAGCGATTCATTTCCGACGCTGAAATGAAGACGGTCATTAGAGAATAACTTCTTCAATAGCAGCAAGAATTTTACCAGTAGGAAATCTGGAGATTAGTACAACAGTGGGACTCATACCTTAATGTTAATAGAGAATTTTTTAAATTGAGTTTACAGAAATTATGCTACAGCTTCTAAACCTGTTTCTTTTGAACAATCCTCGTATTAAATGTTTTAAACTTGACTTATGCAATATTTCCGCAGAGTCACCACTGAATTTTAATGTAGAAAAACGACATTTTCCGTTTAAACATACATATTTAAATCTGAAAATATAGTAGTTTATCCGTTCCATTATCTACTACTGTCTCTTTACAAGTAATTAGTTTTAAACATCAACTGCACACATGTAATTACATATTTTAGTGATTACAACACATTTAAGTTCAAAAATTTCCTAAAAGATTACAAATTTGAAACTATTTTGAACTAAAGATCAATGCGAGAAGATTATTTAATCGACTTCCATTCAAATATTAATAGTAAGTTCCAGCGATTTAAAAAGAAGAGAAAAAAACCGAATTACGCAAAAAAGTAAAACCATAAAATAAACATTAACATACACATAAAATATATAGTTTTAAACTAATAGTAAACAAATATTAACAATATTATTCGAAAAAATTATAGTGTACGAAGCGTACGAGGACAAGAAATAAGTAAATATTTTATAACCAAAGTATTACAGTAAATCGGAATTATACTGCAATATTTAGCAGCCTTTAAATTGTATTTGTTACGAATACCATGACAACAGGCACTTTTTTATATTGTTTATAATTAGAGAGATAATATTCATATTTTCCCTAGTGATAATAGTCATTTATGATAGAAGTTATAAAATATGGGCGTGTTTTTCACCAACCGTAAATGTAAAACACCCTTTTTTGCAACGTATTACATACAAGATTTTTGCAATTCTGTTATAAACACAAAATTATAGATACTGCAGGTGATGTTGACATTCAAAACGTATGCCATTTTTAGCTATTAAAATCTTCAATGTAAATTAATATTCAAGAATAGGCATGGATAAACTGTTACTTTATTCACTACTTAATAAAACTGGCCATCATCCATAGCAATTAACAAAATACATCGGTGTACCTTGGTAACTAGTAAATACATAACCAGGCAACATGATTACTTATTTAAAATTATTTATTAAATTATAAATCTTATTTATATAACGTGAATAAAGAGATTTTATCCATTCGGGGAAATTAGCTCACTCGGCTTTTCATGGAGAACTAAAGTTGAATACAATGTCCCTTTATTAACTTGTTCCATAATTAACTATTTAATGCAGAGTAACTATTTTTTTATACGATGAGGACAATTAAATAGAGAAATTAAAAATGAAGCATTTTCGTAGAAAACCGTACTTATTCGTGTGAGCAGAACAACACAAAAACCTACAGTTTAAAGACAATCGTAAGCGTGCCATGCGTACTTCCAATGATTATAAATATTCGACTATAATGAACCAGACAATAAAGAAGTGAGATAAAAAATTATCTATACAAAATTAGCTGTAAATTTCCTAAATGGAATACTATGGAGTAAATACCCAACAAAAAGAATAAAGTAGAATACACAGGGTGTTCCGAAAAGAAGGGGACACCGGCTAGGCGGATACACTTCTCATGAAACTAGACTAATAGTGTAACAAATAAAAATCCATTGTAATGTTTTACAGTCTTTATACACTAAATTCTTTAGATATCACTTCTTTTAACTAAAGTTACATAATATTTGTATACTGCATTATGTAAACTGTAATCTAGTTAAACAAAACCCCGTTACAACCTTCTGTTATAGTTTCCAATTCATATAACAAACTGCTTTTGAATGTCATGCTAATACAGCATGTTTCGTCAAAAACTACTAATCGGACCAAGTTCAAAGTTGGCATGATTAGATTCCATTAATTTTCTTCTAATCATATGTAACGGAAATTAAATGTATGTACCTATATATTACCATTTCACAATAACGGGGATATTTTTTATCCATTTATTTTTGGTGCCGCAGGTACGACATTTAAATTTTGAGTAAAAAGGCGTGAATCAAGGAATTCAATTATTTCCGAAATAAAGATATTTGACACTATTTTTAAGCAAACAATCTATGAAAAACTCTTGTTGTTATTAGGTATGTGTCTGAAATTACTATTTACAAGTATTATTACTTCTTCATTTTCTTCCACCTAACTATGTTAGGCCAGTGGCTTATTTAGTTCCAAAAAGTTGTAGTTCTATGAGACCTCTTTGCTGGTAATCCGTGTATGAGGAAGAGTTTCCTTATTAAGAAAATTGAAGAAGAAAGAAAAAAGAAGAAGTATTATTGCTGTTGAAATGTTTTGCCGTGACGAATTTTCCAATTTTGAAATAATAACTATGATTTGCATTTATACTTAAGGAAGATTTTGAAGGCACAATAGTAACTTCAAATACCTGTATTTCGAAAACCATTGCACATATTACGTTTATAAAATCACACAAATTTAACATTTTCCATATTGCGTTAAAAAACGTTAATATAAAACGCGGTTTAGATTAGTGGTCGACCTTTAACGTCGATATAATGTTGTTGCAACAACGTTATAAAAAAATTGCATAACGTTTTTATGTCGTTGATTTTAGGTGTCTTTTAGACTAGCAGTTACCGTGAAACGTGAACATGACGTTTATAAAAACATGAAAACTTAACAATATCCACATTATGGTAAAATAACGTTAATATTAAACGCCTTTTTTATAAGTAATTAACTCTTGATATGACTTTTATACATCAACGCGATAATTATGTTTTTGCATTACGTTTTCACGTAGCTGATTTTAAGTGCCTTTTAATGCCGCAGTTAATATTAAACGTTGATATGACGTTATCCTTTGGTGACGTGGATTCGCTATTTAGATCGCCAGCTGTGTCGCTAATAGAATCTGAAAGTCTGTGAGTTAGAACCTTGTGTGTCTATCATTCCAGTTTGAAATACCACTATCAGAATATGTTGCATTAGAAGAATATACGATAAGGAGTAAGTCCTATGTTTCACTAAGCTTAATTTCTTTCCCATTTAAGATAAGACTGCTGTCGCTGGTTGAACCTAAACAGTGTTGAAGCAATTGCCCATTCTGTTTTGACATTTCGATTATCAACATAAGTCGTCATTTTATCGTATTGTGCTGGCACAATAAAGATTATTCAGAAAAACGTAACTTTCTTCTGTCGTTTATACTTGATGTAAAGAAAATGTTAATTTTGTATGAAATAAAACGTTGTTTCCAAATAAAAAACAAATTCAATTGTGGTTAAAATGTAACGTACTTATAACATTAGCACTTAACTAAAAGTAGCGGTAATAAAGCGTCGTTTTAAAGTATAAAGTACGTAATTTGCTGTTGAAATGGCAACGAAGTTACAACGTTAACATATAGTTGCAAATTGTACAATAAAATGGCAAAGACGTCGGCTTCACAACCAAACGTAAAAAACACTTTAAGTAGTCGGCAAAAATGTTGGAAACTTAGGTGTGTTGGATTGCATTATAATGTCCACAGATAACGGTTTCGTTTGGTCATGACTTAAACTTTAAAGGACTGTCACAAGCTGACGTAGAGTCAGCCATATAACGTTGAAAAACTGGTTGATTTTCGCTACACTTCAACGTTTATATAACGCTTGGTCAAAAGTTATGTTTCAGCGTTAGTTCAACCTGTCTATGCACATTGAGGCGGTACCAAAACCTTAGAAATAATAAATGCTTTTATTGGCAAATGTAAGTAGGGTACCTATCACCTCCTTGTTATGGTATCAAATGGTCTTAATGACACTTAAGGGTACGGGAGTGCCACTTGTTTTATCATGTCTGGAAAATGCCAACACTTGCCCTGGAATCCTCGAAAACAGGCCAATAGCCACGGCTTATACGCTCGGGGAGATGGGCGTGGTTCTAGAAACGGTACACCATAGGGGCAAGCGTGACGATATGTATAGGGTGTTGCAAAATAATAGGGCGCCACGGGATTTGGACTGAATCCCACGTTTGACAGAACCCCGAAATCCAAACGGGGCAGGGTACATATACAGCCTCACTGCTCCCCGTACTGCGACGCCCTGACCTACCTGTGACGCTTAGAACTTCCTCCAGGTTCCATCTTACATTGATTTTTACACTGCGAATAACTCAGCCTGAAAGTAAGCATGCGTTCGTCAGCGTACAAAGTAAAAAGAAAAAGGAAAATAGGACTATAAATTCGGGCCCAAAATGAGTTACTAGCATTAATTTAGTGCGTGAACATGACTATAAATACGGGCCCAGAATGGGTTACTATCATTAATTTAGTGAGTGACACATCATAGCGAACAGTTATTAACGTAAGCTAGCGCAAACCCCGGCGGGGTTGCTAGATCCTCAACCGGGCGCCTCCCCAGGTGGCGGATAGGGGAAAGCTCGCTAGATATAGCGGGTACCGGGAAATAAAATACCCGGAGCGGACCAAAACTAGCACAAGAGGCAACTTCTAATAACGGAGATTAATGGCTCAGCAATTAGTTTGTTCTTAATGAGGGAGGGCAACTCAAGTGCGGCAGCGGAAGAATCAAAAGGAAGGACCAACGGTGGCGCATCCGGTTCAAGTTAGAAGAATCCCCTCATGCTTGCCAACCTGTCTAGCCAGCGTCGCAGGCTTATGGCTATTTCCCCCTAATTAAACATGAATGTACAAACAGTAAATCGACCCTTAGTTCCAAGCGCTTTGTATATCCCTGTCCAAGGTAGCGGACAGATCAGGAAGCAAAGAAAGGGTGCGAAAAGCAATCCCTGGGTTAGGGTAGGCTACCATAAGTATCAATTGAAAGTGGCAACATTTAATGCTAGGTCACTGGCATCGGAAAATAGATTCTTAGAGTTGGATGAAGAATTGAAGAAAATCAACTGGGATGTGATAGGATTAGCCGAAGTAAGGCGAAAAGGCAAAGAGTATATAACGCTAAATAACGGTAATGGGTTCTATTATAAAGGAGAAGAACAAACAGGAAATGGGGGCGTAGGATTCATTATTAACAAAAGAATAGAAAAAGATGTCTTAGAAATAAGAGGAATATCGAATAGAGTAGCGTATGTAATTTTAAGAATAAACAATCGATACAAACTCAAAATTATCCAAGTCTATGCCACTTCCTATAATGACACAGCAGTAGGAGAATTCTATGATGAAATTAACAGATGCTTAGAACAAGAAAAAACTTACTATAACATCATCGGTGACTTCAATGCAAAAATAGGTAAAAAGCGAAACAGTATTGAAAAGTGCATTGGAAATTACGGTATTGGCCAACGGAATGAAAGAGGAGCGCTATTAATAAACTTCTTAACCAACAATAATTTATATGTGATGAATAGTTTTTACAAGAAAAAGATTCAAAATAAGTGGACATCGCGAAGTCCAAATGGCACCACCAAAAAAGAAATAGATTTCGTTATAACCAACAATAGAAATATCATACAAGATGTGTCGGTGTTAAATACATTCGCAACAAGCAGCGACCATAGAATAGTGCGTACTAAAATATCCATCGATACAAAGAAAGAACGAACGAAACTTATACAGAGTGGAAACATTAAACGTATAGATGGGGAAATACTAAAGGCACAAAATGACAAATATATTAATCATATAGAAAAAGAACTAAGTAAGACAACACCAGAACAAGTTACTAGCTTGGCGGTAAACGAGATAAACAGAAAACTAACAACAGCACTTGTAGAAGCAACGAAACTTGTCAACACACGAAAGTTACAGAAACAAGACAAACTATCACAAGGAACAAAACAACTATTAAGCAAAAGAAGAGAACTGAGGCATATGAGGAAATGGGACACTATTGAGTATCCAGAACTAAATAAAACGATTAAAAAGAAAATTCGGGCAGATAAACTGCAGTACAATAGGGAATTAACTCAAAAAATCATTGAAGAAAATAAAAATATGAACGTTTTACGATCAAATTTTGCTCTAGGGAAAAAACATATAGTAAAGCTAAAAAATAAATATGGTCAGGAAACTACAAATCAGAACGAAATAACTAAAGTAGCTGAAGAGTACTACGCGACATTGTATACATCAAAAACGCAGAAAGAAAAAAGACAAGAATCAAGATCAAGACCAAAGATAATGAATGCCGGATCTGAAGAAATACCATGTATAACAACAGATGAAATTAAAGAAGCCATCAGACACATGAAAAATAGGAAGTCCCCGGGCGAAGACGGAATAGTTATAGAGCACATAAGATATGGAGGCGATAAACTACTGCATACTCTTAAACTATTATACAATAAGTGTTTAGAGGAAGGAGACACTCCAAAGGACTGGAATAATGCAATACTTATTTTACTGCATAAAAAAGGAGATAAGGCAGACATTAAAAACTATAGACCCATTAGTTTATTACCACATCTATACAAATTATTTATGAAGATCATCGCAAATAGATTGTCTAGAAAACTGGATGCATACCAACCTATAGAGCAAGCCGGTTTTAGAAGAGGATATGGCACCACAGAACACTTGCAAAGCCTAAAGAGTATAATAGAAAAGTGTACTGAATATAATATACCACTAGCATTGGCATATATAGATTATGAAAAGGCGTTTGACACCTTAGAAATGTATGAAATTCTTAAAGCTCTTGACGACTGTCGAATAGATACCAGGTATACAAATATTATTAAGAATATATACAGAAACGCAACAAGCACAATAAAATTAAAAACACCATCAGATAAAATTAAAATTGAAAGAGGAGTACGACAAGGTGACACCTTATTACCAAAATTGTTCACATTAACTTTAGAAAATGTGTTCAAACAACTTAACTGGGATGAAAAAGGTATCATAATAGACGGAAGAAATTTAACAAATTTAAGGTGTGCTGACGACATTGTACTAATAGCGAAAGATAAAAGTGAACTACACGGTATGATAGAACAATTGCATGGAATATCGAAGAAATTTGGGCTAAATATGAACAAGGAAAAAACAAAGATTATGACAAATACAGAAGATCCTCTAGTCATCGAGGTAGATGGAGAACAAATAGAGCAAGTTGATTCATATGTATACCTAGGCCATACAATGAAAATGGCTGAATTGAATCGGCGAATAACACAAGAATGGGCTGCATTCAGTAAACTAAGTTACGTTCTAAAGGACAAAAACTTTCCAAAACACCTTAAAGCAAAAATATTTGATTCATGTATATTACCTGTGTTGACTTATGGAACAGAGACGATGACTTTTACAAATAAAGCTATGAGAAAAATGGAAACAACACAGCGAGCTATGGAAAGGAGAATGATAGGAGTAACGCTGATGGACAGAAAAAGAAATACATGGATACGACAAAGAACAGGTGTGACCGATGTAGTAGAAAAAATAGCAAAACAGAAATGGAGTTGGGCAGGCCACTTAATACGAGGCGAAGAACGGTGGACTAACATTATTTTGAATTGGAGGCCCAGAATGAGTAAAAGGAGTGTGGATCGACCCATGAAAAGATGGGCAGATGACATAAAGGCGGTAGCTGGGAAACAATGGATGAGAATGACAAGAGACCGAGAACTGTGGAAAAGAAAAGGGGAGGATTATATCCAGTTTTGGATGCGAAATGTCTGACAGAGAAGAAGAAGAAGAAGAAGAAGCACAAAAAGCAAAAAGGGCAATTATTACATGCACCTGGCAACTATCTAAGGGCTAACTTTTATACACGCTACCTTATTTATTGCAGTTTTGGCTGGTCCTCAAGGTCGCTGGCAGGAACTCACCTCACAGCATCGGAATGTCGAGAATCCGCAGCTGTACTTGTGGATGACGTATACTCCGGAATACCTTTTACAGGGTTTGATGCGACGGGACTCGCATGGGAAACAGCAGACAGGGAGACTTTTTGCACATCCTCGTAGATATGGTCCTACCTAATTAGTGGAAAATTGCCTTCATGGCATTTGAGACTACGGGACGTTGGTCGACGAACAGAGCAGCACCAAAACCACACACACGATTTGCCGCTTCAACGACTAAAAAACGCTCTCTCGAAACGAAAACACGCTATGAAGCGGCACACACTCCTCGAAAGACCAGACTCTAGGAACCGCTTGCAGTAGCAGCCGGCAACTAACTGACTCAAAACTGTATCACATCACCCCGTCGACAGGGAATGGGCGGTTACAACGCAGACAGACGGAACCTCTCTGTCACTCTCACAGGCTCGCGTCTTGAATTCAATCTCAAAGACACGCTACAAAACTGCAACAATCACACGCGTTCAGCCACAGCCCGAATCGAGGGCACAGCTGCGTGACGGGACAATGCCAGAACTTGCACAACATTCGAAACACACTTAAATTCAACGAAAAAATATTAAAGAAAGCTATATACAAGCGGGGTTGTAATCTTGAAAAATCGACAAATAACTCATACATTCGTAAACTTTAAAAATGTCCTGACATCCTACAAGTATATATAATTTAATTTAAATTGAAATTTGAGAAAATTAATGAAACTATACTGCTGCACAAATGAACTGGGCCACCCATAAAAATTGTTTTATTACATTACGTCATAAAATATATGTGTAAAAGCTTTTGTTTTATAGTATACTCATATTAAGCATATGTAATTGCACTATCTTCAAATATCAAATGAAGAATTAACAAAATCATATTCACAAAATCAAAAAATAATAAAATTATAAAAAAAATATATTTCACATAAATAATATGAATCCCAAAAAAAAGGTTAATTAATAGTTCTTTGAGTCTCTTCGGAATGTTTAAAAATATTTGGCAACGATTTGGCATACTTTGTATGCAATGTGCTATCAACATTTGAGCAAAATTCAAAATTTTAAAATGATAATATTTTATTAATGGACGTAGTCTTATTTAAACCAAATTATGAAAAGAAAGGCTTTTTATAGTGACACAATCATGAGAGGTTACCAAAAATGCCATGACTGCCCTTTTGAAAAATATTTTTAAAAATTTCACCAATATATGCAAATGGTCCAGTTCATTTGTGGAGCACTATATATTATCCCAAGCTTCAACTTCATCCCATAATTCATTAAGTTGGGAAGAAAATTCGAAAATACAAATTCAACTTCTCGGGATCGCACGTTCTTAAGGGTGCATATTTTAGTAAGGCAGATTTGCCTCTATTCGTGTAGTTCAATGGGAGGAATATCCACCTAGCCGGTGTCTCATTCTTTTCGGAAGCCCATTGTAGTCTACTTTATTGTTTTTGTTAAGTTTCTACTCCATAGTATTCCATTTAGGCAATTTACAGCTGATTTTGTATGGGTAAATCAAATACTATGGAGTAGAGACCTAACAAAAAAAGTAGCATATAGAGGGTGTCCCGAAAAGAATGGGACACCGGCTTGGGGGTATCCTTCTCATCAAACTAGACGAATAGAGCCAAATATGCCTTACTAAAATATATACGCTTAAGAACTTGCGATCCCGAAGTTGGTATTTTTTATTTTCTTCACAATTCAAAAACGACTTGGACTCGGATGAGGTGTCTGCTTGGCACAACATTGTTCACTTTTCTCAAATTTCCATTTAAATAAAATTAGATGTACTTGTAGGAGGTACTAGCTACCCATTTCTGTTTGACAATAACGCTGATATTTCTTATATCTGCATTTTTGGTACCGCTGGTACAGTATTTTAATACATATTTTAATTTCACATGAAAAAGATGTACCTAATTTCTACCAAACAATGGTTTTCTAGACTCAGGTATTTGCAGTTATTATTACGCCTACAAAATTCCTCTTGAGTATAAACGCAAATCATAATAAAGTTGTCATTTCAAAATTGGAAAATTCGTTAAGGCAAAACATCTTAAGAGAAATAATACTCTTTCTTTCTTCTTCTTTTTTCTTAACAAGGAAACTCTTCTTCCTCCCGAATTACGAGTAAAAATAGCTCATAAAACCACAACTTTTTAAAAGTAAACAGTCCACTAACTTAACCTAAAAGAAGAAGAAGAAGTAATAATATTCGTAAATAGTAAACTCAGACACATAGGTATCTAGTTAAGGAAATAGTTCTGCATAGAATGTTTGATTCAAAATAGTTTCAAATATATTTATTTCAGAAACCGCATAAGAAAATTAATGGAACCAACTTTGATCTTGGTCCGATTAGTACTTTTTGAGAAAACATGTTAACTATAGCATGATATTCAAAAGCAATTTGTTATACGGATTGAAAACTATAAGAGAAGGTTGTAACGGGGTTTTGTTTAACTAGATTACGGTCCACATAATACAGTATTCAGATGTTATTAATCATTAGTTGAAATAAGTGATATCTAAAGAGACAGCCTATGTTTAATGTATAAAGACATTGCAACGGATTTTTATTTGTTACGCTTTGGATGGTCAAATATAGACATTTTTCCTTAAATGTAACATTGGTTGTAAATGGATTTCAAAATGATTTTATATTTTACTGTAATATGATTTCTATATTCTCCTTAAAGTTGTTAGTAAAGTAAAAAATCTATAAAGGGCTTTACTCAGAACTTCCTTCGCAAGTGGTAGTTGTGTCACTAACAATTTTAAGGAATTAAAGGAAACTAGGGGTAAAAACATCTTAACGTTTCTAATAATACTGAAACAATAAAAGGAAACACTTTTCTATGCGAATTACGTTAATTTGTAAATGAAAAAACATTTCAGGAAGTGGGATTCAAACTCAACGCGATTTCAGCGCTTGCGAGAGCGATTTCAACGTTTGGAAGCAGCCCGGTCGCAACTCACCCACTACTTGCGTTCAGCCACTAAGAAAATTCTGGCATTTGCGCTTGCGGCTGGATTATATGCGACGCTCTTATCGTTACCTATTTTTGCCTCCTTTACAACATTTAACCTTCATCTGTTGGGTCCTATTTTCGTCAAGGATAAAGCCTGAGCTATGTGTAAATTATTACTTTTCTGTATTCCTTTAATGTTAAAGCTAACTTAGACAGTTTATTTTTAAGGTGCAACAAATAGTTTTTGAGGTAGGTATACCGCTAGTAGACGGACAGATAGACAGCCAGCCTGACGGACATAGAGACGGACAGACAGACGGGCAGACAGACGGATAGACATACGGACAGATATACAGACAGATAAACAAACAGACGGGATTGAGAAAACCTATTTTTCGTCATCTAGATACCCTGGAACGTGAAGATCTATACAAAATCTCCGAAGGTAATTTTTTCACGATTACAATACTTTCTTCGTCTTTTAGACGAGGAAAATAAAAATTAGAGGGAGTAACTGCATATAAAATGTGCTGATATTATATCACTGTCCGTCGTATTCATCAACCGGTGAGAGTAAGTGTATTAAATTAACATTTTTTATTGTAACTATACATAAAATTTAACTTTTTATATCATAATTACTTACTCTGTAGAATAGCAAACATACATTGTTGAAAATGTGGTCCCAGATATCGCGGTATAAGATTATCTTACTTGGTATTCCGCATGTCCAGACTGTAACAGTAATGACCAACAATTTATTTTCTCATTAAATGTAAGTATTTCAAACGATTTTATATAATGTAATATATATGAATCTACGTATTTTTAGTTGGATTATAGAAGAAAACCAGCATTCTAAAATACAACTGCGCAGAGAGCTATTCGTCTAAGTAATCTGAATATTAGCCACATAAATTACATTCTAGCTTAGTTTACCAAAATATTACCAGGTTTTACATAAGTTCATATACGAGTGTATTTTAAGTAAAATATGTATGGTCATATATAATCATCTGGTATAAATAATACTATCACCTATATGTCCCACGTCACATTATTTCATTACGAACACGTCTAGTAATAAAAAGTGATTTACGAGATTACGTACAGCCACCCACACGTTCATTCCTATTATCTCAAATGATCTGCTAACGGACAATACGGAGATCGTACACTAGTCCACAAACATATTGCGTTTACATATGAATGCGGTCACTTTAGGTTTGATAAAAATACTACTTTCAACAAGGCCGTAGAAACACTGTAGTAATAGCTATTTAAGTAACAAGGAATGTAAGGACCTTTTAACATTTGAGGTAGGCAAGTACAATCCAAGGCAAAGCCGCGGCTTGTTGCCTGTCGAAAATGTTAATAGACGATACATTCCGAGTTATCTTATTAAATTTTTCCCGCTGCTTATCGAAATTTTCCTAGATTTAAAAAAATCGTTTGGTTTGTCACCTGTCACCAGGATTAATTTTCGTGAGTCGTGTTACCTGTGAGTGTCACATGTCACATAAACACTTGCAATTATAAACAAAACGTCTTAAGCCTGCATCCTGCGTTGTTAATTTTATTATCCTAGGAACTTAATAATAATATTAAGTTCCGTTGTTAAAGGAAAGCAGCAAACAAATATAATCACCGACTTACACGTTTTGGCTGTATCACTGACTTACATGATCAGCAGCGGGAAAAAAAGTTTTAGTAAGACCATAAATAAAACAGTGCAAAAATCGTAGTGAGGAGTTGTTATCGTTTGTTAACCTAGTTACAGTTTTGAGATTTTGAGTGTTGTGAACCTCCTTAATGGTATAAAAACAAAACATGCGGTGTAACTGTTTCTAAATTGATCAATCGTGCTGATTGTTTCAAAAGCCGAATCGTCGAGAGCTTAACTTCACCTCTACGTTTCGCATGTCGGTTAACTACTTAATCTCTCAACAGCAATGAAAGACTTTCCACCTCGGTATGTAATATACTATTATTCACAACCACTTTATTCTAAACAAGAATTGAAAAAAAATGATTTAGCAGTTCTTCAAAACTGACGTTAAGTTAATAATAATACAATGCGGTGAAAATATGTTGCCATGGCAACGATCGGGAATGGACTACTTCCCAACCGCTATCCCACCCGGGGTGGGAAGTGGTACCAAGACAGCGTGTTGAAAGTAGTTATTTCCCGACAGCTGTTATGGCAACGGATTTTTACCACATTGTATTATTATTCAAATGTCAAATCAATTTTTCCAATTCTTGTTTAGAATAAAGTGGTTGTGAATAATAGTATTACATACCGAGGTGGAATGTGTTTCGTTACTGTCGAGAGGTTAACTTTAGCTCTACGTTTCGCATGTTGGTTAACTACTTAATCTCTTGACAGCAATGAAAGACTTTCCATCTCGGTATGTAATATACTATTAACCCCGCAACATTACGACCGGTTGCTAGGGTAAAGTTTTTCTTATCAAGGCATTTTCCGTGTTTTCTAGATTCTATCGTAGATAAAATATTGTAGAATACACATGCATAAAGCATCTTTAGTCACTCGTGGAGCCTAAACAGCTTGCTACTCTCGCGTTTTAACTTCACATGAGAGTCAAGTCTAGATTTAAGCACTTCTATCGTAAATAACTATTATTGTTGTTAAATTATAATTTAAATATGCATGCAGCTGCGCTCAAAATACCAAAAAACTTTTAAATTCTAGGCCTCCATCTTGGAATGCACAAATAAAAATCTGGTGTGATACATGCACACAACTTCCTTTTACAATGATCTTATAATTAACCAAAAATTAGATTTTTAATTTTTAAGCATTTGTCAACATTTTTCAAAAATTACAAATTCTACAGAAACCGTATAAAATAGTGTTAGTTGAAGAGATTTTTTTTCTAAAATGTTAAGCTGAATTCAAAATGTAATAATATACCGGGTCTTCTATTTAATATAGAAGTTAATAAAAAAAAATCTGTAAAAGGCTTTACCCCGAACTTCCCTCGTCAGCATTGTGGCACTAAATAATTTTAAAATCAGATTAAGTTAGGAGTACAAATATCTTCACGTTTCTAATAAATTAAATACATTTTTAAATAAAAAAAAATGTATCCCGCTGGGGTTTGAACCCGCCGCATGTGCAGCTCTGTAGAATGCTCGATCCTAACCGAATCTCCGAAGAGGGTATAAGTACGGAGAAATTCCATCTGCGCTACCGCGTCTCTTCGGGAAATGTCCGGAGCGCGCGTCTCTTGAAGAGCACGGTGTAATGGTTGGAACATTTTTACTCTTTTGTGACATTATCCTTTATCGGTTGAGTCTTATTTTCGATAAATGTAAAGCGTGACCTATGTGAAAGATATTACTTTCTTTTATTTCAAAATTAACACAAAAATAAACAAAATTTTGATTTTTTAAGGTGCTCACCCTGTATATATTTGTATGAAATTGTACCGCTTTCATGCGAGGTAGATATATAATATGTATGCAAAATATAGTCTTCCTCCAACAAATAGTTTTTGAGCTATACTGCCAACAGACAGACAGACAGACAGACGGACAGACAGACAGACAGACAGACAGACAGACAGACAGACAGACAGACAGACAGACTGACGGAATTGAGAAGACCTCTTTATCGTCATCTACGGACCTTGAAAAGTGAAGATCTGAAAAAATCTCGGAACGCGATTTTTTCGTGATTACAATACTTCCTTCGTCTTGCAGACGAGGAAAGTAAATAAAAAAGAAAAGAAACCCATTTTAGAGGTATTTAACTGAAAAATCACCTATCTCACATCAATACACATTAAAAATACCATGAGATAAAAAAAATGATTCTAAGCAGGCCTTGATATGTGTTATATGTTTGGCAGTACTGAAGTCTATTGTCAGTCTATGTCAAATTCGAGATTAAAAGGTTAGGTTTTGTTTGTTGTTTGACACGGACTGACGTAAAACTTAACCTCCAAAAAAATCTATAAAATCAGTGCCATTTACATCGTAGTGCCGCACTTCACCGTAATATTCGATTTAAAAACGATTCCTAATGGGCAAGTACCTAATTTTCCATTGCTACTAATTTTGACTAAAACGGTAATTTCTTCAAAATAACTTGCCTGGAAGCTAGTGATATTGCAGTCAGAACAAGTCTCTTCATCTTATTACCCTTTATACCCGTTCTTTTAAAGTGCTTTTCACACACATCACTAGCCTTTCAAATCCGCCAGTTCT